>CAWUFW010004471.1:0-600000 GCA_963921515.1 Calotriton arnoldi | reverse complement strand
CAAGTTGTAAAAGTCAAGATATCATAGTTATGGAAAAGGTCTTGCAGCATGAGGCATCCCCCCTCCTTCCATGCGTCAAAAGGACCCTCACAGAAAGCTGGTGGAAAGGCCGGGTTGAAGTGTATTGGTGTGTGCGTAGATGGAAACGAGGTCCAACCGGTCCCTCCGGAGATAGAGTCCCAGACCTTCAAGACCGTTCGTGTGGGGGTGCTAATAAATGCATTAGCTGGCCTATCCTTCTTGGGTTTCCACAATAGATCCCATATCGACCGTCCCGCAATGGCTCTATCCATGTGCAGCCAATGTTTTTCGGAAGCCCGCTTGGACCATTCAGTCGCTATCCTGAGCTGTGCAGCCTTGTAATAGAGGCCAAGGTCAGGTAGCCCCACACCTCCCTCATCTCTTGGGCGTCGCAACACATTGAACGGAAGACGAGCCCGTCCGCCCTGCCAGATGAAGCGAGTAAGTAGGGTTCGCAGTTTGGGGAGGAGGTCCCCATCAAGCTGTATAGGCAACGCTTGGAAAAGATATAAGAGTTTTGGAAGAAGTGTCATTTTAATTGCATGGATGCGGCCTAGCCAGGAGATGAACAGTGGTTTCCATCGCTTAAGATCGTCTTGAAGCTGACGGAGGAGAGGCGGGAAATTGGCCTTATAGAGGCCCTCTACGGTTGAGGTCAGAGATACTCCCAAATATTGAAGGGAATGTTTTGCCCATTGAAAGGGGGTGCACTTCTTCATTGCATCTACGTCAGGTGTCGGTAATGTAAGGTTGAGGATAAAGGATTTGTCTAAGTTAATTTTGAAGCCCGCCACTTGCTCGAACCTAGTCAGGTCTAGTTGCAGCGCTGGGAGGGAGGACGCCGGTTTGGTTAAATACAAGAGTATGTCGTCTGCTCAGAGCGATATTTTATGATCATATCCTCCAAAGGGGAGCCCCGTTATCTGAGGGTTCTCTCGGATATACATTGCGAGTGGCTCGATGCTCAGAGCGAATAGTAAGGGCGACAACGGGCATCCTTGCCGCGTCCCTCTAGTAAGGGGGAAGAAATCAGACAGCGTGCCATTAACCTGCAATCGAGAGCTGGGGGTAATGTAGTTGGCTTTAAGCATATTGATGAATTGGTCTGCGAAGCCAAAATGTTTAAGAGTGGTAAAAAGGAAGGCCCAGTCCACCCTATCGAAGGCCTTCTCTGCGTCCAGCCCCACGAGTATCGCCGGGATTTTCTGTTTGGACGCTTTCTCTATCAGGTGCACCGTTCGCCTAATGTTATCGTGGGTTTGCCTGCCTTTTATAAAACCTGATTGGTCCGGATGGATCAGGTCTGGCAGGAGTTCATTAAGGCGTTCGGCAAGGATGGCCGAGTATAGTTTTGCGTCCAGGTTGAGAAGACCGATAGGGCGATAGGAGGCGCATAAGTGGGTCTTTTTCCCCGGCTTGGGTATCACTGTAATGACCGCTTCAGCCATCGAGGGGGTTACCTGTACCTCCTCCGCCATTTTATTAAAAAGTTGTGTAAGATGGGGAATAATGTCGGCTGCAAAGGTTTTATAAAAGAGGGCTGTGAGGCCATCTGGCCCCGGGGCCTTGTGAAGCTTGAGGGATTTGATTGCCTTACATACCTCATCGGAAGTGATGGGCGCTGCGAGGCTGTCATTCTGACTTTGGGTGACCTTTGGGAAGGTTAGTGCCTGTAAGTAATCGTGTTGTGCTGTGGGATCCAGACGCTCCCTCGTGTATAAGCGTTCATATAATTTCCCAAAAACAGCAGCTTTCCCTCCATCTGTGGATTCCAACCCGCCCTTGTCATCTTGTATGTTCCCAATGAACTCCCGCTCCCGTTTTTCCCACAATTGCCTCGCTAGGTGTGTGCCAATTTTGTTGCCTTGCGTATATGATATTTGGCGGAGTCGCAGGAGTGTGTATTCTGCTCTGTTATTATAGATCGCTTTAAGCTTCCCTCTCAGGGCCGTGAATTTATGCTGAGTTTCCCTAGTAGGATTGTTCTTGTGCGCTTTCTCCGCTATGTCCAATTCCGCCTCTAATTCAATTCTCTCTTTAGTTCTCTGTCTATTGAGGGTGGTGTTGAGCTCTATGCATTTGCCCCTCATAACTGCCTTGAACGCATCCCAATTGTTAAAGATTGATGTGTCCTGTGGAGAGTTAAGTTTAAAGAAGTCAGTGATCGAGTTTCGCAGAGCGTCTCACATCAACTTGTCTCTTGTGAGGGAGGCAGGAAAATACCATTTCGTGTTCCTAGGTGCTGCAGCACTCCAGCTAAGGCAAATAGAAACTGGGCAATGGTCTGAAATAGAGAGCGGAAAGATTTTTGCTTCTTGGAGAGAGCCCAATAAACTCTGACTAGTGAAGATGTAATCTAGCCTGGAATAGGTGCGGTGGACATGAGAGAAAAAAGTGTAATCCTTAGTGGTGGGGTAAAGTGTGCGCCATGCGTCCCTGAGACCCAGATCGTGTATTGTCTGTTTTATCGCTGGAGGGAAGGAGTGTGTTAGAGCTCTGTGGGTATGTGTACTGTCGAGGTCGGTCTGCCAGGTGAGGTTGAAGTCCCCCATTAGAATAGTCGGACCTTCTGCAAATTCCCCGATGCGATTTAAGAGAGTATTGAGGAAGGCGGGTTGGCCCACATTAGGGGCGTATGCTGTAACAAAGGTGCATAGTTTCCCCTTTAGTATGCCTTTCACCATAATTAGACGCCCATCTTTATCGGCGTGAACCGCCGCTGGCTGGA
This sequence comes from Calotriton arnoldi, assembly GCA_963921515.1. NCBI lineage: Eukaryota > Metazoa > Chordata > Amphibia > Caudata > Salamandridae > Calotriton > Calotriton arnoldi. The sequence goes on along the minus strand of CAWUFW010004471.1, from coordinate 597,251 downwards.
ATTTGGTCGTTGTATGAAAAAGTAAGGCCACCCCCGCTGTTTTGCCCCTGCCGAGGATCTATAAATGAGTGGGTACTGTTTATGACGCAGCCTCGTCTCCTCTCTTTAAGTGTGTCTCTTGAAGAGCCACAATGTCGAAGTGATGGTCAGTAATGTATTTCCACACTTTCTGACGTTTCAGGGGTGAGTTCAGCCCCTTGACGTTCCATGAAGCTACTGTGACCCCCATAGCTACGTGATGCCCCCCCCCTTCTTCGCAGTTAAACACGTTTCCCATCGAGGCCTCCCTCCCGGTCAAAATGCAAGCGGAAACTGTGCCCTGCTCCTTTGACCTCCGCGAGGTCCCATATCTGTAGTCATGCTGCCCCCACGTGTAATCCCCTACCCAACAATTGCTCTGCGTCATCCACCATCCGTAGAAAGATACCCCCCCTCCCAGAACATAAAGGAAATCCCCAACAGTTTCAACAACAGCAAAAGCCAGAAAGATGTTAGGTTCTGACTATCAGCAATAACGCCCTGTTGGGCTTATCGGTGGAGGTCGAAGCCGAAGTTCCCCCCTCCACGCCTCTCCTGAGTGTTCAGGAAAGAAAATTCGCCATATTTCTCAAAGACTGTAGCGAGTTCGCAAGTGTCCCCATCTCCCTTGAAGAGCGCCCTTGGACCCAATTTCACTGTATTCAGAAGAGTCGTGGTCCAGCCACCGAAGGAAGGGTTGAGTTCCCTCACCGTTGAGGCAAACAGAAAGCCAATATTGTCCCCTCCGCCATCATTTGTGGGTCCCTTTCGAACTCGTGGACCATTGGGACCTTCTTGCGGAGCTTCCCTCCTTTCCTCTTGCCGGTCCAGGCAGGTGAGCTTCCTCAGCTAGGGGAAGGCCCAGCAGGCAGAGCCCCTCATTGAGATCAGTGATATGGCGGGGTTTATTGTCGTATTCAAAGCTTAGGCCAAACGGGTATGTCCATTTATATCTCACATGGTACTCTCGAAGTTTCGCAGTCAACGGTCGAAAGTGGTGTCGTCGTGCCAGTGTTGCCGGTGCCAAGTCCTGGTAGAGGGTGCATGCGTGACCTTGGAAGGAGACGTCTCCCTTTCGTCTAGCCTCTTGTAGGACTATCTCCTTTACTTTGAAGGAATGGAATTTAACTAAGACGTCCCGGGTCCGTCGCTTTTCTCCAGCGTTTATTCCCCCTACACGGTGGGCACGATCCAGCTTAATTTTGAGTTGACGTGGGCTGACCACCTCGGCAAACAGACCCTCAAGAAACGCCTCCAGATCCGGCCCCTCCGCTCCCTCTGCAAGGTCTCGGATCCGGATATTTTCACGTCGGGCCCTGTTTTCAAGGTCTTCGGACTTCAGCTGGGCCTGGTGGAGTTGGTGTTGGAGTTCCTGCAGTTTGTCGTGGGTCTCCATTGAGTGTTTTTCCAGTCCCTGGGTCTGAGTTTCCAGGTCCACCACTCGCGTGCCCACCGAGTCGACATCTTGCTGAAGCGTGGACATGCGCGCAGTCAGGTCCATCCGCAGCTGGTCAATCGAGGCCCTCATGTCTTGATTCAGCTCAGCACGCATTTCCGCCTTGAAGTCATGCAGGGAGGTCAGCAAATCGTCTTTGGTGAGGGCCATGGTGTTCGGTGACTCTCCCTGGTCGAGTGGCTGCCGTTTGTCCGAAGGCTGGAAGAAGCTGGTGACCTTGGGTGGCGGCGGCGCCTTCTTTGGCGGCATAAGTGCTGGCTCCTCCGCGCTCTGTGTGTTGTGTGGTAGCAGCAGTGAAGCAGAGCAGGAGTTCCTGTAGCTATTGCAGTGGACACCTTAGGCGAAGACCGGCGGCACCGAGGCTTTATGTATTTTTCAGGGCTTGCTGGGCGGCAGGGCGCTACAGAAGGCGATCCCAGAACCTCCCCCGCAGAGAGTTTCAGGCAGGCATAGCCGCATCCGAGAGGCCGTTTGGCCCCGGTGAGGAACAGTAGGGAGATATCCCCATGCAGGCGCGGTGCCCTCACGTGCGTGCCATATCCGAAACCCCTCCGGTGTCCTGGCTTCTGTCTCTTCAGCTGTATTGTACCGTAGGGGCCGCCATCTTAAGGTTAGGCATAGTCAGGCGGGGGTCGATGGGCGCTGAGGGATTGCCTGTGCGCCTTGCAGGTCACCGTGCTCCGTATGCTGCAGTTTCTGCTTGTCTCCTGGGCCCTCTGTGGTTATAATAAGGCCCTCAGTCGCAGCGGCACAGCCCCCCCCGCGGCGCCTCCAGCGGCGGCCGCTGGGTCCCCGCCGAGCTTGCGATGGTATGCGGCGTTCTCTTACCGCGTCCGGAGTGTCGGGCCACTGGAGGTTCGCCCGGTCGCAATCTGGAGCATCAGCTACAGGCGGTCGCCCGCGGGGGAAGGCTCTCGGTGGGCCGCCGCCGCCGATTACTTCAGGCGGCCGCCATTTTGTGGGATCTCGCGGACGGCCTCGTTGGAACCAAACAGTTTCTTCGCCGCTTGCAGGCCCCGCAGTGGAGCCCCCGCGCCGCCACCAACACTTCAGGAGCCCATATCCCCTATCTGGGGTATTTTCTGGCTTGTGAAACCAGCTGCTAGGCACTCAGTTCTTCGGCGTGGAGCGGGAGCCGAGACGGATCATGTCCGTCCGGCCATCTTGCTCGGCCACGCCCCCGCAGACAAGTTTTTTGACCATCTAACAGACAGCATGTTCCAGTTCTTGGTGTAGAAGGCACCTGAACTGTAATTTTGCCACCATTGCCTGATACTAAGAAAAAAAGGAAGGGGGCAATCAACCACATGAAAAAGCAGCAATTGGCCGATTTCTGTCCAGCAGACCCCCTATAGGGGGCCTCTAGAGTATATAAGACCACCCTCTCCCTGCATTAGAATAACTATCTCACAAAGAGCACAGACATGCTGAGGTCTTGAGCCCACTCCTGGGACTGAGGAGCCTAATGTGTTTCCAGCTTTAAACCAAGTAACAGCTTCATTTGTTGAAACTATTGCTGTGGTTTATGAGCTACCAACTTTAATTGACATGATTCCACTACAAGAAATTGTACTATATGAAAATTATTCCTACACAGATTTCGAAATAGGATAAATATTAAACCACTCTACAGTTAATCAGTGCTACCAATAGCTTCTTGCTTGCTGTTGATTTTGAGACCGATTACTTTCTCCACCATGGTCATCCATCTGGATTGATACTGGGGTTTTTTTCCATGTTAATGTTGATTATACTGTTGCTTTATGGGTATGGGAACTACATTCCTGATTAGACAGTGCCATTACCTGTGGTTCAGAAATTGCAACCACATTCTTCTCTGAGTCCATGTTGGGATCATCATGCTGTGAACACCACTGTGCTACCTGTGCTGGACGGTGTTGTTTGGGAAAAGATTCCCCATTATCACATGGGTCTCACAGAAATAATTCAAATTCCCTGTTTTAAAAAATATCCCTGATGGCATTATAGTTCTTGGCCCCTTTGAAACTTCATGGGACATACATGCTATTTAACAACAACCGCAGTACTTTAATTGTTTGACACTTTAGTTAGGTGTCTCCAACACGTCAATGGAGCTACCAGTATCTTGCAGAAACCTTCAGAGTAGCTCCTAGCCTTAGGTTAATTTTTAATTAAGAGCTGCAATAAGTGTTGCTTTTTCTTTTAATGTTAAGGAAAGGCTATGTTTGTTTTGCATTCTTGTCAGGCTGCAGACTGCAGAGCCTGATAATGAGCAGTGCTCCACTCAGATTTATGACCCATGTGGGTCACAGAGGTTCAGAACTAAAAGTTTTTCTCAACTCAAAATTAAAGCATGAGAACACAATGATATTTCTGAAGGCTTGTAAATGAGAGAAAATTCAAATGAAGAGTTACCCTGATGATTAATGTTAATTATTTATTTTAATGTTCTCCCTTTTAAAAGTGTCACGTTTACAAATAGCAGGCATCTTGCTTCCAGTGGCTGGTAGACACAGTGCCATATATATATAACTGAAAGATAGTCATTGTCCTTTAAATGGGAGAAATGTAAAGTGAAGGAACATGTTTCTATGAAACACTGTCTTAATTGGCTTAATTTAAAGTAGAGAAAAACATAAAGTCCTAATGTTTTATGAAGCATGTTTCTTCAGTTCAAATTCTTCACATTTAAACAAATGAATGTATTTTCCTGTTATGAAATATGATGCCATGTCTACAGGCTGCTAGGAGTAATATGCCTGCTGTTTGTAAAGACACTTTGACATGAGACAAAAATTAAATGATGAGTTTTATGGAATGCATATAAACGCAACGTTAACTCTTCAGTTGAATTTCCTCCCATTTCAAAATGTCACATTTACACACAGCAGGCATCTTGCTCCTAGTTGCTAGTAGACATATTTGTAACAGAAAAATACAGCCATTTGTTTTTTTTTTTTAATGAGAGAAATGTAAAGTGCAGAAAAATGTTCCATCAAATGCAGAACATTTTTCCTTATTATGGACATTTGTGCAGAACATTTTTCTACACTTTAAATTTCTCACATTTAGAAAAAATTGTTGTATGTTTGTGTTGTACATGTAACAGTGCCACATATGGCGAAAGGTATGTCCTGTGCCACAAGTACATACGACACAGGCTCTCAGTCACCCATACACATGTATCCCTTTCATTCACACACGTTCATACATCTCCACAGACCATGCCCTCACTGACGTGCACGGCAGCCCTATCATAGTACCCCTAGTCACAGTATATTGTTCAAACCATAGTATTGGGCTCCATGGACATCTGGTTTAAAGTCAACTAAGCTGGGTAAGGGGGTGTCTGACAACAATGCACGAGTTACTTGGCTTTCAGTAGCTCACGACGGTTTTCACTGATCAGAAGTAGCTCTCATTACAGAACAGGTTGAAGACCCCTGCTTTAGATAGTGAAGATCCTTATCTGAATGCTGAAAATCACCAAGAGAAATTTTGTAGAAATATATAATTATACACAGTGGGAACACTGTTGGGTCCTCCCCATTAATACTCCTGAAAGCTTCCAGAAAAGGTTCCCTTATTTTAGTAGGGATGACCTATCTTTCCCCAAGAACCAGAAAGACTTAAAAAAATTATGATTACCAATCATAGGTTCATTTATTCAGCACAGTTTGATTCACTTTCTGTTCAGTGTTCTGAATATTGGAAATAAAATATAAATGAAAAAAGTAGTTGGCAAGTTAAAGGTACATAAACTTTAAGTGTGCATGATTCCCGGAGAAATAATACTTTTGAACAAAACAATTCAGCAAATGACATGCAAGCAGTTTGTGTCTATTAGAGACCTTAAGAAACCATCCATTGCAAAAGTTAACTCAATTTCCAGAGTGGCAATGGAAAGAAAATGTTACTGATGCTGTAATCAATGATATGGTGCAAAAATGTGATCTATAATTGGACTGCATTAAATCCAGCAGGAATTGCATTATGGCCAATATATACTGATGAACGCATTAACAGGTTTCTTTCCAAAGCTGCTGGTCCATTAACAAACAGATCAAATCCCCATGCAACATATATTCCCTAGTGACAGTAACCAAATATAGTGTTGATATGGTATGCCAAAGATGGGTATACACCCTGTACAACAATGACTTTACCACGCAGGTACGTTTTGTTTTAAATAAACAACATAATTGTCAATGTTATTTAAAGGAAAGGTGAGGGTAGAGGTATGGGTGATTTTAGGGTTGGTTAGTGGTAAAGAACAACAAGCATTTGCAATGCAATAGGTCTCGCATTTGCGAGAGTTTAACCTATTGGCATTGTACGACTTCTATATATTACGTATGGGCCAGAGATTAACAATAGTATCCAACTGCTTCATTAATCTTGACAAAGAAATAATGAAACGTTAAATGAATAAAGGATCGACAGAAAATATCAATATTTTTTTAGAAAGTGAACATGTCACCAACAGACAAAACACTATGAGACGAAGTAGTCAGGGTACGTAATTAAGAGTGAAGTATAAAGTTTTAAGTGGCATCCTGACTTCTTGACAGTCAATTTATTATGCACTGGTTAAATGTATCGTTCTGAATTTCAAGGCTGATGAACTGGCATCCTTCTGCTATAAACGGGCTGAAGAAGACACTGAATCTAATGTTAATGTTACCCGACCCCACAGTACATTTATTGCAGCAGAACTGAACCCCAGAGAGCTCTACCACTACCTGCTAGAGACTTAATCTGGATTCCAGCCATCTCCATGGTTTCTAAAGGAAGGAAAGCTAATTTACACAAATTATGTACCATTTCCAGCAAACTCTATAAAGAGTGAGGTTGCGCCAAAATAAACTTCAAAGTGCCCAAGCAGTTAAAAGGAAGGCCACCACAAGAGGACCTTTAAATAGAATGAAAATAAGGGCTGTCCTTTTCTACAGATCAGAAAAATCTGTATGCTGCTACCACCATACCATGTTTATGTCCAAGGCTACAGATTGTAGGCCCATGTCCTAGAAGTCAGAATTATTGTGCCCCTCCAGACCCGCTCAGGGACTCAGAACCTTTCACACAGCCTTGTCAGCAGCTGCATGCATGATTTTTGTGCATACTTGGAAATAAAAAAGTTAGAGTAGCAGTGAAAACTACCATTGAGTACCTCAGGGGAGGTGTGCATGTCTGTAAAACTGTTCAGGGAACATTCCTGTTCTAACACATACACTTTCACAAAGAAAACACAGGCCAAGCAAGCCAGGGGAGTTGTCAAACTTTGACCACTTGGAAGGGATTAGTTCTGAATTGGAGTTGCCAAGTGGGACTGCTGCTATTAATTCTGAGAACCCTCCAAGACCCCAAATGAACCAACCCCAGCAGGAGAGATAAGCAGTTCAGAACTTGTCAGAAAAAAGAGACCTCACCTCAGTAGGGGAGTGGTTATGGAGAGAGCCAGGTGCACTCCTGTTGGAAAAAGGGTTCGGCCATCTCAGATTGAGGACATCTGGGATTTGTACAGTAAAGTGAAGAGGAAGTGTGTCAAAAGAAGGTGGGCAAAGGGCAAGAAAGGAGACAGGATTCGGTAGTGAAACATTCTCCAATCACTGGTTAGTGCACAGGATAAAACTGGCACCTTCCACTACCTCCTCAGACCATTCACTGACCCAGAAAGAAGACACATGAAGAAGGCCCTGCAGGAAATAAGAAGACTCCTGACTGCTGCCTTCTACCGGCACACAAGGGTGAGGTAGATGGCCTCCTGTTTGACAGTGTTAGGGACACAAAAACAAAAGGACTCTTGACTCCATCAAGGTCCAGCAGACCACAGAGGACTGGTCCCTGCTGGAGCCATGACTGGGAGAGACCTGGTGCCTAGAATCCTGACCTGAGGACCTGGGGGCTCCGGAATGACCAGAAAGAACTTTCCCAGAAGTTAGAGAAAAACTGGACTTAGAAATGTTTCAGGCTCTGGAGGTCTGGGGCTATGTGCTGAGGCTTGCCAATGGAGGTTGCACAATAAGGGGGTAATATAGCCATGCTCACCCCATATGGAGCTTTTTGCCATGTTACAAAGGTGTTAAATTCGATATCATGGTGAAGGTATCCTGCCTTGCCCTGTTGGAGGATTTTTTGAGAACAGAAAAAGTAACTAAGTCCAAGGCGGCAAATCCATCCCAGTGAAGAAGGAACCTCAGCAGCTATGAAATCCAACTTTGTCCTGCCTGGAGCGTTTGGGTCCAAAACCAACAGCTTCAGCAGAAGTACAACAGAGACGCGTTTGAAATCCTCACCAGCCCCAGCTTTGGACATTGCCGCAGAAGGATTTTGACTTCCATTGCAGAGACTAGCGGCCAGATTTATATCTTGGCGGACGGAGTGAACTCCATCAGAGCAACGAAGTATATTTCTCCATTGCCCTGATGGAGTCCCCACCCGCTAAATTCCAAAATGACCACCAAGCCAGTGGTCATTTCTAAAGCATTGGCAGAAACCACTGTCACAGCGGCAACTGTCAATGCTTTTTTAAGTTTGATACACAGCTCCCTCAACATGACAAAGTGTGATTTTCTTCTTGGGAAAAAAAAATGGCCCCCTCTCAATGGGAGTTTTCTCCCATGGCAAGGGGGGTATTCTTCATTTTTTATTGCCCCGTACCGCCAGACTTTGCTGGCTGTGACGGACAGTAAAAAAATGGCCATAAGTCTGCTCATCTAAATTAGGTGGACAGACTTACAGCCACTTCTCCGACGGCCCTTACTCCTTTGGGCGATCGGAGAAGTTTGGCAACAGCAAAGACGCAGTAGTCTTCACCTTGGCCAACCTACGGTCCGCCCACATTTAGATCGGATGAGCGTACCATCATCTTGGCAGTAAGGATACTCCATCACCAGAGCAATGGAGTATCCTTACCGTCAAAATATAAATCAGGCCCTAAGTCCTAAGGTGAAACTTTGAACGAGAAGACCTGCTTGGTGTATTCATCTTCCGCTCCATCGTGGTTGACATGAAATTGCATCTATGACCCAGTCAACTGTGATATGCTACTTCTGACTGCCACTTTACTTTTTTAGTTGCTTTCTGCCATAGAAATTTAAAAAAAATCATATTTCAGGTTCCTCTCAATCGATTTTAATGGTTTTGGTGTATTTTTCCTTATTCATGTTTTTCTCTATTTTTCCTAATTGGTCTGGGAACTTTATTGAGTTGTTTTATTGACCTTAAAATTGCTGGGCCTGCTTTAACTTAACACACATTTCTCAGAGGACGTGTCAGCCGCTTGTGTCATTGCTACCAGGGGTTGAGTAGAGTTACTCTAAGACTTGTGTTGAGACCTAACCAAGATGTGTTTAATAAGTTGGTAAAGGTTGCTTGTTCACAAATGAATATCCTACTTTTTGAAAATAAAAATATGGTTAATCTGTGTGAAGTATTGTTGTAAAAAGATTTTGGAGAGCCATTGATTCTGAAATACCCAAGTCTCTGATTAATAGAGGTGATGTTTGAGGGGCAGGTACGGCAGGGTGTGTGAATATTGACATACATAAGTGATAACACAAACCGAATATGAGCATCAGTATTTAAGCAGCCATTATATGTGCCCTAAAAAGTTCTCACTGATCGCAAACTGTCCCTGTAATACATACCTCTAAAAGTGGAACACTCCAAACTTATCAGCAAATAAATACATCCATGCTTATTCCATTGAGGCCTAATTTGAGTTTTATAAACTCTAACATGCTGGAACAAAACGATATGAAAGGCTGTTATCGGGCCTCATAAAAAATAATGGGCACAAATAAATTCGTGTTACACTAAAAAAATCTAGTTAACATTTTGATGCTGAATTCTACAAAATCGCCTTGCATAAAACGTATATGAATGCCAAGCCATAAAAATACGTGCTTTGCAAAGCATGACACCAAAAACCTTAAAATATCGCTGAAATTACATTTTTGAGTAGTGTACAGCGGCTACAGTTTGACTTCACTGTCTCTGTCCTGTGCCTCATCAAGTTACAACCCTCCACTGCTGGACAGGTAAACCCTTGTCCTATCCAAAATGGCGTGACTTGAACTACACCCCATTTTCCCTTCAACCAATTATAATTTCCATCCCATGCTCTGTCCGTCGCCTCCCTGTAATGAATGACAACTTCCTGTCTGGATTTCCCCTCACATCCCTTACACCTAATGTCCTCTTTTTGATATGCTGTGCTCTCGCATTCCGAAATCTGTCCCTGCTATTTTCATGCAATGAACTACATTATACATTACCATTCCACCTTCAGCTCTTCTGTAACCATGTCTGCCTACATCCCTTGCACAGCTGCATTTCTTTCAATGCATGAACATGTGGCTTCCACGTACCATATACACACACAGCATCTATATAATACCTGCTCATCAACCTTCCATGCACATCTGCTTCCTGTTGCCCCTCCCACCGCCGCCTTCACTATACTTAGGGGACACCTACCTACCTTCCTTCTACCTATCCAAACCCCTCCCTCCCCCTTCCCGGTACTTACTCGTCGTGCCCTTTACAGAGGAAAAACAGAGTCCTCCAGGCCTGCACCGCGGCCGCCAGCAGCGCCAGACCCCCGGCCAAAACGCTGAACCTGCAGGCCGACTCGGGCCCCCACTCGTCCACGGTGAAGCGCTGCCTCTCGGCTGTCAGGTTGGCGTTCAGCCACATAAGCCAAAGAGAAAGGCCAAAAAGTAGGAGATGCATTGGGCGAAGAGGAAGTTGTTAAGAACCATGATGCCGGATGCCGGCTGCAGCGGCGGCGCCAGAGGAGGCGAGGGGACCCAGCAGCCGGGCGAGGCAAGCTGGAGGCTGCGCACTGAGAGCTCGATGCAAAACGAGCAGACGGAGGTTATGGGATTCTGCAGTGCGAGGGGATCAGCGTCTGCGCCAGTGACACGTAAACAAAGAGCGATTGAAGTAGCATCTGCACCAAAACATGTACACTCCGGGCTGAGAGATACCCTCTGCACTGATGCATTTTAAAACATTCACCACAGACCAGAACAAGCGGCAGTGAAAGCTACTGTTAAAAAAAAAAAAACACGCCCACGAGTGGTGCGCGCGCCACAGCGAGCCATCTGGTTTCCATTATCGCGCCCGTGTCTGGGCACGATAATTGAAACCACATGGCCTATTGGTGTCTATTACGCGCACCAAGCGCGTAATAGACACCAATAGGCCATGGGCGGAGCAATGCGCCCGCCTTTGGCCAATTGCGTGCAGTCTTTTAGACAAAGACGCACGAAACGGCCTATGGGGTAGCACATAAGGAATCGCACACGCACGAGCGCGTGCGATTCCTAGGTCAGTGCTGAATCCCCTTTTTCATCTACTAAATGTCTCGCGCTGCGCGAGCACCTCTGCGCAGTGCACCGCTAGGCGCGAGACCAAAAAAGGGTAATTTTAGGGTTTAAGGCTAGGTAGAGATAAAGGGTGGTGAGGGTAAATTTAGGGTTTGAGGAGGGCGGAGGTAAAGAGAGGTATGGGTAATTTTAGGGTTTAGAAGTGGTTAGATGTGAAAGGAGGTTAGGAGTTAAAAAAGAAATAAGTTTCCCCCAAAATACATTGTAATGGCCAACACGTTGTATTACATGCGTGATAAAGGCATGCATTGTAATGACCGATATTTCAAAGATGGCTAACACATTCTTGTTTACATGCTGTGAAAGAACACATGTCCAAAATTAGTAAAGAAGTGGATTTGGATTTTAACGTTTTCCTCCTGGGTCCACGTCCCATGGAAAACCAATGGTTTGCATCCACTTTAATATATACCATCATTAGAGAAGAACAGGCATATTCAGAAACTGAAGCCACAGAAACAATTAGGAAGACTGACAAGGAAATTATACAGATCATAGTTAAGGTCATAGACTATGGCTTCCAGACACTCTCAAAATGAGCATACACAGTTTTGACTTTAATCTCCTCAGTCTTCTGAAAGAAGGTTTAGATCTCTACAACAAGGACAGGTTCAGATGAGAGCTATAACAGTTCCACGCCAGCAGTTTAAATTATAAATGAAAGTGCTGTGTTTGGCCCTTACAATGTGACCTCAAGACTGATAACAATGGATAAAAAAGCAGCAGCATACACCCTCTCACCATAGAGGAGCTAGAAAGCAACCCATTTGCTGTGGCAGAAGACCCTCGTATGATGTGGCTCTAACATGGAGTAATCTCCTTGCCAATCGCTACCTTACATTTTTATGATTGTCAGAAACATGTCCCTGGGTTGGTATGGAAAAATACACAATATCTTCCTTTATTATGAATGGATATTTGCATTGGAATTTCACTGTTGGACAAAAGACAGTCCAGCATTCGTAAGTACATCGGAATGCACTAATCTGCTAGGACATTCACTCCTCTGTAACTCTAATACTCTGTACAAAGCTTGTAACCCTTTGAAACCTTGCCCTACTTGTAAATTACTTGCAACACCTGCTCCATTTATTCCTTTTTTATCACACACTGTTATGCTGTATCTATCTCCAAGATAGTTGTTTGAAAGTATTCCATGGCCAAAGATGTACATGGTAAATATACGTGTTGCTAAGCTAAATAAGCTTGTTGCAATAGTAACACAGAAAGAGTCGTATTTAATCTCTTCAGCAGAAACCTTTGCCTTGCAAACAGTCCAGTCTGCATCTGAAATCCAAAGACTTCTGGAAACGCAATTTCCAACTCATTTTGCAGACTTATTGCACACCATTCTTCACTTATCAAACCAAACACACCAAACACAAAAGGTATTACTCAAGTTTTCAAAAGCATTGGATCTGACTAATTGATGGACTTCAAGACTATTTGTCGATTAATTCCTTCCTTCTTCAGTTCATAGTTTTCAGGTCTGTTTGGTGGATTTTCATGTGCATTTCTGATAGCTGGTTGTGCAATTTTCACTTTGGCATAAATGACAACGTGAATAGTAATTACAGCATTCAACTTGAGAGCAGAATTATTGAATGCGGTAAGTGCCAACTGGACTAGTCTCAAGCTCCTCAATGTACTTCCCTTACAAAAATTGAAGGCCAGATGAGATGTTTTGAAACACATTTCTTGTATATCCCATTAGAATTACCACCTATAGTATTGCTTGATGTGATTCAACCAATAACATTGCATCAATCATTCTGCACTGTAATGCAATTGTGAAATATACAGTATATTATGAATCGCCAATCCATCACCAGCTCTGGCAAGTTTCAGACCAGTAACAGGGTCTGCATCTTTGGATACCATTGAAGTTGTGCTTCAACAAGCACACACCTCATCTTCAACAACAACCACCTGATTAATGCTGTTGATCTCAGCTGGTGCTGCTCTATAAGCCATTATAGCTGTATCATTATCAGCAGAAATGACTCCTTTTCTATCTGTAGCTTCAACATCCGTGTTGCTTGAAAGATTTATGTCCACTACATTATCTGACAGAAAATAAGATTGCACCAAAAAGTGAGAATACCTGGTCCTCATTTAAAGAAGTTGTATGAAGATCTATGAAAAGACAGTTTGTAACCTTCTTTTTACTATTTTGTACCCAGCTGCAATAGGTAGCAAAATAATATAACCGCCTAGCTTCTTTCGGTTCTTATTATTATTGCATATAATTATATAGGTATGTTCACTGAAAAAAAACAAAAGTTAAAGTTCTGTTATAGTTAGGTGAGAGTTTCAGTGACAACGTAATGTTTTAAACATACAAAACCACTGAAATTCACCAGTTATAGATGCTCTGGTAACTATAATTCACCTCCCGCAATGTAAAGTTTTCTCATCAATTTAATTGCAGATGTTGCAGTGATATTAATGATGTCTTAAAAGATGCCATGAGTAATGTAATATGTGGGGTAGTTGGCAGTGCATCTGCCTCCCCCCAAAAAAACTAATTGTGCTGTCCCCGTGAAATTGTGCTGCCCCCTGTAGAATTTGCAGCAAAATAAAAAAACAATTGTTTGGTACACCACCACCAGGCCTTAGAGGGTTTCGTTAAGATGGCTGCCGCTACATTATAGTTGATCTTGTGGCAGCCAATCAGATCTCTCCAAGAGATCTGTCGCGTACGTAGATCCTCTGCAGCGTGAAATATACAAAGTTTTTGAGCCTTAATTGCTCAAAAACTGCTGAACAGATTTACACTAAATCACAAACAAGCACTCTTTTTGGACCAAGATCGAACTTTCTGTCAATTGTAAATCCATTCAGCAGTTTAGCCAAGCTACGCTGCGCATGACCTTTCTTTGCACACAGCGTGGGTTGGCTGCAGGGCCTGTCTTGCAGCCAGGCCTTGTGTCCAACTCCTCACAGCCAGCACCTGGAGGCAGCCAACCTCATGCCACGCACAGCTAATAGTCTTACCTGGGGTTAGCCACAGGGCCTGTCATCCAGCCAGGGCCGGCTTCCATCTCCCACAGGCAGCCAACCCCACTCTGTGCACTGCTTTTGGCTGTTCACAGCAGGGTGTTGGCCACAGGGCTTGGCTTGCTGCCAGGTCCTGTGGTCAAACTCCCAACAGACTGCTAACCCCACGCCACACAAAGCCTTTGACATGCCCAGTGTAGGGTTGGCCTTCATGGCCCGGGGACCCCATCCCGTGGGACAAAACATATATATTAAGAGGAGTGGCATACAGCCCCCTCCCGACCCTTAATTGGCCCTGGAAAACCTATCCGGGGGGCCAGTTCCAAAATACAAATTGAGGGGGCCATGTGGCCTTCCTCCTCAAGCCTTAAATGGGCCCGGGGACCTTATCCCCAGGGCTGAATAATTAAATAGGGGAGGAGGGCTTGCAGCCCCCTCTTGGAGTCTTAATAGGCCCGGGAACCCCATCTTTGGGGCCAAAACCAACAGAAAAAAGAGAGGGGGCTGCACAACACTCACCTCCAGCCTTCTTGGGTCCCCGGGAACCCACTACCGGGGCCAAATTCTAATGGGAAGAGGGCTGGCAACTCTCCTCCGTGTACCCTAATGGACCCCAGGGACTCCATCCCCCAGGGGCTAAATGCAATTAAAAAGGGGAGGGGGACCACGTAGACCTAATAGGCCCCGGGGCAAGATATAATAAAAACGGGGAGCGGGAGTCACATGGTCCCCCTATCCGTGCAGTCTGAGGCCCCAGGGACCCCATCCTCTAGGGCCTTCTGTTTTTTTAAAAGGGAGGTGGGCTGCGTGGCCCCCCTCCCAAGCTTTATATGGCCCTGGGACCCCATCCCCAGAGCTGTATTTTTTTTTAAAGGGGATGGGAGCCATGTGGTCCCTTTTCCCAAACCTCTTTAGGCCCAGAGGGACCCCATCCTGGAGTGCGGTTTCTACTTTAAATGGGAGGGGGCTGCGTGTCCTCCCCTCTGACCCCCCTGCCCAAGCCTCATTAGGCCCTGGGGACCGCATGTCCCAGGGATGTTTTATTTTAGAGGACAGGGGGGCCATGCAGCCCTCCTCCCCGAGCCTATTATGGCCCTGGGGACCCCATCCCTAGTGGCCTCATTTGAATATCGGTGGGTGCCCCGGTACCCACCCGGGCTACCCACAAACAACACGTTGGCATTGCTCCTGCCTGGAGAGAGCAATATCATGTTTGGTTTCACTGCCCGCATCAGTGAAACAGAATACAAGTCTGATCCCAGCTGGCAGGAGCATTTTTAAAGCTCTCACCCACTGGGAGCAGACTTCGTGTTTGCGTCCGTTTGGCTGGAGTTTTAAAAATGCTTCCACCAGACGGGAGCAAACACAAGTTTCCCAAGGGTGGGCTCCCTGGGACACAGCAAGTGAGCTGGCCCAGGGGGATGGGGTTCCTGGGGCCAGTAAAGGCTCAGGGAGCTGTGTAGCTCCCCTAAATATCAAGACTTTGGGCCCTGTGGGATCAGGGTCCCCGGGGCCGAATACAGCTCTGGGAGGGAGGCTGGGCGCCCCCTTCCCATATTAATTAAATTGGGCCCCAGGGATGGGGTCCCTGGAGCCGAAAAGGTCTCGGGAGAGGGGAGCCGCATGCCCCCCACCCTTTAATTAAACAATGCAACCCCTAGGCCACCATTTTGATTTTTCATCTTTGTGATCCAGCAAGAGTGTGGAGAAAAACCAACTTTTTTTCAATTTGGCCCCAGAGGGTAGTTCTTTCTGGGTCCCACCAATGGGGATTAAGGGGGCAGGGTAGGGATACCCTGCCCCCTTATATATTTTTTTAATTCTAAATTTCAGGACAAGGGACTAAGTCCCCGAGTCCTATAAGGACTGCCAGCAACATTTTTCTCATGTTTTTGGCAGTCAATCAGAGCGCTTGCTCCCATGTTATTAGCAAAACAAAAAAGGCATTTCCCATGGAAATGCTGACCTAACTATAACTACCCAGTGGCAACCGCCACTTTATCATCATTCTGGGGACGTTATGATTGTAATGTTTTTTTCTCTTCTAAGTTTTTTTGTTTTAGATAACGCATTAAGGGGCAGATTTACAAGGAAAGTGACTCAGTGCGTGCCGCAAGCCATTTGACTGCGCCGCACTGAGTCACTTTCAAAGCACAGTGATGCAACATATTTACAACAATGTCGCATCTCTGTGCTTCCTCCTGCGCTGGCGCACAAACTGCTGCCATGCGCCGGCACAGGCACCCTTGCACCATGGTACAAGGATGCCTGCGTTGTGGGGAGATTGTTCACGTGCAGGAAGGGATACCTTCCTGTACATAAACAATAACCAGAGGTGATTTCCTCTTTCTGTGTGTGCACGCATAGAAAGAGGAAAAAAACGGAGAGAAATGAATACATTTCTCGTCATTGCGCCTCCCTACGCCTCCCAAGGGGAGGCGTGCATTCAGACGCATTTCCAGATTTAAGATTTCTCGTAAATCTGGAAATGTGTCTGGTTCCATGGGTGTTGCGTGGGAACACCCACAGCAACACCCATGTGACGGCCCTTTTACGCAAAGTGCTGCGTGCAAAGGGGCCATATGTACAAGAACAGGAAAAGTCACACAGGGTGGCTTTTCCTGTCCTTGTAAATATTGGGCACTAAAATGCGCCTCTGGTGCGTCACAAAAAGTGACACACCAGTGGCGCAAGGAGCTTGTAAATCTGCCCCTAATTGTTAAGATGTCATTTTTATCTAAGATTTAATAATCATGCCTGCTTGCATATATTCATAGCATTTAACCTCAGTTGATTATTATGTTCTAAATAATTGTTAAGTTATGAACAGAGTTTTATGAAAACCTGATAACTGTGTCTTGGTTGTTTTTATTATTCAACAAACACGGCCTTGCAGGGTGAAAGTAGGTAAAAGGGCTCCATGCCGCTTTCTGCTAATTGTTTTTCCTGAAAGATTCAAGAACAAATAAATGTTATATAAGCTAAACACAGGGCATACTATGCAACACAGATGAGGCAGGCCGTACAGATTCTCATCACCTGCTTTAGCTGAAAACTAACGGGAGGCACTCAGCCTTCATTTGCTGCGCTTGTCGGCTCAGCTGCAAGCACAAGATGAGAATTACAGACTTTGCTACTATATTGAACAAAAGGCCCTATTGTTCAAGCAGGTATGTTCAGAAAGGTAACTAGTTGTCTGGCCTTCATTGTACACTACTCATGTCTTGCCTGAAGTGCTAAGAACAGCCCTAATCAACAGGTCTGATTTGCTGGGCTGTGTCTTTAAGTAGTTAGTGTCTAACATATCTGCTTGCAGTCCCCATGTGCGCTTTCGTCCAATGTTTTTCAAAAAAAGTTGGAGTGATTTATTCATACAAGAGCTTCACTCGCTCAGCATAATTTGGCAAGTAAGCTTTGCAAAAGTTAAGAAACCCCATCAGTCCTTGCAGCTTCCTTAACCTGTTCGGAGGTTGTAATGTAGCACACGTTTGTCGGGAGTCAGGTGCCAAGCCTTGCTGTCGGTTAGGAGCTCATATGTAAGGAAAATCGAATTTAAATATGTAATTTCAAATATCTTAAATTATTTTTTTACCTGTGTCTGGCTAATAGTCACTATCCTGCCCACCACAATCAGGTGCTCAATCATGACATTGTCTGCAATGTATATATCATCAATACATGATTGCACCTCAGGATCTTCTTCAAGACCTCCATGGTTTTGTTTGCTCAAAGCCCAGGTCTTTTCTTATACCCCATGGGCAATCTTGTGTAAGTGTACTGAAATCTACCAAATAAAAAAGTGGTTATTTTAGATCAAGGCACTGTATTTTGACTAAAGAATCCGCACAAAATTTGCAGGTATCCAGGGACTTTGAGATCAGGAAGGGGGTCCGGCAGGGTTGTATCTTGGCGCCTTTTTTATTTAACTTTTATATTAATGAATTAGAGAGCGAGCTGAGGGCAACTGGAGCAGATTTTCCTTATGTAGGACGGCGGGGCATTCCCGTTTTGCTCTACGCGGATGACGCCGTCCTAATATCCAGAACTGAATTGGGCCTACAATCCCTTTTAACTGCATTCTCTAAATTCATGACAGACCGGGACCTGACCATTAATAATTCAAAGTCCTATGTCATGAAAGTAGGGAAAAATATGAAGAGGAACTTTTTGTTTAGAACTGGTAATGACAAGATCCCATGCACAAATGTTTTCTCTTATTTAGGGGTCTTATTTGATGATCAACTCAGGTGGGACCCCTTAATTAAAAGAAAAAAGGGGAACTGGCGCGGGTCAATGCTGCAATTTTTAACGTTGCCTCTAAAGTGGGAAAGAAACCGACAGGAGCTATGCTTCAAGTGTACCAAGCAAAAAGCTTAGCTATAGCAACTTATGGCAGTGAGATCTGGGGATACACGGTAGTGGAACCCCTCCAGGTCGTGGAAAATGGGTTTCTAAAAGGTTATTATGTGTCCCGCAAGGAACCTCGAACTTGGTGGTACATGAGGAATTGGGGTCTCCTACCTAAGTGACACTATTGCCTTGCGTCCTTTGATTTTTTGGATAACGTGTTGGTTAAATGAAGATTTAACCCTCACTCACTTGATCTTAAGAGAATGCCTGTCCCTAGATAATGTGGCTCGTATCCCCTGGCTTAATTATATTAAAAGAGGATTTGAATGGATTGGGCGGGGAGTTTTATTCTTTAAACCAGACGTTATTGTTAGAAAGGACGTGGAAATAACTAAGGCAGCTTTTTTGAGCAGAAGGCAAGCTGATCGGGAAGCAGAAGAGGCTCGGAAACCTAGTGTTCGGGCATATTTATTACTTAAATCGACACCATTGACTGAACCATACCTCATGGGGTCCCTGACGACACATGAAAAATTTCTTTTAACTAGGTTCTGGATGAATCTCTTCCATCTCCTGTTAGCAAGACCCAAGGGGGCTTCCAGAGGTCAAGTGCTAGCTCCCTGTGGCTGCGACGGAAAGTCTCCTCAGGACCTGCTGCACTTTATGTTTTTTTGTAAACTATATGAAGTCCCCAGGAGGCATTTTTTAGTCCCTATTTTAAAGAAATTGAATTTTAATCAGGTTAGACCAGCACTAATGTATTTACAATTATTGAAGTATGAATGTATTATTTTTATTGCAGGGTTTTTAAAGGCATCTATGAATTCCAGGCTTTTTATGGACACGTAGAGTCTATTAATCCAGACATGCTTTTAGATGATTTTTTGTGTGGTAGCGGAGTTTGATATGTTTTAATTTGTTGTTCATATGTACTGTATCTATGTAACTTTTATGGTTTTTTAAACAAAAACCGAATAAAGTTTATTGAACTGACTAAAGAATCCATTAGATATGTCTAAGGTAGTTTTGTATTTTTTTCTTTCACTAGATTTGTCAGCCCAATACTGTGAACATTTTCTACCGCATGTATATGCATTGAAATTTCTATAATCTAACACTATTCTTGTGAATTCTCAGGCTTCAGGACCAGAAAAATACTGATGTTCATTGTGGAAAGGCACTATAATGCCTTGGGCTTGTAGTTGATCTAATATAGGTGATATCACACTTATCATCTGGCTTCAAAGGATATTGAGCCTGTACCTGCGGCTCACTCCTTAAGGGAATTACATATGGAATAGATTCTGTATCCCACCCTGCTTGGCTTCCATACAACATTGGAATCTGCTTCATAGCTCACTCATCTGCCTACTTTTCCTAAGGTCTTCAGATATTAAGAAGGAAAATGCTTGCATTATCACCTCCTCACCTCAATGTACTTCCCTTACAAAAAAAGGCCAGTCATCCTCTCCAAGAATGATGCTATATGTATCCTATGAACTGAATATATTTTGTGATATAGCCTCCTCAATTTTTATTTCTGTATTGTGAATCCTGTATGGATGGTTTGTGTGTCCATCTGGCGTCTCGACCTGCATGTATCATTTTCATAAGATGCTTCTAGAGAGTCTGGAAAGCTATTGTCACATCTGCAGAAGTGTCCATAATTAGCAGGACATGAGTCTTTGAGTCCAACCCTTTCTCTTCCTTCTTTATATGAACTTCAGCTTTGCGTCCTGATTCACTTTTCTGCTTGCTATATTTGTATTTTCCTCAATACTTAGTCCGTATGCTTCTTTCTGCCCTTTTACTGCCTGCAGAGCCCTTTGAAAAGAACTGCTATCAGGATATTAATACCGATCTGGCTTTTTGATTTTTACTGTGGACTCTCAAATCATACCCACCCTGCTGGATTCCTGTGTTGAGGGAGATCCAGTCCTTTATTTTGTTTGCCTTCTGCTTTTTCTTGGACTCCGGCGCAGCTTTTTTCTTGTTAGAGCCCTCGCTCTCATTTTCTGCTTTGAGATGTGATTTTATAAACTGTGAATCTAAGGTATCATGGCTCACAGCGGTGTAAATTTCTGAAAAAATCTTTGGAAGTTCCTGTTCATGATCTTGAAATGAGAACCACTGCCAAGCACTAGGTCACTTCCAGAACTGCAGCTTCTCCATAAACATTATGCAGAACTATTGAAATAGCCCATTCATTTCATCCCTAATTCTAGAGCAGGTGCAGCCCTTTGCTAATTCTGTATCTGTTTGAACTCCACGTAGGAACGCTAATAAGGGTGTGCTATGCATAGTAGTGTAAAAACGTGCAAATATTTTTGCCCATATGGTACACTCTTCTACGAGTGGTACCATCCCAAAGGGAAGACACATAGTTAAAATTCTGTGCCTATCCTGGAGTGTTGTCTAAGACTAGACCTCTTGCAATTGGTTTGTCTTGTGAGCAATGCAAAATGGAATTTTGCCTTGCCCATGATAGCATTATTAGTCTGAACTAATCGTCCACACTGCAGGATGCCCATGCTGAGCAGGGCCAGGAGCAAAAACATCCATGGCTGTCGATATCAGGACATACTTTTGACATACTATTGAAGTTGCCCATAAACAGTCCCTGTCTGAGTTAATACCTGTCTTTTTTGTTGATTTTATTCGGGTGCTTTTAAATACTTGTCATTCCAAGCTACTGATGATGCTCGGCTACTTTGTTTTTTAGTTCTGTTGCCATTATGCTGCCTTGTTTGTTCCATGTCTTGTTCTGCTTGGATTCATTGTGTCTGGTGTATACACAGCTAATACAGGCCAGGTGGCCCATCATTACGTAAGGTGGCCATTCTAATGTTTTGCACTACATGGGGTAACTCACCATAAAACCATGTTCTTGATATCCACTCGGGACTTTCAAATATTTCAAAAGGTTATGCAGTAACCAACAACAAAAGTTACCCCAACCCCTGTGTTAGGAAAACATCTAGCAAGGAGATGTGCGACTGGTGCTTTGAAGTTTACCCCTATCGTAGAGGGAACAGCTTGAGCCATTTTCAACACACCGATTCAAAATATGAAATAAAAAAAGGGAATATCTTATTAGAAGTCAAACGCCTGACAAACCTACAGCAAGTAGGAAGTACCTATCTAAGCTGAAAGAGGTATCCAATATTAGAAAGGACATCTATACTAATTGTTATACTTGGTTTCTGGAGTGTATCATCCAGAATTACTTAACAATCTAGAAACGGTTGTGTCCCACAGCAGGGTGCCAAATGATATGTTTTCTAGAACACGGCCCAGGATTCTGCTTTCTGGACCCTTGGCACTATGTCACCATGCCAACTGTTGTAAGTTAAGTGTTGCCATACCTTTTCCTGAGCTCACCTTCCCTACTGCTCAGCCAGGGTGAGTGCTGGAGTGCTTGGTGATGAGTGGAATGCTGAATGCTTGGTGATGTCACAGAATGCATGGGTGCCTGGTGATGTGCTGAGTGTCAGTTGGAGTGTGCAGGCTGAGCACCAGGGAGGCTGCTCCTGGTGAGGCTATCTACTATCATCTACTTACCTGGAACTTACCTTGTGACTAAGTATAATAAATTAATCTTCTACAAACCTACTCTACGGCTACATGGACTTCTTTTACCCATCACAACACCGGTGATGATTTGAGGAAAGAACCTACGTGTTGGGGAAGATAGACTGTATATGAACATGCTGAAGAAACTGGAACTAAGGAAACTGAATTTGAAGAAAAAGGAACGCCCTGGTTAGCCCCACCAGTGCCCCATATCAATTGGACAGCCTGCAGCCTGGGACGTTGGACCTTCTTGATATCAATGAACTTTATGCAGTAATGCCAACTTGCCTGCATGTCCTGATGTGCAGAAAATATTTCAACAAGTGGTGGAAGCCCTTAGAGTAGCTGCAAGTATACACAGAGTCTGCTTACTGAGTCAGCTGGAGCAAACAGCCTGGGGCATTTGACCTTCCTCACATCAAGGAATTTGCTGAACTTATGTTACCAAGCTTGCTTGCCTACTTGCCACGTTGTTTCTACAGGCCGGTGCAGTGTGCAGTAGAAGCAGTGACTGCCTATTTCCCATGGACACACTTGTGAGCTGTGAATCTCTAAGATGTGTAACTTGCTTAGCTTTGAAGGCACCCTTTTTGAGTATTTTGTGGGTGTTTAGAGCAACACTGATCAGAGTGTGCAGCGTCTTTCAAGCTGAGAGGTACTTTTGGCATTTTTTTGTTTGTTTTTGAAGCTTTGCGAGGAGTAGTGGAATGAGAGGTTCGTAACCGTTTTGTAAAATTGAAGGCAGCCCGTGTTTGGAAGATCGAGCCTCTGTGTAATTAACAGACTCACCTGTGCGCGAGTGAGTCTGCGGCATTTGTGATCTCCATGGTTTCCATTGCTCGAGAGGTTGACCCCTGGCGCTGTGTGGAAAGTGCGTTCACTGAGGCAAGCGCAAGGTGTGGTAAGCACAGGGAGGATGACGTCATGGTAAGAAGAAGTGAATGTCTGCAACAACCTCAACTTCCTTGTGAAACTTACGTAATGCGATGCAATGGTGGCCATTTTAGTCAATTGGGAGGTATTCTGTGGAAGCCCACGATGAGCACGACATTGTGCTGCGCTGAAGCTTTTGTCTGGAGCAACCTTCCTACAGGTGAGTCTCCACGGAAAACAGCGTTTACAACGATGTCATTACATCGCTCTACTATTAAAACAGAACTAAAAAAAACAAAGTAGCAGAGCATCATCAGTAGCTTGGAATGACAAGTATTAAAAGTACCAGAAAAATTCCAAGTTCTCCTGGTGAGCGATATCTCACCGAATAAAATCAATAAAAAAAACAAAATTACACAATTGGCTTGCTTCAAGATGCCGCAAATTGCATCTGGTCTAAATGTCAGTAACCGGTTAGCTCCTGAAGTTACTGACTCTGTTGTCATTATGCTGCCTTGTTTTTTTCCATGCCATAAGTTGTTTCTGCTATTGTTGATGTGTGAAAGTATGATTATTTGCTCTGTGGATATTCAATGTTTGCTCTCTATGGTGGTGTATGAGGGGTTGGCTTTTCTTATATAGACGTTAAATGCGGATTTGAATTTACTGTTATGCTGCGTGCTGGTATTACATGCTGAGTTGATGTTTCTTGATGCAATTTTGGGATTTCTGCCTCCGTGTAATATGCCAGGCTTTTATTGGCACCTTGAGTTTTTTAGGCCATATCTTGTAATGGCGTGTGGCAGGTGTTTTTCTGAGTGGTTGTAGAGTCTTGTACTCTGTCATGGTGTTGTCTATTTTTCTATGTTTTGCCTGTCTTGTGCTTAATAATGGTGTGCGTGTGGTAAGGTCGCGTTTTCAGTTGTAGGGTTGGGTGGACCTGAGAGCCGAATTGTAGGGTTGTGTGTGCCCTAGTGCCGAGTTGTAGGGTTGGATGTACCCTACTGCTGTGTTGTAGGGGTGGATGTACCCTAGTACCGAGTTGTAGGGTTGGGTGCACCCTAGTGCATAGTTGTAAGGTTGGGAGTACCCTAGTGCTGAGTTGTAGGGTTGGGTGCACCCTAGTGCATAGTTGTAAGGTTGGGAGTACCCTAGTGCGGAGTTGTAGGGTTGTGTGTAACCTAGTGCCGAGTTGTAGGGTTGGATGTACCCCAGTGCCGAGTTGTGGGGTTAGTTGTACCCTAGTGCGATGTGTAGGATTGAGTGCCCTAGTACTGTGTTGTGGGGTTGAGTACCCCAGTGTTACGTTGTAAGGTTTTGTACCTTAGTATGGTGTTGTAGGATTGAGTACCCTAGTATAGTGTTGTGGGGTTAATGACCCGATTATTGTGTTGTGGGGTTAAGTACCCCTGTGCTAAGTTGTAAGGTTGTGTACCTTAGTACGGTGTGTAGGGTGAGTACCCTAGTACTGAGTTGTGGGGCTGGGAGTACCCAAGTACTGATTTGTGGGGTTGGGTGTACCCCAGTGCTGAGTTGGACTGCAGGCAGTACTGTGTTGCAGTTTTGGGTATTCGGTTACAGTGTGAAGTGCGTTGCCTGAGATTCTTGCTGGGTCAGAGGTATAGTGTATGTTGTGTGTGACTCCACATCCTTTTTGGTCATGGTATGTTTGTATCTGTATGGGGCGTGGCTAGCAGCCCAAGATGGTGGTCGCATAAGCGACGTGCTCCGGGCCCGGGACACCTAATCCGTCCAATTATTAGTGATCCCGGCCTTTCAAAGTACTAGCCGGGACGCCGAATGTAGCCTGACATCAAGGGCTGCAAAGTGTGACCATGTGAGGAGATACCGGGCATTGCTGCCGGAGGTCGGAGTCTCGGAGCTTCCCTGTGTCATGGCGGGCCTGTGGCTGGAGGGAGGAGCCTCGGAGCAGCAGACTTGCCTGGTCTGGTGCGATCCACTGCGGCGTGCACATGCACGCGAGGCCCCGGATGCGGGCCTAGCTGTTCCACTGGCGGCGGCGTCGGCGTGCACCGGAGGCCCTAAACGAGCTGGATCAACTGACCGGACCTTCTTCTACACCCGGTCTGATAAAACTGACTGCCGGGGCCCGGCTACGGCGAAGGTGACGGCCCGAGAAGTGTCTGGAGGCCCCCCCGGTTGCGGTTCTGAGCCCCGTGGGCCTGTGTCTACGCTGTTTCGGCCCGAGGACTGGGGACGGCTGAGTGCCTGGGGATCCCCCCATGGAGCAGTGAGCCTCTAACAACAGAGGTGCGTTATTGGGCAGGGGCTTGCCTTGCGGCCCCCTCTCCGGATCTGCACCCTTCTCCTGGGTGTGCTGGCTCGTGTGGGGGGCCCTGAGAGATGGCCTAGCTGGTCCCGGGTGACCTACGTTGCCTGCAAATATCACCAAGGGCCCTGAAGCTAACAGCGGTGCGGACGGCCTTCCCCCCCTGCTCCCGTTTTACCGGGGTGGTTACGGAGATCATCAGCAGGGAAGACGGTGATCTTGAGGGGTCCGAGGCCCTGCAACTGCTGCGACTGCGCCCCACAAAGCTCTGGTTATAGTCTCACCAGGGCCCCCGTTGTGTCGTGGGACCTCCGGGGCGGACCTCCACCCCCCCTCACATCATTGACAACAGAAAAGCCTGACAAATACCCCCTCCCCACCCCTGCAGGGGGTTCTGCAGCTGTGTTAAGAGTTACTTACCAACTGGAGATGAACTGTGGATCCCCCTGCAAGGCATACTTAGGGGCTCGTTGGTTCTGATATCCCGCTCCTCTCCCTGGTGGTTGGGAAGAGCCGAGAGGTGCTGAATGGTGCGGGAGACTACCAGGGCTTGGACATTGTTAACGTGACGAGATTGGCTGGAGCGGCCCAGGAGAGAGGGGGTTCCCTCCCCCCCTCTGCACTTTGAAGCCTTTGACGCATCTCCGGACCGTGAGGGCCTCTGCGGTGAGTGCAAATAAACGCATTCCCCCTCCCCCCCCGGAGCCGATCAGGAGGGAGCTACGAAGACCCGCGTGTACCATTACGTAACCCTCATAGACCCAGATTTCCCCTACACCTCCATCCTTCATCCATTAGGCCCGGAGGCTTAATTGGAGGCGAGTACTGGGGTGGTGATCCTTAACCTGTGACTAGTCCAAGCGCCAGTGAAAATGGGCAGAGGAAAGACAAAAACAGCGGTGGGGACCGGAAAGGATGGATCTCGATCGCCGCCCTCTGAAACATCATCAGTGCGCTCCCGACTGGCTAAAGATGGGGCCACAACTACCCCTCCCACTGATAAGCTAGACATGATCTTGCAGGAAATTCGTGACTCCATATCTGCAATTGCACAGCAACTGGGCACAATCTCGGCGGAGCTCAACCTGCTTAAAGATGATCACAGAAAATTGGCGGACAAAGTTAAATCAGCTGAACAGACACTAGACACTATGGTACCGAAGGTGAAAGAACATGATGACCAAATGCAACATATGTGCCAACAAATCGAATCCTTACAGGCCCGTGCAGATGATGCAGAAGAAAGGGCCCGGCGCAACAACCTCAGAATAGTGGGGCTCCCTGAACGACATTCATAGAGGAGTGGCTCAAAACCAGTGTGGCCCCTACGGGCCTGTCTGCGCTCTTTACAGTGGAGCGGGCCCACCGGGTCCCCATGCAAAGGCATATACCTGGCACGAACCCACGACGGATACTGGCCAGGATTTTAAATTACAGGGACCGGGACCATGTTTTACAAGCAGCTAGGGACAATGGCCCGATACAGTTTGACAATGCAAAAATTTCAATTTTCCCGGACTATACCTTAGCAGTCCAATGCAAATGTTTCTCGTTTATGGAGGTCAAGGCTCGGGTCCGTGCTGCGGGCCTCACATTTGCTCTTTTATTCCAGGCCAAATTGAAAATTATCCACAACCAGCATTCCTTATTCTTCGACACGCCGGAGAGTGCATGGGACTGGCTAGATAGGAATTTCCCTGACACCTTAACCTCCGGACGCCCTGAGAAATCACAATGGAAATCACAGCGACCTCCGCAAAGACGGAGGAAAGGACTTATGACATAGAGCACAGGGACTAGCCCTCCATCTCGACAGGTAGTGTTAGAGGGCAGATGAGAAGCCCTCCGGTCAGCCTCTGCCCTGCGGACCCCCCCCACCTATTAGCTCCAGTCCCTCAGAAGAGGTGTATTCGGACTCGGACTCGGAGGGGAGTGTGGCATTGTTTCCATCAGAATCTACGCAGCTAAGTAACGACCCGCTGGGCTAAAAAGTTGTGGGTGTATCGGGAGGGGGCCCCTCACCACTCAGGTATTATGTACAAGCTTTGAGGAAAGGGCTAATATGTTTCAATGTTTTAGGCCCCAGCTAGTGCACAATATGTCACAAATGGGATAAATGCTAAGAACCAGCATGGTAAGGTTAATTGCAAATGTCCCGTGGTCCGGCCTGTCCTGGGTTAATCCACCTATTGCGCATGATACATAAGTATATCACGTAAGCAGCCTACCCAACAAGCGAAAGCAATTGTTTCCGTGTAGCTCACTATGTTATTGTTTCTTGCACAGTTTGGTCTATCGAAGTTCAATCGTTTGACCCAGTATTGGGATAATGTTGTATTAGTTGAACTGCTGCTTGTCTATGTGCTTGCATCTGGGGGGGAGGGGCGGGGGGGGCTAAAGATGCTCCTATGCCTATGTTTTTTTAAATGATGTCAGTCGCTAAATCTTACACTATCGTCTCTTGGAATGTACGAGGGATGGGCTCGATGCATAAGCGACATAGAATTGTAGCTCAGTTGCATCATCGTCGTGCTCAAATAGTGTATTTGCAAGAGACACATTTAATATCCTCAGAAACTTGTGAGTTGCAAAGACGACGGAGGGGCAGCTCTATGTGACTGCTTATTCCGCCTTTTCGAGAGGTGCAGCGATCTGATTGCGGGCGGGGGTTCCTTTTTCTCTTAATGAGAGTAGAATAGACGACCAGGGTAGATATGTACTATTGCGTGGGGCCCTGGATGGTAAGCAAGTAGTATTAGGGTCCGTCTATGCACCTAATACTGATCAAGATGCCTTTCTGTCCCGCTTGTCCCATGTTCTCTCAGACTGGTCCCAATACCCGTGGGTGCTGGGGGGAGATTTTAATGCGGTATTTGACGTGCAGCTGGATCGATACCACCCTCCCCTGTCGAATATGGTTGCAATAGCGCAAGCCGCTAACTTGCCTAGATGGGCACATGGATGGGGTCTACTAGATGTCTGGAGATTACAACATATCGGTATGCTTGAATATTCCTACTATTCCCACCCGCACTGCTTGCACACCAGCCTGGACCACTTCCTTTGCACACCAGATCTATTTCCATCGATCACGCAAAGCACTTATTTGGGAAAAACCATTTCAGACCATAATCCAATAGAGTTGATGCTTAACTGGGGATGGATCCCCTCGCCAATTCCAACTTGGCGCTTGCAGCCCTTACAATTAGAGGATCCAGTATTTCATAACACATTAGCAACTGCCATCACTAGATACTTTGCCGAAAATGAAGGCACGGCCACAACTAGATCAGTAGAGTGGGAGGCCCTTAAAGTGATGATCCGATGGGGGGGGGGGTCTCTATGGGGACATTAGTGGGTGCCAGGCAGGAGGTAGCTCGAGACATTACGGAATTGGAAGGTGCACTGCAGGCGCTGGAAGTGGCGGCCCGGACGGATGAGAGGGGAGCGGAGGAATTACAAGAACCTAGAATAAAATATGCAGAATTATTGGAACGACTGCGAATGATTTATTTGAATGCATATACCCTGCGCACACATGCGGAAGCAGACTGGGCCAGTACATTACTAGCGCGCCTGATAAGACCACAACTCTCTCATACACCAATCCTAGCGGTCCATGATAGTCATCACACATTGGTCACCACCCAGGCGGAAATCAATAGGGCATTTCAGGATTATTACATGGATCTCTATGCAGCTCCTTCCCTCGACACGACAGAAGCAACCACAGTATTTCTTGAATCCATAGAGCTCCCCATTATTTCAGACACAAGTGTCGAGGACTTAGCGGCTCCACTCTCCTCCGCTGAGATCCGTGGTGCAATAAAGGGACTTGCTCGCAATAAAACACCGGGCTCAGATGGACTTCCCATCAAATTCTATTCCACATTTGCGTCACAACTAGTTCCTAAACTATTACAGCTCTATACCACCTCGCTTGCAGAGGGTGCCCTGCCGCCCACGGCCAGGGAGGTGATAGTTACCTCCTTACTGAAACCTGACAAGCCCTCGACCGACCTCACTTCTTATAGGCCCCTCTCAATTCTTAATACAGAATATAAAATCCTCAGTAAAATCCTGGCATCGAGACTGCTCCCCCTGCTCCCCAAATTAATACACACAGACCAATGTGGTTTCATACCCAAGCGTAGCACCACACTAAGTATTTGCGTTTTCATGCCCTGTTACACGCAGCTCATATTCAAACTCCACAAGCGGGCTGCCTCTCATTGGACATTCGTCAGGCATTTGACACCCTGAGTTGGTCATATATGCTGGCCGCGCTTGCCAAGTTTGTGATTCCTCCAGAATTCTGCAGATGGGTAGAGTTGCTATATACTAAACCCACAGCACGTGCAAAGACTGGAGCCACCATTTCTCCCACATATCGTATTTTTCGTGGTACACGTCAGGGCTGCCCCCTATCGCCCTTACTGTTTGTGCTAGCCTCTGCGCCACATTATGTCACCATATGGCATCCCATATGGCATCCTGATTGGATCAACAATCAGTCTGTGTCGCTCTATGCCGACTATATGTTGTTGTATTTTAAAGACCTGAATACAGACATGCATCTTATAGCCTCTTTGTTTATGCAATTTGGGGAAGTATCCGGCCTACATCTCAACGCCTCAGTCGGTGGCATACTCCTTTTATGACACTTATAATAGGCCCAGCCTTCAGTTTGGTTCGCTGTAATTTAGGCTAGAGCCCACCACTTTTGAATCTCTGGGAATTCACATTACCAGGACCACTTCCGATACCATAGATGGAAATGTGGTTCGAACGCTTAACTCCCTCAAATCTCAGGTGGCGTTCTGAAACACCCTACCATTAACAATAGCTGGCAGACTGGCGGTGTCTAAGATAGTCATGCTGCCCAGACTCTTATACCAGTTTGTGAACCTCCCTGTAGCCGTCCCGCAATGGATCTTCAAAGCACTTGATACATTACTATTGTCATTGCTCTGGGGGCCGGATCGACATAGATTGGCCCTTGCCAAGATGCAGTTGCCGAGCACCGCAGGAGGTATGGGGGCACCGGATTTTAAGGCATACTGTATAGCCGGGCAACTGCAGTGGTTGGCATACTGGCTGGCCGTCCATAACCTTTTCGAAATAGGTTACTTTCCCGAGGGGCTACAACTTGGAACAGTACAGGCATTGCTTTGTCCCGGAGCGGTACGAGTAAGAGACCCTCCCTTTCTTCTCCATATAGCACTCCACTGCTGGCACTAAAATACGCAAAAATGTCCACTCCATATGCCCTGAATGTTTCACTATGTGGCCTACCAACCTTACGGGGAATACTACCAGCTGCTAGATTGTGGAGTTGGACAGGGGCCGGAGTTGAGACACTGGGCGACTTATTCTTTTTTTTTTTTTTTTTTAAGTTTTTAAAGACCTTTATTGAAATTTGCACATCAGGTTACATAGTAAGAGAGCAAAGTTTCGGCAAAGGACAATGAAAGGAAAAAAAAACCACATCTGTTACACATATCGAAAAGGCACTTGTACATTAGTAGCCTACAGCTGAATCTGGGTGGGGGTAATAGGAGACGGAGCCAGAAAGGGCATGGAGGAGCGCTGGGCGCAGGCAGTGTACCGGCGGAGGGGGCTGTGGAGAATCAGCGGTGTGCAGAGGGAGATTAGCACTCCTCTATGGTCCAGCACCGGCGGCCACCGCGGGCGGTGAGCCGGCAGGGAGCACGGGAGAGGTCGCAGAGGGAGACGTGCTCCGGCGGAGGAGGTATGAAACAAGAGGACCCCAGATATCAAGAGGCCGGCCAGTTGCCGGTGTCAACTCCCAAAATTCAGACAGGAGCGTCTGACAACGCGCAGCATCTTCAAGCCAAGCGCTAACCCTGGGAGCGGGCCTCCGACCCCAATGCATGGCAACTCTGCGACGTGCGAGAACAAGCAGCATAGCGGTGAGCCGACGGGAAGCGTCAGGACAATGTTTTACAAAGCCTAAAAGGCAGACCAATGGGTCAGGCGAGACAGATGTGGATGTAATCTTGGTAATGGTGGTGCACACATCGCGCCAATACGTAGAGACCCTGGGGCACGACCAGGCAAGATGAGAGAAGTCCGCCGCGGGAGCCGAGCACCGGAGACATCTATCGCTGGGAGCGAGGCCCATTCTATACAGCTGAGCGGGGGAGCGGTATAGTCTGTGTAAATATTTAAAATGTATGAGGCGCAGGCGGTAGTTGGGAGACAGACGTTTGGTCTGCTTACAACAGTACATCCAGTCCTCCTGAGAAAGGTCAGTCCCTAGATCCTCGCTACAGGCAACGCGGGCAAGATCAGCAGATATTGGTGATGCCGCCAATGTGGTCGCATAAAGTCTGGAGACCAATTTGTGGGGGAGGTGGACGTGTAAGCCAGGTCGAGGGAAGCCATTGAAGGGGGGGGCTGAGGGAAAGTGGAATGTAGCTCCCGGCAGGACGCCCTGAGTTGGTAATAAAGCAGCGTGTCCATGGGGCCGGACTCTGCTGGAAGAGAGAAGAAGTTGCCATCAGGGTAGAGGTCTGACAATGTGGCCAGCCCCAGACCCGCCGCGCGTTTAACCATCCCGGCTGTGTGCAGTGAGGGAAAAACCGGGTTGTATGCAAAGGGCATGGTATTAGCGGAGAGCAGGCTAGAGCCAGAGTATTTCCGGAGACCGTCCCAGGCCCAGCGCAGGGTCTCCACAGTGTCGACCTCTCCACGCGGTGGTTTAGCGGGGACAAAAATGGCAGTTCGGAGGGGCGAGGGGGCCGCGAGGTCGGCCTCCACAGCCACGTGGGGCTGAAATGGCGTCGGGTGCAGCCAGAAGTGAAGGAAACTAGCCTGGGCGCTGAGGGCGTATAATTTGAAGGCCGGGGCGCCCATCCCACCGCACGTAAGGGGGAGCATGAGGATATCGTATGCAATTCTAGGTTGACGCCCAGCCCAGACAAGAGAGATGATGAGAGAGCAGAGTGTGCGGAAGAAATGAGCCGTGAGAGGAATGGGAACGTACAGGAACAAGTATAAAAACTTTGGGAGCACAACCATCTTGGCGATGGCAATGCGCCCCGCCAAGGATAGAGGTAGACGGCGCCAGAGGGGAATCTTGGTCTCCAGCCAGTCAACCGCGCGGCCGAAGTTCGCCTTCCAGAGTTCGTCCACGCTCCTGCTGAGCCAGACGCCCAGATACCTGGTGGGCCCCGATGCCCACATAAACGGGTAGTCCGGAGTGAAGGGGACAGTGGCGTCCGTCAGAGGGAAGAGAATAGATTTACTCCATTTGACCTGAATGCCGGATAGACCCCCAAAGCGCACCACCTCACGGACCAGGGGGCCGAGATTCTCCTGAGGGTGACGGACATAGAGTGTAATGTTGTCCGCGTACATGGAGACGACCAGGGCTCGGGCAGCAAATCCAAGACCCCTCTGGGTGTGATGCTGTCGGAGCCTAGCGGCGAGGGGCTCCATAGCCACCGCGAAGAGCATGGGCGAAAGCGGACACACCTGCCGTGTGCCCCGAGAGACAGGGATGGGCTCAGAGATCTGGCCATTGATCCGGAGGCGAGCAGTGGGGAGGGAGTAGAGAAGATGGACCTTGCGCAGCAAAACCGGGCTAAAGCCAAGGCGGGGGAGAAGGTAAAAAAGGAAGGGCCACTCGAGAGTGTCAAAGGCCTTGGTGGCGTCCAAGAGAGCAGCCACGGCCGGGAGAGTGGGGTTGATCTGGTGAAGTACAGCAAATATGGTTCGGAGGATGTGTGACGTGGCGAGCCCGGGAATGAAACCGGACTGGTCTGGACGAGCTATCATGGGCATGAGGCGCAGAAGGCGGGAAGCCAAGAGCTTGGCGAAAATCTTATTATCGGTGTTGATGAGGGATAGGGGGCAATAAGAATCAAAAAGCTCGGGGGGCTTGTCCGGTTTCAGGAGTAACGTTAACAGGGCTTCGCGGAGCGACGGAGGAAAGTGGCCAGACTCGAAGGAGTCATTATACATAGCGGCGAGGTGCGGAATGAGGAGGGGCGCGAAGGCCTTGTAGAAGGACGCTGGCAGACCGTCGGAACCTGGTGCTTTGTCCCCAGGGAGACTGCTGATCGCTGCCAGAATCTCCTCCTTAGAAAAGGGTGCGTCAAGGTACTCGGGATGGCCGTTACCCAGCCAGAGGAGCTCCAAAGTACTGGTCAAGGAGGTCGCGCGAGGGAGCAATCCCTGCGGTGTAAAGTTGAGTGTAGAAGGTGGTGACCCTGGACGCCACCTCAATAGGTGAGGTAGTGTGCTCTGGGCCCCCGTCCTGAAGCGCTGTGATGTAGGAGGCTTAAAAAAAGAAAAAATGAGCCTGTACCTTGCGTTCTTTATTTAGTATACAATTTCACTAAATAGTCAAACCCATCGATTTCAGTTTGAGCAGGTATTTTATTTTAACCTTTTTATTTTCACTAAATTCTTATTTTTTGCTGCTTTTTTGATCAGAAAAAAACATGTGTCTGGTCATATCAAAAAATTCTAGACATAAATGTGCTATACAACATATATTTACATAAATTAGTGTGTGACTTTTCCAAAAATCTAATACATACATCACATCCAATACATATATCACAATTGTTATTCTCAATTTTAATCCTGAAACTCTTAAAGCGTCTATATTCAGTATCCCAAATCAATACAGGGGAAACTATTCTATTAGAAATCTTCTCAGATTAAATTTTCATTATTCCTCTGTATTTTTATGTGCCCTGTGCCATGTGCCGCCATGTGCCGACGCGTTTCGAGTCCTGGAAGTTGAATACCAGGAATCTCATCAGGGCTTTTGAATTTTAACAGCAATGGTGGTTTCTGTAAGGGTGTGTAACATAAAGCGATTATTACAAAGGGCTCCTTTCTGTCTCACCTTAAATTCACCATTCTCATTATTTCTATTCGGGTTCTTTACCTGAGAATTCTTACTAATCTTCACCTTAAGGTATACGCTTCACCAAAGGACATTTAATCTCAATCACTAGGGATTCTGTTAAAAAACAGAGAGCACTGTCAGTATTGTGCATTCTTTACTGAGACATTTTAATATCTCTTTTTCCAGCAGTCGTCTCCTACCTTATCTTTGTCTTTTTATAAGGCAATTGCATCTAGTTTCCTGTAAATAAGGAAAATACTTAATCATACTTTTAAAGGGTACGATATTTTGTAATACTTCATTACCCTATATTGCGGCTTCAGCTTTTGTACCTTATATGCCGGGCATTTTCGCTATCGGCTTTTCAAACGCTACCTGGATCACCTCCTCTCTTGTAACGGCGCTCGCTGATTTAGATTAACTTGCGTTCTCTGCAAAAATATTACAGAACGCAATTATACATTTCAGCATTTATATATTTAGAGATAACCTTTTCTCTTCTCATTTTAAGCTTACCTATTCTCTGACTTGGTTGAACTGCAATTGCTTTCATCTCCTGATCCTTCTCTGCCTCCGTTTGGTCAGCAATGGAGTTCAGCCATGAGGTTCAAGCTAATATGGTGTCTCCCTAGGTACCCTGGGAAATGTAGTTTCAGATATTAACCAATAGAAAACGATCTCTTGTTGAGCCTATGTGTTGCATTCTGGATGACATAGTTTAAGTCTTTGATAGCTCTGTCATGCTGTTAAGACCTGTCATTGTGCAATTATATTTAAGTATTAAATAGGCTTCTTTTTGAAGTAAAGCACTATCAATATCAATTGGATATTTTGATGCTTTAACCACCGTCAACACAGTCCATTTGAAGTCATTTTCGCCATGAGATTTCTCTATGAAATGCTCTACCATTGGTGCAGTAATCACTTTTTTTTTTATTCGCGATCTATGTTGTGTGATTCGAGTATTAACCTGTTGATTCGTTTTGCCTATGTATATTTTCAAACATGGACAAATTATAGCATATACTGCATTTCTGGTTTTGCAATTAGTGAAATCCAGATGTTTCCATTTGATGTTATTATGGACAAATTCTGTTCCTTCTATTGTAGTGAGGCAAGCAATACAATTGCCGCATTTTCGGTGACCTTCAATTGGTTTAAGATTCCATTGCGTTAATAGATCACTTTTTTGTCTGGGTAAGGAAATGTCTGCACGTACTATTTGCTGGCCAATACTTTGGCCCTTTTTCATCGCAAATAGTGGTTTTGGAAAAGGACATTCAAGGTTTTCAAGGAGGTGCCAATTCTTCAATACAATTTGTCTAAACTTATTTGTGTCTGGACTAAACGTTGATACACAAACTAGTCTGTCTAGAGGTTTTTTGTCTTTTACCTGCAGGAGGCTTTCACGAGGTGTGAATCTTGCTCTTTTGTAGAGTGTTTCAACAGCTTTTTAGGATATCCTCTTTTTGTCATCTCATTACAAAAAGTAGTGGCGTGTTTTTCAAATTGTGATGTCAATGTGCAATTCCTCCTGATCCTTAATAACTGCCCATAAGGAAGATTTTCTTTAAGACCTCTTGGATGTGCACTTTTATGATGCAACATAGTGTTTCTGTCTGTCTTCTTCTTGTAGAGAGATGTTGTTAAATGATTATCCATAGGGGTTACCTCTACATCTAAGAACGTCATTTTGGTCTTACTTGATTCTACAGAAAATTTGATGTCTTGGTGTCGGGCATTTAGCCATTCATGGAACGAATTCAACTCCACCTGGCTCCCCTGCCACAGGCACCAGATGTCGTCGATATATCGTTGCCACTGCAGTATATTACTTCGAAAGGGATTGTTCTGTTCAACATATATTTTTTCATATTGAGCCATGTAGAGGACCGCCATCTCCGGTGCATAAGGACATCCCATGGCGGTCCCCTTTACCTGCATAAAGAATTGATCATCAAATCTAAAATAGTTCTTTTTGAGGGTGACCTCTGCTAGTTGGAGTATAAATATCGTGGGAACCCTATGGGGCCGCTCTCTACTCTCTAAATACAGCTCCATCACTTCTAACGCCTCATCCTGCGGTATCTGCGTATAAAGTGATGTAACATCAAATGTGACCATTAGTTGTGTCTGGTCATCAAATGGAGTACCCTCAATCTTAGTGATGAAATCTGTGGTGTCTCGGAGGTATGACGGGACATCCTTAAGGAACGGTTTCAAAAGAAATCTATATATTTAGAGATTGGCTCTAAAATAGAGTCACAACCCGAGACTATAGGTCGTCCCGGCGGATCTTCTAAATTTTTATGTATTTTCGGTACAAAGTACAATATAGGTGTTCTTGGATATTTCTTAGTTAAAAAATCATACTCTTTTGGTCCCAGATATCCTTCTTTTAATCCTGACTGCAATATCTCAGATATTATAACTTGTATAGATTGTGCAGGGTCCTCTTTAATAGGTCGATACCAAGTTTGGTTATTCACTTGGTTTCTCCCTTCTTTCAAATACATCTCTCTAGGCCAGATTACTACCGCCCCACCTTTGTCGGCCTGTTTGATGACCACCGATGAATCTTGTTGGAGGCTTTGAATTGCTGCTTGCTGTTTTCTATTTATGTTTCTATGTACATATTTCTTTGTCTGTTCCAATTTGTTTATGGACGATAAAATCGTTTGTTCAAATGCCAAGATTTGTTTTGGGATATTTTGTGTGGGAACAAATTTGGACTTATTTCTAAACCCTGTCGTTTCACTATTTGCTGTTGGTTCATGACTAGCAAAAAAAGCCTTTAGTCTAACCTTACGGCAGAATTCGATTGCTTCTAGTTTTAGTTTTGTATAATCAGTCTGTCTATTTGGAACAAATTTTAAACCAAAGTTTAGTATGGTTTCTTCATCTCTCGACAATTGTTTCTGTGATAGATTAACTATTCTAGACGGAGGAAAGTAGCCGGACTTGAAGGAGTCATTATACATAGCGGCGAGGTGCGGAATGAGGAGGGGCGCGAAGGCCTTGTAGAAGGACGCTGGCAGACCGTCGGAACCTGGTGCTTTGTCCCCAGGGAGACTGCTGATCGCTGCCAGAATCTCCTCCTTAGAAAAGGGCGCGTCAAGGTAATCGGGATGGCCGTTACCCAGCCAGAGGCGCTCCAAAGTACTGGTCAAGGAGGTCGCGCGAGGGAGCAATCCCTGCGGTGTAAAGTTGAGTGTAGAAGGTGGTGAACCTGGACGCCACCTCAATAGGTGAGGTAGTGTGCTCTGGGCCCCCGTCCTGAAGCGCTGTGATGTAGGAGGCGGCATGAGGCCGCCGCAGAAGATTAGCTAAAGTCTTACCCGGGCGATCGCCCTCGCCATAACGGCGTGCCCTCGCTCCCTACCCAAAAAGAAAAGTTCTCTGTCAGCCTCTTTTTCAAACTCTGAACGCTTGTCCTGTAGCTGCGCAAGGGTGTCGGGATTGGGCCTGAGAGAGTGTGAGGAGTCGAGAGCCTTGATTTCCCTCTCCAAGCGCTCGAGGACACCGCGAATGGAGCGCAAGACACCGGATTGCTTGGAGATACATTCGCCCCGGATCACCACCTTGAAACCCTCCCAGAGTGTGGAAGGGGAGTCCACGGAGCCGGCGTTAAGGTCAAAATAGTTCTCTATCGCAGTTTGGATCTCGTCACAAAACACCGAGTCGCGGAGTGCGTTAGGGGGCAGCCGCCAGGCAAACATGCGCTTCGGGGCGTGCGGGGGGAGCAGGCTAGGCGGACGGGAGCATGATCGGAGAGTGTACGCGCCATGTGTTCAACAGCAGAGACCCATGCGAAGGCGTCTTGAGTGGTGATCCAGAGGTCCAAGCGGGACCAACAGCATAGAGAGCCTGTAACGCATGTGCCCTCGTGCGCCTCTGGGTGAGTGTATCGCCACGCGTCAAGCAAGGAGTTTTCAGCTAATATGGAGAGTAAGAGGGATGTGGAGCGCGGGTGTAGAGTGCGGGGCCCTGAGTGGTCGAGGGTGGCTGATGGTGTGATGTTGAAGTTGCCCCCCCACAGCAGGGCGGCAGGACCCAGGGAAGAGATATGCCGCCATACCTGCGCAAAGAAATCAGGGTCGTCAGAATTAGGGCCATAGATCGCAGCGAGGATCAGGGGTTGGGCCGAGAGTGTGCCTTGGATGATGACGAAGTGCCCCTCGGGATCCGCAATAACCTTGGTAGTATGCCAAGGAAGCCCTCGGCGTATGAGGATGGACACCCCACGGGAATAGCAGGAGTAGGAGGAGTGAACTTCTCCCCAGTGTCTGGAGTGAAGCCGAGAGGCAGTGGCAGGTAATAAGTGGGTTTCTTGAAGGAAACCGATGTCAACCTTGTGGCGAATAAGGTGTGCATGTACAAGGCGAGCCTTCCGATGGTCATTGAGACCACGGATGTTCCAAGTCCAGAGCGTGGTGGCCGTCATAATGTCACGCTAGAGAGGTGAGTGTCGGATAGGAACAGATGCAGAGTGGGAGCCAGATGCGCTCGAGAAGGGATGTGCAATGCTAAAGACAGTGTAGCAAACAATGCGGCATAGATTAGGTCATAACATGAAACCAACAACAGGCCTCGGAGACGAGGCAACAATCCCCGGGGATCACCCCCCCCTCAACCCAAACCAACCCCCCAAACAGGTTGAGAAACCATCCCCGCCCACCCAGGGAACCCACAACAGGGAAGCAGAAATTCCAGGTATAAGATAAGGGGAATTATCCCGTAGGGACGTGGCACAGCTCAGCGAACACCCCTGCCACCTGGACAGGGTGGCCAAGCCGCAGATGAGAGCGGACTGTGAACAAATGAGTCGAAGGACCTGTGGCCGCCTCATATACTAGGGCGCGGCAGGGGAGCAAACAAAAGAGCAAGTGAGACGGGGCAGGAGGTAATCGTTACAGCCAATCTGGGTGCAAGAAAGAAGATAAGTGACTAAACAGGCAGAGGACAAAGTAACAATATCAAAATTGAAGACCATATTCAGTCATTGTCGCTTGTACCGCCGCCGTCAGCTGGCTGAGAGTTGGATGGGGAGGAGCGCGGTTGCTTGTCCAGTTTCTTCGCGTAGGCCAAGGCAGCTTTAGGTTCGGTGAAAACGTGTAGGTGAGAGCCGTCCTTTGGCTGGATAGGCCAGGGAGTATGAGACTTCATGCTTCAGGAGCAGCCGTTTGGCCGGGAGGAACTCACGTCGGGCGGCCTGTACCGCCAATGTATAGTCGGGATAGAAGGCAAGGGAATTCCCCTGATGGCGAATGTCACCCTTATCTCTGGCAGCTCGAAGGACAGCATCGCGATCACGAAAGTTCAACAATTTGGCGATGATAGGACGAGCCGGCAGGCCAGGAGCCGGTCGCGGACCCAGTGAGCGGTGGGCCCGCTCCACAAGGAAGACAGGGGACAGGACGTCGCCAAAGAGATCTCGAAGGAGATGCTCAACAAAGTCCTCCATTTTGTTGATGTTGGAGGATTCGGGCACGCCCGTGATGCGGAGGTTGCTCCTACGAGAGCGCACCTCCAAATCCTCATTTTTATTCTTGATGAGTTCCAAGACCTTGTCCATCTGCAGGAACCTCTGGCGATTCCCAGTCAAGGAGTCTTCCACATCAGAGACCCTCGCCTCTACATGGGCAAGCTGCGAATCATGTGAGTCCACCCTGGCCTTAACAGTGTCCAGACGGGCCGATAGTGAGTCAAGCTGGGTAGCAATGCCAGAGACGGCGGCCTTTACATCTAGCATGATGGCCTTGAGATCATCCTCTCGTGTCTGACCGACGTCAGACTGGGTGGCCTGGTCATTAGCGTCCAGAACAGCGCCGTCCTGTTGAGTCTGCCTGCGCTGCTCGAAGGCTAGTTTAGGCTGTTTGGGGTCCGTCTTCCCCATGGTCGGATCGCCGCTGCCAGTCGAGCCCGCCACAGGACACACTGGGAGTCTGGTGTGGCGATGCACTTATGGGAAAGTAGAGCCGCCTGCAGCGCAGCAGCCACTGGCGAAACAGAGGGCGGGCAATGCCGGAGCGGGCCGCAGACAGGGAACGGCAGAATGTACGAGGAGAGTGAGAGCAGGTCCGCAGAGAGGTTCCCCGCCCAGACGGGCTCCAGATCCGCCGGCGCCCCCGGAGAGGTAGGGCAAAACAGCACCGCAGGTAGGCGACTCCAGGGCAGGGCAGGTAACAGGAGATGAGGAGAGATGCAATCGCCTCCCCTGGGTAAGATAAAACAGCAGGGGGCCAGGGCACAGGGCCGCAGGGGCAGCAGGAGAGAGCCCGGTTATTGCAGGAGGCAGCCGTGGTCTGCCAAGAAGAGAAGAGGCCGGTTCAGACTGGGCCAATGCAAGTGGCAGAGCGCGTCCCAAATCGGTCCCGGCGGCGCCGCAGGGAAGACTAGCAGCAAGCGGGGGCAGACAGCAGTGGGGAGACGTGGGGGGCACGCCGCCCCCGTCGTGGGGCCCTAAACGGTCGAGAAGGAGCAGTGAGGCAGTTGTAGCGCGTGCAGGCGATCACCAGAGGGGAGCACGGCCTCAGGCCCCGCGGTGCGGCACGCGCGCCCCCAACCCCACCGCAAACCCCCACACTCCCAACACCGTCCTACCAGGTCAGCAGGCCACCGGGGAACAGCAATGAGGCGCGCCGGCCTCCACAGCGTCCAGCGGGCAGTCCCTCAGCCCCGTAGTAGTGCGATGCAGTCACGAACCGCGCACAGTCCGGGAGGCCCGGAGGCCACTCTCTAGGCCGCAGGCGTGCTCTCCGTGATCCAGCGAGTCCAGACGTCCGCGAAGGAGGCAGGCAGATCCCCACGATGCAAGGAGGCAGAAGCATCGAGGGTGGAGGAACAACACCCCCCAGGTCCGCAGGATAATGGCGGATGATTAGGCTTGGCCGGCAGAGCCCACTTAGAGTGCGGCCATCTTGCAGCCGGCTAAGCCACGCCCCCCGGGCGACTTATTCTTAGATGGAAATCTGATGCCCCATAATGAGTTTGAACGAACCAATGCTGTTCCAGATATGCTATTCCTGACTCACGCTGCTATCACACTATTTGTACGCAGGCACTGGTTGGTGGACCAAAAGGAGCCCCCTACTTCCCAATTGTTGCAGGCAATCCACATAATGGGTCATGGGTGCCATCTGGTTAGATGGTTATACCGGGGGTTACAGAAACATTTGGGCACCCCACTATTGACCCTTCACCAAAAATGGGAAACTGCGATAGCTAGGGAACTCACTGACAGAGTGGGCGCAGGTCCTAGAGCATCCCAGATGAGTCTCTCGCAATATCCGACTTAAAACAATACAACTGCTAATCCTACACAGGGCTTACCTAACACCATGGGCGATACGTAGCATGTACTCTACCGCTTCCTCGGATTGTCCTAGGTGTCTCCGCCCGGAAGCTGACTTCATCCACATGATGTAGGCTTGCCCCTCACTGAAAGGGTTTTGGACTGAAATCCCACTGGGCCTTACCCAAATTACTGAGCGCTCCTCTTGGACTACTATTGAGGCCTGCCTCTTGGGTCTTTTCCCTCTCCCTAAGAAGGCGGTTGTATTGCGCCGCTTGCCTTGATGCGGGCCAAAAGGCTAATGACACAGCGCTGGAAATTCCGTGCGGCACCGCGCGAGGGAAAGTGGAGAGAAGAAGTTATCAAATGGGCTACTGCCGAAAGAGAGGCGCTGCAGCGCGAGGAATATAGGGGACTGAGGAAAAATCCGATTTCCATGGAATGGGCCCAACTAGTAGAACATTTTAGATCAAATACCGCAGTTGATCCTGAAGATTGTGAGAGTATTTGGATTGTCCCTGCCTTGTACTCTTGATCTATGGCCACTCTTCCAAGAAAGAAAATACATTCTCTTGATCCCTTCCCGTTTTCCCCCTCCCCCCCTTATCCCCACTGCCCCGGCTAGGTTATCCCATGAGGATGTGTACTTTGATTTCGGAAATTAGACCATAGCAGCATAGTTTTAATGGTTTCGGGAGGGTATTGTTGTGGGAGGGGGATGGAGGGGGGATCAGTTGGAGTTATAAAAATTAACTAATTTGCATATATATTCGGACAAGTGTATGTAAGTCTCTCATCATGCATACTAATGTAAGCAATGTGCTGCAATGACTCAGTTTGTTGATATATGCATGTAATGAACATTGGAACTCTTGCTCATGCCACATATTATAACATGGATGTAATCATTACCAAATGTAATGTGAACATACAAAGCTTGAAAATGAATAAAATTTGTGTTAAAAAAAATGTTTGTATCTGTATGTTCCCTAAGGAAAGGGGATGGGTGAGACTTTAATGTATTTATTGCTTTAGGAAGTATCGTTTGCTATAGGAATATTCTAACAATTCTTTTCGTGATTTTAATGCACTTATGTAGTAGGAATGTTCTATCAATTATTTGTGAATTTAATGTATTTAATGATTTAGCAATGTAATTTTATCTCCTATTTTCTTTTTTTCCGTTATATGCATGCCTTCGCTTTTCTCATTATTTCTGTCAATAGTTTTTCCCAAGTAAAGGAGATATGTCGTGACTTAAGTGTTGCCATACCCTTTCCTTAGCTCTTCTTCCCTACTGCTCACCTTCCCTACTGCTCAGCCAGGGTGAGTGCTGGAGTGCTTGGTGATGAGTGGAATGCTGAATGCTTGGTGATGTCACAGAATGCATGGGTGTCTGGTGATGTGCAGGCTGAGCAGCAGGGAGGATGCTCCTGGTGGGGCTATGTGCTATCATCTACTTACTTATCTACTTACCTGGAACTTACCTTTTGACTAAGTATAATAAATTAATCTTCTACAAAGCTACTGTACGGCTACATGAACTTCTTTTACCCATTACAACACCAACCAGAGACAGGACACTAATTGGACTGCAACCAGACCACAACTCACTGAGCAATATTTGAGTGAGCTGTCTTTCAGCTAGCAATCAATCCTATGAGACATTAGGGATAGTTAGTAAAACCCAAGCCCTCTTTCACTTAAGGAAGGGCACACTCAAGAACACTGGGGAACAATTGATATATTTTTAAATATTTATTTTAAAATCAGAATAATATCCTAGTGCGCACAATATGAATTTTAACTGCAATAAAGATTAATAGAATGGTAGATGCAACGTTTACCAAAAGTGTGTACAACAACAAAAGAACTCCAGCAATATAACTTTATAGTAATTCCACCCTGATTCTTCTATTTACAAAGCATCAAAAAGAAAGCCTAAGGATGCCACA
Organism: Calotriton arnoldi; assembly: GCA_963921515.1. Lineage (NCBI taxonomy): Eukaryota > Metazoa > Chordata > Amphibia > Caudata > Salamandridae > Calotriton > Calotriton arnoldi. Next base: position 554,178 of record CAWUFW010004471.1, on the reverse strand, counting down.
ATAGCAGAGGTAGGAAGAGGACCCAGATAGGCCGATAGGATAGGAGGAGTGATGACTGGGCAGAGCCCCTGTGATGGAGGGGCGTGAACCCTTGTACAGGTAAGTTGCAGCACTTGGCATCCATCAATTGCAGTAAGGCCTCATTAGGCACTCTTCACCCCATGAGATTCGCACATAATACCCCGTCACCATAGAGCATCAGTGGCAGGGCCCAATGGTAACACCTGCACACCAACTGTGAGTCTTGTGCCCAGGTGCCACCAATGGATTAGGGAGGGCTCCCTGGGACTGTCCACAACAGGTATAATCTGCCTGGGGACCCTCTGGTCCACTAGAGAAAGGGGGGAAACACACTCTACAAGCCATACAGATCTCTACCTCATCACAGTGCTGGGTCCCGGATCCTGACATTACCCAGCCTGTGAAGTGTCTCTACCTAGCTGCTCTGAGGTGCTATAAGCGGACCACCTCCTTCTGTGCCACTGAGACATTCACCATAAATCCAGGAAGAGGGGGAGGTGGCAAAGACATGTTACCAGAGGCAGAGCTAAGCATTATGAAATGCCCCCCCCCCTCACCCTGTAAAACTAGAGACCTTGATGGACCTGGGGACATCGCCCATACACCCGGCACACAAATGCAACCAGCAAGGCCCATAAATCAGAGGAACCTCCTCTCAAACATCTGCAGCAGGCCTTGTTTACCTGGCAGACTCATGGGTTGAACACTGGGAGAAGATATCATAAACTTGGCAAAGTTCACTCTGCCTTACTTCGCTGGTCCCCTGAGAACCACAACTGCCCAGCATGAACAAGGTGCCTACCTGCATGCACATGCTGCCCACAGGAGACTCAGAGGCTTGCGGTGCAAGTGGGCCAGCAATACACCCCCATCCTCCGCCTTGTAATACGAACTGCATCCCTGAAGAAAGTGAGAACGCACAGTCGACTGATGCAGGACTGTTCAGTGATCCTCAGAAGCTCAGCAGCCTGTGGTGACATTGGGGGGATGACCCATGCCCCCAATCTGTAAGTGCAGGAAAGTGCTGGGTGCAACCCAGATAACTACTTCTCCCTACTTAACGGCCTTACCACCTAGCTAGATAACTCATACCTTGGATTGGTTATGGGCCCCACTGCAACTGTACTGGGGTCCTGTCTTTCCCCCTACAGATGACAATCTGAGGCACAATCCCGGATCCACTGCAGTACCTCAGTGTATACATACTATATTGCTGTCCCAATAAGTTTACCCCCTCCCCGAGCCCTGTCGTGGCTGCTATCAACTGTATTTGCATGACTTAGACCCAAGAGGTTCAGGGAGATCCCGTACTTGACATGCAGACATATGATCTGCTATCAGAACTGCAATCGTGGGAAAAGACTACCCCGCACAAACGCCCAAAGCTCCTGGATCACCTTCAGTGACTCCACACACTACTGAATCATTCGGCACCGACACTCTCCTGTAAGCTATATAAGAATCCTGGCCAGCTCTTGAGATCAGGATAGGATAAGTGGGCACAGATATTGCCTTCCTATTGCAAGATCTGTTCAACGTAGTAGACAGCATTTCTGAAACAGAATGCTGCATTGCTGAACTTGAAGACCTAGTCATGAAGCTTAAATCCACAGTATCCCAACTTACTATGTCATCCAAGATGCTGGAGGATAGTGTGAAAACAGGTTGTGAAGCAACAACTTAAGATTTATTGGTTTCCCAGAGTGAGTGGATGGACTTTCACAGGAGAAGTTCATTGAATCCTGGATTAAACCTGCTACCACTGGACCAGTTGTCCCCCTGTTTTGTCTTGGAGAGGATCCATAGGGCATTGACAAAGCACCAGCCACCAAGTGCCTCTCCACGACCTCTCATTGCTAATGTCTTGAACTATAAAGACAAACGCAATCCTTGGACGAGAGTGAAGGTGAAACTCCCCTTCCGGTCTACCCGTGTCCTGATCTTTCTCGACTATACCCACTTGCTCCAAAAACAAAGGAAATCCTTTTGAAGCAGTCAAACAGAAGCTGAGAGCAATGAACCTAACATATATGCTTATATTCCTGGCCAGACTTCAAGTGCTCCACAACTATGCCCTTTTTTTTCCACTCCTGAGGCACCCTGGGACTGGGTTGCGGAGAACAAAGAGCTGAGTGCAACCCTCCCACCTCCCTTCTTCACACTTGAAGGGAGAGGAGAGGCCTGGGCCTCTGGCAGCAGTGGCCACATTGGTGGCAAAAAAATCATGTAAACTGAGATGTTCACAATGGCAGAGTGGCCCTGACTGGATTACCAGACTCCTTAGGCGGAAGAGAGCTGACAGCAGATCAGGGCCCAGCTGGTGAGATCCCAGCAGCATAGATCTACTTGGGTCCTCACTCAGAGGAAATTTCAGGGATGAGCTTGACCCAGTGTGTTCCCTCTGTCCACTTAATGACTGTGTGCCCTCTGCTGAGCTTGTTTTCCATGCATGCTCTCTTTGTTATGCTGCTCCTTTGCCAGCAGCATAATATCAAAGTGTTGGAAAGGGTTCCGTTCACATTAGATTCTTTAGTTGACTTTGTTAAATGGGGCAAGTTAGGGCGACAGATACTTCTGAGGTAGAAGTGTGTGGTACTGGACAGTTAAGGGGAGTTTGGGATTCATAAGCTAATCAGCTCTGTGATTAACTTGTCTACTTCCTATGCACGGTGCACCCACCTCACAAGATATAAACATTATGTAACCTCTGTATGGGGGTTTCCTAGACATAGGCATTGCCGTGGGTCGGAAGCCTGTGAGTAAGATCTACATCTTCCATCTCAATATGTTCTCAATATGGTCCATGTAACCACATTCATGGTGATGTCAGTGGCCTCATAAAGAGAGATTCGTCAAGCGCCACTCACTGGTTTTGTTGCTCCTCCAGGAAGTGCCACATCCTGGCCAGGTTCTGATAAGACTGGGTCTCTCATATGGGGCGCTCTAGAGTTTTTAGGGGAACTGCGATCCTCACAAAACTTTACCTGATATATGTGATGATAGAGGGTTAACTGGAAGGGAAGCAACATAACTTCATCAGCACGTACATTCTTTCACAGCTAGTGAAAACCTCCCTCAACGACCTTGGAGTGGTGGTCTTGGGCCTACCTCATGGTCTGACCGTGTTAGATCCTACTGTAGACTCCACCAGGACAAGTGAGACAAGGGCAGCAAGGCCATAGAGGAATTCTGTAGTAGCTAAATGGACAAACTCACTGGGCTTATGTGATGTGTGGCGCATATGGCACCCAGGCGTGGCTGAATACACACATGTCTTGGCTTGTATGGAAGCATGTCTCGAATTTATTACATTTTCCTTCCAGCCACAAATGTGCTATAGACGCAGATCAGAGTGGGTAGCCCCGGGGTGTGATGCTGGCCAATGTGGCATATACATGTGTGGTGTATGGGTGATTCACCATGCTCAAAGTAGTTCTTGCAAGCACTGAAATCCCACTTTGAACTTAACAAGGTTTCGGTGGAGTCCATGGGTATGCTATGGCCTGCAGGGAAAACCACCCTGTGTGGTAAAGCCAAGGCCTTCCTTAGAAGGAGAAAAATCAACAGGTGACCTGCAGATGATAACTCTCACTTGAGAACAAATACCTTACTGGGAGAGACAAGAGAATCCAATGCCTGCCAATTTGTGATGAACAGGGCCTCCCTGCGCCAACTGTGCCTAGAGGAGGCCCGGGTGTGCTGGATCTTCTCAAATAGACATGCCTATAAATGGGGTGACAAGTCAGCAAACTGCTCTACTGGCTGGCAACCAGAGATGTCGCCTCCAGAGTGATCCTGGAACTGAGGGGCAAGTTCAGGAAAAAGTTCAACACAGCAACGCTTTTGCTTCCTACTATAGAGACCTCAATGCTCAGTGAGAATGGCCTGCTCGCGAGCGCTTCAACCCCCTTATTGAGGATCTCCAATTGGAGACCCTCGACACATCGGACAGAGACGATCTGGACCAACTCCTCCCACTAGAGGAGTTTGAAGCAGCTATAGAAGATATGAAGCCAGTAAGGGAACTAGGTCCAGATGGGTTCCCTCATAAATTCGGAGATCAAGATTTATGCCAAGGTCCTGGCCAACAGACTCCTCCATGGGGTAACTTCACTTGTTCACCCGGACCAATATGGGCTTTATCCCCAACCGCAGTACGCCACACTCCATTCACAGGTCACACATCGTGCTGGTGCAGTGCCATTAGCTTAGGGACCCCTACGCACTCACGCTCCTAGATTATGAAAAAGCATTCAACACCCTAATTGGTCTTTCCTGTTCCAAGTACTCCTGTGTATCGGATTTGGGCCCTACTTTATGCCCTATGTGAAAGTGTTATACACTCGGCCTCAAGCACAGTTGAAAGTAAATGGCAACATCTTACTCAGTTCCAAAGTTGTAGAGGAGCAAAGCAGGGTGCCCTCTCTCACCGCTGCATTTTGCTCTAGTGATAGAGCCACTGATGGTAGTGTGTAGTGACGTCCGAGTATGGGGATTCCGCTAGAATGATCACTCAGAGAACCAGATTACACCTGGGGTCTCCAACCCTTTCTGTAATAAGAGCTACTTATGTCCAATAAATATTATCCTGAGCTACAGTTATTACTGTTGGAAAGTGAGCATTTCAGACAAGATTACCTCAATACCACAGACAGCACTGCCATCAATAATGTAAAAAAGGCTTTAGCAATTTCTTTTGCCTCTGCATTGGCAATAAATAAAAACCATAGCTGTATACCAATATAATAATATGACTAATAAGTCTTCCTGACGCTGACTGAATTAGCACTCAACTACTGGCTTTAAATATATATTTCACAAAGTCAAGCATATTTCTCCAAACATCAGCTTATGAGTTCTGAAAATACAAAACTTTTCATCTCAAATACTTGCTTTTCAAATTTCAAGCAAAAGCTTCTTATTTAGTAAGCTGAACTGGAAACCGGAGAGTTACTTATTGGTAGCTAGAGAGCTACCAGTAGCTCACGAGCTAGTCGTTGGAGAAGCCTGCTCTATGCTGATGACATACTCCTTTTCATGTGTCACTCTCATGATACAGGTCCCTGACTCATTCAAGTACTGGAACTCCATGGCAAAGCTGCTGGCCTAAAGATCAGTTGGTCAAAGTCACTGTTGAGCGCACTTAAAGGAGAAATGGTTTACTGCCAATCTAGTCCTCCTGTCTGCATGCTCAGCTTCCACTAACTGGCATTGTACATTGCACAGGACCTGGGCTCATTTGAAGCCTCAATCGCAGCCCACTATTGACTTGGATCTGTAGTGAGTTGAGTAAGTGGTCATACGCCCCCTTATTATTCTCAGGATCTCAGCAGGATAGCATGTAAAATGATGGTTCTGGTTTGCACATTTGCACATTATTGCCTTATTTGGAATGAACTGTTTGAATCTGTTTTATGAATTTTTAAATAAAATTTTTAAATCAGATTTTTACAGCACTTTTATTGTTGGTTCTTGTGTGATAGTGGCAGCTTTGTTTCTTGAATCCTAAGCGTTATATGAGGCATTATACACCGATATAGTGAGCCAATTTATGACGCCATTTTTCTTGAGGCAGCTGTCTAGCTGTTTGAGAAGGTCCGCAGCACGGACACGCCTTTAGAACCGTATTCACCTACCCTGCCTTATTTGGACTGAACTGTTTGAATCTGTTTTATTAAATTTTTAAACTGAAAGTTTTAAATTGGGCTTTTACATCACTTATTGTTAGGTCTTATGTGGTGGGCAGCGCTTTGTTTCTTGATTCCCAGGTGGTATATGAGGCGTTGCACACCTATTTAGCGAGCCGATCCAGGAGGTCATTTTTACTCCTGGGATTAGAAAGCCACCATTTTTCTTGAGGTAGCGGCCTAGCTGTTTGAGAAGGGGATGTCCTTACCTCTTATAAGAAGGTCTGAAGCGTGGACATGCAGCAGGCGCACCAAAGGCAAGCCAATCCGCGTCTGTCTCGTTCCAGCACCAGTCATGATGCCCATTTGGAGTTCTTTCCCATGCCCAGGATTAAGTATCCTGCTCAGGAACTATGCCTCCTATGTCCTAGGACCTGCTGTGTGGGTCAGTCTTTCATGGAAATACACGCCCTGCCACGCGGAATGTACAGCACCCTCCCTTGGGTGGAAAGTTGTGGGACTAGTTTATCTAATTATAGTCCACACCGGAAGATGGTTGGTTATTTGAAATTGCATGCCTCTTTACTCAATGTGCGCTCATTACATAAGAATGCGCTGCATATATTTGATTTACTCAGTAATGACAAGATTGATGTACTATTTCTAACAGAGACATGGATGAATGAGTTCTCTTCTCCCAATGTTGTGCTTGCCCTACCCGAAGGTTACTCTCTTGTCTATTTGGACAGAGCAGGTAGTAGAGGTTGGGGTGTGGCTATTGTCTTTAAAAATTGCTGTAAAGGCTCTACATTTTGAGCTGACCAAGCTGAATGTAGCAGAGGCGGTGGGCTTCAGTATGTTGGTATCTGATAGAGACTTCTAGCTGCAGATACCTTACCTTGAATTTCAGACTGGATCCGGAAACTTTTGCATGAGCAGTATCCCTGAACACCATTGGGTGGCTCCATTTGGGTCCGTGTGGTGTCATCGGTGCCAGATATGGTGTTGCGGTCACCTATATGGGCGCCACCCAGGCGTGCTGACGTCGGTTCTCTTCTTTTCGCACCAGTTAGCGCTGATGCGGAGAAGAACTACCCCGAAGTTGATGCTACCTGCAGCACCGCTGCTGCCAGCCCCATTCTGATGTCGGACGACTTGGAGTCAGATCGGTGTTGATCGACGCCGAATCCGGCGCCATAGGAGTCCTGGGGCTCTAGGTCGTTTCCTGAACATTTTGAGGAGGTTTAAAGCATGGGGGAGGAGTGGGAGGGGTCACTGGACCCTATAGAACACCAGTTGGGCACTCATGGTGAAGAATTAGACTGGTATGAGCATATGGAGGCCTGTGGACTGGACACCTCTCCAGATACTGGTATGCGCTTTCCACCTACTGTGGCTATGGAGGAGGGAGCTTCTTATGCTCTGGTGGTAAAGAGGGCAACATAGCATTGGCCTGGAGCTACCCTTGGTGCAGGTCAAGACTAATCCTTTGACCAAAGTGCTTTAGCCTGGGGCTTCTTCATCTGAACCCCTTTGGCCTTTTAATGATGCACTGATGGATGTCCTTCTAGGCACGTGGTCCATGTCTAGCACACGGGCTCCTGTGAACAGGACAATAGCACGCCACCATCGCCCTGCCCCAGGTGATCCAGGTTTCCTCAGCCAACGTCCTACCCCTGAGAGCTTGGTGGTCCAAGCCTCAGCATCCCATGGTGCGTTCCCTTCCGCTCTCCCAAACAGGGAGTCCAAAAGGCTGGGCGCACTTGGGAAGAAGATGTTTTCTTCCGCCAGCCTAGCATTGCAGTCGGTGAACACATTGCATGCCCCTTGGGCCGTTTCTCACATACCTTATAGGAAAGGGTTGCGCAAGTGCTGCCACTGGTCCTGGAGGAGGCCAGGGCTGTGCTTTCCCAAGCAGTGAGAGATGGGAGGGATGCAGCAAGGTTCACCATTAGGTGTGGTCTGGATACGACTGAAAGGAGAGATCGGTTTTGTCTACAGTGGCCTTGCGGCGCCATGCCTGGCTGAGAACATCTGGCATTTCGGGTGATGTCCAGGCCAACCTTATGGATATGCCCTTCGATGGGACTCGTCTCTTCGGAGAGAAGGCAGACTCAGCGCTGAAGCGCTTCTAGGACTCACGGACTACAGCCAGGTCCTTGTGCCCCATCTGGCCTCTTGGGGCAACGCTACCTTTTAAATACTCCGTCATTACCTCTCTATGGAGCATGGCTTTCACCTGGGTTTTTTTGAGGTCTGATAATGAATCCCAGTTGTTCATTTGTGTCACCATTTGTGCCATGGTTGTGTCCACCATAATGGAGGGTGCTGCTAGAATCAAAAGGGCATCTTCATCGTCGGATGAAAGACCTTCCATTTTGTTTTTAACCCATCATATAGGTTCTCTGAATGCCAGGGCACAGGAACTCAGCTGTCAATGCCTAGTGGATCACGAATGGCATCTCTAGGCGGAAGTGGCGCAAGGTCTCTTTCAGCAGTGGGGAGAGCCATGGTTGGATCTATTTGCCTCTAAAAACAATGCGCAATGTCAGCAGTATTGCACGTTGGAGTTTCCAAGAATGCTGTCGCTCGGCGACACTTTTCGTCACGTGTGGAGCTCAGGCCTTCTGTACGCCTTCCCACTCATAGCACTCCTGCCCAGAGTTCTCAAGAAGATCAGGAACGACTAGGCCCAAGTCATTCATGTGGCTCCGTCTGGGCATGGAGAGTGTGGCTGAGCTGCTTTGAATAAGCATCGATCCTCCGATCAGGCTGCCCTTCGGGAGGATCTTCTGTCACAATTGCAGGGGAGGGTTCTCCACCCAAACCTGTCAACTCCACGCATCCTTGAGTGGAGATTGAGTGGCAACAGTTGACAGATTTTGACCTTCCTCCCAAAGTCTGTAAAGTTATTTTGGTGGGCAAGCGGCCCTCCACCAAAACGGTTTACGCCTGCCATTGGCAAAATGTTTAAAAATATTGAACAGAAAAGTCTGTTGACCATCTTTCTGATATTCTTCTCTTCCATCTTACCCTTGCCCAGCAGGGCTCTGCTCTGGGCACTCTCAAGGATTATCTTGCGACCCCTGACCTTGACTGGTAGGTCGCTCCCCCACCACACAGCTCCGTCTGTGTGCCCTGCTGCTGCCCCTGATTGTGCTCGTTTTTTCCTTTCTGTGCCCCCTTGCTGCCCCTGATTGTGCTCGTTTTTTCCTTTCTGTTCCCCCTTGCTGCACCTGATTGTGCTCGTTTTTTCCTTTCTGTGCCCCCTTGCTGCCCCTGATTCTGATCGTTTTTCCTTTCTGTGCCCCCTTGCTGCCCCTGATTGTGCTCTGTTTTTTCCTTTCTGTGCCCCCTTGCTGCCCCTGATTGTGCTCGCTTTTTCCTTTCTGTGCCCCCTTGCTGCCCCTGATTGTGATCGTTTTTTCCTTTCTGTGCCCCCTTGCTGCCCCTGATTGTGATCGTTTTTTTCCTTTCTGTGCCCCCTTGCTGCCCCTGATTGTGCTCGTTTTTTCCTTTCTGTGCCCCCTTGCTGCCCCTGATTGTGCTCGTTTTTTCCTTTCTGTGCCCCCTTGCTGCCCTGATTGTGCTCGTTTTTTCCTTTCTGTGCCCCCTTGCTGCCCCTGACTGTGCTCGTTTTTTCCTTTCTGTGCCCCCTTGCTGCCCCTGATTGTGGTCGTTTTTTCCTTTCTGTGCCTGTTTCCAGCCGCTGCGCCCTGCGGCCCCGCCCCTCACTGCCCATTCGCTGCCCCATTCCCTGCTCCTCCCTCCCACCTCCCCATTTATGGCGGCCGCTGCGTGGTGAAGAGAGCGACCCCTGACCTTGACTGGTAGGTCGCTCCCCACCACACAGCTCCGTCTGTGTGCCCTGCTGCTGCCCCTGATTGTGCTCGTTTTTCCTTTCTGTGCCCCCTTGCTGCCCCTGATTGTGCTCGTTTTTCCTTTCTGTGCCCCCTTGCTGCCCCTGATTGTGCTCTGTTTTTCCTTTCTGTGCCCCCTTGCTGCCCCTGATTGTGATCGTTTTTCCTTTCTGTGCCCCCTTGATGCCCCTGATTGTGCTCGTTTTTCCTTTCTGTGCCCCCTTGCTGCCCCTGATTGTGATCGTTTTTCCTTTCTGTGCCCCCTTGCTGCCCCGGATTGTGATCGTTTTTTCCTTTCTGTGCCCCCTTGCTGCCCCTGATTGTGCTCGTTTTTCCTTTCTGTGCCCCCTTGCTGCCCCTGACTGTGCTCGTTTTTCCTTTCTGTGCCCCCTTGCTGCCCCTGATTGTGGTCGTTTTTCCTTTCTGTGCCTGTTTCCCGCCGCTGCGCCCTGCGGCCCCGCCCCCTCACTGCCCATTCGCTGCCCCATTCCCTGCTCCTCCCTCCCACCTCCCCATTTATGGCGGCCGCGCGCAGCGGGCGCGCCGCTGGCGCGCCGAAGGCAAGCCCGTCTGCGCCTGTCCGCGCCGTGACCGCGCCCAGCGCCAGACCCCCTGGTCCGGGCATCCCCCGCGCCCGCCACATCAACAGACGCCGATACGACGCCAGCACCCTCCACGCACTCAACCCCGGAAAAGATCACGCCTGCTACCAGGCCACCCCGAAGCGCACCCAAGGGCCCTTCACCTGCCGGAACTGCAGCTTCGCCAGCACCCGCCCCGCCAAACCACCGCCCAGGAAAGAACCCAACTACCTCAGATGCATCCTCCTCAACACCCGCTCCGCCCGCAAACACGCCATCGAACTCTGGGACCTTCTCGACTCAACCTCCCCAGACGTCGCATTCCTGACGGAGACCCGCTTCAGCCCCCGACATCGCCATTGCCATCCCGGACGGATACAAGATCACCCGCAGGGACCGCACCAACGGAGTCGGAGGAGGCATCGCCATCGTCCACAGGAACACCCTCAGAGTCTCAACCAACACCGACGACACCCTCAGCACCGCCGAACACATGCACTTCCAGATCCACACCGATCCCAACACCACCCTCAGAGGAACCCTCATCTACAGACCCCCGGACCCCGACCACAGTTCAGCGATTCCATCGCTGACTTCGTCCAGCACACACGCCATCGCCTCCACAGACTACATCCTCCTCGGGGACCTGAACTTCCACCTCGAGAACAACAAGGACACCAACTCCACCACCCTGATCGACAACCTCGCCACCCTCGGACTCAGACAGCTCGTGACTACACCCACCCACGCCGCCGGCCACACGCTGAGACTCCATCTTTTCCGCAAGCCCACACGTCTCCTTCAACCACACCTCCGAACCCCACTGGACTGACCACCACTGCATCCACTTCACCTACAGGAAGCCCACCACGCACCACCGCACCGAACAAATGCCTCGCCGCTGCTGGAGCAGAGTCACGGAAGACCAGCTAACCACAACCCTCGCCCTGAGCCCACCCGCCGAACCCTGCGACCCCGACACCGCCGCCCGCAACCTCAGACAGTGGATCGACGACTGCGCCAACACCCTCGCCCCGCTCAAGAATCCGCCCAACAGCCACACCAGCAAGAAAGCCACCTGGTTCACCGAAGACCTCCAGGCCTCCAAGCGAACATGCCGAAAACTGGAGAAGATCTGGCTCCACGAACGGACAGCGGACAGCTACGCCGCCCACAAGAGCGCCACCCGCAATCACCATCACCTCATCAGATCCGCCAAAAGGGCCTCACTCAAAGACCGCCTAGACAACAACGCACACAACAGCAAAGAGCTCTTCAACATCGTGAAGGAACTCTCCAACCCCAGCTCCAACACCAACGACATCCAGCCGTCGCAAGACCTGTGCGACTCACTGGCCACCTCCTTCCACCGCAAAATCGCCGACATCCACGACAGCTTCAACACCACGACCGCCCCGGCAACCACCGAGACCACTGCCCCCACAACCACCAACCGCCTGCTCTCCTGGACCAACATCAACGACGAGGACACCAGCGAGATCATGAACACCATCCACTCCGGTTCACCGCTAGACCCGTGCCCTCACCACATCTTCAACAAAGCCAGTACAGCCATCGCGCCCCATCTCCGGAAAATAATCAACATCTCCTTCGAGACAGCAACCTTCCCGGAAAGCTGGAAGCACGCCAAGATCACCGCCTTACTCAAGAAACCCAAGGCAGACCCCAAGGACCTCAAGAACTTCCGACCCATCTCTCTGCTCCCGTTCCCCGCGAAGGTCACCGAGAAAATCGTCAACAAACAACTGACCCGCTACCTCGAGGAGAACAACATCCTGGACCCTTCCCAGTCCGGCTTCCGCAGCAACCACAGCACCGAAACCGCCCTCATCGCCGCCACCGATGACATCAGGACCCTGCTAGACAACAGAGAAACAGCAGCCCTCATCCTCCTGGACCTATCAGCCGCCTTCGACACGGTCTGCCACCACACACTACGAACACGCCTTCACGACGCTGGGATCCAAGAGAAGGCCCTGGACTGGACCACATCCTTCCTTTCCGGCAGAACACAAAGCGTCCGCCTCGCCCCTTCCGATCCAAGGCCACCAAGATCATCTGCGGCGTACCCCAAGGCTCCTCCCTCAGCCCAACGCTGTTCAACATCTACATGGCACCCCTCGCCCACGTCGCCCGACAGCACAACCTCAACATCATCTCCTACGCCGACGACACCCAGCTGATCCTCTCCCTCACCAAAGACCCTCACACCGCCAAAGCCCACCTCCACGAAGGAATGAAGGCCGTCGCCGAATGGATGAGGACCAGCCGCCTGAAGCTGAACTCGGACAAGACGGAGGTCCTCATCCTTGGTTCCAACCCTTCAGCCTGGGACGACTCCTGGTGGCCAACATCACTGGGAACAGCCCCGCCACCCACCGACCACGTACGCAACCTAGGGGTCATCCTCGACCCCACCCTCTCCATGACTAAGCAGGTCAACGCCGTTTCCTCATCCTGCTTCAACATCCTCCGAATGCTCCGCAGGATCTTCAAGTGGATCCCCACCGAAACAAGAAAAACAGTCACCCAGGCCTCGTCACCAGCAGGCTGGACTACGGAAACGCACTCTACGCAGGAACGACGGCTAAGCTCCTGAGACGGCTGCAACGCATCCAGAACGCCTCTGCATGTCTTATCCTCGACATCCCCCGACGCAGCCACATCACACCCCACCTGAGAGACCTGCACTGGCTCCCTGTCAACAAGAGGATAACCTTCAAGCTCCTCACCCACGCACACAAAGCACTCCACAACTCCGGACCAGCCTACCTCAACAGACGACTCAGCTTCTACACCCCCACCCGCCAGCTCCGCTCGACCAGCCTCGCCCTCGCCACAGTCCCCCGCATCCGGAAAACGACCGCCGGCGGCAGATCCTTCTCCCACCTCGCCGCCAAGACCTGGAACACCCTCCCCACCAACCTCCGACAGACCCAAGACCTACTGGCCTTCAGAAGACTCCTCAAGACCTGGCTCTTCGATCAGTAGCAGCACCACCCCCCTCTTCCCCCAGCGCCTTGAGACCCTCGCGGGTATGTAGTGCGCTTTATAAGTGACATGATTGATTGATTGATTGATCTTTCTACTCTGCCGCTTTCCTGCGGCTGCCTGACCAGCCCTCTTTGTTCAAGTCCCCTATTGTTCGTAGGTTTCTGAAAGGGCTTGTACATGTTTCCCCCTTCTTCTTTCATCATGCCTCAGTGGGATCTGAATCTGGTTCTCACTTACCTCATGTGTGCTCCCTTTGAGCCACTACATAATTGTCCCCTTCAGTTGCATGCCATCAAGACAGCTTTTCTAGTGGCAATATCATCTACCCGGAGGGTGATTGAGCTGCAGGCTTTATCATCCAAGGCTGATATTTCCGGATAAGGTGGCGCTTTGCACCCAAGCTTCTTTCCTACCAAAAGTGCTGACCCCATTCCATTCGGGTCAGTCGGTCACACTGCCCACCTTTTATGCTCCTCCACATCCCTCTATGTAAGAGGAGCAACTCCATCATCTGGACCTTAAAAGAGCGTTGTTGTTCTACCTTGACCGCACAAAAGAGATCTGGGTGGACGACCAACTCTTCGTGGGATATGTGGGAGCTAACAAAGGTCGGGCAGTTCTCTGTATTAAGATATGCTACACCTTGGCTAAAAAACAGCCTCCTAAGGACTTACAGGCCCATTCCACATGGGGGAAAAACTGTGACCACGGCGTTGGCTCGTGGTGTTCCAGTCCTGAATATCTGCCAGGCAGCAACATGGGCATCTCTGCACACGTTTCCCAAGCACTGCTGCCTGAACAGTCAGGTCCGCAGGGACAGGTATCGGTCTTTAGTCCAGTAATTTGTTTGCAGCCCACCACCAGGATGGTATAGTTTGGGTATCTATTCAAAGGTAAGAAATCTGCAGCTAGAAGTGTCTATCAGATGAACATGTTACTTACCCTTGGTAATGCACTATCTGGTAGAGGCAATATCTAGCTTCAGATTCCTTACAGACCCACCCATGCCTCCCCGCTCTGTGGACACATTTTTAGAGCTAGGGTTTATTCCCTTTTAACGTCCCTAGTTTGGACACACACTGGTTAGTCTAATTCATGGTTCTGCGCTCCTGGTGTGGAAAGTCGTGAAAAGAAAGTGAAGTCTGCGTGCCTGGGTTACGCCTATATAGGTGACCGCAATGTCATATCTGGTGCCGGCGACGCCACGTGGAGCAGAACAGAGCCACCCAACGGCACGCAAGGGTACTGCACACGCAAAAGTCTGATGCCTGCGAAATTCAAAGGTAAGGAATCTACAGTTAAATATTGTCTCTACCAGATAATGAGTTACCGAAGGTAACTAACTTGTTCATCAGCACAAATCTCTCTGGCAGGGGCCTTGATTTATCGACCTCCTGGATATGCAGGAGATTTCCTCAATCCTTTAGATGATGTTACGGTTAAATATTTACTGTAATTTTAAAATGTTACGCTTCTGGGAGACCTCAATATACATGAGCATCTTCTTTCCAGGAGAGAATTAGTGAAACTTAACCCTTACTAGAGCTGGTTTAGAGTTAAGATGTCAGATATTGAGACATTCTTATAAAACTCCATCCCATGAATTAATGGGGATGTAGGGTCAGATGTCTCAGCAATTAACTCCTGGATAGTCGATCATATTTGTTGAAATAATAATGAAAGGTTTGTGATTAAATTCACGGGCCAAGATGAATTATATTTCTTGTCCTTGATTCAAAAAAAGAAGTTGGTTAAATATTACAGCTAGATCTTGTTTGTGTACAAAACGTTCTAAAAGTGATATTTTTCCAAATTGTAATTTAAAATCCAACTTCACCATAAGGCAGGAGTTTTCATTACAATTCCAAAGACACAAGACATGAACTGGTTACCAGTTCCCTTTGGGAAATTTCAGCTTATTAAATGTAATAAGGTAACTCCAATGTTATCCTATGGGAGAGGTATGCCTTGCAGTAGTGAAAAACAAATTTAAGAGTATTTCATTACCAGGACATGTACATTTTGCATTGATTTTTTTTCAATCATGGCTATGGGGTTTGTTTTTGGCCTCTCATAGCATAGTTTTTCCATCTAGAATTATGAAAATGTCATTAGTCGTTCATAGATGGTGCGCTTTAATTACTGTGCTATGGCTGGCATATTTAAATAACCATCCAAATATGGCGCTCGTAAACTCTCGTGCCAAGCACTATTGTTGGTTTTTAGTGGTTAAACAGCAAAACATACTTGTAGATGTTGCGTCTGAACTTTTCACCGTAGATTCAACTACTCCAATTTGACATGGTTAAATCCTCAAGAAAAGCTTTAATGCCTTGATACGTGGCAAACTGATACAGTAATTTGCTTGAATGTATAATTTTGATAGTTGGATCAGCCATTTAAAGATGGTGTGTTTTAATCCTCGTGTTAAGTCATTAGCGTTACAATGCTCACTGACCTCCAGATGATGACATGTTCATATCGTTTGATTTTCTAATTTTTCTATAATGAAGTGCTACTTACCTTGCGCAAGTTGCGATGCACTTACTCATTTATTTGGTCCTCTTGAGATCGTGCTCTGTTATATTGATATATAAGGTGTTCGATTTCTGGCTTCATCATGATGAGGTTCCCATTTGTGTTTTTACAGAAAATCTCTAAATACAACATCTATTTTCACTATTCATATAATGAAGAATATGCGAGATGCCAACATGTGTATTGAGGTATGTTAGTGTATACCCACTTTGAGAATGAGACAGCCAGCTACCATGCAATTGCGGATAATCTTAAAGCCCAGAGTCTCTCCATTAATCTGATCGATGTTCGAAGTATCACGTGTGTGATTATTTCTCTCCCTGTGTAAAGAAGTGTACAATGTGCATATGTCACCTATGCATATTTGTGAAAGATTATTCAGTAAACAAATGTGTAACGAAGAAAATAAGTAATTAGTCTAGGTATTTGACTGATATATTATGTAGCGTCTGTTGTATTGTATATTGTAAATAGACAAAGTTTTTAATATTTGTAATTATATTGTAAATAAGTGTCTGTTTTTGAATATATTTTGTAGCCCTGAAGAAGTCCCTGGCGGAAGAAACACGTTGGCTACTGCACGTTTGCTGTGTTTTTAAGAAAAGGATGATAAATAAAGATTTCTTGGAAGAAGAAACCACTTTCACATTTGTTTATTGAGATGACAATGATTTATCATTCCAAATTGTGCACCATGTATTGAAGAATTATGATGTACATATAATTGATCTTGAAATTGAGTGCTGAACCACTGCTGTTGATGAGGACTAACACTAGGGCAGGACAAATCTCCCCCAAGATGACTAATAGCTTTAAGCATATGATAAGAGACCTAGGTCTGGGAGATGCTTGGAGAGAGAAGATAGGCGACCAAAGAGTTTACTCTTTCTATAGAACCCCCACTCATAGCTCTAGATTAAATTACTGATTTATGGACAGTAAATTGATCCCAAAAGTAGGACAAATTAAATATATTCCAACAGCCGTGTCGGATCATAAACCAGTAGGGTTAGAGTTGGAGACTGATAGGAGAAAGTGCCCACAGCGGATTAGATGAACTATGGAGCGGAGGTTCCTCTTTCATCAAGATTTTATTACTTAGTTAGCAATCCTCACTGAAGATTTTTTTAAATTTAAATCGAGGGAGAGCCATGGACAGGGTAGTCTGGGATGCCTACAAGGCTTACTTAAGGGGGGTGACTACCCAGGCAAGGAATGATAAGAGTGAGGAAAAGAGGGTGGAGGACGCCAGCAGCAGCCCATACAGGTAAGATCGGGGGGGCCATGTGGGAGGCAATTTCGACAGACGAGGGAAAATGTATTATTTATTTAATTTCCCCTCGTGGTCGTCTGTCGAATCCCCCCCCAACCCGGCCCCACCGCTCTTACCTGCACGGGCCGCTCCTGGAAGACGCATTACAAAAGGACTTACTCCACCCAGAAAATATGCTTTGTCACTCAGCATTTGCTGATCAGCAGGAAACAATTAGTGAACAAATTGCTTTTCAAAGGCAGGAATATAAAACAATAAAATGTCTAGCTGGGAACATGACTATAGATTTTCCATTATTTGCATACAAATATGGCTGTGATATTAAAGCAGGGGCGGTGCGTCCATTAGGGCGCTGGGGCGTTGCCCCACCAGCCGCCCGCGCCCGCAGCTCCCTCGGCGTCTCTGAACTTAAGTAAACTCTCAGTTTACTTACGTTCAGAGACGCATGAGGAGAACTGACAATGAATGTCAGTCAGCATGACGTCGGACCGCCCACCCCCTTCAGAGTCTGAAGGGGTGGGCGATCCGCGTCATGTTGACTGACAGGCATTGTCAGGGGCAGGCAGCAGCACAAGTGCGCATGAGTGGGGAAGGTCAGCTAATTTTTCGCCCGTGCCCAGTCATGCGCACTGGTGCCTGCTCAGGCTGGCGCATGCCCATTAGGAGAGCGAGGGTTGAGCAAAGGCTCAAACCTCGGTCTCCTAATGGGCTGGCGGGCGGAGAGTTACCGTGCCCGAAGACAATCCTGGCGCTGCTTCAGCGCCAGGATTGGCTGAGGGGTTGCCACTCACTTGCCAGCACTGCGCAGTGATGCGGCTGTTGAAGGCGCCAACGGACCCGAGGCTGCGCGGACCAGGTAAGATGATTTTTATTTTATTTAAACCCCCTCCGGCCCCCACCCCCGCGCGACACCCCCCACCCCCCCCCCCGCGAGCCGCGACTGTTGCTACGATCAGGCCTACGGCATGCATTTGTGAAGAGCTGAGCAGAAAATAAATACACAGTATTATGTTGTTTGTGTCCGAACTGTGGTGGTGCTTTTAAACTAAAATAGCTATCCTGTGTGTTCAGCTTTGCGATGCCTGGTGGTGGGTAATGCCCTGCTGAAACTCTTTGTGCTTTGGTGAGATTTTACTCGGCCCATCGTGTGCTGCAAGGTAGCTGAATGGGCTCCGCGCCTACTGCAAAAATCTGTTTACTTTGCAACAGATACTTGATACGGGCCGCAGGGCACATATTTGCTAAGAGCTGAGCTGCTTTAATTTCCACAGGTAGTAACTAATATGGCGATCCTCATGTTCCACTTTACTGTGCCTGGTGGTGGGTAATGGGTTGCCAATAGGGCTGACCCTCATTTAAGAGTGGGTCTTCGGAAACCGTGCTCTCGTCACCGTCAAGAATGTCATCATGATGAATATACATGAATGTTATGGAAATAGTTCCTTTCCGTGCGACCAAATTGCTTCTTATTTGAATCTGGTTGCGAACAGATTTCTGCAACAGACATGGAGCACATGAATGGGCTGTGCGCTTGCTGCAGAAATCTGTTGGCAACTAGATTCAAATAAAAAGAAAGTGGTCACATGGAGAGAAACTATTTCCGTAACATTCAAGTAAAATGCTTCAAGTTTGAGTAGTTCAGTTTACCTCTAACTTTTTACTCTTGGCCTAGGGAATGCAGGGTGATCCATTTTATTTATACAGTTACAAATATTCAATGTTTTAATTGTATGTTATGTATAAACATGGTACTTTTATAAATCAATTATATTATTTTTCAGACGGAACAGGTTACTTGTTGACTAATTAGATTGTGCATGTGATGATTTTGGTTAAGGAATCAATAGATGATGAAGAGGAAAACAAACAGCAATACCAAACATTAAAACGTTGTTATTGGTCAGTTTTATGTTATATTCAGGAGATAGTTATCAGACTTCACCTATGTGACGCCAAAATGAATTTCATGAGCTGGTGTCAATAAATAGTAACCATTGTCTCACTCCTTATTGCTTGCCATTATTCTGGAAACTTTGCATTGAGTTTTTAGCTTGCCTGTGCTGTTCCAAGCAAAGACCAACCATCCCCTGGCCTCCCTTATTACGGTCGGGCTCGCTGGCTGTGCGAGCACACCGACAGCCACTCATCCCAAACCTTTACGCCACACCACTTTCAAATGTCACCAGCCGCCACTGCGCTGCTCCAGCGCCAGGATTGGCTGAGGGGTTGCCACTCACTTGCCAGCACTGCGCAGTGATGCGGCTGTTGAAGGCGCCAACGGACCCGAGGCGGCGCGGACCAGGTAAGATGATTTTTATTTTATTTAAACCCCCCGGACCCCATCCCGCGCGAACCCCCCCCGCCGAGCCGCGACTGTTGCTACGATCAGGCCTACGGCATGCATTTGTGAAGAGCTGAGCAGAAAATAAATACACAGTATTATGTTGTTTGTGTCCGAACTGTGGTGGTGCTTTTAAACTAAAATAGCTATCCTGCGTGTTCAGCTTTGCGATGCCTGGTGGTGGTTGCTGCAGAAATATGTTGGCAACTAGATTCAAATAAAAAGAAAGTGGTCACATGGAGAGAAACTATTTCCGTAACATTCAAGTGAAATGCTTCAAGTTTGAGTAGTTCAGTTTACCTCTAACTTTTACAAATATTCAATGTTTTAATTGTAAGTTATGTATAAACATGGTACTTTTATAAATCAATTATATTATTTTTCAGACGGAACAGGTTACTTGTTGACTAATTAGATTGTGCATGTGATGGTTTTGGTTAAGGAATCAATAGATGATGAAGAGGAAAACAAACAGCAATACCAAACATTAAAACGTTGTTATTGGTCCGTTTTATGTTATATTCAGGAGATAGTTATCAGACTTCACCTATGTGACGCCAAAATGAGTTTCATGAGCTGGTGTCAATAAATAGTAACCATTGTCTCACTCCTTATTGCTTGCCATTATTCTGGAAACTTTGCATTGAGTTTTTAGCTTGCCTGTGCTGTTCCAAGCAAAGACCAACCATCAGTAGATATCATTTGTGAAGGTTTATCAACAAATAATTAAATATATGAGGTACTCAGGCTTGTTATCTCAAAGTCTGATATGAAGTTCTGTGGTTATACTGAATAAGCAGCTACCTGCATCATTATCATACAAAATCTTTTTATTGTTGCCATAACTGCACTTTCACAATAGCTTTATTAGCCTTCTTGGTTTCTCAAATATGCTTGACAATGCACCATTTGCACACTATTTGTACAAAACAATTCGGGGGGAGGACCCCCCCCCCCCTGGCCTCCCTTATTACGGTCGGGCTCGCTGGCTGTGCGAGCACACCGACAGCCACTCATCCCACACCTTTACGCCACACCACTTTCAAATGTCACCAGCCGCCACTGTATTAAAGACTATGTAGTATGAACCAGCAAGGGCTGTATTACTGAAAAACATATTAACTGTATTCTGGGGTCTACCTGATACCACTGCGCATCATAATTTGGAAACTCCTTTGCATGCAAATTCACAATGCACATTTGACACAAAGATATTTTGCCTCAATCAAGTTAACCATGAACTGAAGTCCTTCAATACTTGCAACGCATCGAATGCCATTTATTTTATTTGGTGTCTGTGAGACTTAATTTATGTGGGACAAACAACACAGAAGCTGAGTATGTTGCAGAGTGACCACGACCCTACTAGTGCCACACTACATTGAGGTGTAGTTCCTCTTTTAAGTTTCAAAATGTTTACATGCATGCATGCATGCATTCCTACTTGAGTTGTTTTCGATAATGGTTCATTTCTTCTCTTTATGCTTTTATAATAACCATTGCTGTTATCGGACAGGACAGAATTGCTGTTATCGAACAGGACAGAATATGTTGGGTTTTTCTGCCCTTGTAATTGTCCACTCCAATATCACTTACCTGGCGATTACGATGAGTTTATCTTCATTTTTAACTGATGCGCTTAACAGGAATACCACACGGGAAGCCTTTTTTTCTAGTCAGTTTTTTTCTATTCTTATAAATCTTATTTTTTTATATGCAGTTTTTCTGGGTGTAACCGTCGCCTGAGTCAATATTTAGACTACTGATATTTTATCTTTAAACTAAAATCGCTTCCCCCATTTAATAACACGCTTCATGGGTTCTCTGATCCTTCCCTCCCCCGTCGCCCCGCGCCGCCATCTTTGACCCCGGCGCAGGTGCGCAGGGCGCGTCAGAGGCAGCTCAGCGGCGGGCGGTGACGGTTTAGGCTTCCCCGCTGGGCCCCGGTTTCCTGACCACCTCCCCGTCATCCAGGGCTCTTCTTAACACCCGACTAGGACTTGTTAGCCCTTTTCAACGGTCACCAGGTGCGCTTGTAGAAACACTTCCCGCGTTTGGAAAATGTTGACCTTTCCATTGTTACTTCCATTGCGTTATCTGTTTTATTCTTGTTTATTGGCCTTTTTGGCGCACGTTTAGTGAGTTATGTGATTACCGACTACTCACTGGAGTGCAACTCTTTTACAGGCTCCACGTTTTAGAGTCTGACATTAATTCTGTGTTGCCTTTATCATGAGTAATCTCTCTTCCTCTAAATAGTGATTCAGTCGCTTTCTTTGCCTGGACGTACGTGTTGGTATTTACTTCTGTTTCATCCCAGGTGCTTTCTCATTGAATGCCACTCTTTATGCTAGCCTTATAAATAATCATATTAAAGAATCCTTTTTGATCTTTTTCATTTTTTTTCACTTCCACCCAGGTGTCCTTTCGTTTTGTAAGTCTTGATGATGATCCCGGAAAAGATAGGTCAAAACTATATTGATACTACAACATGCAGAATAGGTCTTCGTGTATTCATTGATAACATTTCTGAGGATTATGTTAAATGATTTTAGACACCTCCAATATCTGGACTTCAGACGTATGTTTGCCTAATTGCATTCTTTGTGTAAAGACTAGGGAAACTGAGAACCTCTTTGTTATTTTGTTCTACTGTTTTTGGTTATTATGTATTATTTTCACAATTAAATAGGATTCCGCCCAACATCACACCACACCTCAGGGAGGCCCCGAACACAACCCCACTCATTTCAACCTCCTCGCACACATTCAAGACACTATGCTGGTCAGGCCCCACCTACCTGAAAAGTTGAATCTCCTTCCACCAGCCACCCAGACACCTCTGCTCCAAAGTATTCCTACTCGCATGCATCCCAGGGACACACAGAATCAGATCAGGGGGACGGGCATTCTCGTACATCGCTCCTAAATCGTGGTATGACCTCCCACTCCACATCAGAGCCTCCTTCTCTCCTTGAATTCCGCAAGAAGCTGAAAACCTGGCTATTAAATTAACTAACTTACCCATGGCAGGGTTAGGCACACACGCCTGCTCAGCGCCAGGATACCCTCAAGGGTGATGTTGCGCTTCACAAATCACATAACATAACAAATGGAGGCTACTTATGCTTATATGAAAACAAGTCTCCTAGCACACTCAATGTTGTATAAACACAAATAAGAGTCATCCAATCGTCCTTATGTTCTTCAATCTTTTCTTTAATTGGATTCGGATTCCTCTGCCAGCCAACACATGTTTCGTCAATGGGTGTGTCACCCAACAACTTCCTAAGGGCTGGAAAATTAAATTAAAGCCTATCTTACAAAATTATCCATTGCATACAGTTTGGAACTTTACACCCAGTGTGCTTCTCAGCCAATCCCTATAATACTGTATAAAGTGCTGGTGGCAACGCTGATTTCTTACACTTGAACCGCTATTTCCACATTATTCATATTTCCACATTATTCATCTATATTATGGTACATTTATTTGTGTCATGCTTTGGCGCTTTATCAGCACCCATCACTTTGATTGCCACTACACCCAGTGGGTAAATCCTTATCATTTGCGTGGTATAAGCTGAGTACAATGATGTCAGTTTATGATGCTGTAATCCTGTGAATTGTGTACAGCAATATAAGACCGTGCATAAGCAAATTGCGGTGTCATGCCAGTGGATCCCAAGATTCCCACATATATTAATAACAGCTATACGGGACTGTCATCTGTGTGTTAAAGTACCTGTACTCCGTAGTCTCGCTCTGTAAAATAATACATATTCTCATTTATAATGAATCCTAGCATGATATCAATTCTATGGTCTGTAAATTATTGTCCCACGTACCTTAGGTTAAGTAGTCAAACCATATGTATATATTTCAAATTGTCAATGTTGTGAATCTTCATTATAGGTATACTGGCGTGTTGCACTATTTATCGTCTGCACTTGCCAAACACAAAATGCAAAGTACAATAAGTCCAGAGTCCAGCCCTGCAGTCTAGCGATAACTATAGTCAAATTCCTAATTCTATCAGTGTGGCGTCCCCCGTTTCCCAAATCTCCATGTGTTACCCGTGTACGGGCCAGAGAATCCACAGCCTTTCTCTCGGCATGCGCGTCTGCACCTGCCGTGAAAAAATACAAAGTGCACTTAATCCGGGTCAGTACCTGTAGTCTTGTGGTAACGCTCATCAAAGTTCCTTAATTGTATCAGTGCGGTGTCCCCCGTTTCCCAAATCTACGTAACTAACCCGTGTGCGGGCCAGACAATCCACAACCTCTCTCTCGGCGTGTGCGTCCACCCGTTGTTCGTGGTGGGCGCCATCTCGGCTTACTCAAATATAACACAAAGTATGTGACTGTTTCCGGTTAAAGATGGACCACGTTTGTCATTCAAGTGGTTAAACCATAGTGGAGTATGTCAATACTCTTAACATTAGATGCTGTAAAAAGTCGATAACAGTGATTTTACGGTATCCGCTCCCAGTCAATACCTGCAGTCATGTTACTCCATAATCGCGTGTCCAGCTTTAACCACCTCTGTATAAGTATATCAGTCTCTATTCATTAAATGCTGCTGTGGCTACGTCCACCATAGCCAGCAACCTGTTGTCTCTGCGGGGAATGGGAGGAGGATATTCTGCACCTCCTAACTAACCATAAAGTGAGAGGGAAAATGTCACCATGGTACTCCCCCAAGCTACGATTACTTAAACAGGCGTGCAAAAGACTGGAGAGGAAATGGAGAAAAGACTACAACGGCTTGAGTAAACAGAAATATAGAGAATCTATAAAACGCTACCAAACGGAAATGAAAATAGCGCAAGCAACCTATTATGAAGGTATTATCAACTCTGCTGCTAACACTCCCAGGCCAATGTTTCTCGCTGCGAAGGATCTCCTAGAGCTCCCGAGATCAGGATTATCCCCCGAGGCCTCCCCAGAGCGGTGTAACAAACTGGCAGATTTCTTTCAAGGAAAAATTAAAAATATATACACTGCATTTCCCAGTTCACGCCGCCCTAGTGACCTCCTACTAACGGACAAGCCCCCACTTCATCCAGAACACGTACTTAAGGAACTCCCAGCTTAAATCTGGATAAGCTGTCAGAAACTTTTTCTCACATAAAATCAGGCTCCCCTAGATCCAGCCCCTCCCCCCACTTCCTGCGTAAAGCCGGAAACGTGATACTCCCCACCATTTTGGAAATGGTAAATTTGTCCAACTCCACTGGATTAGTCCCCTCACCATGGAAACATGCCATGGTAAAGGCCTTACTCAAAAAACCGAGCTTGGACCCAGATGACTTAGGCAACTACCGTCCCATCTCGCTGCTTCCAGAGATCGTTAAGATCCTGGAAAAGCACGTGAACTCGACCCTCTCTGACTTTCTAGAAACCCATGACCTCCTGCACTCTACCCAGAACGGTATCTGTTCTCAACATGGAACTGAAACGGCCCTTCTTGCAGTGGTCGAGGAATCTAAGCTGATCCTTGATCAAGGAGGAGCAGTAGCCATTATCCTCCTTGATCTAAGTTCAGCTTTTGACAAAGTTAATTTTAACATCCTACTAGACTTGGGTCCATTCTTACCTAGACAGTAGAACTTTCCAGGTCTTCTCAGGGGAGTCGACATCTAGGAGCCTAGCGCTCCGCTGCGGAGTACCGCAGGGATCCTCGTTGAGCACCACATTATTCAATGTGTACATGCGGCCACTCGCTGATAACATCTTGCCTCACGGGATCAAAATCGGCACCTATGCGGATGACACGCAGCTAGTAATTACTCAATGTTCCCCGAAACTTTCCCTCAGACTTTGAAACCTGTTTGGAGAAAGTAGCCTCCTGGATGGAGCACTCCTGCCTCAAACTAAACGAAGGAAAAACAGAACTAATGCTCCTGGGCAACACCTCTAGCATGGATCTTAAACAGATGTGGCCCACCTGCCTGGGCCCTGCCCCAACCCCCAAGACTAGGATCAAAAGCCTGGGCGTTTGGTTGGTTAACTCTCTTAAGTTCAACCATCAAGCATTGAGAGTGACAGGGGCCTGCTTTGGCACCCTCAGACTACTTCGTAAGGTTCTCCCTCTCCTTCCGATGGGTGCAAGGAGGACCCTGATACAGGCCTTGGTCCTATTGCGCCTGGACTATGGCAATTCTCTTTACTTAGGAGCACCTAAAGCAACGATAAGGAAGCTCCAAGTCGTGCAGGATTGCGCTGCTAGGCTGTTGCTTGGGATCCCGAAAACTCAGTCGGCCAAGCCGGCCCTGAAGACCCTACACTGGCTGCCAATTCTGGAAAGAGTAAAATTCAAGGCTCTGTGCATAGCCCATAAGACCCTGTGGGGAAATGGCCCTGCTATCAACTGCTCCCTCATTACCTCCTACCTCCACAGAAAACGCCTTCGATCGGCCAATCTTAACTTCGCAGTCATCCCCAAAATCAGGAGGGTAAGAAGCGGAGGAAGATCTTTTTCCTATAATGTAGCCAGACTCGGGAACACACTACACTGCCCCTACACCTTCGCTCGGAATCCCGCCATCTCCCCTTTCGAAAACTTCTTAAAACCTGGTTATTTCAACACTCTGCCCTATAATCCTATCACGTCCCCTACTGTCTACCCGCTAGCACTGGGATGCCCTAGGGTAGCTATGCGCTCTACAAATGCTAAATAATAATAATAATAATCTGCTGGGAACTACTATGGGAGTGTCGCGCCCTACTCAGACTACTTTTTAATAGGAAAAATATACGGTCCTGCAGACAAGCAGTACTAGCAAGCTTCTCCGGCGAGGACGTCCAACTGAGCTGCTGTTTGGTAAAATCTGGATAAGCTGTGGAAACAAGAATAAAAAGACAAACCAATCAACAAATGGTTCCATAACGACAAGATCAAATAAGCCTTATGGCGATTCCGGACGGAGGCGGTTATCATTAAAAACGCAACAGACGAGTTACAAAAGCAACTGTTGGCTTCTAGCTGCACTGGATGGCTTGAATCGTGCCCACTTCGGATTCTCCGAATTGAATGACCTCAAAAGCAACCTTGGGTGGATGAGTTCCCTAGTAACACTAAAGCAGACGATCTCTGGGTCTCAATCGCACCGGGAATTCCTTCTATCTGCGATTCTTGCAAACAGAGCTTGCAATTTATTTTTATTTAGATCTTGGCACACAGAATTTGCATCTTACCTGTCCACAGCTAGGGACACAAAGCTTATACACATTCTTTCTTTCCTGAATCCGAAGCTTGGGTGAAGGCTATTGCAATCTCCAGTGTGAACTATGGCTTCTCCCTCCTTATTGGCAGGGCCCCTTGAATTATGCAGCAGGGAAGCACCAAATTATGTGGCAAGGTTGACTAAATTATGCATAAAAAAAGAAAATTATGCAGTAAAAGACGGCACTTTTTTTTTTTTTACTATTACATCATTATTTTGTAATTTCTACACATGGAAATACTGTCTGGTCAAAGATTTCCCCTCATTTGTACCAGTTTAACAACCTAATACTGGAAAAGTAACAGAAAGATGGCTAATTAACCTTTACAAATGGCCTTCCACTACATGCGAACCCAGGTTGCTGCACATTTAGTAACTTTTGATCTGTTTGAGCTAGAAACAAATTTTCTTTTTCTGCACATTATGCAGCAGATGATGGATTATGAAACAAATGCAGCAAATCCATAATTATGCAAAACAAGGTGCAGTCGCGGATTTGCATATTTCCAGTGGCCCTGCTTATTGGCTAAACAAACAGTAGACAAGCCTTACTTACAGCAGTGCTACATCCTTTGACCAGGTTCCTTACAAAACACTAAAAACAGGAACGCACTACCACCACGCGTGCCAACCTTAAATGGCTCCAATTCAAGTCATGCTGCACTGTGAGAACTGCCTGCCTCACATTAAACAGAAAACACACAAGCGCAACCCAATAGGCCAAAGTATTAATCAAGGCCTCACTCAAAACTCGTTTAAAAATTAAACGCTTCAGCAATAAAGTAATTGCTAAAATCAATTCATGGTAAATCCAAAGATATAAGGATAAGTGAATTGTCT
Organism: Calotriton arnoldi; assembly: GCA_963921515.1. NCBI lineage: Eukaryota > Metazoa > Chordata > Amphibia > Caudata > Salamandridae > Calotriton > Calotriton arnoldi. The sequence continues at coordinate 526,854 of CAWUFW010004471.1, read as the reverse complement.
ACTGGGGGAGATTAAGGGAATTCAGCACTCAGGACACAGTACACAAATATTGTAGCATGTTTTATCAGTGCGGTGCTAAAAGAGAAGGGATGTCAAAGAGAAGGGATGTCAGACCTACATCCCTAACACAGAGGTAAAGTACTTCAAAACAAGTCTCCTAGCAAACGCAATGTTATAAAACACAAACAAGAGTCATCCAATCGTCCTTATGTTCTGCAATCTTTTCTTTAATTGGATTCATATTCCTCTGCCAGCCAACACCTGTTTCGTCAATGGGTGTGTCACCCTAGGACTTCCTCAGGGCTGGAAAATTAAATTGAAGCCTATCTTACAAAATTATCCATTGTATACAGTTTGGAAATTTACACCCAGTGTGCTCTCAACCAATTCCTATTATACTGTATAAAGTGCCGGTGGGAACGCTTATTTCTTACACTTGAACCGCTATTTCCACATTATTCATCTCTATTAGGGTACATTTATTTGTGGCATGCTTTGGCGCTTAATCAGCACCCATCACTTTGATTGCCACTACACCCGTGGGTAAATCCTTTTAATTGTAGTATGTTATACTATAATCCTGTTCCCCGTTCGTGGTGGGCGCCATCTTGGCTTACTCAAATATAACACAAAGTACGTGACCGTTTCCTGTTAAAAGACGGACCACGTTTGTCATTCAAGTGGCTACACCATCTAGGAATATGTCAATACTCTTAATATTAGATGCTATAAAAAGTCGATAACTGTGATATTACGGTATCCGCTCCCAATCAATACTTGCAGTCATGATACTATATAATCGTGTGTATTTGGTATTCCGCTCCCAGTCAACGCTTGCAGTCATGTTACTCCATAATCGCGTGTCCAGCTTTAACCACCTCTGTATAAGTATATCAGTCCCTATACATTAAATCCTGTGATTAATCGGTATCAGTCAGCGCAAGATTATAGAGTTCCTAGTTCAGGGGGCCTGGAACCTACCTGAACTAGGACCAACACTCAATCTGTCGAACCAAGCCTGGAAACTAGGGATCAGGATCAACAATCAAATTTTAATGACCAACCAGGTTAATATGGTCGCCTCCTTCTGCTTCCACACCCTCAAGCTCCTCAAGAACGTTTTTAGATGGCGCCTGCCAAACAGCTGAAGACCCAAGGCCTGATCACCAGCAAACTGGACTAGAGAAATGCACTGTACATCTGCTTCACCACGTAGCTCATTGAGAGACTCCAGATCATTCAGAAAGCAGCTGCCAGACTCACTCTCAAACACCCATCCCGCACTATTTTATGCAAACTCCTCGAAGACCTCCACTGGCTCCCCATACACAAACAGGCCCAACATACCTGAACAACTGCATCATCTTCCACACACCGACCATACACCTCCGCTGAGCCGGACTCCTGCTCTTTCATGTCTCACGCATCCAAGGAGCCAGAGCCGGTGGCTTGCCTTTTCGTACCTGGCCCCTAAAACCTGGAACAACCTCCCCCTTCACATTAGAGCCGCTGCTATATCTCAGAATTCTGCAAAGATCTTAAGATCTGGCTATTCCAATAGGCCCCAGTCAGGGTATCTCCGTCATAAGGCACCAGGATGCGCACCTGAATGATATGTGCACCATAAAAATACACATAACAGTTAAGAAGTTAACCCAGGAATTTAGCAGAGGGAGACAGTATTGGGGTGTTATCTTCTGATTTTAAGTATTCGAACCAGAAGAGTTCAGTAGCTTGGTCAGGTTTGGAAATGTCAAGGTCCTAACTTATTTTGTTAGTGATAAACTAAGAGAATTTATTTCATCAGGATGCATCCGAACCAGAAAGAAAAGAAGCACTAATTTAAGAACAAATAATTTCCAACCCTATCTAGGGTTTGTTTTTTGAAAGGTTAATTTGTGCTCAGAGGATTTGTAAATTTCTCTTCTAAGTTTGATCTGGGCAAGTGACAGATGAGTTTTCTTGACTTTCCAGTCTTTCCGCTTATCTAAAAGAGTGTCTCTTGACACTAAGGTTGAATGAGAGCCAATTGGAGGTTTTGTTTAAGGTTCTCCAGAAAAGAGGGGTAATATTGTTAACAATGGCTTCAGTTGAAGAGTGGAATTTTTGGAGAGTATATTAGCATCACAGGAGGCAGGTAAGTTCAGAGAATAGAAGTGATGGACGTGGTCAGATAATTTCTATCTTTGGTCAATAGTCACTACTTCAATTGTCTTCACTTTTGTTTTGAGACTGGGTGGTTGTGATGGTGGTGGAGGAGTGAAATGTAGGAAGGGATTAAGAAATGGTGAGACGGGTCCATTATGATTGGATCTAGGACTTGGACACAGTTCAGTCCGAGGATGCAACCTTTAGCATGAGTAAGTTTCTACGGAGTTGATAAAGATCATTAGTTGAGAGGAAGGAAACCAGTTTCAAAGTGATAAGGTGGAGGACTTGTTCCAGCTGAGGTTAAACTCTCCAAAGAGGATGGTATCAAATGGAAAAAGAAGGTTGGATGTGAGGAATTTTATTAACTCATTTTGGAATATGGAGTTTTCCAAGGAGTAGTATATAGTATGTTTCAGTTTATTATGTTGGAAATGTAGATATCAATTTGAAGGAGTTCAAAGGAGGAGAAAGGTAGTGCCTGAACAAGACAGATTATTCATGAATTAGAGATGTACTGTGAGGGTTTCTTTAGCGGTGGACCCTTCCTCAATATTGCCCATAGATGTCCAAAAGATTGACTCGTACAGCAGACGTGTTTCAACTGGTTGTATGTCGGAACCATGCAGGCATTTAACTCGCCTGCCTTAACAGCGCGGTCCGAACTACAAATGCGTCTTTACAACGCATTCCTTTACCATGCAAGCCATTACAACGACCTGCTTTAGGGAAAGCGCTGGACTTTGGAATAGTATAATTTACTATTCCCAACTCCAGTCTGTGCATCTGTAGGGAAAGTGTTGTAACGACTTACATGGTAAAGGAATGCGTTGTTAAGACGCAGTTGTGGATTGGACTGTGTTGTTAAGGTACAGCGTGGTTCGAGCCGCGGTGTAAAGGCTATTTCCCATTTCAGCCATTTTACTATTTCCAACAGGCTTCACCTGGGTAATGTAATTTGTATAAGCTAGTGTATGTTGAGGCGTGTTTCTTCTCATTTTGCTGTGCAAGTTGTGGTCTGGTCATGATCTGTCTTGAAATGAACCTTACTTCGGGTAATAGAAACTATAATATTTAGATACTTAGCAAAAGACTACCTGATTGGGTGTTATACCTGAGACTGTAATAGACTACTTTGAAGTCTTTTAAAGCTCTTTATGGATCCTATGTAAGAACGTCTGCATTAGACATTTAGTGACAAAAAGAAGACAGTTGGGGAGCAAGAGGAGGTTCATTGGGATTGGGGAGCACTTGATGGAAAGACGTTCTGGTGATGGACAGAAGGATGGTAGGGGGAGGTCGGGCACAAAGGAAGAGGCTGTTTTTCAGAGTAGAAAATCTTTGGTTGACAGTGCTGCGTTGTTTTCGGTTGATTTTTTTTTCCAGAGAGGATGTGGTGAGGAGGGTGAAAGGGAGAGGGTAAATGGTAGGGTGTTAAATGTGGAGGAGCTGGGTAGGGCATACTAGCTGTAGTGAAGAGCAAACATTAACATTTTTGTATGCATACCCAAAAAGTGATTTTCCCAAAATAATTTGACCCTTTGACTGATCTGCACCAAATTCAGAAAAACAGAAACCGGGTTAGGCAGACCAGGCATGTTCCAAATGTGCTGCAGATTCATCCAGTGTCTCAAAAGGTATTCACTAAACAACAGGGGGTATTTCATATGTAAAGTCTGAGTTAAGCAGAACTCCAGAAGCATGTATCAGCCATAACAAATGTGCACTTCCAACTACCCCCATAAGAGGTTTTTAGAGTAATCAAGTTTGAGCTGTACAAGAATAGCTTGATGTTGGTCATATGTATTGTTAACTTTCCTATTCTAACAGGCACATTCCTAAATATGAGACTCAATCAGATCTGCTGTCAGACTCCTCCCACAGTAACTATACGTGTAAGATCAGGAGCATCTCGGTCGCAGCAGCAGAAGAAAGCAGTTAATTTGAAACGTCCTATTTTTAAAGATGGTCAAGAAACATGCGGACGAAATGCCTTCACTACTAAGTCTAAACGTACCAAAGGTCCATGCCTCATTATTCAACGTCAAGAAATGACTGCATTCTTTAAATTGTTTGGTAGGTTGATAATAATGTTGTAAGTATACAAACTCTCTTTAATGTCTTTATGTACATTTAAATAATGTTTTTCTTTTTGCTTGTTTATTTAAATCATGTATTTACTGTCCCTCACTATAGATTTGATTACAATATGTGTTGTTAATAAGTGTTGTATACTTGGATTTTACAACGGGCCATAATCGCCACATAATGACTTCAGGGACTCTGGTATGCCTGCAGTAAGCCATCACTCTGCAAATAGCACTGATGAAAAAACAATAACCAGCACTGATGAACATTCTGTAATGGGAATAAAAACATTTTCATCTGTTTCATGAAAATTCTGTAGTTTTCCGGATTAAAGAATTTTGGGCTGAATGAGAATGCTGAGTAAAGCATTCTAGGAGGCTGGATCTTTGACATTTCCACTGTTGAAATGGGGGCTTACGTGTAAAAGGTGGAATGAGTATTGCACAGACCCATAAAGGCATTACTTTCTAGACCAAAGAGTCAATGAAAAGTTCGGGGGAATGGATTACAGTAATGGAGACCCATCATTAGCCTTCCTACAAATTCTGCAGTCTATGGAGACAATGGAGTAAAATAAATACTTCATTCACGCGCTATGATCTGACCACTGCTTGTATACTATGTGAAAATGTTAACAAGGGAGGGCTTGTCTTAAAGATGCTATGATGGAAGAAACCAACTTTCACAACCAAACGCCGTCAGTTTTTCTATACACACACAAGCCTCATCCACATTTTTTTTCAGTTTTTCAGTTGGGTTAATCTCTGAGGGCAGTTGACTATTGCTAATAGGGCACACCACATCAGTTGTGACTACTAAAATCATAATTTATGAGTGATTCGAGTTACCATTATTCAAGGAGTGAGCCACCCATCTGTCCTTATCAGCGCCCGTATCTCAACCATCTATGCAAGGAATATAATCTGACAGCTCTTCATATGCCACTAGCCAAATAAACTAGCACAGCAAGTGAAAACCTGTGCTGCACATAAGATTTAGGGGAACCTGGGATAGGAGAAGGAGTAACAAAGGAATCTTCTCTGTGAGACCGCTGTAGTAAAGATATTTGTTTTAAGCGTATGTCAGCATAGCAGGTCGAAAAAGTTTGCCAGTCTTATACATGCACTTTACCACTCACCATCCTGGAAATGAGAAAGGGCTACGACCCAGGTGGTGCATGCCTGAGGATGCGTAGTCCAGGTAGTCACTCAATCATTATTTCAATATAAATAGAAAGATACATCAATGGTAAGTCCAGTCAGAGGAAAATCTTGAATAGGAGGTGGACCTGAGAGAACAGCTAAAAAAACAAAAGTGCTTTCAAAGGGAAAGTTGGGTGTTAAATAAAAGCAACAGCGAAAAGCTCACCGAGACGCTTAGGTGACAGGCAAGGAAGAGAAGCCATGAGTGCTTTTTAAGTTTCTCTGCCATTCCTAACCTGGAAAAGGAAGTAAAAGCCTTGGCGGACATGAACTTGAAATGGTTTGTCTCAATGGCAGGTGAGGATGTGGCGCAGCAACAACTGCTGCTGACTCGGGAGCTGGGAATCTGGGTTTGAGTCTCAGCGTTGGCTCAACATCCTGTGATTCTGGGCAAATCACCTAATCGCCCTGTGCCTGGATACCCTCACGGGTAATAAGCCGCGCTATATAAATCTACACGTTTAATTTATTGACATAGACTGGTAGTGGTGGTAATTTTATTTTGATAAAGGCAATGCCTTTTCCACTATCATGTTGTTCCTGACACCTGAATTGCCATGAATCTCCTTGACACCACCAACTCCAGCTCCTACTCCATTTATCACTCTGCCAACCTACCCACCGCCCTCATCTTCATCTGCCTTGGGTATTTAGCCTCTTAATTGGATATGGTAATTGAGGAAGATTTCAGGTGAGTCCTAACAGCACTTCATTCTCTAAACTGCCCTGATGAGTTAAAAAGCTTGAATCAAGCAGGGGGCGTAGACAACTGAAGCAGGCTCCCAAGACCTATCTGAAGTGATGGAACCCTTCCAAACAGTGAGGTACTGTAATTGACCCTTCACCCATCTGGAACCAGGGATTGCACAGACATCATATTCTCTAACATTACCTTGTGCTAGAGAAGGAGGAGGAAGGAGCGCTATGTGAAAGACCAGGAGTTGATGGCTTCAAGAGAGAGATATAAAAGGCCGGGTGGATTCACTAATGTGTATGTAAGGTGAGTTGGACGGACGCAGGATTGATCATAGCAGAAAATGGAAAGTGTACCACAAAATGTAGAGCAAACTTCTTAAGATACCCAGGAAGATATAAGTACTGAGTGGACAGCCATATAGTGTCCCCAGCCTTGTTAGAAGGGCACGGAGAGCATCAGCATGTCTCTTATAAGTGGCTCTAGGGTTTGTCCGGTACGAGATTACATCCTCTTGAATGCATTGTAGCAAACGTATCGAGGCACATTCAGAGTGACATGGACTAAAGGGTAAGTCAATGGGTAACATCCAAGTGTGATAACTAAAAGAACAGAAAAATGGAGATGAATTGAGGGAGCAGAGGAATGAGTTATGTACAAACTCTGCAATCAGAATCCGTCATAGCCAGTCTTCTTGGTCATGTGTAACAAATCTGGCGGTATTAGTCAGTGTTTTGATTAACTTGTTCATTCTGTCCATCTGATTGTGGCCGATGTCTACTTGATTAAATATTTGCACTAGCCAACACCATAATTAGGGTGGATTAAAACTTAGAAGTATACTGGGAACCACAACCTGTAACAATATTTGGCAAAGCATGGAGTCAACATACCCGCTCAGTAGGTCCTAAGAGATTATTTACAATTTGTATATATGCACTAGTACAGCTCACTGTCCTGGAGGTGAGGATGAGCGGAGCACCAACAAGTGCATGCCAGACTAGATCAGTGTTTTAAGTATAAACAGAAAGGTACATCAACAATACGTTTAGCCAGAGGAAGAACTTGACTAGGGAATGATGGGCAAAATAACAACAGTTCTATCAAAAGGAGAGCCAAGTGCGAACATAGGAGTGACAACAACCTGCTCAGTTGCCTGGCAAGGAAGTGAAACCCTGTCCACATCTTGAAATGGTTTATCTTAGTGCCATAGACTAATAGTTGTGGCCATTTTGTTTTGGGAAAGTTGATTCCTTTCCCTCCCATCATGTTATCTTTGGCCTGCTGCTGGGAATCCCCTGAACATCACCTCCAGCTCCCACTCCATCGACCACACCACTGCCTACCTACCCTTACCAGTCCACATTTTGTCCTACCTTGTTTACACTCTAGTCTGGATGTGAAATCTGAATGAGATTTCAGGTAAGACCTGACAGTCTTCTTACCATATCCCATGCAACTCACTTAACCTACCTCCTATCTATCGCCGTTCTATGAGGGGGACCATCTTTGAATGTTGTTGAAACCCTTCTAAGACGTCCCAGATCCATTTGTGTCAGCCAGTTTGGACTGTAACTCGCTCCACTAAGGAAGAGAATAAAATACTTGCTAAACTTTTGCAGGCAAATCTATCCATTCCAAGATGACTGCTGTCTAAGAGCCTTATTACAACTTTGGCGGTCTGGGAGCGGGCCACCATGCCAGCGCCCCGCTTCCACACCACCAAAGTCGACCTCTCCCTGCACGCCAGATTACAAGTATCCTCGTTGTATGGCGGGTGAGCGGCGCGGCTGTCCCATTGCGGTGCTTATTGAAAAGACACAGCAATGGGAGTGTCTAAGGCCGTTCCTGTACGGCATGGACTTTTCAGTCCATGCTGTGCAGGAAAGGGGGCGCATGCAGACAGGGGGGTGCAACATGTGCCCCCCTGCATGAATCCCCATACACTGGGGCAACAGGGGGCCCTGTAGGGTCCCCTTTGTTTTCCCACCTCCAGCCTCTTCATGACGGGCTCACCGCCATGAAATTGCTGGGGGTGGGGAAACTCGTAATATGGTTGCCGGTGCAGCAGGGGCACCGCCAAGCATATTGCTTCCCTAGACTGCTGCAAGACCTCCAGGGATCGCGGGTCCCTGGCGGTTGTGGCTGTCCCCTGGAGGTCCGACCGCCATATTATTATTATTAAGGAGGCCGGTTCGCTGGTGCATGGGTCCCCGACCGCCACTGCAACTCCACCGCAATATCATGCCCTAGGTCTATATGTGACGATTATAAGTTTTCACAACTGCTAATGACCAATAAGACACACCTCAATAATACAAGGAACTTTTAAAAAGGCCTTATGCCTTTGCTAATCAGTCAATGCCTCAATCAATTATGGTCGTACTGGCACTAGAGAACCTTGTAATTGAATCCAGTGGGATATCCAATTGTGTCTGCAGGAATCAATAATCTTTAAATGAGACAAACTGTAGGCAACATTAATTAGAATAGGAAATGCAGTGGTGTAATAGGTACAATTACATTTTTTCATAATCTTGAATTTTTTTTCTTCTGGAGCGCCGTTACATTGCGATGACAATGTTTCACGCCTGAAAGGGTGTCCGTCATGTGGATAAGATGTACTGCAAGTGCATTTCCATTGATCAGTAGAGATGCAGCTGGCTGACCTCAAGTAAATTACATTTGAAGATTACAATGGTTTGTAGAAATAAAGACTGTACTCAAATAATGTGTCCCTAATGATACAGAGCTATTCCTTACTGAAGACACTATATCATGTCTTTATTCAAAAACACAAAAATGGCATCGGGTGGCGATCCGATCCCGATTTAAGTTTATCCAACTCAAACTCCTACATAGAGCAGATTATATAAGTTCAGCGTTGGCTAAAATGGGTGCCCTGGATTCCACGGCGTGTCCCAGGGGTTGTGGACAGACAGGAACGTACAAGCACCAGTGGTCGGACTGCCCGCTTCTCCAGACATATTGGGGGAAGGTAACATCGGCACTGTTGTTAATATGTCAGAAAAAAATGGAGGTCTCGCCCCGATTGTGCCTTCTTAACATGTGGGATGCAACGGACCTATCAAGAGCTGAGAGAATGTGGGTCTCCCTTGGGTGTATGGTAGCAAAACGCAACATAGCGAGATCTTGGAAGGGAATTACTAGACTCAAATTCAGAGATTGGGAGACAGACATGGACTGGTGCAGGCAGGCGGAGAGGGTGATATACGAGGGAAGAGGATGCCCACAAAAATGGACCAGAATCTGGGGAGCATGGAACGAAAGTCGAGGGATGATTCGTACACCATTTAGTGACACTTCCCCGCAGGTAGGGGACCACTTGGGTGAATAGAATCCATAAGGCGAAGAATGTAATAAGTTGCGATGTAATGGAATTGGTCCCATGTAGCGTATTGATTGATACTGTACCAATGAACTGTGCTTGTTTGAAGACAATGATACTGCACTGTAATTTGTTTATGTTTTTTCTTTTGTTTATTCAATAAAAAGAGTCTTAAAAAAATAAAAATGGCATCCATTTTAAGTCCTACAAGGTACTGGGTTAATATGGATATTTGGGGCCATATTAAGTGCAAATAGAAATGTTTGGAGGAGTAGCTGCCTTAATTGAATAACGTAGTTTATTCATAAACTATGTTTTATAGACATGGGTGAATTTAAATTGGGCGACAATTGTCAAATATAATGTAATTTCAGCCTACTGCTGAGCAGGCCAGTGTCGTGATGGCCTTTTTACGTATTACTGCATCAGATATCTGTCTTGCCGCTTTCATCATATCTTCCACTTTAAATTACAGGATTTTGTTAAAATAATCCAGAGTTTGGAAGTCAGGAGTCTTGGAGTAACACAAAAATATTTAGTTTATTGTAGCAAATCTGCCTTTTCTGCATGGTCACCCCAGACTCTTTGCTTTTTTCTGAACACTTTAAACATGGATAAACTGGCATCCTATCCTCAACTTATATATTTAATGTGTCGATAAGTCCCTAGCATATGGTGTACAAAATGCATCCAGTCATGGAAGTCAAATGTCACCTGTGGAATGGAGCACTTTTTGTAACATCCACCAGATAGGCCTGGAAAACATAGCTTCAGGCCTATCCTGTGTAGCCTGACTGCAGCATCCTAAAAACCTGTCAACCCTATCAAACTACCCCTTTTTGACGGCTAGGAAACCCTGTTTTTAAATATGAATGTCACCTCTAAGTCCACCTTGTGGTCTACAAGGTAGGGTGTCTGATATTTAAAAGTGGAACATGTGTGAAATTAATACTGGCATGTTCCTTCAGTGACTGGACCCTAAACACTAGTGTCACTGGCAAGGCTGTAGCTAAATCCTAGAAATGTCAAAATACAGATTATAAACTGTAATCTGTAACTTTTGACAGGAAACAACTTAAATAATTCAAGGAATTTTTGTCATATGAATTAAAAGTGCAATTTATTGGTCAAGTTGGATTTTTAATACATTTTTAGAAAAGGTAACATTTAGAAAGTTACCTTTTCTCTGCCTGAAGCTCCTGGGGCTAATTTACAATAGCTGTCAAGAGCTACCCAGCCAATTTAATGCAGTGTAGAAACTACTCCCAGAGCAGAAACAGTGAGATGGTTCCTTCAATTTTAGGTGCACTGTAGGATTGTTTGCGGTGGCGCAAATAGGAACTGCTGCAAACATGGTTAGGGACCCCCAGGAACCCTTTACCCCATAGATTGGGGAGGAGCTTGGAAGAGCTCCACCCACTAGCTAGTGCAAACCATAAATGTGGCATCTCAAGGCACCCTTGTTAGAACACTTTATGGACCTGTGGAAAATCAGAATAGGTATGGGCTCTGCTTGCTGTGACCTGAAAGATGCCCGGAAGGACTGGATCTGCTCACTCTTTTTCCCAGGACAAAGAAGTTGACTTGATGGGCTGTGTGTCTGCAAGAGGCTGTTTTTCTGAATTGACCGATATCTGGTGTGGACCTTGCTGGTGGCCTCTGCTGGAGTGAGCCCTGGCCCCTTAGTGCTGTCCTTGAAGTCTGGGAGCCTTATAGGTGACCCAAAAGAACTGCTCTAGAAACCCTGAAAAATTGGGACTTGACAGACTAAGGCGCTGATTTATATTATTGCAGAAAACCTGTTGTTCCTCCAATGGGACGGAGTAAATTACTTTGTCCCCCTGGTAGAGGGACCGCCCGCCAAATTTATAAATGACCGCCAAGCTGGCGGTCATTTATAAAGCATTGGCAGGAACCGCCATCACAGCGGTTCCTTTCAATGCGTATTGCTGTTTGGTGCAGGGTTGCATCAGCATGACACAACCCTGCACTAAAGTTTTTTTTTTTTTTTAATCTTGAAAAAGAAAATCCCAAAACAGGATTTTCTTTTTCAAAATAAAAAAAATAATAATGGTCACCCTCACCAGGGGGGCTTGTTATATTCCATATAGGTACCCTATATAGGCGCAGGTAACATTGCAACCTTTCACCTATATCCTTCCCTACATTACATACATAACTGTTCATAGGGACTGACCTTTTACCGAGATTCGACACTGCATTCAGAACGCAGGTTTTTCCCTAGTTCGAATCTCATACATTATGCATGAGGCTTCTTGGAAGCACAGCAGGATTAACAGCAGGACTGACATCTCCTGTATAATATCTCTGTATAAAGTTCAGGCCCGACGTCATCCTTTAGGCCGACACAGTAACACAGCAAGGTAGGACCCCTGGGGAGACCTATGGGTATATATACATCATGTCTTGTTTAGAAAGACAGAGGCGACCGTGACTTCCCGGCTGACACACTGACCAGAGACGCTGAGGTTCCTGCATGCAGACGCTCCAGCTAGCAGTGGTCTAACATCCCTCGCGGGGTATCCAACTCAAAACCAGGACAGTCCCACATTCTCTAATTCTCAGGTAATGGGGTTGACTAGATCTTAGAGGGATTCTTGGCATAACACCTACATAGATTGTCGTGTAGTTCCTATATATATCCTATACAGAATCTGCGCGTTCGGATATCATGAACTGTGGGCTTGGTGGCAGACTGACTCTGAACACCCCCACCGAAAATGTTAGCCTGTTTGCATTAGCTAGCTCACAGTGCCACTAGTGTCTCCTCTTATCGGGGAGAGAATAGTTTCTGGCAACCTTAGAACATGACAACCCTGATCCCTCAGGATCGTGGAAACAATGTACCTCTTTTCGCTCAGTCACTCGTGCTCACTTATTCGGTCTCAGAGAGCTACACAGAAGAAACAGTTGGGCGTGTTACAATAAGAATTTATTGCACAGTTGTTCTTCTAGTGTAAAATAGATGTGCTGCAATGATCATTAGACAGTAGCAGATATATATGATTAGCAGTATAGTGAATATAAACGGATAGTACAGTTCTACCATTTTGCAATAATCATAAATGCATACATGGATATAAAATGCATGATAAAAGAAAGCGCGTACTCCTACGATGCCTATCTAGATGTACCTAAGTGTACCTAGCATGTGAGTAGGTGTGAAGCCAAGAATCCCTCTAGGATTTAGTCGAACCCCATTACCTGAAGTGTGAGAATTTAGGGGCCCGTCCTGGTCTCGAGTTGGACACCCCGTGAGGGATGTTTTAGACCACTGTCAGCTGGAGCGTCTGCATGCAGGAGCCTCAGCATCTCTGGTCAGTGTGTCGGCCTGGAAGTCTCGGTTCCCTCTAGGTAACACTAGCAAGATGTGCTGTATTTATGCAGAACATATCTAGGGTTCCTTTATCCCTTGTTTCTTGTGTTAGCCATTGTTGGATTTGAGGATGACGTATGGGATGAACCTTGTACGTAGATATTATGCAGGTGGTGTAGCCCCAGCCTGGTTTCCAAGAACCCTTATGAATATTCATTCATACTGTGTGAGTCTATTGATGGAGTTATAGGACACTATTGTTCAGGGAGAAAACCCTCCTTCTGCGCCCAGGACTAGAACTAGGTAAAGGTTCAATCCTGAGAGGTTCGTTACTGTGTAGTGTAGGGGAGGTAATGTAGGTGAAGGTGTATGATATTACCCGGGCCTATATTAGGGTACCTATATGAAACATACAAGATGCTAGGTACATTTAGATACATCTAGTTAGGGAGGCATCAAGGAGTGCGCACCTTTTATCATGTGTTTTATATACTTGTATGTATTCATGATTATTGCAAGATGGTAGAGCTATACCATCCATTTACTTTCTTAGTGCTTCTAATCATATATCTCTGCTACTGTCTAATGGTTGTTGCAGCTCATCTATTCCACACTAGAATAACAACTGTTCAATAAATCCTTATTGACAAACGCCCAGTATGTTTATTCTGTGTATCTCTGAGACAGACTAAGTGAGCACGAGTGACTGAGCGAAAGGTAGTATATTGTTTCCACGATCCTGAGGGATCAGGGTTGTCATGTTCTGAGGTTGCCAAGAACTATTCTCTCCCCGATAAAAGGAGATTCTAGTGGCACTGTGAGCTAGCTGATACAGACAGGCTAACATATCCGGTGGGGGTGCACAGAATCAGTCTGCCACCAAACCCACAGTTTATGTTATCCAAACGCGCAGATCCTGTATAGGGTATATAGGAGCTACACGACATGGCGCCGCCAACGTTGGTTGGGAACTTATTTAACAGTAGAATCTGAGTAGTTCAGTCGTGCTATTCTCAGAGACCCCTACTCACAAAACACCAGAGACGTCTGGAGTGGGTGGGCACAAACTCCGCCACAGCTGAGTAGGCTAAAAATCCTATTTATTGGCTGTTGGTTAATCAAGCTTGAAGGACACATTGTTCCTAAATTGTGCATTAACACCTTATCTTGGCTCCCTTGAAAAGTTATTTAGCATACTAAAAACAATGACTAACCAGGAGTTAGACCCACTGCAACAAGCACTGCCCCTCTCTGAGGAGGAAGATGCAGATGCAATACAAATTGCACCGAAATTCAGGAATACAGTCACCCTGAAACTGCTAGAACATGGTGTAACAGCCAGGGGTGGCATAGTAGCTTTCGTGATTGAGGCACACGAATCAAACAAAACAGAGGTATTTTATTCGTGGGTTACATTCCCCGCAGCAAATGCAAGAACAAAAACATTTCATTCTTACACAGAAGGAGATGCACCAGCGGAATATTGTTCGTTTGAGGACACTCACCAGGAACACTTATACTGGTTTAAAGGCGCCCTACCCCATATAAGAAGAAGAGTAAGACTCGGCCCACTCGGAGAAGGGGCAACGTGGCCGATATTAGCGGCCTACACACCATATCCTGACATTGACACAATGCCACCAGGAGACTTACTCATACAACATAAAGATTTAATGAAAATCTATAGAAACTTGACACAATTCATCATGAGCACGTTTACAGTCCAACCAGCAATAGTTGCAACCAATGGAACTCAAGCTCAGGGTACAGCAACTAAAATCACACCACAAACATTGCACGCAATGATGGGTAAAATGCCCTCTAAACGTGAACAAATGCCATTCTGGGTAGCTCAGAAAATAACACAGCTAGAGGCAGTATTCCCGAATACTACCCCGTATGAAAAACACAGAATGCTAACAATCTGCTTGCCCATGGGGCTAACTCCACAAGTAGAGGATTGTACCACTTGGGGTACAGTCTTTGCTGCCATTTATACCAGAACACATGGTATTCCTTCATTAGCAGTGATACCAGATGTATTGAGACAAATACAAAATGAGTACGGGGCAGAGCCTGCTCTGAACTTAGAAATGAAGTTACTAGGTAACTATGCCCAGGTTTCAGCCATAATATTAGCTAATATTAAAGGGGAAGCAGCTTCAGTGGCTATCCGCCAACGCCTAAGGGAATTCAGTCCTTTAGAACAGGGACACGAACTACCAAAAATAATTGAAACTGCATACGCAGAATTAGGCAGAGACAGTTTGGGTGGGAAAGCTTTAAAACCACAACTGATGGGCAGTCCTGAAAAGGACACTTCCAAGCAGACACCTGCTTCAACTAAGAAGAAGTGGGACAATAAAAAACAACAAAACTTTAAAGGTAACAGATCTCAATCCAGAGGTAGATCTCCTCCACAGGAGCCCTCCGAAAAGAGGTACAACCTTAGGAATAGGGATAATATTAGAAAACCTGACAGGTATCAGGATACTGATACACGTTCCTCTCGTTCCTTTCAGGGTTCATCGAAAAACTCCGAGAGGGGAGGACGGTCAGACAGATAAGAAGAGCGTACAAAGTCCAGAGACAAGCAGCACGCGCAGGATTACACTTCTAAAAAAGAAGAAAAGCCAAAGCAAAAGCCACAGTTCAAAAAGAAGAAAGTTGCAGGTCTAAAGATCAGACATGCCCAGAATTCTGAGGACTCGACTACTGAACGGGGAATGGGCTCTGACGATGCTAGACAGTGCGGCAGAAATAACAATAGCTCGCCAGAACCTGATGGAAAATCTGGTGACAGCGGACTTGAATGATTATATCACGGTAGAAACACCCGATACTAGGGTATTTGTCCCACATAAAGTATATGAAATAACGCTCCAGATGGAGGGGGGCAAATGTAGAACAGTGAGAGGTCTCTTTTGGGAGAACCTGACGTTTGGCTATGACATTTTATTAGCTGAACAGGATTGGCCGCCAGCATTCGTCACGGATTGCCCTAAAGGAGAAATGGCAATTCTACCGGCATTCTCAGACCATATTCCCAGGCACTTACAACACGCTTATGCGCAGGAGTGGGCGGTAGCCCAGGCTCCGGCATTATACAAAAACCATGTTGGATGGGATGAGGATTCAACCCACCACATAATTCCTTTAAAGAATACTCCAACTGCACAAAGGCAGTACCCAATAAAGCAAGAAGCTAAAAAACAGGTCAGGGAGATCTTAGATCAACTTGAATACTAAGGGGTGATTGAAACTTGCACCTCACCAATGAACAATCCTTTGTTTCCAGTCATGAAACCTAACAATTCATATAGTTTAGTTTTAGATTATAGACATTTAAACACTTGCACTAAGACATTTGCAGTTCAAAATGCACACAGTGCCGCATTAATGAATAACATTGTGCGGAAAAAATATAAAACGACACTTGATATCTCAAGTGGATTTTTCTGCCAAAATATAGCGCTTGAAAGCAGGTATCTAACAGCCTTCTCAGTGCTAGGGACCCAGCGTCAATTTTGTCGACTCCCCCGAGGGTATAAGAACTGCCCGGGGTTGTTTTTGGCTGGGTAACAGAGTTACTTCAAAATTTGGATGAAGAGGCATTGTCCTATGTAGATGATATTTATCTAACGGACGATGACCTAGAGGAACACTTGAACAGAGTGAACACCATAATTTTGGGTTTTGCATCTGAGGGCTACAAATTCAACTTTAAAAAATCAAAAAATGCCCACCTCAGTGTCCTGTTTTTAGGATATGAGCTTTCAAGTGAAGGAAAAAGCCCAGCAGCCAATTTTTTGAAAAATGCGCGCTGCTCCAACCTCCAAAATCATTAAAAAACTTTCAATCAATCCTGGGATTCCTAAATTTTGGTAGAACATACATTTTAGATTACGCAGAAAGAGTAATACCTTTCTACGATTTAATAAAACCTGACTTTTCAGTAAAACAATGGACACAGGAACACACAGATACACTTCGTTCCTTACAAGCGACATGATAGCTTCCAAACACTTACAGACACGCGTAAACGTATGCAACCTGGTGATCCGTATAGTTGCGGGTCAATCTGGGTACACCTATCTAACATATAATGAAGGTGAAACAGTACGGATTGCATACAAATCACATTTGTACACAAATGCTGAGATGCGGTTCGCATCTACAGAAAAGATTCTGACAGCGGTACAGACTGCTGTAGTGAGAGAAAGAGCACTGGCTCAGGGGAAACAAATAATAGTAGTAACTCCGGTTCCAGCCTTAGAGGCTGCGACAAAGGCGAGTGTTCCTAACGCTAAGGCTCTGCATCCAAGATGGATACAATGGGCTAATTCTCTCACTGCAACAGATGTAGAATACATGTACGACCCAAACTTAAAGACACAGGCATTCCTGCTATATGAACAAGAATATCCTCTACCTAATGAAATAATGCCTCTAAATCAGTATGAATATATTATTTACACTGACGGATCTGCTCAACCGGCCATAGGAAGGAAGCAACAATATAGCGCAGCATGTGCATTCGTTAAAGGTCGCATGCGGGATGGGAAGTTCCATCCAAGTTGCACGAAAACGCAATCTCTAGGAGACTGCACGGTAAATACGGATCGAGAATTCCCCACACTAATTGTGTGCGATTCCTTTTACTGTGTACAGTCATATAATGAATACTTGCAATACTGGGTGCAAAACGGATTCAAAGATGCGAAAGATGGCACAATTAAGCATAAAATGCTATGGGAACAGGTAGTGGAGTTGAAAACCGAACTACTGAGAGCTCACGTGATACATACACTGAGTCATCAGCGTGATGGCGTTCACGTTGAAGGGAATTCATTGGCTGATGAAGCCGCAAAGGGGGCTGTACGCACGGCTTCCGTAGCTGCAATCACTCGTTCTAAAACGAGAATAGACGGTGAGATTATGGTAGCTGTTATTGCTTCACGCAAAAACAGCAAAGCACTACCAAAAAAGTTTCCACTCAAGTACTCCTACAAGTTAGATGCCAATAACATTCCATTTGCTCAGGTTCCTGGAGTGGGGGATAGAGTAATTCCAAACATGGATCGTAGGTTAGGTTTAATTCTGGCAGCACACGAAGGGATAGGTTCTGCACATGCAGGAGTTACGGCAACTGTTTCTTTATTGAAACAACGCTATTGGTGGCCTGGGTTAACAAAGCAGACTAAAGACTACGTCTTGAAATGCGACATCTGTCAGCAGATGAAAGGTTCCACCGTAACACGTCCAGCGCAGACACCATTGTTAATATCTGACAAACCACTAGCGTGTGTTTACTTGGAGCACTGCGGCCCCTTGCAAAGAGATGGGGCTTACAGGTATATCATGGTTGCAGTGGATTCCTGCTCGAGATTCCTATGGGTGTGGCCCCAGCGCTCGGCTGACGCTCGAACTGTTATAAAAGATTTGCGAGTCTTTATAGGGACATACGCAATTGGCACATTACATTCTGACCAGGGCCCTGCGTTTAGCTCTCTGGCTTACAAGGAGGCCATGCGAGGATTGGGTGTAGCATTGTGGTACTCCTCTCCGTACCATCCAGAGGGAAATTTGGTCGTGGAGAGGAAAAACCGATACTTAAAGCAGTCTTTAACAGCTAGAGTATTAGGCACGGGTGAGAGCTGGGTAAAACATCTGTATGGAGTACCTCAGGCTTTGAACAATATGCCAAGAAGTTCTCTAGGGGGTGTCACTCTGTAATGATCTTACTTGTTTGTTATGAAGAACCATCTGGGTGTCATCGTGTTCTCCATTCTAGAGCGTTGGTTGTCTCGAGCTTACGCTTGGTTCCTTTGTGTCAATTGCCCTGAGATCCGTGTGGGTAGGACGTACTTTTGTAGCAGCTTATTTCTATGTACCCAATAAATCCTCCTTCGCCAACTTCTACCAGTGTACCTTCGTTATTACACTGGCGACGACCTTGAAACGGACCCCGCCAGCCTACAGACGTCCTAACACATTGAGCAAGCCTCTTCCGGATCATCTCCTCTGAGCGAGTACCCGAGGTTCATTCCTACATTCAGGTACGGCGCAACGCTTTTCAGCCACTTCTTCAAATCTCCCTGCGCTTCAGGTCCCCAATAGACTCTGTGGCACTATAACTTTTAATAAAAGAAAGCGAACGCTCGTGCCTCTTTCCCCGCGCACGATATTCTAAGACTAAGCTGCCTGTGACGCCTCTTCTCTACTTGCGCGCCAACGCTTACCAACTAAACGCTTGTTCCTTCTCCTGTCACTAGGCAACCAACAAGCTCTCGTGACGGAGCGAGCGCTGGTGCTTACAGCCCTGTTGCCAAGCAACCTAAGGCTTATTCGTGCCTGGCGGAAACTTCCTCATGCGTATCCTCAACGTTTAAAACAACTTGGCCTCTCGTCCACGAAAATAAAAAAAAACTTTATAACTTTGCCGAGCAACTGTTCCCTCCTTTTCGCCTGCCAAGCTTTACTTCGCTGACAGGCACAGCTTTAAAAATCCATCGCTGTCAAGCGCAGCTTTGTCTCTTTTGCCTGCCAAGCTTTGCTTCGCTGACAGGCACAGCTTTAAAAATCAATTGCCTGCCTATCATTGTGTCTTTAACGCTGATAGGCACATCAAATTACTGTGCTGCCTCCCTAATTATTTGACAAACACAATAATTCCAATATACCCTGGAAAACAAATCTAGTCCTAATTTTCGCCTGCCAAGCTTTGCTTCGCTGACAGGCACAGCTTCAAAAATACTTCGCCATAAGCGCAACTTTGACTTCATCCCTGCCGGTCATTATCTCCTTTCGACGTCAACTACACGAAGATAGGCACAGCTAATCCAGTTAAACCTTTCCACGCACTACGTTAAGTGCGCACTGAGGGACACAGCTCCACGTTAGTGACCACAACATCCTACTACTACCTCATCCTCTCTTCCGCTACTTCCACTCAGAGCTCAACTGGACTTCAACTACCCTGTTACAAGTATGCAAAACGTCACACCACCACCCTTTTTCCTTTCTAATCCTGGTGAACCTACAATACGGTGGTCTAAATGGAAAAAAGTCTTCATTAACTACGCTAGGGTGTGTGGTGTGTCTCTCAGTGCTGAGAGAAAATCAGCTTTGCTATTACACTGCTTAGGCACTGAGGGACAGGAAGTTTTTGAACATCTACCGGATCTTGACAGTTCTGAATCCGACGGTCTCAATGAGTTCGAGATTTGCTTGAAGAAGTTGGACAAGCATTTCTTACCCAAAGTGAGCACAGTTCTAGAGCGCTACCACTTTGGAAAAAGGACACAACAACCTAAGGAGACTGTAGAGATGTATGTGTCTCATTTACGTAAACTCGCCTCCACTTCCAAGTTTGAAGGTGCACTAGAAGAACGTGTACGCGATCAATTCATGCTTGGTTGTGCCATAGAAAAAGTAAATGACGAACTGTGGCAGAAGGACGATCCTAAGCTTGATGAGGTCATCACTATCGCAAAACGAATCGAACACTCCTTAGCCTGTGTTGAAGTTATAAAAAAGGAAAATGGCTCCACAACTAGTTCAGATGAAAAAGTTCAAGCTATCTCGCATGCCAAGTCCTCAAAAGGCGTGGAACCTCGTACTATGAAACCCATTTCCAGGCGTTTCGAGCCGCAATCGTCATGGCAAAGAAAACCTTTTCCCGGAAGGTGCTACCTTTGTGACAATATTGGCCATCTAGCTGATGACAAGTCTTGTCCTGCCATAAACGCAAAATGTCTTAATTGTGGGAAGGTTGGACACTTAGCCAAAGCTTGCAGACTTCATAAGAATAAAAAAAAAAAACGAGTTAAAGAAGTTTGGATACAAAACGATTCCGAATCTAGTTCTGATGATCTACACTGTGGTGAGATTTTGTCACACGTTACTCAAGTTAAGTGCTCAAGTCCTGTCGACAGTGTCCTAATAAATAGCCATCCTGTCAAAATGCTCTTCGACTCAGGGGCCAAGATCACCCTAATCCCCAAGTCCTTTTACAACGTCTTCCTTTCCTGGAAAGTGAAAGTATTCAAGCCCGACATCCGACCCCTTGCTTATGGAGGACAACCCATTAAGTTGTTTGGCTACTTCGAAGGTCACATTGAGTTCAAGAACAGACTTACAGCTGGGAAGATATACATCTCCTCCAAAGGAGATAGTATAGTGAGTTGGATTCATCAGGCTGATCTCGGAGTCATGTTAATTCCTGGTGGCAATCCTTGCATAGTCTTGAGAGAAGCACCTGTTGACCCTCTCAAAGGGGTACTTTCGTCCTCTCATGCTTCTTCCTGTACACGCGAGCTCACTGAAGTTGTACAAGTGGACAGTCTTCACGAAGAATTTAAACAAGTCTTTGGTGAACGATTGGGCTGTTTATCCAACTACACCCACAAGATTATCTTGAAACCCGACGCCATCCCTGTAACTTGCAAAGTGCGTAATGTACCTTTGGCTCTGAGAGATTCCATGGAGAACGAATTAAAAAAATTACTCAAGGAAGGCATCATTGTCGAATCTGAGGCAAGTGATTGGCTAGCCCCCGTGGTACTTGCCCGAAAGGCCTCAGGTGAGGTTAGGCTTTGCGTAGACTTGCGCTCTCTCAATCGTGCTGTCATAGCTGACAGATACCCTCTCCCCAACATCGCAGAGATGCTGACGCAATTGGCCGGGGCTGAAGTCTTCTCTACACTTGACCTCAGGGCCGTGTACCATCAAATTAAGATCGACCCTGAGTCACAAAATCTCACAGCCTTCATAACGCCGTTCGGCACATATAAATTTACTAGGCTTCCTTTTGGACTCAATTCAGCTGCATCAGTATTCCAGAGGGCCATGGAAGATGTCTTGCAGGGTCTGCCTGGCGTTAAAATTTATCAAGATGACGTCCTAGTTCATGGCCCATCTCAAAGTACCCATGATGAGAGACTCAAAGCAGTACTGAGTCGTTTCAAATCACGTGGTTTGACACTGCGTGAAAATAAGTGCAAATTCAATCTTGATGAGATTGACTACTTAGGTCACAAACTGTCTAAAAAGGGAGTCAAACCCAAGGACAAGTTAGTAAAAACTATTGATGATCTTCCTGTACCCCAAACCAGAGACGAGCTAGTCACCTTCCTAGGGATGGCAGAGTACTACAACAAATTTGTTCCTCAATTTGCTTTTCGTACCTACACCCTCAGAACTCTTCTCAAAAAAGGTGTGAGATTTACTTGGTCACCGGAGTGCCAAAAAGAATTCGACGATGTGAAGAAGGCTTTGGGTGAGGCTCCTTCACTTCATAGCTTTGATACCTCTGCATCCTCCATAGTCATCACTGACGCCAGCTCAAAGGGACTCGGAGCCGTTCTCAAACAAGTTAAAGGTGGACACGAGACAACCATAATGTTCCTGTCAAGAGCTCTCGTAGGACCTGAACTACAATATTCAGTGATAGAAAAGGAAACGCTCTGCATATTCTGGGCGATTAAAAAACTTAAAAAATTTCTCTGGGGAAGCTCCTTCACAGTCCAGTCCGACCACAAACCCTTGAAAGACCTATTTACGAAAAAGAGTCTCGATGCTGTATCCTCGAGAATCACCAAATGGATTGTAGCCTTACAAGACTACGACTTTGTCGTCCATCGCATACCTGGTCCACAAAACAAAGTATCTGACTGTTTGTCCCGCCTTGTTACAAATGACTCTGTTAACACGAGCGATAGTTCGAGAGAGACATGTGATGATGATGAAGATTATAAAGTCTGTGAAGTCACGAGTGGTGTTTTGAGTGAAAATGAGTGGAAATCCTCCTTGGCTAATGATCCCATCATTCTTAAAGTTTGTGAGTTGGTGACTGAAGGTTGGAAGGGCATAAAAGGCCTTGATGAGAAGACGAGAAAATTCTGGAATGTACGGCATGAGTTGTCTGTCTCTTCAGGCCTACTTCGGAGAGGTACTAGGCTAGTTCCACCTCTTTCCCTCAGGGAGAAAATTGCTCAACAAGCTCATCAGGGACACCAGGGGATCTCTAAAACAAAAGAGAGAATTCGTTTGCACTTCTGGTGGCCCGGAATTGATCTCTTAGTTGAACGCATGGTGAGGGACTGTCAAGAATGCAATGCCTCTGACAAGATTTATAAAACTAGAGTACAGCCTATGGCTGTACGAGAGGGCCCCACTCATTGCTGGCAAGAAGTAGCTCTAGATCTTCTAGGCCCCGTTCCTAGTAACTCTGGTCAGTCATTTGTCCTAGTCTTAATTGATCTTTTCTCAAGGTGGCCGGAGATTAAAATCTGCCAGAGTATCGAGACTAAGGATGTCATTAAATTTTTAGACGAGGTCTTTTCTCGTGAGGGATTTCCTGATTGTCTCCTTACTGACAATGGGGTTCAGCTAGTTTCAAAGGAGATGGAAACATATCTTACAGAGAAAGGGATCAGACACAAACGCTGCGCCCTCTACCATCCCGAAACTAACGGTATGGTAGAGAGGTTCAACCGTGTGTTGAAGGACTCCATTCAGCTGGCCAAATCCCAAAACAAAGATTGGAAAGCAGAAATCCAAGAAAGAGTAATGGTTTATCGCCTTACTCCCCATTCGACCACATCCATGGTTCCCCTTGAACTTTGTCGTGGTAGGAAACCCAATACCAGTATGTTTCAATCATGGATGAGAAGTGGGAGTACAGGGTCTCAGGACATTAGTACAGCCCCTGGTTTACCTTCTTGGCAAGCCAGTCAGGAATTGAAAGTCGCTAAGAGGAAGACATACTTTGACTCTAGACATGCCGTCACACACACTCGCGTGCGTGTGGGTGACAGAGTGCGAGTTCGTCTTCCACAAAGGTATTCTGGTGCTTCAAAATTTTCCTTGCCTTATGTTGTTAAAAAGGTTTTCCTAAATGCTGTCAAGTTAAGTGATGGTCGCATTTGGAACCTTAATAGGATTGCTCCTGCACCTAACCTGTTTGTCTCTCGCAGTGATCCTCCTGATGTTTTGCCGAAGTTAAGAAAGAGTGTGCGAGTTGGAAAGCTCCCTGTGAAACTAAATGACTTTGTTTTGCATTAACGCATCGCGTTATGGGTTCTTTCCTCATTCTGTTCCCCTTTTCTACCCTGTTCTCTCTCTCTCTCTCTCCTATCCAAACTCGTTTTTTCTTCTGAAAGGGGGAAGGTGTGTAATGATCTTACCTGTTTGTTATGAAGAACCATCTGGGTGTCATCGTGTTCTCCATTCTAGAGCGTTGGTTCTCTCGAGCTTACGCTTGGTTCCTTTGTGTCAGTTGCCCTGAGATCCGTGTGGGTAGGACGTACTTTTGTAGCAGCTTATTTCTATGTACCCAATAAATCCTCCTTCGCCAACTTCTACCAGTGTACCTTCGTTATTACACACTCCTTATGAGGTCCTATTTGGGACGCGAATGTGGGTACCTGATCTTGATTGTGAAGGCGCAGTGGCGGATGAAAAGCCTTTTGACATCCATGATCGTTTGGCTGTTTTACAGGATCTAAATGAATCCAGGACACAACAAAGTAATGTCTACCTGAAGCAGACCGCCACTGGGGAAGTCAAGTCAGTCACGGCAAGACCTGTCTGGATCCTAAAAGTCGGAGATCTGGTCAGAGAGAAAATAGCGGACAAGAATGAATTTGGGCCATCCTACAGAAAGCCTGTACAGGTCCTAGCAGTCGAAGGAACAAGAACTGTACTTCTACCACCGCTTGCCGGAAAAAAGGAGAAAAGATTTGTCTCAATTGACTTAATCAAACCACACTATGGGGCCGATACTGAGTAGCAGGCCACGTGGACTCCAAAGTAGCAGATGCCCTCCTCTCGCTACTATTCAAGAAGTTCAAACGGAAAGACTCATCACGTTCGAAGAGTCCCCTGTACGTAATGATGGACTATGCAACAATGCTATGGAACTCGTTCCCCTTGAACCTGAAGTTCAACTTCAAAATCAAACTCAAAATGAAAGACAAATTGCTATTAGACCAAATACAGATGTCTACGTCAACATGCCTCGACAAGAGCAAAGTACGATTTCAACAAATCCTGATGCGATTCCAACAATTGATCGAACTGCTTCTGGCTACTTCATAAACTTTGATACGTTTTCTTTGGATCCAAGTGAACCTGAAACGACGCCAGCCCAAAAATCACGCAAGCAGCAAGTTAAAGACTTTCTGAACTTTCTTAAAAAGACTTACCTGGTGTCACCTTTGGTAGAACTATGGGTAATCACCGGGATACTTTTCTTTCTTTTCTGGGTAGGCTTAGTAATAGTTTTTAGCATGCTTGTTAATGGCAAATATCTTCAAAAAAAGCTCTGAAGCCCAAAAGGTGAATTTAATTTTAAAACCACATCAATCATCTCATCGAGAACAAAGAGACTTGTCATCAGTGAATATTACAGCAGTTCCTATACCGGATGGTATAGTGTGGGACAAGGTTGATTTCGATATATTCGGCCCGACCGAACTTTTAAAAATTCCACATTTATTTAAAATATCATTAAGTGATATTATTACCTCAAGTACATTTTCTGATGATTGGGATTTTGAAACTGTAAATAACATGTTGTCTGATTTAGAAAAATCTGCTGCATTTTCTAATAGTGAAACATTGGAAAACACACCAGATTTCGAAACTATGTATTGTTTTCAACATTATGGTCATCACTTTTTGCATAAATCTGCAAATCCTAGAAATGTGTTCACTTACCACCGGTGGGAACATTGTCCAACACCGCCGAAAGGCAGTTCAAAAACATTTGCACAGAGGTTTCCATATTTTTCAGGGTTCAATATATCAGACCCAGCCTCATATTATTATAAGGTTGCACCAACATCAGCACAGAAAAATATGTTAACAAATACCAAACAGATTTATTCTGCTTCCTTTATTGCCCAGTTGTCTGAATAAGGGTTCGACTTATGGAAAGACACTATAGACCTAAAATCTGTCTGGGGTACTAGAGATTGGCAGGTGCAGGGGATAGAAGCTTTGTTTAGAGCATGCCTTATCCCTCAACAAATCATGTTCTTGAACGAGACAGTGCAACAGACGTCTTGCCTTGGACTAGCCAAGAACAAAGGCTTTAGCACACCTCGGATACCAACTCCATCACACACCGAGGGTAACATAACATCACAGGAAGAGATTACACTAGATGACATATTACAATACAACAGATCAGACCCCGATTGGAAGAAGTGGTTGATTTGGCCCACAGACATTAATAGTTGTCAGGCACGATTCATGGGTAAAGCCGAAGGGTTTAGTATCCATAGGCCCGATCCACGTTATGTACAGAGACAACAGCGCCGAGACACCCAAGGGTAGTTGAGCGCTCTATAAATTGCCTAAAATAAACATCCAGGGGTAGTGACATCATACAGTGTTGGGAAGTTGTGCCTCGATTGGCTAAAAACCTCAACACTCACACAGGTGAAACAACACTTATCCTTACTCACACAGGATATGGATCTTAGGGATTTTTTACTAGGTCCCAAGAAGCCACGCCGAAAACGTTTCATATATGCTGGCATTTATGCTGCCTACAATGAAATATGGAAGTTATCCCAACAAGAGGCCGCAGAGAGACTACGGGAGATAGACCGTATAAATCTAGAAAAATCTCTGGCAGTGGTAGACAGTGGTTTAACTACATTGACCTCCAGGATATATTCCTTAGGCAACATTGTATCTTCTGCGATAGACATACTAGAACATATGAACATATTAGAACTAGAACATACTAGAACATATTTAGCCATATTACAACACGGGCAATCTCAATTACGTTCTATTATGTTGTTAAGCTGGACGCTGCAATCTTTGCGTGCAGGCTATGTGCCTTGGCGTTTTATCACTGCCCCCCTGTCCTTTAGCACCTCCATCCTCTATGGACCTCGAATCCCTGCACTCCAGAGCTGCCAAACTAACCCAGACCATTCATATTTCCATTCTGGACCTAATGAACCTCCTTCACCTCGCTGAACTCTCCCTCGCCAACCTCATACCACTGCCAAACTCCACCACCCCACCTATCACAGAGTTCACTAAACAGCCTCTTCCGCTATCTCTGAGACATCTACGCCCCCGCAAGCAACCATGCCACCTCTCTGAGGAGGAAACTGTTGCTCTCGTCTCCTCCTACAACTCTTGCCATTCCTAGTCCGCTAGACCTCACTGAATTGGAAATCCTTGCCATCCTCCGGGACTACAATTCTACCCCAGCTACCCCTCATCCTCTTGACGTGAATGCCGAACATGCCATCCGCACGATCACTATCAACCCCAACAGACCAGCAACCCTCCGCAACAGAAATGTGGTCAAAAGTAATCTAGCGCCTATCCACCTGTCCGCCCAGTCTCCCGAAAATCCCTCCAAATCTTCTCTGTCTGGTCTCTTAATCAACTGCCGATCGGCAGCTAAGCACGCTACCGATATTGCAGACCTTATCCTGTACAAAAATTTCGATTTAGCAATCCTAACAGAATCATGGCTCAACGAATCCTCATCTCCATGCCTGGACCTCCTAGTCCCTCCCAACTACAACATTGCAAGGCTGGACAGGCAATCTAACAAGAAAGGAGGAGGCATAGCCTGCATCTACCGCTCTAACCTTCTTGTCACGGAACTTCTGGGAGACTCCACCGAATCCTGCGAATACCTCGCCCTCGCTATTCGGAGCAACTCCACCCCACTATGTAACCTGCACATCTTTACCACCCCCAGGCATGAACGATTCTTTCACCGACCACCTCATGGAAATCATCACAGCCAAGATCTCCACCAACACCAAAGATATTTTCCTTGGTGATTTTAACTTGCACTGGAATGATCCCAAGGATCCGCATGTCAACGCCATCAAAGACCTCCTGGCCGATCAAGCCCTGACCCAAGCCTGCTCACTCCCAACTCACTCGAAAGGGGCCACTCTTGACTGGATCATCTCTTAAGAATCAATAATCAAGCTTACCTCTATAGACCCATGTGACTGGTCTGACCACCACGCCATCACCTTCCTCCTACCTGGCACTCACAAGACAAGAGCACGGCAACCAGCGATTCCTAAACGCTGGATCAGAGACACCAAGAACCTGGACCTCAGGGAACTTGAGACTCGCTGCAAATCTGACCTCCCCCCCCCCCTCGCATATCGCAACGGTCAGTGGCCTCAACGATCACTACTCTGCGACTATATCGAACATCCTGGATGATCTAGCTCCACTAAAACTGAAAAGAGTCCAAATCAAAGACAGAAACCCCTGGTTCACAGGATCTCTCAACAATGAGAGGAGATCCCTCCGGCAATCTGAAAGAACCTGGAGGCAGCACCCCTCAGCCGCACATCTAAAACTTCTCCGCCAGGCCAGAAATGTCTATAACAGGAACATCCTCAATTCAAAAAATGAATTTTTCAGAACTGAACTAGAGAAGGCCAAAAACAGACCCCGCAAGCTCTTCGAACTGGTCAAACACCAATCTAATAAACTGGCCAAAACATCGAAAGAAACCCCCAAGTCTCTTATATCCTCCGAGGAATTCTCCTCTTTCTTCGCTGACAAAATCAAAACCCTAGGAATCGAACTCAGCTCCGCCACATACTCTCAACCCCTCTCTGACCTGCCTCCTCCGGCCGTGACGCCCCCACAGGCTCCACCTAAAAATCTAGCTCACTGGACCGACTTCAAAGTCTATGACGAAAACTCCGTCTCCAAAATTCTCTCTTCCTTAAAACCAAATAACCATTTTAATGACCCGCTCCCTTCCAACTGTCTAGCTGCCGTCGCCCAATCCATTATTCATAGCTGGTCTGCAATAATTAACGCCTCTCTCCTGCAGGGATCGATGCCTGACTCTCTAAAAGCCGGCCAAGTCCTCCCCATTTTGAAAAAGCCTTCGCTGGATCCAGCTTCCCCTGACAACTTCAGACCCATCTCCAACATCCCCCTCCTAGCCAAAGTGCTGGAGAAGTGTGTGCAACAGCAGCTAAGTCAACACATCAACAACTTCCACCTACTCGATGACTTCCAATCCGGATTTAGACCTGGGCACAGCACTGAAACCACCATGTTCCACATTGTTTATGATGCCCTCCAAGCCCTTGACCAAGGCAAAACATGTCTCCTAATCCTCCTAGATCTATCTTCGGCCTTCGACACGGTCAACCATGAAAAACTACTTGAACGCCTCAAACTCAGGATGGGATTGGATGGCACTGTCCTAGAATGGTTTAGGTCCTTCCTCCACAACCGATCACAGCGATTCCTAATCAACGGCAACCTATCTGCACCCTCCCCAGTCACGGTTGGAGTCCCTCAAGGTTCAACCTTGTCCCCCACCCTCTTCAACCTTTACCTAGAACCGCTTGCCGAAGTGCTACGCACTGCAAATATCTCCTTCCATATGTATGCTGATGACACTCAGATCTACATCAAAACCTCATCTCTCGAAGAGATTCTCTCCCTGAACGAAGCCCTGAAACTCACTGTCCAATGGCTCGCCTCCAATCATCTCAAACTCAACACTAAGAAAACTGAATTTCTCCTAATTTCCCCTCCTAATACCAACCACGAGATCCAAACATGGATTAATGCTATCACTGCCTTAAATTGCCCACCGACCATCGTGGACTCGGCCAAATCCCTGGGAATTACCCTTGACAGCAATCTGAACATGCGGGACCATATCAACTCGATGGCTAAAGCAGCCAGATTCCACCTGAGCTACCTTAGGAAACTGAAACCATTCCTTGATGCTCCTGACTTGAAAATGGCTGTCCAAGCACTCGTCATCTCTAGACTGGAATATGGCTGCTCTACCCTCTCAGGTTTACCCAAGATCTCCCTGGCACCTTTAAAAGCCTGCCTCAATGCAGCAGCCAGACTACTTACCGGCACAAGGAAATTCGACCACATCTCCCCACACCTGAAAGCTTTGAACTGGCTTCCCTTTGAGGCAAGAATACAGCTTAAGCTAGCATGCATCACACACAAGGCTTTATACTCAAATTCCCCTGCATATCTTGCAGGGAAACTTGTGATTTCCGGAGGATCCAGAAACTCCCGGGCTGCCAGAAACCTCTTGCTCCAACCTGCACCCTTTCGGGAAAAAAAAACGTACAATCGGGCTTTCTCTGGAGCCGCTCCAAGAATATGGAACTCTCTCCCACCTAACATCAGAAAAATCCCTTCTCTGGCCCGCTTCAAAAAGCACGCCAAGACCTTCCTTATGAGCAAATTCCTCGTTTAAACTTGCCCTCAACCACCACCAAGACACGGATCCACGTTCTTGTCTTGAGTAATGGTAAATGTAATCTGTAAATAAGTATCTCATCTTCAGTAACTGTATATGTAATTTGTAAATACGTGTCTTTCTATGTATCCTATATCCTGCCCCTACTATCTGTTTTTGTTTTTCTTTTACCAGGTGATTCTATACCTTTTGTACAATGTTATGTTGCCTGTAAAGCGCTCTGATACCCTAACGGGTCAAGTTCGCGCTCTATAAAACACAGTAATAAAATAAATTAAAAAATCAACAGTACGTCTCTGTTTTCTGAATACAATCTAACAGATAAACAGATAGAAATGGCACAAATGGGAGCAAAATATACAATGATGCGTATCGACAAACTGGATAGGTTACCATTTACAGTGGCAGAATCACCGTCCACGGAATGGCTAATCCATGGCCACATAACTCTACCGGTCACTACCTTTCAGCTTCAGTATTGCCTTGAACAAAAGCAGGCAGGCAGATATGAAAAAATGGGTAAGGAATACATTAAGGAATCTTGGGAATTACCATACAGATTTCGATGCCGGAGTGGGGATCGAGAAGTGTTTCTAAGTGGTAGAAACTGTGAGAACGCTTTAAGTGGATCACTCCTGTGTCAGGATATAATGCTACACGAGGCTTGTAATGGTTCTGTAGCGAACTTGTCCTGTCATCTGAGGGGTGCCCCAGCTGCAGTGATTACTCCAGCATTTGGGCTACTTTCGAATGGGAGTTACTTGATGCTGAACAGTCAAGGCTGTTGTGAAATGCTCCCGGGCATCGCATATCTGGTAACCGTGAGCTCCAGGGTTTCTTGTTGTATGCAAGTATTGTTTCCACCGACGCATACAGTCAGGGAGGCGCCGTTATGGCCTTCACTGAATGTTTCTTTAATACGGTTTGATACTCTAAGTAGAATGAAAGCCATGCTTCTACAGAAGTATGTGCCCTTAACCTCCGCTCGAGAGACTTTTGATCTCCAAATCGCAAGTTCTTCAGCAGAGATACAGGCGCTTATTCATACAAACTGCCCTTTCCATTTTGCAGAAATGGTAAATCGTATTTTTAACATGTCTGATACGACAGGCATTGTTCACCTATTTAAGACCATAGGTTCTGGACTTATAAACACCTTTCAGATGGTACTTGGAGTTATACCAAACTTCATTCATTCCGTGTTCGGAAGCATCTTTGGAGGACTTCCGCTGATCCTGTTTCTAATAGCAGGAATCCTGATTGTTATTTTTCTGCTACGCAATGGACGTCCCAGTCACCAAGGAGATGGAAAAAGCACTCCTGGAGCGTAAATACTGTCACCGCATGGTACAACATCTGGGCACGCCTCGCCTGAGAGAACTGAGTGCATCTTGGTTCTTGTCATTTCGACCAGTCTGGATGGACTGCATCTTACCTGTCCTCCGATGCCTGTTTTGCGGAGAAGAATGCGTGTTAGACCTTTGTTTGACACTCCCATCATGTGCGCAACCGGACGTGAATGCGTTACTGGACCCGATAACGGCCCAAGTTCTGCAATGTCCTCAGCGTATTCCAATGTTGATGGCGGCATTCCTTGAGCCACCGCAGGTAGTAAATGCACCTGTTGGTATGGACACCAGCTCCTCCTCTGACACCCAGGCTTTGGACGGCGCACAGGCTGCCCCAGCACCGGCTGCGGACAGCGTGGAACATCATCTGTGCTCAATTGACGTACTCTGCGAGGTGCTACAGGGGCCGTCTACTGCAGAAGCAGGCAACAAAAATGTGCGTCTACTAGCCAGGACACATAAACATTTGACTCATTTGGCTCGTCGTGTGCTGGAAGAAATTCGCCCTTTTTTAAACAAACTCGATTTGGAACTCAAAAACAAAATTGACATTCCTTTCATTATTGGGCATACATGGCTTTCAAATGCTTATAGTGGTTCAGACTATAGCTACGGACACTTTAGAGCTAGGGCTTTCAAATTCTTCAACATTTTTAAGTTTTTTAGAAATTTTTCGACGTTTTTTAACATTTTTAAATGTTTTTAACACTTTGTGCGTACCAATGTCTAATTTGAATGGTAGTACAATAATAGGTTACATATGTCGTCCAGTCGGAAGAGGAGTGGGTGTTATATTCCATATAGGTACCCTATATAGGCGCAGGTAACATTGCAACCTTTCACCTATATCCTTCCCTACATTACATACATAACGGTTCATAGGGACTGACCATTACCTAGATACAACACTGCATTCAGAACGTGGGTTTTTCCCTAGTTCGAATCTCATACATTATGCATGAGGCTTCTTGGAAGCACAGCAGGATTAACAGCAGGACTGACATCTCCTGTATAATATCTCTGTATAAAGTTCAGGCCCGACGTCATCCTTTAGGCCGACACAGTAACACAGCAAGGTAGGACCCCTGGGGAGACCTATGGGTATATATACATCATGTCTTGTCGTGACTTCCCGGCTGACACACTGACCAGAGGCGCTGAGGTTCCTGCATGCAGACGCTCCAGCTAGCAGTGGTCTAACATCCCTCGCGGGGTGTCCAACTCGAGTCCAGGACGGGGTCCCACATTCTCTAATTCTCAGGTAATGGGGTTGACTAGATCCTAGAGGGATTCTTGGCCTAACACCTACATAGATGCTAGGTACATTTAGGTACATCTAGTTAGGGAGGCATCGTAGGAGTGCGCACCTTTTATCATGCGTTTTATATACTTGTATGTATTCATGATTATTGCAAGATGGTAGAGCTATACCATCCATTTACTTTCTTAGTTCTTCTAATCATATATCTCTGCTACTGTCTAATGGTTGTTGCAGCTCATCTATTCCACACTAGAATAACAACTGTTCAATAAATCCTTATTGACAAACGCCCAGTATGTTTATTCTGTGTATCTCTGAGACAGACTAAGTGAGCACGAGTGACTGAGCGAAAGGTAGTATATTGTTTCCACGATCCTGAGGGATCAGGGTTGTCATGTTCTGAGGTTGCCAAGAACTATTCTCTCCCCAATAAAAGGAGATTCTAGTGGCACTGTGAGCTAGCTGATACAGACAGGCTAACATATCCGGTGGGGGTGCACAGAATCAGTCTGCCACCAAACCCACAGTTTATGTTATCCAAACGCGCAGATCCTGTTTAGGGTATATAGGAACTACACGACAGTCTATCTCCCCTGGAGGGTGAAACATTAGTTACATTTTACTGTCCCTCACAGCCAGGGTTTGCCTGGCAGTGACGGACAGTAAAAAAATGGCTAGATGTCCGCCCATCCTGATCAGGTGGGGGGACGAGTAGCCATTTCTCCAACAGCTCTTACTCCATCGAGCCATCAAAGAGGTTTGTTAATGTCTGTGATAGAGTAGTCACCGCGGTAGCCAAACCTATGGTCCGCCTTCAATTTAATCAGGCGGGTGGACCATTATTTTCGGTGTGTATTTTCTGTTGCAATGGAGTATACACACCACCAACATGTGAATCAGACCCTAGGTCAGAAGATAAAAGGTTTGAACCTCGTTGGGGTGTCTGATGCAAGCTCCATCGCCGTCGGCCTGAAATTACTGTTAAATCCCGGTCTAAGGCTTCCATAGATTACCATTGGCGCTTACTGCTTTTTGATGCTATTTTTTGTTAATACTTTCAAAATTCATTGTTTACCCTTATGGATTTTTGACATTTAGGTGAATTTTTGTTTATTGCATTTTACTTTTTCTAATTCGGCTTGGAATTTTTATTTTTTTGCATTTTGACTTTATTACTGTTTTGGTACTGCATAAATACTTTACACATTGCCCTAAGTTAATCAGGTCTGCTCTGTGCCATAGCGACCAGGGGTTGAGCTCAGATTAATTCCCCCATACAAGTTATTGTTATTATTTCTTGAGGTGGGTGACTGCCCACCCCAAATAATAATCCACTCCCTCACATTCATGCTTTGAAAAACCTTATTCATTTTGCTGACAAAAAGTGTCTTCTCCACAGTGAAACAAATGTGAAAATAAATGTTCATATTTATTTTAATGCAGCAGCACTTGCTTCCTTCTCTTGATTAGGGCATACATTTTTACCCTTTAACCCTTTCGGTGCTCATGACGGAATAGTTCCGTCATGAGCACCAGTGCTCGTGTGCTCATGACGGAACCATTCCTTCATGTGCACATGAGCACTAAATCCCTCTGCTGCAAATAGCAGAGGGATTTCCTTTTTTTTTGTCCTCGAGAGGTGGGGAAGAGCTTTTCCAACCTCCCAAGGCCTTTTTTTCTATTTCCAATGTAATGACGATCTCGTGCACGGCGCTCTGACGTCATTACATTGGAAATGAAACTGAAACTTAGTTTCAGTTTCACTGTTTCGGTGCTCCTGGGCCTATCTCAGCCCCCGAGCACCGAAACCCACGGGAGAGGTATCCCTCCCTAGTGGATCCCTGCTTGAGGATCGCCCCAGGAGGGCGATCCCCAAGCAGGGATCCACCCACTAGGCACCAGGCAGGGGTAGGAGCCCCTTGAGAAAGGATCTTTGCTCCCCCCAATGAAAATGGGCATGTACAGTCTTTCTGTAAGTCGTTTTGCCCCCCCCCCCCCGGGCACCCTAGACCCCAGGGATTTTCTTTTATAGGTCAGGGGTGGGGGCTGCCCAGAATGAGCATGCCAATGCCCCCACCCCCCAAAAAATGCAAAGATTCTTTCTGCCCCACCCCCAGGAGGCCGATGGTAGTACTACCCCCTGATCTGCCCCCCCTGGTGGGGGGACAGAAAGCCCACTGCCCCCACCCAAAAAAAAATTGCCACAGTCTTTCTGCCCCCCCAGAAGGCAGATGGGGCAATAGGCCATTATCTGCCCCCCCTAGCCCCCGGGAGGGGGTAGAAAGCCCACTAGTCACCAGGGATTTTTTCCCAAAGCTCAGGGGTGAAGGCTGCCCAAAATGGGCATGCCAATGCCCCCAACCCCTCAAAAAATGCCACAGTCTTTCTGCCCCCCCCAGGAAGCAGATGGTGGCAATAACCCCTGATCTGCCCTCGGGGGGGGTGCAGAAAGTCCACTAGGCATCAGCATTCATATATTTTTATACGTAGGGCTGGGGACTGCCCAGAATGGGCATGCCAATGTTCCCACCCCAAACAAAATTGCCACAGTCTGTCCCCCCCCCTGGGAGGCAGATGGGGGCGATAGCCCTCTAGGCACCACAGATTTTTTTTCAAAGCTCAGCGGTGAGGGCTGCCCTGAATGGATGTGCCCCCACCCCCCAAAATTTTTTATCACAATCTTTCTCCCCCCCAGTAGGCAGATGGGGGCAATAGCCCCTGATCTCCACCCGGGGGGGGGGGGGCAGAAAAAGCCCAGTAGGCACAAGGGATTACGTTTTTTTTTATACGTAGGGGTAGGTGCTGCCCAGAATGGGCATGCAAATCAAATGCCCCCACCCCTCCAAAAAAATGGCCACAGTCTTTCTGCCCCCTTGGGGGCATATCAGGGCAATAGCCCCCGATCTTCCCTCCTGCCCCTGCCCCCCCACCCCCAGGGCAGCAGATAGCCCACTAGGCACTGACCTTTTTTTGTAATTTGCCTAGCTGTGGAGTTTGGGCCCTAGCGCACCCGGCACCTAGGGAAACCTAGCAAAAAACTAGACACCCAGGGAAATCCAGAATGGGGTGACTTGTGTGCCTTTCACCAGGTTCTGTTACCCAGAATTCCTTGCAAACCTCAAGCTTTGTCAATAACACATTTTCCTCACATTTCTTTGATGGAAAGTTCTGGAATCTACAGGGAGCCACACACTTCCACCCACCCAGCATTCCCCCAAGTCTCCCAATAAAAATTGTACCTTACTTGTGTGGGTAGGCCTAGTGCCTGCAACAGGAAACGTCCCAAAATGCAACATGGACACATCACATTGTCCACTGAAAACTGACCCTTTTTTCGCAATGTGCCTAGCTGTGGATTGTGGACCTTAGCTCAGACGGCACCTTGGGAAACCTTGTAAACCTGTACATTTTTGCAAATTAGACACCCAGAGGAAGCCAAGATGGGGTGACTTTTTGTGGCTCTCATCAGATTCTGTTATCCAGAATCCCTTGCAAACATCAAACTTTGTGAAAAGAAACACATTTTCCTCACATTTTTGTGATGGAAAGTTTTTGAATTTGAGGGGAGCCACAAACTTCCACCCACCCAGCATTCCCCCAAGTCTCCCGATAAAAATGGCACCTCACTTGTGGGGTTAGGCTTAGAGCGTACTGAACGTACTGTGTAGAATTCAAAATTATCGATCCCAAAAAGACTTTGTTTTGCGAGGGAGTCACCTGCGTTTTTGGTCCCTGGCTCGGTGGGCATCAAGGGAAACCTACCAAACCCAGATATTTCTGAAAACTAGACACCCTAAGGGGTCCAGGAAGGTATGGCTTGAGTGGATCCCCCAACATTTTCCTACCCAGAATCCCCTGCAAACCTCAAATTTAGCTAAACAAAATCACATACATTTCCTACCACCCAGTGTTCCCCCAGGTCTCCCGATAGAAATGGTACCTCACTTGTGTGGGTGGGCCAAGTACCCGCGACCGGCAAGGGCCCAAAACGCAGGGGATTATGGCTTGGAAAACGGTGGGGAATCCACGCAAGTCACACCTCCCTGGACTCCTCGGGGTGCCTAGATTTAAGAAACGTCTGGGATTGGTAGGTTT
Source organism: Calotriton arnoldi (assembly GCA_963921515.1). Lineage (NCBI taxonomy): Eukaryota > Metazoa > Chordata > Amphibia > Caudata > Salamandridae > Calotriton > Calotriton arnoldi. The sequence goes on along the minus strand of CAWUFW010004471.1, from coordinate 490,065 downwards.
CCCTAGATGGCCGCCGAGCCCGGGATCAAAAATGCATGTGACTCTCTCGCAAAACAAGGTCTTTTTGTAATCTATAATTTTGAAGTCCCCACAGTATGCTTTAGGCCATTTCCTGTTGTGGGTACTAGGCCTACCACACAAGTGAGGTACCATTTTTATCGGGAGACTTAGGGGAACACAGAATAGTAGAACAAGTGTTATTACCAATTGACTTTCTTTGCATTTCTGCCCTCCAAATGTAAGAGAATGTGTAAAAAAGAAGTCATTTTGAAAAATGCCTTTTAATTCACATGCTTGTATGGGTATCCACAATTTTGGAGATGTGCAAATAACCACTGCTTCTAAACTCTATATTTTGTTCCCATTACGGAAATATATAGGTTTCCTTTTTCACTCTTTATATTTTACTAAATTATTTGCTATGTACCCTGTACACAATGAAAAACCATTGCAAGACGCAGCTCACTTATTGGCTCTGGGTACCTCGGGTTCTTAGTGAACCTACAAGTCCTATAAATCCCCGCAACCAGAAGGGTCCAGCGGACGTAACGGTATATTGCTTTCAAACATGTGCCATACTTAGAAGTTACAGGTGAAAACGTTAGCACAAATGGCTGTTTTTTCCAACTCAGTTTCAATATATTTCTTTTTCAATTGTTAGCTTCTATAGAAAAACCTTCAAGGATCTACACAAATGGTCCTTGCTGAATTCAGAATTTTGTCTACTTTTCAGAAATGTATAGTTCTCTGGGATTCATTATTGCCTTCACACCCATTTCTACCTCTAACAGGAAGGAGGTTGAAAGCACAAAAAATAGGCTATGTCTCAGTAAAATGCCAAAATTGTGTAGAAAATTTTGGTTTTCTGACAAAGGTCTGCCTGTTCCTGAAAGCTGGGAAGATGGTGATTTTAGCACCACAAACCCTTTGTTGATATCTTTTGCAGGGAAAAAACAGACGCTTTCTTCTGCAGCACTTTTTTCCCATTTTTCCTAAAAAAAAAAAAAAAAAATTAGCTGTATTTTGGCCAATTTCTCAGTCCCCTCCTGGAAATGCACAAACCCTGGGTACCTTTAGAATCCTCAAGGTGTTGGAAGAAAAGGACGCAAATTTGGCGTGGATACCTTATGTGGACAAAAGTTACAGGGGCCTAAGTGCAAACTACCCCAAATAGCCAGGGGGTTGGGGGTGGCTAGCAGCGAAGGGGTTAATATTAAAAAAGGCATTACAGTGAATAAGCAAGGAAAACACTAGTTTACAGCGTAATAGGGCTATCAGACACGGATGGATTGCTTATATTCCTAAGAGAACAATGGTCCTAGACTAATTTCCTTAGGAAGGTATTCATTAAGTCAAAATCTATGAACATGATACACATAGAACTCAAGTTACATCATAAGTGTACCCCAGTAGTTTCTCAATTCAATTAAGTATATCCTCAAAAAGACGGTGGTCTACTGGGCTACAGATTTGTATACTTATATATATACAATTTAAGTTTTTAACCCATATCCTCAAACCCTTACAGACCGCCACCTGAGGGGCTGTAACCCTGACTTCGCCTTGATACAGGTCAGTGAGTAGGCACACAAATTCTGTATCTACTTTCGGTCTTTAATTAATTTAGTCTCTAATAAAGTCCTTTTGCACCATTAGGTTGTTCCCCCCTCCTATCCCCGTCCTGAGGAAGACCCGCCTGCAGAGGATACAAACCACCCTCTATGCGCCAGGGTTGAAACGTCGACACTTTCCCCTAGTGGGCCTGTACCCTACTTCACCCCATCCCTACCTCTTTACAGAAGATTATACTCTGTACAACATCAAGAACCAGAAAAGTACTTTTGAATCCATGAGAGACAGGCCCCATTGTAAAACTGGTGCTACTGTAAACCACGACCAGTTTACTAAGGACATTACTATGCGTAATTGATTGTTTTAACTACTCTCTGATTTCCTCCCTATACATCTGTTCTATTCTCACGAGCACAATCCTTTTCCACACTCCCCTGGAGCAACCCTCTTTTCTGTTTTGAAACGTTCCCTACAGTGATCTGTTATAATAACTGTGAGATTAAACAGTCACTATTGAAGCTATTTATGGTGCTTGTGTGTCTTTTTGAGGATATACTTAATTGAATTGAGAAACTACTGGGGTACACTTATGATGTAACTTGAGTTCTATGTGTATCATGTTCATAAATTTTGACTTCATGAATACCTTCCTAAGGAAATTAGTCTAGGACCATTGTTTTTTATACCGAGCATTACCCAGGTCCATGGACTAGTATGGGTCACCCCATTATTTTGTAATATATTCCTAAGAGAGCATTGATGTTTGCTGTCATCAATTATAGCATATAGCGATTGTGGTTGGTATTACTAAAGTGCAGCTTCACCCTTACTGGGTCACACTAATAACCCCAAACTAGTTAAACATCATCACAGATAGAAACAATAGAAGGGTGAACGGATCTATGAAGCAAGACTAGAACGCAGGAAATCAATAGAAAGATTTTTCGGGGATTGACGCAAATGGGACTGCACTTATCTAGCTGTGAGGTAACGTATCAAATAGCCCGTTTAGGTGCTCAAGACCTGAGACTCAAAACCCCTAAGTCTCCCGGGATCACAAAGATCCCTCAACAACATATGAAACTGAATGATCCAGCACCCTTATTTGTAGTCATACAAAAATGCAGTATAATTACATCAATGATTTTTTCATTCATTAGTATTTTTTAGCTGCATAATTAAGCACGACATCAACTCGGCAGGTAAGTTTCAATTCCTTTATTCGTGACTTCTCCTTCAAAATGGATAAAACCGTAGCCAACGCGTTTCGTCCTCTCGGACTTCTTCAGGGCTAATATACATATATACAAATTATATTTACAAAATTTAAAACCATGTGAACATATTTTTAAAAACATTTTTGCATCTTTTAATTACATACTCCACAGAAGTATACCATTGAGCCTAAACTATCAGGATGACTCTGTTTTTCAAAACAATTGATAACGTACAGTCTAGCAAGAAAGAGAGTGCCACAGGTCAATTCATTACAAGCAATCTAAAGTTAGTTGCTGTCCCTGCCGAATTAGAAACATTCTAACAATAATCAATGTGTACAATATTCCATTACAGTGCTAACACACATGATGTCGTGCCCCAGGTGCGATGGAGCACTAAAGCTGTTTTAGTACATTATTACATTATGTACATTTAGTACATAAATAACATACGAAAGACTTTATACAATTTTATTAATTTATTTTATATCTCAAACTAATGTCCCCTAACAGAGCCTATATGTGAGCTGATCTTACCAAAAGCTGTTTGGCCTCCTATCTTGAATACTGTTAGCGTTGTTCAACTCCTTCTCTTGTGGTGAATTTAGAGGATTTATCTATTGAACAGAATTTATAGAAATGTCATAAGTAACCCGAAGAAGGGGATACTTTGAGAAGAATTACATCTGAAAAGTTGGGTGTAGAAGAGCTAATATATTCCTACCTTTGTTTAAGACGAAATTCATCCCAATGTCATTAATTTGTAGGTGTATAGATAAAAGTCTGTAGCGATCCGTCTTGTACTTAGATCCTAAGCCTGGGTGTAGTACTACAGTCGGTATTACCCCATTCGTGACCTTATTAAAAAATGAAATTTCAAATACGTAACTAATTAATTATGTATTCTTTGTGAGTCAGTACATCTTTCAGTTCCTCACGTTCCCATTCAGTAGTTGATCCCATAAGTTGGGCCTAACTTATAATAAAGTGACCTGCTTTGAGAACTGATATTGTATTTGCACGCGACCTCATGGGTAACAACATTTGCTAAAAAATCAGGTGGAACTATACAGCCTGTATCCTCACATCCCCATTCAGTAATTAATGAACCTATTGTCTGGACTTGACTTATAATACGGTAGCATGCTTTAAAAGCCATTATCATATTTGCATGCGACCTCATAAATAGCTACATTTGCTCCATAACTAGGTGGGACTATTCAGTCTATATCATCCCTTCCTTTTCATTGTTTTCCCCTGTGCCCAAAAAGCCTAGTGCAATTTTGCTATGAACGTCGCAGTTTGTTGTTCCCATCAGAACTACATCATGTTACCCAGCAGCCCCAGTGGTGTTATCAGACAATGCCTTCAAGCAACATTTCACATTAAGAGAGAATCCAGCGGTAGCATGATTCTCCATGAAATAATCAACCTATTAAACCGAGACGACAATCCCATCACTCCTCCAAGGGAGAGGGGGTTCAGTAATAGCGTGACATGATAATATCCTTACATCGTGTCCCAGATGTATACTGTGTTGCCACAGTGCTCTATTCATTGTGCCCAGCGGGCCCCCAATACTGCGCCGTCAAGGCCTCTCTATTAAAACATCCACCCATTTGATCAATGACTTACTTCAGGTTTTCGCCAGCTTGTGTAACAGCAGGCAATACCCAGGTCTTCAGTTGTTTCCTAAATTTCAGCAACTCAGATTCCTATAAACAAAGTGCAAAAAAGTTCCATCTAGATGCGGCTGCAGCAGAAAAAGACCTTTTGGGGATGTCTAAAAGAAACTTATTGTTGGATCTCAAGAGCCTGCAAGGTGAATCCCATTCAACTATATATGCCAAAGAGGTGACCTGTCAGGAGTATAAATGGCCAATGTAAGGCGACTAAAGCTTGTGTAATATGGTCTCTCTGATGTATGCCAAGAGCTAATCTAGTGGCATTATTATAGTGTTGCAGCATTTGAATCATATAGGCATGTAAATCAAGATAGATTTAATTACAATAATCAAGTTGTGCCGATACAGATGTGTTCAAGCTTGGCACCTAATGTGATGGCAAGACAAGATGGGGAACTCATACGAACATATGCAATTGAAAAGGACAGTATTTTGCCACCGAAAAAATCTGATTACCTAAAGTCAGAGAAGAGTTGATTTTTACACCAAAATCCATCCCACCTCTCACAGGCGTAGGCATATGGCCCAGAGTATTCGGCCAAAAAGGTAGCTCCGAGAACGCAGAAGGCTTGGTGGGACAGGGAATTTCAATCTTGCCCTTGTTGAGATTTAGATGGTTTGCCATTATACAGAGGTGGATATTGGAGAGGCAGTCGTGTTGGTGAGCGGCTGCAGATCTCCCTCTAGTTTTACAGTCATTTGAGTGTTGTCTGCATAGAGAAAGATACCAAACTCAAAATTGAAAAAGGTGAGCTAGAGGAGTCATGTATAGATTAAACAACAATGGTGACAAGATGGAGCCCTGGGAGACTCCACATGTGCACAGTCTTCCAGAGGATTCGAAGGATGGAAGTGAAATCCGGAAAGATCTTTTTTACAGAAAATCTGAAAACCAGGTTAGAGCAAAATCTTTAATCCCTAAGTAAGAGAGCCTGGCCAATGGAATAGAGTGACTCATAATATCAAATGCAGCTGAGCGATCTAAAAGAATCAGGGGAGCTGGAATATTTGAATCAGCATGGCGTCATAAGTCATCAAGAGCTGACACAGTTGTAACCTCAGTACTATGTTCAAGAAAAACCCCATTTCTGATGGTTGTATTAAACAATAGGCTTCCCAAAAATCCGACACTTGGTGAATTAACAGTTTCTGTAGTAGTTTAGCCAGAAAAGGAAGTTGGAAGATGCACCTGTAGTTTTACAAATTGGATGCGAAGTAGTTTTTTTTTAAGCAAAAGATTCGCCCGTCGTTTTTAAGATTTCCAGAACCTGGCCTTCCAAAACGGACTTATTGATGATCACTTTAGTCCTAGTAGAGTCCTTCCTCTCATTACTTTTTGTTTAGTTGTCCCGGTACCCAGAATATTTACTTGAAGCCACCAGTACAGTGAACTCCATTTCATTCACAGGAGAGAAACTGGACAATCTGTCTGGAGAGGCTGATGAGAATAAATGGCAAGGAATTTAAGGGAAGAGGAGTTCATAAGCAGAGCTAGCACTACAGTGATATCAGTTTTCTTAGTAAAAAGTCAACTCTTCAATTACAATTGTCTAAGGAGTTATCCACGACCGTCAATGTAGGGGGAATCACACAACTCTTTATTCACTGAGAAAATTTCTAATTATGGATTGTGGGCATGTAATATTTTATTTGAAAATAATGCAAATTGAGCTCTCTTAGTTGTATAATTTGCTTTTTCTTATACAGCTTTGATATGCGAATCATATCTTTGACTCCCAACAGCATTTTATAGCACGAAGAGAGAGCTTTAGAGATCTTGGTTCTTGTGAAAACTAACTGCTGTAATAACAGAGCATTTTCGATGGATCCATTTTTAAAAGAGCTAAATATTTTGATGCTGAATTCATTAGATCATTATAAGGCTCCACTAGTGAGATGGAGGACATGGTATAGTCATTGGTGTAGTCAAAAGAACAAATAAAAATGGCATTAGTTAAGATGTCACCAGAAACCACCTTCCCATTCTCATATTAAACCCCAGGATGTGGCTTTAACATTTCTGAATTTAGTAAAATTACAAGAGAAGGGCAGACCAAAATGATCAGAAAATGTCAGAAATGGGCAGTCCAAAATGATCAGTCCATGGGAGGGTATGTGGCTGGTACAATTGACATCCTGGAGAATGCAAACAGATGATATCTAAATAATGATCCGGCACATGAGTGGTAAGCAAAAACTTGGGTTCAAATCTAACAGTGTAAAGATCAAGATATTTAGCAATCAAAGATGTGTTAGCACAGTCAAAATGGATATTCAGAAATCCTAATCTCATCTGAGACTTTGTACTCACCCTTAAACGTGGGCTAAAGCCAATAGATCATATGCCTCATTATCCACTGACAGGACAAATGACAAAAAAGAATCTGTAGGGTCTTTAGAAATTCAAAATATAATCTGCCTAGGTTTCCTTCACAATTTGGGGTGAAACAATGGATTCACCAGTCAATAACAACACTTGGCCTCTTAGGAACTAGTGCCAACTCTCAAAATACCTAGATAGGGTGGACATTGATTGGCTGACCCAGTAGTAACCTTAGTGAGTCGAAGAAGCAAGGATCCCCTTTTGAATCTCAGCAGCCATAGTACCCAGGATTCAGGGCTGCAGGAGCAGACCAATGTCGACTCTATATGGTTAACAGCAGGTCTGTCTGACAGCTGGACTGTCAGAACCCAGACAAAAAAATGCCCCCAGCATATATTGCCTCCCCCTGCATTCTCTTGCCCACTCTATCAACCACCGGTATTGGCGGGCAGTCATCTTTGAATAGTTTTCAAACCATTCTAAGATGGGCAGTCTGTGTGCTCATGCATGCGCAGGTGAGCGCATGCACTACAACCATCTTAGGTTGTTTTTCGTTTTAATGTTAGAAAACTCATTCCAAGATGTCTGGCTTGCATGTGCATGCCCGGTGGCCATCTTGGAATGGCTTTTGTTCACATTAAACCAAAAAGCATTCCAAGATTGCCAATGTGCCTCCATGCACACCCACAGTAACCGTCTTGGAATGAGTTTTGTTGTTAACAAAACCCTTTAAACATTAGCAAAACCAATAGATATGCACCTGATGATGCCTATTGGCTTTGCTTATACTTGTTTTCAAATTTGGGACAGTACACATGTTAGCCTTCATTGAATTTTTCCACAATAGATTTCCAGGCCAAATTTGCGTCTTTTTCTCCACGTGTTGGAGATTCATAGGGTAACTAGGGATTGTGGTTCCACAGACAACCGAAAAAATACACAGAATGTGTCATTTTATTTTTACATTGGGTAAATGTGCTGTTCAAGTAATCAGTTTCTTTTTTTTAATTTCCTTTTTTCAACAAAAGGCTTGCTGTGCTAAGATCACCCTCTTACAAGCTTTCAGTCACAGGCAGAGTTGTAAAAAAAGAAACAAAATATTTTTCAGCACAGATTTTGCAATTTCTTTCAGTGGTGCTCAATATGTCCTATACCTGTGATTTCATCTCACTTGCAGTTTGTGGGGTAAAAGCGTGGGCAACCCATGCATGTGCTGAAAAGAAGACAAAGTTCTGAATTCAGGCAGGTGTCATTTATATAGATTTCAGATTGTTTTCCGAAATAAATTAATAATTGAAATATAAAAATAATGGAAGTAGGTAGGAAAAACTTGAAATAGGTGAAAATGTTTTCATCTGTAATTTTCTGCACTGATGATCTATAAAAGTGATATACCTTTATGTCCGTCAGGTGCTTTCCTGTTGCAGGGATAGATAGCATTGGTGGTCGTCTAAAATAACGGAATATTGAAAGCCATCAATTAACCCTGCTGTGGTTTATAATCATTATATGTGTCATATAATCATTGTGTTTCAACCAAGTATCAATTCATAAGGGGAAATCTAATGAATGAAAAATGGGAAGAAAGGAAAGGAATGCATTTTTCAAATGTGCCTAAAAATCCGATTTAAGTAATAGTGGTTTCACTCTGAATTTGGAAATACCTGTGATACCATGTAATTCAGAGGGCATTTTACAAAATGTGTTCTCTTTTGCACTTTGATTTACATTTGGAAGCCAAAAATGTCCTGTGAATTTCAGTGATTCAGAGGATATGGATAGCTCTGGAATTTGTGTGCCAACCTGGGCTCAGAGAAATTTACCAGTCACACGATTTCTGAATGCTTGACACCCTGGGCTGCATAGGGTTTTATGGCTTGAGTTGATCCCAGCACATTTTCTTGCTCCAAGTGTCCTAAAAATGTCTACATGCGAGTGAAAAAATCAATTTCCTTACATTAATGTGACAAAAAAACTCTAGCTCTTATAGCCAACAGCAAACGTCCTACCGTCCTGCATTTCCGCACTTCTTCGGATGGAAACAGTACTGCACATTGGTGGGAGGGAAACTGTGACCTTATGTCTTTGGCCCTTGGAAGACAATGTAATGTCAATATGGTCTTCACATGGTCACATGTTTGGTTCTTACTTGTCACAGGCAGTAACCCCCCCCCCCCCACATGTGGAGTATCATTTTCACTGGGAGAAGTATGGAAGTGAAGGGTGCTAAAATCTTCGCTGGTCACTGTATGCTCCCAAGTTTTCCATAACATAAATGTTTGGAATTTTCCCCCGTACTTTGACATTTGCAGGGCATTTGGGTAGAAAAACTTGCAGGTATGGGGTCTACACAAGACACACCACTATTGTTTTCCGTGAAACTCTAGTTTTTGTAAGTGCCCCGGTTTGGTACAGATCCATGGGTGCCGGCCAACCTGTGTTTCAAATACTGTAACTACCCCCTTAAAACTATATTGGAATTTTTAATTTTTTTTCATGGGCTGGGCATTTGGGGTCAGAGAGTAGTAAGACCTACACAAGCCACTCTGCACTGGACTTCCCTAAATATCTAGTTTTCTGGAGTTGGTAGATTATCCTAGGTACCAGCCGGCTTCATGCCTAAATCCTCCAGCCACACTGCTTGCATGACATCAACACTGAGCGCATGCGGGTATAGCAACATAACCTGTCCAGTGTGTCTGCATTAATATGCTTAGACATGTTATCCACCTGTACATTCTCATAGACAGACTTTTCTATGTCCTCTTTATTTTCAGGTTTACAGCAAGAGTAAGGATCTCTAAATCTCTTTCCCGTCCACTCCCTGCTACAGCCTCCACTGCCTAACTTTATTTTGTTTAGCAGAGTTACCTCTCTATTTAATGTTCTGATTAGCTGGGGAGAAGCTGACTGTGAAACAAAATATGCAAGCAAAGCAACGCCTTTTGAATTTGTCTGCTGTTGTCCTTCTTTGCCGTCTTAAGTAACAATAACAACTGTAAACTTCCGCATACCTCTACTGCTTGCAGCTTTAGACTCACTCATTGATACTTTTTAGTTATAAGTTTAATAGAACCTTGATTATCTCCCTGAAATATTTCTAAAATAGGCCAGAATATAAAAAGGTCTTTATTCCAAATGCATTCATAAAGTAATTAACAGTAGCACCCTGCATGGAACGTTGGGTGCGAATCAGGCAATCAGAATACTCCCTTTTTTGGGCAGTATACCATTTCAGACTCAATTGAGCATTCTGTGATGACAGCTTCCTGTTCTTGGCTGCTGTGGGCTGAACTCCCATCACTGGCCTAAGTTCAAGCACTGATGAATGGTGAGCGTTGCTTGAGCAAGAGTTACCTCTAGCCTGAAAGAGAGGATCAAAAAAACGGTTTCATTCCCCTACAGTGTTCTCTCAGCCTCTTCTGAAACGAATGGATCAGACCCACCTGTCCTTTTTAGGCCTCGCCTGGCGTTGGAGCGTGCATGCGCTCCTCGCCCTGCGAGGGCTATAGTAAACACACTGTAAGAAGGGGAGCTTTAATCCACGCCCCTGTGTGTCGACCGTTTGCAATTGGCTTAGGTCGTGATTAATGTTTTTTCCGTGCTTTTGGTTTGCTGGCTGTCACTTTTGTTGACGCCTTTGCAGTTTTGTGATGCCGCCCATCGTGACAAGCACATCTGTTTTCACTCAGCCCATGTGACAGCCTGCAAACCAAAAGCACGGAAAAAACATTAATCACGACCTAAGCCAATTCTAACAAGTGGCTGAATAAAAACATATGGCGAGCGTTTTTTTTTCTCTTTGTGCTTCACAGCCCTCGTGAAGAATTTTCTTATCTGCTTGTTAAATAAACAAGCAGATAAGAAAAGTCTTCACAACAGCCATGAAGCAGACGAGCCATGGCGCACAGGCATTCCGAGGGCGCCTGTTCCCAGCACTTCCCCCTCCAAACGTTTCCAAGACATATTTTGATTGTGGCAAAAACACGGATCTATTTTTTGTTTAACAATGAATGTAAGAAAACGTTTAGGCAATCCATGCCAGCGATATGGTTTCCGTTTACATTTCACAAGTTTTACTTACTATTGCGTTCCATAATAGTGTTTGCTATTTCCAGGATTTTGTATCTCTGTATTTTTTTTCGTTCAGCATATTACACTTGAATGGCGCATACTTTCAACAGAGTCGCCTCCGTGTATTTATAGCGAGCCTCTGAGCGCGCGCTGGAGCTGAGGCTGAAGGAAGGGGGCGTTTCCCACAGTGGGTCATAAAGGTATTCAGAATACATGGCCATCCAATCCTTGGCCTCTCGGCAGAGCGCACAGAGCAGTGCTCAAGTATTTCAGTTGCAGTTGTGTTTCTGTGCAGATGTGTGTGAAAGAGGTACACAGCTGTCAAAATTTGGCAAAAGTAAAAGAAAATACAGTGCTTGCAGGGGAGTGAGGGCGAAGTGAAGAAGGTGAGAGGAAGTGAATTCAGGAGAGTGAAAAGAGGATGCTGAAGATCAAAGATGAGGTGTGTGACACGTAGAAGGAGACGTGGATAGAAAATGGACATACTACGGGAATCACAGAAATGTAAATTGTGTTTAAGCCACGCCCCTTTTAGAGACCCCACTCTCTTTTTTAATTCCACTTAAAACCCTGGCAGTGTCTAAGGTGTTGCTTTGGAATTTAAAGTTCTGAATTATATATAGTCCCGGCTTCTTCAATCAACCAACATTGCGATCCTGGGCAGCTCATTTTATTTTATCTTCGTCTCATTGCTATTCTTGTCACTTTCGTAGCACTTGGAAGCAGGCGAAACCTCGGTGGGGTAGAAAAGCGCGTGGGAGGGGCGAAAAGGTCAGGGAGCGGCTGCTGGTCCGGAGAGGGCCAACATTCATCCTGTGACGTCATGCTGTGACGGCTGAGGTTTGTTTGTTAATAGTTTATTTGTTGATTAGTTAAAATCATTACAATCAGCACAATCCACATACGAAAAAAAAAAAAAAAAAATCATAATCCATTCATTTTTGTTTAACGACTACAGTGTAAAATTATGTCCAAGCAAGTTCTACAAATAAACCTCAACATCATTCAATTAACAGCTTTAAAGGACAATCAAAAAATAAAGTGCCTAGTGCTAGCAGCTGTGCATTACTCAAAAAATACTTTGAACAATGTAAATAGCAGCAAAAGAGAAACAACCATAGTAAAATACATTTGGGCTAACATTGGGAACAAAGTGCATTTGTGCCAACAGACTTTAGCAACTATAATTTAAAATATACCAACACTACTCCAGAAATACTTTATATCAATATAAAAAAGCAACACAAGTACAATTGCACTAACGTTCAAAATAAAGTGCATTTGTGCTAGCAAACCTTAACAGCTATAGTTTAAAATATACAGTGCATAAACTTAAAAATACTTTGTAACATTGTAAATGGCAGCAAACAAATACAGCCAAAATAAAATGTATTTGGACCAACCTCCATACTATAATATCCCCACTGTCATTAAACATTTATTCTCTATATAAATGTCTAATTGACTAAATCAATGATAGTTCTCTTTAAAAATGATAATAAAAACAATTACTTGATTTTCATATCATAATAATAGCCACCTCGAGTGTAAGTATTACTATATTAATAAGCAGAGTCGTCATAAGACAAAAGTTTCTTTTCAGCTATAAGGATAAACTTAACAAATCGGGAAACTAGACGGCCTGAGGCTCCATTGAGACATGTGATAATAGCATTTCTACAACTTCTTACCCCTAATTCATTGAAAATCGGTTTTAAAATAGATTTCCGCTCATCTAGCAATTGGGGGCATAAAGTTACTATGTGCACTAAGGTTTCCTCACAAGAACCACATAACCTACAAAGACTGGATGGCCACTTATTCTCCCATTTTGGAATTCCATCTTTTGTCGGATATCTCCCAAACCGTAATAGCATAAATGTATTCTTAATTAAAATTTTTAAATGAAACCTCAAATACGGTTGGGGTACCAATTTGCTAAAAGAGTTTGCAATTGACCATGAATGTTTTTTTTCCTAAGTTCGTCCTTATCTATTATAGTTGATAATAAAATGGCTGATTGATTTATTGTTTTTTTATAAACAACTTTACTCCTAAATTCTTCTTCTAGATTTGGACATTCAAAATTACGTAAACACTCACTTAAGAATGTTTTCCAACTACTCGCATACTCACTTCTCATCATCTCATGCCAACACTGATTTGCAAGGGAACCCTCTTCAGCACGAGACAAAGACAATAGAGATTTTTAAAATGTGGATTGTCGTGCCAATGTTTGTCTTTTCAGACCAAATTCTAATCTTATATTGGCACGACCAATATATCTAGGAATCCTAAAAACTGATTTATAAGTTTTTATTTCAATATCGTCGAGGATTTTTGCATCTTTACCACGGAAGATAATTGAACCATAATCCAAGGAAGGTATCAGTTTTGCTTTCATGACCTTCAACAGGTGCTCGTGGTTTGGACATGATAACTTATCCCTCAATTTTCTAAAAGCAAATGATAATGATGTTCCCTTAGCCTCGAGGTTACTAAAACGCTGCCTAAACGACATATTATCATCGAATGTGATTCCTAAATATTTATATGATTTGACACATTCAATAACCAAACCATTAATGTTCCATTCTTTCAATCCTACTTTAGTTTTCCCTATAGTCATTATTTTTGTCTTTTTAGTATTTATTATAAGTCCATTTTGGGAAACATATTGGTTGAAGGAATCAACCAATCTTCTTAACAGATTGGCTCAACAAAATGGTATTGTCGGCGTATTGTAGATATTTAATCTCCTTACCTAAAATAGTCGGGGAATGGGCATTAACATATTTTATATGGGTTGGGAGGTCGGACATAAAAAGATTAAAAAGACAAGGAGCCAAAACACAACCTTGTTTCAGACCAGTATTGGTCTCAAGACGGCGAGTTGTGTTTCTTCCATCGCCGACTTTAATCTGTACCCATGTATTGGAGTATAACAATTTAATCATATCTAATAAAATATTAGGTATACCCCAATTCAATAGCTTCGCCCATAACAGATTTCGCGGTACTGAATCAAAGGCGGCTTTTAAGTCAATAAAACAAATATACAACTGTTGTTTCCTATATTTAGCCCTATCACCCAGTAAAGTCAATAAAATTAAATTCGTATTAGTCGATTCCCCTCTTCTAAAACCAGTTTGTAAATTTGGAATCAAATCTTTCCTTAAAGCCCATGCTTCCAGTTCTTCCAGAAGACAGCTTGCAAATATTTTTGCCTCTACATCCGTTAGGGCAATTAAACGGTAGTTTGCGGGATTGTCTTGGGGTCCGCTTTTATACATCGGCTGGATGATACTTCCTTGCCATGATTCAGGAACAGAACCAGATTTAAGAACGTCATTAAATAAAAATGTTAAAACCTCTGGCCAATACTTAACATTTGCTTTAAAAATTATATTAGGGATTCCATTCGGACCGGGGCTCCATTCGATCTGATTTTATTTATTACTTTTTTTACTTTCTATGAGAGACCCTGGCTCTTTGTCTAATAAACTGTGTGGATCGAGGACATCCATTATCCCTTCTTGTGTATTATGGTGTGCTGGATCAAATTTATTGAGGTCAAACTGGGTGACCGAGGGAGCAACATAGAGATTGTAAACAAAATGTGCCCAGCTCGATTCTTCAATATTGGCACTGTTCCCTCTATAGTTGCCAAGTTCAAGATTATTAATAATACCCCAGAATGACTTTGAATCTTTAGTTTTACATGAAAAATGTAATTTAGACCATATTCCCTCATAGTAGTCTTGTTTAGCCTTCCATATTTCATTCTTATAGCGCTTTTTAATTGATTAAGTTGTTGAGACCCAAGAAATTTAAGTGTTCCATTCGCTTTTCTATACAATGCTCTTATTGCTCTATTAAGACTTCTTTTAAGGTAGAGTAACCGGTTTGAAAACCACCCTGGTTTTTTTGATATCATAGTCACACCTTTTAATCTTATAGGACTAGGAAAATTATCCAAAAGTGCTGAACACAAATAAGGCCAGAGATCAACCATGGACTTTCCTTCAACTATCGCATCTTGAGCTTTTGAAATTAAAAGAGATAGAGCCTCCAATATATCCTTTTCATTTCTCTCATTCCATACTAACCTTTTAAGATTAAAAGGAGTGGGATCAATTTTCATTATTCTTGTTTCTGGTAGTCGATCCAGAGAAAGAGACAAGGAAATTATTTGGGGATTATGATCACTCTCTATCCTTGGTATTACACGATAACTTTGAAGCAATTTTAACAGATTCTCAGAGATTATAGAGTAATCAATAATAGATGGATTACCCGTTTTTTGAATGTCGGTGTGTGATTATCATCTTGCAGTATCCTGAGATTAAATTTTATAAACTGGGAATTAATCCACTGGGACAGAATTTTCGAATGTATATTTGGCCTATTACAAGAAAACAAGTGCATATTAAAATCACCAGAAATAATTATTACTGAATCTAAATGGTCATAATACAACACTTTTACTATTTCCCACAAGCTCAAAAGTTGGGTAGATTTAACCTTATATTTTGGACTTATATAAATATTTAAAAGAATGATAGGTTGCTTAAAAACTAATTTAATACACTGTAGCCATGTTAACTGAAAATCAATTTCAAAATGTTTAACATCCATGTTCAAGGAAACATATGTGGAAAGGCCACCACTAGCACGACCAAAAGAGGCCTTTTGGCGAGCCACATTTGAATACTCAAAATAACCAATAAGGGGTTCACAGCCATTTGTATTCCAAGAACAAATTTTTAAAAGATTTGGTACTTTATTAAGGGGATTTAGGCATCAATCATAGTTCACATGGCTTCCTTTTGCCAATGTTGTCGGGAGCCAACTCCAATCTTCGACCGGAGCTGTTTCTTTCTTTGACTCTTCACATGTTCTAGTTCCTGGTTGATAGCTCATAATCTTGATCCCAAATGACAAGTTTAACTTTGTTGATGGGCCCGAGGCACCCTTCAGAACTCTAACATGAGTTTCAGGTCTTGAATTCTGCACACTAATCTTTAAGTCCGAACCACAGGATATCTTCGTCGGAATCAACAAAGTCGGGTATTGGGTCCCAGAAATTCTCCAAACTTTGATACCCCATTTCTCAAATTGGTTGTTATTGGTTCTAATTTTGCTGATAATTTCTTCATTATGCCAAGTTGTTACAGTTATTTCATTATTGTACTTATTGTAATCCTTCTTAAACTCAACTGATGATGCGCCAGCAGGGCCTGGTCAGCGCACGTGCTGGTGTCTGACCCAGCGAGGTGTGCCGTGCAGTGGTGTCTGACCCAGCGATGTGTGTGTGCCGTGCAGTGTGCATAGCAGTGGTGTCTGACACAGTGAGGTGTGCCGGGCAGTGTACAGTGGTGTCTGATACAGCGAGCAGTGTGTGCTGTGCAGTGTGCAGACACAGCAAGGTGTTCGTGCAGTGTGCAATGGTGTCTGACACAGTGAGGTGTGTGTGCCGTGCAGTGTGCAGAGCAGTGGTGTCTGACACAGCGAGGCGAGCTGTGCAGTGTGCAGAGCAGTGGTGTCTGACACAGTGAGGTGTGCCGGGCAGTTTACAGTGGTGTCTGATACAGCGAGCTGTGTGTGCCGTGCAGTGTGCAGACACAGCAAGGTGTTCGTGCAGTGTGCAATGGTGTCTGACACAGTGAGGTGTGTGTGCCGTGCAGAGCAGTGGTGTCAGACACAGCGAGGTGTGCCGTGCAGTGTGCAGCGGTGTCTGATACAGCGAGGCGAGCCGTGCAGTGTGCAGTGGTGTCTGAGACAGCGATGCGAGCCGTGCAGTGTGCAGTGCACATATGGCCACGAGGGCCTGTGACGCTGCAGATAGTGACCTCACCACTGGCACAGCACAGCGCAGGCACCAGATGGCAGATGACCTCACCGCCCAAACCGAGGCTAAACTCGTGAGAAGCAGGGCCGGAGAAACGCAAGGTGTCTGTTTCCGCTTCCTGTCCTCCCTGGACAGAGCCAGGAGTTCTTCACAGGAAGCGCTCGACGACGAGAAGAGACCTGTGGCATTCGTTGCATCTAGTCAGAAACTCCAACAACAAGCATTAAAAATGCAATAGGTCTCGCCTTTTATTAAGTTAAAGTCATTTGCTTTGCTATACAATACCATTAGCAAAGCAAATGGCTTTAACTTAATTAAAGGCGAGACCTATTGCATTTTCAATGCTTGTTTTGCTGAGAGGGAAGCCAATCGGCCAAAGAAAAGGTGAAAAAATAATCTCTGTTTATGTTTAACACATTGTTTTTGGAAGCCACGCTCAGTGCATGGTTTGACGGCCGTGCCACCTGAGTTGTTCTGGCATCTGCGCTCCTGGATGGCTGTTCCGTCAGCGCTGGAGTGCTGCACATACTGGGCAGCAGTGGAACTAGAATTTGGAGTCAGACCATTGCGTGTGAGTCTTTACTAAACTTGATTTTGCATATAAAGGAAGGCAATGAGTGTAAAACAGCTTTCCACATCCAATTTGTACCTTTTGAATATTGTGTAACACTATTTGGGTTGTGCAATGTGCCTGACATCTTTCAGTGAGTTGTGGTGTCAATATAGTATGTCTTAAAACCATTTGTATTCCTCTATGTGGATGATATGCTTGGGTTTCCAAACACTCTTTTGGAACATAAAGACCATGGGTTGTTGATGTAATCAAGATTTCAGCAACATTATTTGTCTTGGAAAACTGAGAAGTTTGAAAATTGAGAACAAAGTTGAGTATCTTGGATTTAGGTTGAAGGACAGTGACCTTTCCATGGATCCTAAGAAGATTTTGACTATGCTGGTCTGGCCTTCTCTTACTAATGTTGAAGAGTCTCAAAGTTTACTTGGATTTAAAATATTTCTCACCAATTCTTCAAGAATTTAGCAGAGATAACCAGTGATATTGTGTTTTAAAAAAAGAAAATATGAAAAGAGGTTTTGGCTGGAAACATTTAACTGAGCTTTCAGTATACATAATAGAAATTGACTTAAGCACGAATGTTATGTCATCCTTATACTCCAAGCAACATAATTGTGAAATCAGGCCCCTTTGAAAGAGCAGTTGGAGCAATTCTGTTACTAGAGCATGACTATAGGCGTCTCATGTTTTGTCAGTCTGTTGTTGAGTCTGAACTGAATTACTCAGTACTTAAAAGGGAACTCTTAGCCATGAAGATGGTATGTACAGAACACAGACATCTTTTGCTGGTTACTACAGTCATTTAAAATTCAAACTGATTATTGAAATTAAGTGATTGATAAATATTAAATGCAGGAATAGCTGGCACGTTAGAAAGGCATTTTTCTTTGAACAGCATGATTTTACTATCACTTATATTCCTAGTTAAAAGAATATGTTGTTAAGTTCTCTGTCCTGCTTTTTTATTCCGAGTCATCACTTATGATCAGCCTGTAATTCGTTCTAAACGTGTAGTAGGAATAGCTTAGTCTTTGTTAAGTATTGTCCAGATAGCTCAAAAACAGGTGAATCTAAATAACACTCTAGTTTGACTCTAGAGTGACTTCTATTTCAGTCAACAAGCTATTTTTGTGCCAACTAAGCAATTATATTTGGATGTTATGAAAATGAGTAATGACTCAACCATTTCTTCCACCTTCAGAAGGATACCTTGTGATAATGATTACAATAGATACTTTTTCAAAAGTAGCCCATTTTGCTTCTCTGTCTAAGTTACCAACAGCTGAAAAACGGCTCTGTGTTATTTGACTATTTTTCATCTTCATGGATTGCCTCATAGAGCCATTTCTTTTAGAGGTACTCAACAACTTTCAAGTTTTTGGAGAGTTTTGTGTAAAGCATTAGCAGTGCACTATACAAATTACAGAAAACAAAACATAAAGGAAGGTACTCTGGGCCAGGAAGGATCCAGTGATGAATACCGCTAGCCAAATGTCTTCATCTCTGTTCTGAGTCTTAAATTACATGTCACAGTTCTCCAGATTATGATTGCACGGGCATGTGTGTCTGTTTTGTAAGGAAGAGGAACGGTCTCATGCTGCCATAATCTGACTGCCTACATGAAAGGGAAAAACATGTGGGAAATGCAGCCACATAGGCAGCAGTCATGGAAAGCTGAAAAAAGAACGCTGTTCCATTTAGGAGTTAGCAGCTTCCATGTACCATCCTTTACACTGGATGTTACGCAAGAGCCTCAGTTCTTTTACTGACTCCTGTTAGAAGGATCCCAGAACACTGTTAGAGTTTTTCCACTCTAGTGAGAGGATCTCTTATTTTCAAAATCTTATGGATATAGTTAGAAATGTAAGCAACTTAAAGTGTTTCCTCATATTTTTCCTTTCTTTTTTGTAGTATTTGTTTCTTCTGACATTTTCCAGCATGCTTTCTCATTCTGTGTAGTACTCCAGTTGTGGGAGAAAGAAAACAGCAAATGACCAATATTTAGGAGCACATTGGAAGATCTTAAAGGCATTTGTGCAAGGAGAAAACTTGAAAATAATCTCTGGAACCAAAAAGGACAGGGAGGCACCTGAAGAGTGAGACAGAGTGGCCAGTGGGTGTGGGGGTATTTCTACTGTGATCCAGCTCTCAGCCCCAAAGGGGGAGATACAGGGAAAGGAGGTGATACAATACTGTCACTCCCAACATTCATACCACTTTCAATCAAGGTCAAAAGCTTCACCCTCATGACAGTTACCATCACAGTATGTTTGCCATTAAGAATGGATATGGCTTCTCACACAGTGTAGAAAAGTCACAATTCAATATTGAAAACCCATTTGGCATGATGGCAAACAGCAACCTCTATTCATTTGATATCATTCTACATTACATCAGATAATTAAATCTTACACCGTTCAATGTTGACATATAGGACTTTGGATTATATACACAGAAATGTATCATCTAGATGTACTTTAACTTCTCAGTCTCCTTCCAAGTCTCCTGGGTGTTACATCTCCTGTCATTGTGATACCCTCAATTGATGTGGTGTTGCTATGTCAGTGCTCGGTGGATGATGAGTTTTCACTGAGCGCTGGCTGGGTTATGTCGTCATGTCAGTGCTCGGTGGATGGTGGATGGTGAGTTTTCAACGAGCCATGGCTGTGGATGAAAGTGATGTGCAGGGAGGGGATTTGGTGCCTGTGTGCTTTAAAATTGGTCGCTAGTGGGACTCTGTCACATGGTTTGTAAAAGCTCGCCCTATTGCCCGATGGCAGTAGAGGGAGTCACAGGTATGCACCACTCTTCGCAGTGGCACCTGGGTTTGTGAGCAGCTTCAACAACTTTAAATCGAGTCTCTGAGTTCCTGCTGCAAAGCAGTACCAACAGTCACTTTCCTCTCCATGTCCAATTGCAGATTTCTGAATACTGCCGAGCACCAATCATGTTTGTGTTGGAGGTGCTCGGAACACACCCCCAACAAGTAATGTCTCTCAGTCCCTGCCGCCTGTTTATCACCCGTCTGTTGCTGCACTGGCATGATTAAGGTAGTAGCCAGGGGGCCTGCGCTGTGGTCAGCATTACTCTAGAGAAGTCATCAAAACGATGAAACAGGTACTGTTTTTAGCAAGGAGTCTGCATGTGATAATACTTTTTTAAATAGTAGTGCCTCGTGCTGAAGTGTAAGACTAGAGAGCTGTAACTAATGCTTATGCCTCAAGCCATGAGAATCTGCACATATTTGCTTTAGCATTACCGTGATAGCTGATGACATCTTAATAACAAATAACCCGGTATTTGTAAAGAGCGAACTGATCACCGGTAAGGGGTCTCACGTCGCTGGGGTCCGGCGGGGAGATTAAGTGAGCTATTGCCCAGAGTCACATGATGCTGAGCTGATCTGCCTCCGGCGCTGGGGATCGAACCGTGAGCCCCACGCTCTGGAGTCAGCCGCCTTGGCTGCTGCGCCACACCTCTCCCACATCTTGCTTTAGCCAATACCATCTTGTTTGCTCATGTTATCCTTAGCTGTACAGGCTGTACCTCATCTGATGTATTAAGCTCATTTTAGGTCTCTGCTCTAGACAGCGCATTCGCTGTATCGAAGAGACATGTATATACGTTGTGGACTTCAGCCCGCCCATAGGCTTTCCATTTGCTGGTGCCATTGTCGCTCTCATATTCTTTCTCTCCATTTGTCCATAGCATGCAGGCGTCATGCTTCTACCTGTGTTTAGCCCTCCCCGAGAGCATGGACTAATTACTACTATCCATCCACTGCTACCATTTTAGGAACAGTTTTAGGAACTACTTTTTTCTTTGTTGAATAGCTCTTCACATGAGCGCTGGTGTTTTCACTCGCTCCTTGCTCCATTTGTGTAAACATGCCTATAAATCTTGTCCTTATCTTGTCACATTTGCAGTGCATTCAAAGAACGAGGTCAAATGTCAGACACTCTTTTCCGAAGGCGTCTGTTTACTTTTCTTTCTCTTTGTCCCCAACCCGCTTCGCTGCTACACCTGTCCCAGGGAGGGCCCTGATTCCGGCTTGTTGACGCTGTATGCATCTTGTTATTTTAGCACCCTGTGTGCATTGTGCCCCTCTCTCAGGTGCTGCTCCTCGCAGAAGTTCCAACATAGCTTTTTTAACTGGTAAGGAGTTTAAACCCTGCGCCTTGTTTAATACTATGCAAGAACAGTCAGCTGCATTTTGGATTCCTTCCCACACAGGAGCAGCACCCTATTTATTCACTTAAAAGTAGTATTGGTAAAGAGAAGTACTCTAGCCCATTAAATTGCGTTGGGAGTGGAATGGCGTGGCTTGAAACCAGGAGAACAGACCACTAATCACAGCTACTCCTTTAGTACAAACTGTGAGATCGTGAGCAGAACCGGAGTGCAACCGTGGCTTCTCTGTTTGACCAAAGTGTGTGATTTTGTGCACTTCACATATCCATATGCGTGAAATGTTCGCATTTAAAATTAGATCAGCGTTATAATCTATATAAAATCTCAAATTGTGCCACAGTTTGAGCACCGGTATCTTTTGAAGTCTGTCAACTGGATGCTCACCTGAGCTATTGTTTGGATAGTTTCCAAAACTGGTCTGCAGCTAACTGCATCTAACCCTGGTCCCTGCAGATACATTGGTATTTTCTCATGGGTAACACCCCTTGTTGGTTCTGAGTTTGCATGCTTGTGAACTATGAAGCATGTCCTGCGCTCGTGATACTAGGTGTTGGTTTATTTCTACACACTCTTAATTTTGTCAGGGAAGATAAATGAGGCACATGCATCTGTCAAGTATCACACGTTATGCTGGTTGCGGAAGCCTGGATTAGAATCCTGGTTATGTTCCATATGCTGAAACCAAATTATGCAATCTTTATGAAAGAGGCCCAGGTGCCTAAAGCAGGTTGAATGAGTCCATATTTAGTTGCTCATATGACTGCTTGTATTGTATTTAGATTCACGATTAGTATGTAAACTTACTAAAATGCAAATAAACTTGAAGCCAGTCGATCCATTGCAGCCACTCATGGGGTGGTCAAGGCCATAAGTCACATCCCATGATGTCTCCATCACAGCCATCTCTTCTGGGGGTGCCACAACAGGACTGCTTGTCTAGGGGTAGGTTTCCTTTTCGTCTGTTTGAAGTGATGCCCCCTCGCCACCAGTTTCGTAACCAGTATGTCATGGGCCATAGTGCATGGAAGGAAAAGGGCCCTTGGCCGCTGTTTGAATTGTGAATAACAGCAATAATTAGGGTTCGGTGGGCCCCTCGGGCGCCTCTGCGCCACTACACCAATGCCCCTACTTGGCGAGCCACACAAGCAGACAGACTGTGAATACAGTAGCTGGCATAGTATGCTGTTATTGAAAAACACTGCTGATAAGTTAGCTTAAAAAACATAAAACTAAGTTCTGCAATGGACAGCAGCTAACCACCATTGCAAACTACAAGATTGTATTGTTTGTTTGGTTGACAAATGGAAAAGAAGAGTGATTGAAGAAAAATGGCAGAAAAAACAAACAATTGCATTGCTTTTTTATTTAAAACACTCAGTGAATTTATTAATAACCGAATTTTACGTATAGAGACTCTTGTATTCAATATGTGGGCTTCTGCCCACCCATAGACTTCCCATTTGCTGGCTTCATACCAAAAAGTTACCTACACACTTAAATTGTGTGCCCTTTGCTAAAAAACATTTACAAGGCCAATAGCTCTTGGATTCCCAAAACCTATTGACTTGCCCAGTGCTTGTTTATGCTAGGCAGCACTTAGTGAGGATTCACAAATAGTCAGGTCAGCGTCTGGCTGTTTAAATTCTATGTATCTTTTCTCAAGGTTCTTTGTGCCTTTCTCATGAGATTGCTGTACATCTGCAATTAACTCCCTGTTTCAGTTTGTCACGTGTTATGCAGATATCTGTGTGCAAAGTCTATAAAGCTCCTTATATTCAATATTCGATTGCAGGGGAACCATGATCCTTGACTAACCAAAAACACCAGTACCAGAGACGGTGTGTAAGGAAAAAATAATAAAGGTAATTATGCATGCAAAGACGGCTGGAACACCTGGCCCAAAAATGGACAGGCTCGATAATTTTCAAAGGAGGTGTGAAAAGTAACCCAGCTAATTATAGTCTCATAGCCCTCCTTGAAGTAGAGGGCAAATATTTTGCGAGTTTGCTTCTTGAAGACCTGGCTGATTAGACCACCAGATTAACAATAGTACCGTTAAATCAGACAGGATTCCAGCCAGGATGTGATCTCTTTCAAATCTTTTGGCCTTGTCCATTTGTATGGAAAAAAACTTTTTGGTCCAAAACGACGACGTTTGCCTATTTTGTCAACTTCTAACATCTAACCTTTATATACAAATACAAAACTCGAGTCAAACTCGGTGATGGAAGCAGGCTTTCTAGAAAAGTCTATTTTGACATTGGCCTCAAAGGATGTGTGCTCGCTCCTCTTCTGTTCAATCTGTACATTTCTGATTTGTCGAGCAAATGCTGCCACGGATGCCCCGAAACTGGGTGCCCGGCAGGTATCAAATTTACTATATGCAGATGATCTATACTATTAAGCGGAACGAGGGTAGGCTTTCAAAGCTTTTGGATACCCTCCACATCTACGCAACTAACAACAAACTAATAGTTAACCCCTTCGATGCTCGTGACGAGCTCAGCTCGTCATGCTGCGCGGTAGCGCTGTGCGCATGACGAGCTGAGCTCGTCACGACCACACCCGCGATCGGAATGTCCAGCACACGAGCAGAATTCCGATCGCGGTCAAGGGGTTAACAACAAAAAAGACCTTGAAAGTTGGGGAAAAAATTTACATTAAGGGATATTGGCATATAAATGGTGAGAAATTGGAAACAGTATCGCAGTATAAATACCTGGGGGTCCTCATACACAGCAAGGGCTGCTATATGCCTCTGGGTAAATCGATGAAAATTAAAACATTGACACTCAGGGCAGCATTTAACACACTGAAAGTCATTATGGGCCCATACCTCAGCCCCTTGGTGGAGGTTATGAGAGCCAAGTTAATACCTGCAGTTGCCTATGCAAGAGAAATAATGAGAGGAAGACACACTACTCTGTTGGATTGTTTGATTGCTCAAACTTAAAGGCTAGTCTTTGGATTGGCCAAAAATACTGCTCAGGCACAGGTATGGCTAGAGTTTGACCTAGTCAAGCAGGACTTAGAACGTAAAGGTGCTTTTTAAAAAGTGTTGCATAAGCTGCGTTGTCGTACTTTTAATTTGACCCAGTAGGACACACCTAAACCCTGCACTCCCGAGGGGAGGCAAATGAACTGCTGCACCTTTAAATAACACACGTAAAACAGCACTCCCAAAAGATGAGGCGATAAAACAAGACCCAGCACTCTCTTAAGGTGGGGCAAGAAAACAAATTCAGGTGCATTTAAAGTGACACACACATGTTTATTAATTCAATATTTTGGAAAGGAAGGCAAAATATATCGGTTGATGCAGACTCCCATATATCAAGTAACTTAAGCACAAAACCAGAATAACATGTAGCATATATACATGTAGCAAAGAAACTTAGAAATTATATACACAAAGTAAGTAACACCTTATCAATCGTTCACTCGACATCCTTGCCAACTCAAGCTGGGGAGCCCGTTGACAGCCAGGCATGGACTCGCGACCAGGACCAAGTTCCGTTCTTTTGTGACAACACGTCTGCCCCACAAATGAGCTCCAATCCGCCTGTCAACATTCTCCGGCTTTAATACCTTTTACTCAATGTGAGGCGAAGGTTCTAGAAACCTCACCCCCTTTCTTCTGTTACGAAAAACCGAGCTGGCCGTACTGGTCTGTGTCAAGGTCAAGACTGAAGCTGGCCAGGCTCCTGGATTTTGACTCCGAGACAGAGCTGTACATTCCACACATTCCCTGAAAAGTACTAAGCACGCATCCCACACAACATGTTCCAGTTCACTCTGATCGGTGAGGAGGGAAAACAAGTGAAGGGCAAAAACATCCCCTCCCCACTTTGCAGCTACGTCCGAGTACAGAAAATGGAGTCCGTTACACAAGATGGAGTCAGCACACAAAATGGAGTCAATTATGCAAAATGGAGGCAATGGTCAATATAGCATTCTTAATAGCACTACACTCTACCCGTTGAGCATTGGCTTTAATAACATATCGGTCTGAGATCAACTGCTTTAGGTCGAAGCATAGATAAGAGATTAGGCACACACTGGATACAACAACATAATGATATCAAGATACATATTGCTAATATTATCCCGCCTGAAACAGAGCGAAGTTTACCAAAATCTGGCAACCACCCAAACAACCAATCCCACCATCCTTTTTCTACATCCTGCTTGACATCTTTAGCTAACTTTTGTAAAGCTTCAATGTGGGACTGAATTGATTTGGAATGATCTGAAAGATTAAAGCAGCACATACCCTCAAAGTCTGAACATCCGTGATCATGTTTCAAGAGTAAATAATCGATTGCTGCTCTGTTCTGTAAGATAGCTTTTCTTGCCCCCGCACATCTAATAATAATTCTGCTAAAGCAACTGATGTATGATTAATATTTTTCACCATCAAATATGCTAATTCACTAACAGCCCTAGAATTATAAATGGTTAGGCCTGGAATTCCTACTATTGAAGCAGCTAAACTGATTTATTCAGACTTGGATAATAAATGAACTTCAGAATCACAATGTTCACTGAGTTGAACAGTTTCTCTCGTATTCCGGACATGTGATGTTGGATTAAATCGGATCATCATGAGGCCTAATCTAGTAAAGGCACACGGTCCACCTGTGATATTTGCTGGAATGTACGTGTATGTAACATTACCACAAGAGAATAACCACCCTACAGGCAATTTAACATGCCTGAAATGACTGGCAGTAGATACATTTTTACATGTCATATTATTATGCATATTTTTACATGTACTCTCATTTCGATTTTTTCATAAAATTTGTTGTTTCCACGTCATTTGTGATTCATTCCTTCAAGTCGTATTTGAGCACATTTACCATTGTTAATTGGGTCACAGGTCAGATTATAACAAATGTCGCCTTCAGTGACATTGTACGTTATCACTTCTGTTAGATTATTCCAAGTATTATCAGTAGTTTCTGGACAAAATCGGCAAAACTCATAAGGTGACAGGTGAGTTCTCACATCATTTTCCTCCACTGCCCCGTCTGCATTTGTGACATTGAATGACTGCAACAGTACATTGACGGGGGTAGGTATAACTACTAGGCACGTGGAAATAATATATATGGTGGTCTTCATGTTTGTCATGCAAAAGTACGACCTGTTGAGGGCTGTCTGTGCAAGATAGGACCACACGTTGGCAGGTCGAGTCAGCAATGCTGTCAATCTGCGCTGTCGGCTGGTGACTTTGGAGTAAGGGGCTCCCGGTCCCTCCCGGCCCCACTCGAACACGACCAAACACACTCCAGCGAGCGCAAGCAGAGCACAGACACGCCATGGTGTGATCTAAAAGAACAGAGAACAAACAGGGATTATTCATTCTCGCAAGTAACATTTATCAGCAGGCACATGTTCCCACTTTTCCTGCCCTGGTTTCATGATTAACAGGACATTGTCCTTTCCTGTTGCAATAACCTCTGCCTGTTCGGGGGGACTATTTGGAGATTCTACTCACACCTTGGCCCCTGGATTCTTGTCAGTGGAGCCAAACCCATCATCCCCTTGCACGGTGAGAAGGGCTGGGGCAGTCCCCTTCTTGACTATCCCTCCGTATACTGGCATGATCACTATTTGAGTGATTCTGTCTCCAGTTTGTATTATCAAATCAGCGTCTCCACTGTTCAGTAGGATAACCTTGATTTCACCTCGATAGTCTGCATCAATGACTTCTCCCAGCACGTGAATGCCTTTTAGAGCCAACCCAGATCGAGGGGCATTGAAACCAAAGTGCTCCAGGGGAATCTGTTTTCCCACTCCTTTCTCAGTGAGTGCTATATCTCTTGGTTTGAGTCTGTACAGTTTCAAAGCATGCAAATAAAGACCTGCAGCCTCTGGTGTCGCCCGGTACGGAGCCAAAGCTCCGGGAGCTGTCTTCCAGAAGAGGATTGTATTAGTGGCTACAAGAGGCTGAATCTACAAGGCTGGGGTTAGCATCCGCATCAGAGGGGTTTCTGCATTTGCAAAGGGCCTTTTCTTCAGTATTTGTAATGCCTCATTCAAATGATCTCTCCAATTTTTCAATGACCTATCAGACAACTTTCTCAATTGATCTTTCAACATTCCAATCATCCTTTCAATAAGACCCGCAGCCTGCGGGTAATAGGGAATGTGAAAGACTCACTCAATGTTGTGTTGTGCACAATAATCCTGCACCAATTTGCCTTTAAAATGAGACCCATTGTCACTTTGAATCTGCAGCGGAATTCCATAGTACAAAATCAACAAGTCTAACGTTTTCAATGTGTTCAACTGAGTAGCACGTTTACATGGAAATGCTATCAAATATCCAGAGTATGGGCGGGGCGTGGCCAACAGCCGGGAGAAATGGCCGCACACTAGCGTGGCTCCGGCTCCAATCGTCTCAGCCTGACAATATCCTGTAAACTATCCGGCACATACCGTCCCACAGAAGTGAAGGAAAGGTGCGGAGCACCGGGCGACCTGACTCCGCCGTCTAAACACGGCTCCGGAATGGAAACGGGAGCCGATGAGTGGGCGGCCTAATCAGCGCGAGAGCCCACAGAGTCGAGTGAGCAGCTCGCCCCGCCCCGCCCATGAGGGATGAAGACCGGGCTGGCAGTAACAGCGGAACCGTGTGTGGCGCAACCCTGAAAGACCTCGACCTGCGAACCGCCGGAGACCACACGGAGATGCACTGTGGTGGCGAACAATACACGAGAGCAGCGCGTAATTGCAACTCCAACAGTAAGCCCTTAATGGTCTGCGGGTGCGAGGGCGATTGGCAGGCCATTGCGGCGACGCACGGGTAAACTAAGGTGCGGCGCGCCTGAGAGCCTCAGAGGACAAATCGGTGCTCTCCGGGACACTGTAATATTGATACAACCCCTTGAATCACTTGGGGGAGGGACACAACAAGAAATTGAATTACAGAGTAGTTAACAACCTCATAGGCCGTGGTGATAGACGGTTGCAGCCGGGGGAGACGGTGCGCGTGCCGCCGCCCTGTGACGACCGGGCTGTGTCTCCTGGCGTATTGCCTCCACTCAGAGACCAGTGGAGGGAGACTCCGGACTGCCCCTCAGACGGCGCCCCCGATTGCACTTACGTGGCTATACAGCACCTAGGAACGCACTAACAACCATGGCTGCACGTAAAGAGGTGGGTGTACTAAGTCCTAGAAAGGAATTGGGGGGTGTCTACCCTGTTGAGTGGGACCGCACATGACCAGCAACAAATCGAGTCCACGAGATAAACCCTGCTGTCGAAGGGATAAGGACCAGCAGTCAGGGACCACTGCACTACCAAAAAGGAAACTAGAAGCAAGGTGCTATGAACTAGCAATACCACACAGAAGTGCGGGCCTGGCACTGCAGTGGTCAACTGACACAGATTAATACTTCCATACCAAGAAGTGGCGGAAGGGGAAAACCGACAGGCCTCGTGAGTTACACCATGGTAGGCGGTGTAGAGTACCTGCCCGTAGCGAGTCAGCGGACCCACTGCACCAATGGCGACAGCAAAAGGGGGTCGTGGCTCACAGCAGCCGAAGATAGACAAATTCACTTGCCACAAATTACAGGAAGGAGGGTCAGTGAGCGCCAGTATTGACCAGGACAGCCAATTGAAACGAAAGGAACAAGATTGCCCTACGCTCCAGGATATTATGACTGCGATTAATGGAGTTCGTACCTCATTGGAGGAGCGTATAGATTCAGTCTCCACTGACATATCCCTGCTTAGAGCAGACCTCAGAAAAATGGACTCTAGAGTGCAAGAGGTGGAAGACTGTACCAAAGGCCTTGTTGTCGACACGTCAACATTAAAGAAACAAGTCGCAGAGCTGCAAAATCGCACTAAACTACTTACAATGCAACTCTATGACCTTGAGGGGCGCTCAAGGCGCAATAACGTCTGCATCCTCGGTATACCCGAAAGGGCGGAGGGGCCAGCAGCAGATTTACTTGTTGAAGAATTAGTGCTAAAACTCCTGCAACCCAAGCACCTCTCCAATTATTTCTCTATCGAGCGTGCTCACCGCATACCAGGGGGAAGGCCTAAGCCAGGGGCGCCACCCCGACCTCTTCTGGCAAGGGTGTTCAACTTTCGCGATCGAGACATCATCCTCCAAGCTGCTCGGACTGCATCCCCCTTAAGTACGAAAACAGCACCATATCGTTTTTCCCTGATTTCACCGCCAAAGTTCAGAAACAGAGATGCTCCTTCCTGGAGGCCAAAAAAGCTCTTAGGGCACAGGGAATTAAGTATGCCATGCTGTTTCCAGCAAAACTGCGAGTGGAGGCGGAGGGCAAAAGTTGGTTTTTCGTGGAACCAGAGGAGGCCCTAGACTGGCTTGATGGCTGGTGACAAGAGGGATCCAGAGGAACTTCAGATCGGCAGGAGCGACGAGTAGTCAAGCAACAACAGCGACAAGACCAAGCACAAGACAGTGGAGACCAGCATGCCACGGGCGGATCCTGAATGGACAAAAGTTGTGACAACAAGATTGAGGCCATGATTCCCCCGGTGAGGGGACAAACTGCAATTTAGACCAGCATCCTGATATTGAGACACACGAGACTGTAAGTAAAAGGAAAGAGGGGGGAGGGGGGAAAATTGAGACAAAGATGGAAGGCCATAACTCTAATCGACTCGTGAACTTGTGGTAGCTAAATCGCAGGAAAAAGCGAGAGAGACTCCTGGTGCCGAACTTTGATAAAGCAGATGAACATATTGTTAAGTATGTGTGATGACTATGTAGCATGATATTAGATCGTCCAAGGGGAGACGACGGGACTGTTGAGCCACGGCTCCTCCACACGGGGATGGGAGGGCGACGGGCACTCTGCATAGTTGGGGAAGCGGGTCATCGGATTCCGTCAAGCAGGGAGGGGGTTGGGGGGTGTTTTGGGAGGGGGGTACACTAGTTTAGTTTACGGTTTTATGCTAGCACAGAAAAAGAATAGGTCACATAAAACACAGTCAAGATCGCGCACGTACCGGCACAATTGCACAGAGCCAAACCTGAGTGGAAAAAGGGAGCCATATGTATGTTCCATATGGTGCGAGGGCTTGGGGGTAGGGGATGAGTCCAGGTATCTTTGCTCTGGGCAACGGGAGAACCCAAACCGAGACCAACATATACTTAATACAAAGATGCTGAGGCATGCGCTACACTATGCTCTAACACATACGACGTACCCACACCTATGACAAATAACGTGGCTAGAGACCTGAAGTTCCTCACATGGAATGTGAATGGCCTAGGGGATAAACTGAAGAGGGGAATGGTCCTTCAATACCTGAAGCAACACGCGCCTGATGTTGCTCTTGTACAGGAAACACACCTAGTCGGTAATACATGCAAAGCATTAAACAGATGGAGCTACCGCCTTGTATCACATACTGGGTTCACTCCTAGCTCTTGGGGGACTGGTATACTGTCCGTACATGATTAGCAAAACATGGGCAGATGATCAGGGTCGATTTGCGGCAGCCACCGGCACGTGGGAAGGGAAAACGTTAACAGTACCATCAGTATATGTCCCACCTGCACTGCAGCAAACCACTCTACAAGACCTCAGCAAGTTCGTTTTAGACCTTCCTATCAGCAATAGGGGGCGACTTTAATCTGGCACTTTGCGGGATGCAGGACCGGCTACCCCCACATAGGGTCCAAACTAGCTGCTTTTCTTTCCGCTCTCAGACTAGTGGACATCTGGCGACAACTTAACCCCACTACCAGCCAATTTACTTTTCACTCGTGAGCCCATAACACTCAATACCACATAGACTATATTCTCACTCATGTAGCCGACAGTCGAGACTTTACGGAAGCCCGCTGTCTGGCTAGAGGCATTTCAGACCATTCCCCAGTATTGACTAGGATGCGATGGGGGTCTCAAGCACGCAGAACCACTCTCACAATTAACCCAAGGGCACTGCAAATCCCACACATTAAGACAGAATTACTGCATGACTTAGACTTCTACTTCCAGGAAAACATTGGCTCAGTAGCGTCGTCCCAGACCCTGTGAGGCGCATTTGGTGCAGTTATTAAAGGACGAGCTCTGGCACTCATGATGGGTCACAAAAAAGAACTAACAAAGCGAATTGAACAATTAGAGAGCAAGATTCTAATAGACGAACTAAACTAACTCAAAATACCGACGACATTGCCCAGCAGGCGCTAGGGGCTAAGAGATTAGACTACAGACTACTACTTACGGAGACAGCCAGAGCCAGACAAAAGACTATATACCATAGGATATATGAGCATGGGGACAGAACAGGCAAGCTGCTAGCATGGCTCGAAAAAAGGGAGCAGGCGAGTAGATGGGTCCACCAACTTAGAGGTCCCGCTGGGGAAGACATACTTAATCTACAAGAAATTGCGGAGACATTTGCTACCGATTTCGAAACAATCTATACCACGGGAACAACTACAACACTGGTAGACAACCAAAACCTCGTAGCAACCATCCAGGTTACCACCCTTTCATCCGAGGAGCTGGAGCCTCTTGAGGGAGAGCCCTCAGTGGAAGAAATACAGACAGCGATCCGAGATATAAGCTCGGGTAAAGCAATGGGACCTAACGGGCTCCCGATCAAGTTCTTCAAGTTGGCGATAACAAAATTGGCACCCCATCTCCAACAAATGTACTTAGAGAGTTATGAGAAAGGTCTGTTGCCAGCTGAGATTCGACTCGCCTCAATAGTGGTGGTACATAAACAGGGTAAACCTACAAAAGTCTGTGGGGCATACAGACCCATTTCCCTCTTGACGGCAGAAGCGAAGGTACTCGTGAAAATATTGGCGAATAGGCTCATCCCACTGATCAATAAATTGATACACCCAGACAAAGCGGGCTTCATGCCCGGCCGAAACACCGCCTCGAACCTACGTCGTCCTGCATGGCGTCCTGGGACGAAAAGACACACTACGGGAAGATGTAGCCCTGCTGTCACTAGATGCCAAAATGGCCTTTGACACTATCGCATGGCCATACCTATTTGCAATGTTGGAAAGAGTGTGTTTTGGGCCAAAATGTATAAGATGGATCAAACTTTTATATACAGACCCAATTGCACAATTAGTAGTTAATGGCCATATATCACGACAGATCCGGTTGGGTAGAGGAACAAGACAAGGGTGCCCACTCTCACCGCTGATTTTTGCATTGGTGTTGGAGCCCCTGGCGGTTTGGGTTAGGAGGGACCCTTTGATACGGGGATTAAAATGGACAGACCAACATGAGGACAGAATTTATTATATATGGCTTCCCCGGCATCCTCAATCTACCGCATACTTCATATCTTCCGCATATTTGGTGACCACTAGGGCTATACGATAAATTGGTCCAAATCACAGCTATTCCCATTGTATGGCCCTAGACCCAAACTGCCGAAAGACTACGACATCCCTATTGCGGAAGACGGATTCCGCTATCTGGGGATATTTATAACCCTTGATCCTGCTAAAGTCTATGAAACCAACTTGCAGGGCCCCCTGGTCAGTCTACGAACTGACGTCAAACAGTGGCGTGGCCTCCCGCTGACTCTGCTGGGAAGAGCAGTGCTTTTTAAAATGTTGGCGTTGCCCTGATTTCTATATGCATTACAAAATACCCCATTTAACGTCCCAGATTCCTACTTCTCAGACATTTACAGTGCGGTCCGTACTTTGTTGTGGGACGGGCGGGCACCACGTATTGCGCTGCAGAAATTAACGGCTGGATGGTATGATGGTGGGATTGCACTGCCCGACCTTAAGCTCTACTATTGGGCATCACAATTAACAGTGATTAACCGCTGGGTATATAGCTCCCAGGACGAGCCAAGTATCCGCGCTGATTTATGGCTAATGGGACAGGGGGGATATCAAAGAACCCTGTATACAAACCCCAAAAACCTACACCTTACGGGACCCACGGCTCGAACAATAGAAATCTGGCACGCAGTCAACAGAAAACTGGGCTGGGACAAAACAATCACACTAGTAACCCCACTCTGGGAGCCCGAGTGGCTGGGCCGCCTAAGTACCTGCCCCGGTTTTGATAAATGGGATCTGATTGGTATCGCGACTGTAAGGGATATGTGGAAAGATAAGAGACTGGTCACATTTGCAGATCTTCAAAAAGAATACCAACTGGTATCATCTGAAACCTTCAGATACCTGCAAATCACCCATGCTATAAAAGCAGTGATGCCAGAGGAAGGCCCTATCCCCGAGTCATCCCCACTCGAAGATAGACTGCTATTAGACCCAATGCCCAAGAAAGCTATCTCTCTAACATACAAAAAATGTATTAATAATCGACCGGATCCTCTGACAAGACTTAGACAACAATGGGAGACAGATGTGGGTGTACTAGAAGACGACGACTGGAGGGACGCGTTGGCCTCCCCTAGGGAAGTTGTCATTCCCATGAGACTGCGACTGGTCCAACTTAAAATCCTACACCGAATTTACTTATCTGCGAATGTTATGATGAAGATGGGAAAACTGACTGATTCTCACTGTTATCGTCAATGCTCCCTAGTGGGGACTTTTTTCCATACATTATGGGAATGCCTGACCATTCAAAACTACTGGGACGCCGTGACAAATCGGATGGAGGACGTAGGAGGGAAAAAGCTGAATCCCACCCCGAAACTCTGCCTACTAAACATTTGGGAGGCAACGGATTTAACACAAACTGAACAATCGTGGGCCACACTAGGGTGGGCTCTGGCGAAACGTAATATCGCACAAAAATGGGGAGTTAGGGAAACACCACGGTTGAGCGGATGGGTGGGAGACATGGATAGGGCCATGATAGCTGGGAAGGATGTTTTTAAAAATAGAGGGTGCCCCAAAAAGTGGGATCGAAAATGGACAGCATGGAATACACATAGAGGCGAGATATGCCTGTCCCCTACAACAGAGCTTCGCAGAGGGGTGGATGGGACGCAAGATCAAACAAATGAGGAGGGTTAGCGAAATATTACTTGCAAACGTCTGGAATTGCGATTTGGCTGAGGAAATGTGCTGTATTGTACGTAATTATGATCAACCTATCAATTGTATCACTGTGCTTTGTTGTTTGTTTAAATAAAGAGTTTAAAAATAAATAAATATCCAGAGTATGTGTTTACAGCAGTGCACACATATTGACATCCTCAACTAGGTGGCAGGGGCCCAATGTAACCAATCTACCAGATCTGTGCTGGTAATTTTCCTCTGCCTAGCTGGCCTCTCACTATCTGTGGGACTGGTCTATGTTGGGTATGCTGACAAATGGGACATTGTGATATCGCAGTTTTGATCAGATCTAGGGGAATGTGTATCCCTCTATTCTCTGCCCACCTGCTAGTAATTTTCTCGCCGAAGTGTCCGAACTTCTGATGTGCCCATTTTGCAATCCCAACCAGGTCAGAATCTTGCTTTGCCACCTCTGCCTCCGAAGTTTTAGCTTTTTAATCTGTGAGGGAATTAAACCAGCGGTCGAGTGAGTCGGTGGAACAGTGAGCATCTACATGATACACAGTAACTGTGCTTTGTGGCAACATGGCCCAGATCTCTTTCCACAGTTCCTTACCGCACACTTCCTTTGAATGTATCATCCAGTTATGGGCATGCTACGTGGGAAGCCAAGTGGATAACCCATTGGCAGTGGACCACGAGTCAGTGTATATATGACATTTTCCTGGCAATTCTTGTTTCAAAGCTTGATACACAGCATATAGTTCTGCGAACTGGCTACTCTTTCCCTCTCCAGTAGTGGTCAACAAATTCTTGGTCACAGGATTGTATGACACCGCTTCCAGTGCCTTTTAGCCCCTACATACCTGGCTGAAACATCAGTACACCACACATGCTTCCTGTCTTCTAAAGACAATTCTTCAAATGGCCTACCCCACTTCACAGGAGATTCTTGTATCTCAGGCAACACCTCTGTATCTCCCATTGGAGCTTGTGCCACCTGCTCATGCAACACTGCAGTGCCTTTGGGACCTACTCGGGCCCTGTCCTGTATGTACCATTTCTATTTGATTATGCTAGCTTCTTGCGCATGTCCTATTCTGTGAGTCTTGGGGGAACTCATCACCCATTGCATTATAGGAATCTCCCCTCTGTGTCCCTGATGCAATTGAATGCCCAAAAACTTCACACTTTGAGAGGGTCCTTGTACCTTTGCGGGATTTATCTCCCACCCTTTACTCTGCAAATGCTCCACAATCCTGTCCAGCTGAGTCTGCACTTGCTCTTGTGTCTCTCCCTGTATCATCACGTAATCAATGTAATGGGAAGCTGTACTCCAGGAATAACTGGCACCTCATCTAAGTCCTCCGCCACGGTGGCAGATAGTAGGACTGTGTAAGTACCCCATAGGCAATTTTTTGAATGTATATTGCCAACTATTCCATGAGAATGCGAATTGCTCTTGGTTCTCAGGGGCTATTGGTATAGAAAAGAAAGCATTGGCAATATCAATAGTCGCATACCAAGTCCCAGGATCAGTGGCGGTTTCTCGTACCGGGCGTCGGGGCTCCGCCCCCTTTACTTTTGGCCCCATCACCATCTCCACACAATAAAAACAGAGGTTGCTTGCTGAGCTGATTATGTTTAAAAAGAAATTAAATGCAGGCTGCACTTACCTAAATTCGGTAAAAGGATACATCCTTTTTTTCTGTGTTGGGGCCATAAGTAATGTACAATGCCAGCCTGAGTCACTGACGCTGAGTGATGCTGGGCATACTATTTGCCGGGCTGACGAGCTCACCGACCTGAGGTCTGTGAGGTCATCAGCTCGGGAAACACATAGCCCAAAGGATCAGTCTCCACCCCCTGATGACGTGAGGGTGAAGATAGCCCCGGGCGTTTCAGGCTTAAGCCCTGTAGTGCCGGGGCTTCACGTCAATCAGGGAGTGAAGAGCATGGCTACCCCACCCATTTCCAACTCGTCACGGGGGGTTGGTCCCACCCTGTGACGAGTTGGCAAGGGGTGGGGTAGAGGCTGCAGGCAGGTGGGAAGCGTAGAAATTGAATCTGCGCAGTTTGTCCACAGGATTCCTGAAGACACACTGCGCAGACTCGAGTTTTCGGTTTCCGGTGCTGCACTGTATTGTAGGCTGCATCACACGTGTACAGCACTACACAGTGATGGACTGTTTGGCAGCCAGCAGCAGACCCTGGCCGAGGGTGCTGTCTTTCCACAATGGGCCCAGGTCAGTTTAGACTGTAATAATTGTATTGCTTTTCTCGGCTGTGCCATATTGTGACCTTTCCGCAGAATGACGCTCAAGCTGGAAACGTGCGCCTCGTACCTCCACGTAGGCGCTGTAAAGGGAGGCCGGCCTCCCGGATGATGCATTAGAGGTTTCAGAGCTCAGTTGCTCCTTGACGCTCCTCGTCGCTCCAGGGCGCCCGTTGATTGCTATAAATGCGCTATTAATAGAGGCGCTTGTATCACCAGCCTCCAATCAATAACCAGGGTAATGAAGTGCGAGGCGGAAGCGGTCAATCACCCACTTAAGAGCCGAGCACAGGCACGGATGGCCGCACCGGGCCGGGCTCCTGTTAGTTATTTGTAGGATAGCCCTAAACACACACACACACACCATCACACGCACACACACCATCACACGCACACACACAATCACACGCACACACACACACCATCACACACACCACACATCACACAAACACACCATCACACATACCACACACACACACCACACTTCACACATACACCCGTGTAAGGCAGGACAAACACACCCTCTCATTCAAAGTCATGGCATCAACCCCACAAGTGTCAGCTCAGCCTCCACCAAGCACGCAGCCTCACTAAAGCACACCGTGTGTTAACCACACAACACAGCCAGAGGAAGGCTCAGCCGTATGCAAACTGAATTATGTTAACACTGCACACAACCATAGCCGTGAGGATGTAACAAGTGCACACACAGCATCAAGCACACACGGTTTCACCACTGAGCTGGGTAACACTAAAATACAGCCATACTCAACAAACGCACACAGACTACTGCTGAAGCACACACTGTAAGACAAACTGGATAAAAACACACACTCTCAGTCAGTGACACACAACCTCCATATAGTCGTAATTAAGCACATACAGTCTCAGTAAGACACCCACAGCTAAACATGTGCGCACACCCACACGCATAATCAAACACATACATGCCGGGTCTATCAAACGAACACACACATTACATTTTACTAACACATACGCAATCTTAAACATAAGCAATGAGACGTTGTCAAGCAGACATTGCATCAGACACAATCTAAAACACACACACTACATGACTTAAATGACAAACAAAAAAACACACACCTAGGTAGGCGCATGCAGACACTCACTTCAGACTTCATACAAGCACCGTCTCGATCTGACTGTTTCACAAGCTTCACTTACACAC
Source organism: Calotriton arnoldi (assembly GCA_963921515.1). Taxonomy (NCBI): domain Eukaryota; kingdom Metazoa; phylum Chordata; class Amphibia; order Caudata; family Salamandridae; genus Calotriton; species Calotriton arnoldi. The sequence continues at coordinate 452,144 of CAWUFW010004471.1, read as the reverse complement.
ACTGGACCGGGTGGCGGCGTGGAGGGAAGGTTGCGCAGGTGTCCACTGCAGTTGTCTGGGACTCGTGGCTGTGTCACTGCTTGCAGAGTCCAGATGGTGCCCTGCAGACTCCCAACCCTGTCTCACGAGGTGAGTGATTTGTATTTTACGGCTCCCTGTGCCCCTGAAAATGATTAGATCAGCACGTGTGTGTGCTTCAGTTTTGTTTTGTATCTCTCACAGTTTTAATTAGCAACTGCGTGCGTGATTTAACACATAGATGCGCAACTGATGCAGTCCTTGAGAATCGTAAGAGAATGTAAGAGAACCGCAGGCAGAGAGGGGAGAGTAGGAGGGGAGAGAGCCTGGGAGGCAGAGAGAGCAGTGGGGCAGACACAGAGAGTGGCAGGAGGAGGGAGAGGGGCAGTCGAGACAGAGCTCTGAGTGTAAGAGGGCAGAGACAGAGGGGCAGTCAGTGGCGAGAGAAAGAGTGCGGAGCAGGGCAGAGACAGAGGGGCAGTCAGAGGACAGGCAGAGTGGGGAGAGTAGGAGGGCAGAGAAGGCCAGAGAAAGAGGCAGTAAGAGAACCGCAGGCAGAGAGGGGAGAGTAAGAGGGGAGAGAGCCTGGGAGGCAGAGAGAGCAGTGGGGCAGAGACAGAGATTGGCAGCAGGAGAGAGGGAGAGAGACAGTCGGGCCAGAGACAGAGCTCTGAGTGTAAGAGGGCTGAGACAGAGGGACAGTCAGAGCGGCGAGAGAAAGAGCACAGAGCAGGGCCGAGACAGAGGGGCAGTCAGAGCGGCGAGAGAAAGAGCGCGGAGCAGGGCAGAGACAGAGGGGCAGTTAGAGGACAGGCAGAGCGGGGAGAGTAGGAGGGCAGAGAAAGAGAGGCAGTAAGAGAACCGCAGGCAGAGAGGGGAGAGCCTGGGAGGCAGAGAGAGCAGTGGAGCAGAGACAGAGAGTGGCAGGAGGAGGGAGAGGGGCAGTCAGGCCAGAGACAGAGCTCTGAGTGTAAGAGGGCAGAGAAGGGCAGGGACAGAGGGGCAGTCAGAGCGGCAAGAGAAAGAGCGCGGAGCAGGGCAGAGACAGAGGGGCAGTCAGAGGACAGGCAGAGCGGGGAGAGTAGGAGGGCAGAGAAAGAGATGCAGTAAGAGAACTGCTGGCAGAGAGGGGAGAGTAAGAGGGCAGAAGGGTAGAGTCCGAGAGGGGTAGAAGGAGGAAGATGGGTAATTAGAGGACCACTGGCAGAGCGGGGAGAGTAAGAGGGCAGAAAGCACTCTGCGTTCTTAAAATTAAAGCAGGGTCCACTTTCGGATTCAGGACCAAGTATCAGTGCTGCTCAATGGCAGGTTCCGCCACAACTTTCTGACATGGATACATTATGTGTGCCAAACTGAGTCGATCTGCTCCTATTTATAGATTGGTGTCCGAGAGCACCCAAAGTACGTCAGAGAGAGCACGTTATTTCACTAGTGCTGTAAAGAGGTCTGCAAATGCAGAATACCTACTTAGAGTTTCACATTATTGCTAGTGTTAGAAACCGCATCTAAGGCTCCTTGCCGCGTAAGCTACGTGGCTGGCACGCCATTTGATGCCTTTAACTTAGCGTGAAATGCAGTGCAATTTGCGCAACAGATTCTGCTGACAGAAGGCGAGAGTAGAGGTGAAGTGGGAACCCTTCTCTCAACAGACTCCTGAGGGCGAGTGAAGTCATCACTAACACAGCGAGGTAACGTTTAATAATGGAAAGAGTAGGCAGTTTTTTTAAAAAATGTTTGTGCTCCTGTTTTATGGTCTGGAAGTCTGCTTTTACTGTTTATTTCTCTGGTACTACCACAGTCATTGTCTGCAGCAGGTAAAGTGCATGCACTCTCCCATACCTTGCAATACACCTATATGTTCTTGGACTTTGATGTTTCTGGGGGGTACAGAGCTGACCTCGGGTGACTGTCCAATTTACAGGCAATTCTACCGATTATGCAGCAGTGATGCACTGTTGTGCTTTGTTATGATTTTTAAATATTTTTTTCAGCAGTTTTTCAACTGTTGGCTTTTATATTTTACAGAGCAACAACAACATTGTAAACTGATTAATGTGATCGATGTTTCGTTGTGAGAAATAGTTATGGAATGTATTTGGGAGATGATGTATTCCGTCTAGTGTCCTTTTTCAATAAAAGCCACAATGCCGAGGCAGGATAGGACTGTCGCTGTGTATGTCTTAGTTATTACAGAAGGAAGTGTGTTTTCACATTAAAGCTTTCATGTTGGGTATTGTGCCTTACACTGCCCCTTATGTTTTTATTTTATGTTAGATATGTGACAAATAAAAATACAAGTCAGGTTTAGTCCAACACTATGTCCCTGGACTGCTTACAGGGGTCCAGGTGTACTTTACTAGAAGTGTCCAGCCTCCCTCCTTACAATAATGCCATTAACAACTCAGTTGTCCTGCACCCTATATGTGGTCTAGATTCTTATTGCTTTTTCATTTTTTTTGTCTAAATTAACTTAAAATGCACTATTTGCCCTTTTTTTCTTTCTAAACATTTCTCAAAGGAAGATCCCCCTTCCCCTGATCTTGACTTATATCGGTTGGGCTCACTTGGGGCTAACTTTTTACACTTTGAAAAATCACCAGCTGCCACTGCTTTACTTATTTTACGAGCTCAAACAGATAAGGTGAATGCTTCAATAAAAAGAGCATTTTGATGGCAAATGTGCTATGTATGAATGGTACTCAGCATTGTCATCTCGAAGTCTGTTATGAAGTTCTGTGCTTCTCCAGTATTGGGGTATCTTTCATAGATTCACATGCCTGAATCATTCCCCGTCGTCGGAGTGGGAGTCCCACGGTACATAAAAAGCAATAATTATGCACATAATAACCATAATATAGGTAATACATAGAACCAGGAAGTGAAGTAGATAGAAACTACAGGGGAAGAAACTTCCATTTTTATGACTTGTCCAAGTCATTATAAACAGTCCAAACTGCAGCCAATCAGGCGACAGCACCCTCCAGAATGCTCTCCCCAGAGGCTGAGGCTCTCAGATTTTCTACCGCACGTCGTGTGAAGGGAGTCTCCCTGAGCTCTGCTCAGTACTTTTCTATTTCTTCACAAATTACTTCATTCAGGATGTCTTCATCTAAAAGATCTCTCTTTCGACCCTGTGAGTCTTGTGGGAAGCTCCGGCTGTTTTCAGAAGACCCCCACAAGAAATGCATTTATTGCCTGTATCCGGATCACCAGGTGAGGGACTGCAAGATCTGTAGGACCTTCCCTCAAAAACTCTCAGAGACAGAGAGGACGTCTACTTCTGTGGCTACAGAAGATCAAGGATCAAGACAACCCCTTATCTGATGTGGGGAGTATTGCCTCAGGCTCTACTGTGTCCTCTAGGAAGAGGATTGCTGAGGAGGTCTTGTCTTCTCCTGGGGCTAAGGTGTCGAGAAAACAGCAGTCCTCAAAGGGTGCTGAATTGCCTTCCTCCTTAAAAAAGGCTCCTCCACCTTCTACAAGTAAGCCTCCGAGAAAAACTGCGAAGTCTCTGGCTTCAAAACGCTTGCCTGAGAAGATTTTACCTCAGAAAAAGGTACCGTCGTCGACGGCATCGACGACGACTTCGTCGACGATACTTACCATCGACGCTACAACGACGTCGACTGCCACCTTCTCGTCGCCGAGACCACAGATGGTCATGTCGTCGGCGTCATCACCGTCGACGCTGGTTTCGGTATCCGTGAAGCCAATCTCGTCGACGACGGAAATTAGATCTACCGTCGACGTCCCGTCGACGACGAAGAGTAGAAAACTCCCGTCGACGACCGCCTCGTCGACGACTGCCTCGTCGACGAAGACTGCCTCGTCGACGAATACTGCCTCGTCGACGGAGACTGCCTCGTCGTCCAAGATTGCCTCGTCGTCCAAGACTGCCTCGTCGTCGGTTACTTCATTTACACCGGCTTCGACGACGACCGCTCCGTCGACGGATCCCTCGTCGACGCTACAATTATCTGCTTGTACAGAATTGCAGGTTTGGTCAGCGACTGCAGCAACGGCGCCTTCTGCACCGTCTGCGACACAGGTGCAATTACCACCACTGACAACAGCATCTTCCTTGCTGCATAGACGTGGTTCTTCATTGAAGAACCTCTCTCCACTGCATATTTCTCCTACTAAGGTACCTCTAGAATTGCCTGAACAACTATTAGATTATGGTGCGGATGATGAGGAATCTGAGGATGATGACAGATTTCGCACTGCCAGGAGCCCATCAGAATTATTCATCAAATATCAGGAGGACGATCAGGATGACGATCCTCCCCAAGAGACTGTTGATCCAGCTCCAGATGCGATTCCAACGGCGCAAATGCCTTTGGCTCTATTAAATAATCTACAATTCATGTTGGATGATTATTATCGCCGTTTCCCTCCATCTGAATCGGCTTCATCTATTCCACCGACGCCTGTACCTCAAACTTCCTTTTCTGCGTTGAGGTCACCCAGACCACCGTCTCCGGTGCCGTCTCATCATTCCAATGATGCTCACACCTCTGACAATGATAGGGAGGAAGGAGAATTAGACGACAGATCGCTTCTTACGGAGTGGGATGATTACCAACTGCAAACTCCGTCTCCTTCAACTCCAGCTTCCATCGATTCTCCTCCTGTTGACATCGGAGGGTTTCATCTTCTGATGGAAAGGGCAACTCAAAGGTTCCTCATGCCTATGGAAACCAAAAAGGATGAGTGTTTCCTATATGACTTTAAAGATCAGACGAGGAAGCAGGTACGGACCATCCCAATAATCGACTTCATTTGGCAAGAAGGATTGAAGGTAATGAAGGCTCCTGCTTCTGTTCCTGCGGTCCTACCTCGCCTCGACAAAAAATATAAGGCGCCAGATAATACACCGGCATGTCTCATAAGTCAACCAAAAGCCGATTCTGTCATTGCCCAAGCGGCACAACGGCGAGCTAGAAACCCATCTTCTCCAATCACAGCTCCTCCAGATCGGGATGGCAGACGATTGGACACTATTGGGAAAAAAGTTTCCACCATGGCAGCAACAACAGTCCGTGCTGCTAATTCTCTGGCCATACTAGGCCGATACGACAGTCAGATGTGGTCAGATATCTCTCCTTACATCGACATGTTGCCAGAACCATCCAAATCAGAAGCTTTAAAAATACTGCAAGAAGGAGAACGTATCTCTGCGGAGATCATAGATTCGGCCGTAGATGTCGCATCTACAGGTTTTAGACAACTGGCAGGGGCCGCAGTACTACGACGGCAAGGCTGGCTCAAATCGACATCTTTTCGCCAGGAGGTTCAGGCAAAGATAATTGACATGCCGTTTGATGGTGAATCACTGTTTGGCCAACATGTGGATGAGGCCCTTCAAGCCATCAAGAAGGATACCGAGACAGCAAGATCTCTGGGTACTCTCCAATTTAAGAAGCCGCCCTTTCGTGGAGCTAGGGGCCGTGGCTCCTTTTCTAGTCGAGGAGGATATAACCAACAAAGGTCATACCAGTCCTTCCAAAATAGTCAACGATACCAAACCCAACGCCAACAGCCTTACGGACAACGAAATACCTCATATTCACAGAATAAGAGAAGGCCTTCCTATCGGGGACGCGACACATCAAAAAAACAGTGACAACCGCCGCCTGCCACCTATTCTACCGCCTACCCTTTTAAAAGTTGGAGGGAGAATCTCCCAGTTCTACTCGAACTGGTCCGCTATAACATCAGACAAGTGGGTCCTGGACATTGTGGCCAGAGGCCATGTTCTAGAGTTCATAAAGATCCCTCCAAACTCTCCTCCCAAAGGCCCACCACCATCTCATCTCAAGGAGCTTTTTTCCCAAATAAATTTGATGCTAAGAAAGGGAGCGATCGAGAATGTCCCTCAATTGCAAAGAGGAACCAGGTTTTATTCAAGATTCTTCCTGATAAAGAAGAAATCGGGAGAATGGCGCCCTATTCTGGATCTCCGCTCCCTCAACAAATATTTAAAGAAGTTATCCTTCCGGATGTTAACGCTTCAAGAAATACTTCACCTACTTTCTGCGGGAGATCACATGGCCACCCTCGACCTCCAGGACGCATATTTCCATGTACCGATTCTTCCCAGACACAGGAAATTCTTGCGGTTCAGAGTGGCGGGCAGGGACTTTCAGTTCAAGGTCCTTCCCTTTGGACTACGTTCCGCACCCCGTGTATTTACCAAGGTTCTAACACCGGTGACTGCACAGCTTCGTCTGGAGGGGATCCAAATCTTTCCGTATCTAGACGACTGCCTTATCAAGGCGAATTCTTTTACGGTCGCAGACGCCCACATTCAGAGATGTTTGTACCTCTTCCAATCTCTACGTCTCTCCATCAATCTCGACAAGTCTCATCTAGCTCCATCGCAAAGACAAACATTCTTGGGAGCCACGTTAGACACTCAACTGACACAAGCATTCATCTCAAAACAAAGGCAACAAAAGATTTGCAGCCTTGCCCACCTGTTGCGCTCAAAAAGGTACGCTTCAGTCCGACAGTTAAAGTCATTTCTGGGGATGATTTCTTCATGCATTCCTTTACTTCCCAACTGCCGTCTAAAAATGAGACCCCTACAAGAGGAGCTCGACCACCAATGGTTGCAAGTTTCAGGCTCCTTCAACGATCTCATTCGCATCACTCCCCGGATGCGACAAGCCTTACTCTGGTGGACTCGCAAGAAGAATGTGGAAAAAGGGTGCGCATTCCTAGTGGAAGCTCCAAGTTTCACCATCACTACAGATGCATCCCTCGAGGGGTGGAGAGCACACCTTCAAGGGCTCACAGTCAGCGGCAAGTGGAACATCCAGCAACGAACGTGGCATATCAACCTTCTAGAATTGCTGGCCATCTTCCTCGCCCTAAAATCCTTTCGCACCATCATTCTGGGAGCATCAGTATTAATCCGGACAGACAACACAACAAGTATGCACTACTTGAACAAACAAGGAGGAACAAGGTCTGCCCGGCTCTCGCAACAAGCCCAACAAATTTGGGACTGGGCATTACGACACAGGATCAGCTTGTCAGCGATGCATGTTCCCGGAGTTTCCAATGTCCTGGCAGATTCCCTCAGCAGATCAATAGTATCCAATCACGAGTGGGAGTTACATCAACCAACGTTGGATCAAATTTTTCAGGCGTGGGGTCGTCCCAATCTGGACCTGTTTGCGACCAGTCAGAACCGCAAATGCCCATTCTTTGCAAGTTGGCTTCCCCACAAGGGGTCACGCGGGAATGCTTTTTCGATGAATTGGTCACAGATCTATGCCTACGCTTTTCCTCCGATACCGTTGGTTCCCAGAGTTCTCAGGAAAATGAAGAGAGAACCTTGTCGCCTAATCCTCATTGCTCCCAAGTACCTTCAGACTTTCATCTCAACGAACCAATAATTTTGAAAACTTTCTTTCCTAATCCTCAATCACCTGCGGAGAGAACTTTGCATACACTTGACATCAAAAGATGTCTCAAATTCTATCTACAAAGGACTTCTTCCATCCGTAAATCTGATCAGTTATTTGTGGCCTATGGGAAAATACGCCAAGGTCAACCAATATCCAAACAGACCATAGCTCGTTGGATTTCTGCTGCGATTTGTTTCTGTCATCAACAAGCAGGAAGACCATTACAAACGATTCCAAGAGCGCACTCTACTAGAGCAATGTCCTCGTCTACTGCTTTGTTTGCTGGTGTGCCTCTTCATCAAATCTGCAGAGCTGCAACATGGTCCAGCACGCACACTTTTACCAAGCACTACTGTTTGGAAGCTGCCAGTGATGCAGATACGTCTGTGGGACAAGCGGTTCTCCGTAATCTTTTTAAATAAGGTGAGCCTCTGTTCTTCCCTCCTCCTCTTTACTGTTTCTCAGACTGAGATCAGCTATGTTTATTTTATATAAATATATATATATATGTATATAGATATAACATTGCAATATATATTTATTTATTCACAAATATATACTTATATGCATACTGTGGAACCTCTATGTATGTTATTGCATAAGGTCTCTTGTACATAGGATTATGTTACAAGCACAATCTTACGAGCATTATTATGGATGTACTGCTTTGTACTCTGATTCAGGCATGTGAATCTATGAAAGATACCCCAATACTGGAGAAGAACAATAGTTACTTACCTGTAATCAGTGGTTCTCCAGTATTGGTATCTTTCATAGATTCACATGCAACCCACCCACCTCCCCTCAGAGGCTCGTTATGCTCTTTTTACTTGTTACACTCTTGTGCGAGAAAATCTGAGAGCCTCAGCCTCTGGGGAGAGCATTCTGGAGGGTGCTGTCGCCTGATTGGCTGCATTTTGGACTGTTTATAATGACTTGGACAAGTCATAAAAATGGAAGTTTCTTCCCCTGTAGTTTCTATCTACTTCACTTCCTGGTTCTATGTATTACCTATATTATGGTTATTATGTGCATAATTATTGCTTTTTATGTACCGTGGGACTCCCACTCCGACGACGGGGAATGATTCAGGCATGTGAATCTATGAAAGATACCAATACTGGAGAACCACTGATTACAGGTAAGTAACTATTGTTCTTATACTGAATAAGCAACTACCTATGTTATTATATGACATTGCCATCTCTTTATTAATGTAATAACTGTACTTTCACAATTGCTTTTTTAACCTTCTTGCTTTCTCAAATTTGCTTGAAAATGCACCATTTGCCCACTGTTTTTCTAAATTTTCTCGGGGGGGAAAACCCCCCCAAACCCTCCTTATGGCGATTTTTGGCACGCTCGCTACGCTCGCTCGCCCCACCGCACATTTTACGCCTCACCACTCACGGATGTCACCAGCCGCCACTGCCCAGGATGCTTCTGTATTTTCTCAATTAAGGTAACGGTATCTGGGACAGCATCAGTCAAAGGAGGTGTGTGCTTGTTCAATTTGCGATAATCAACTGTCAGCGCCAACTATTGTCACTTTTGTGCACAGACCACACAGGGTTATTCCAGGCGGTAGTGATTGGAATCTCCACCCCTGCCTCTATCAAGTCTTGTATGGTTGCACTGATCTTATCATGCCCTCCTGGAATTCTGTACTGTTTCAAATGAATTACCTTAGTAGCCTAGGGCACCTTCACTGGAGGAATCCTCAAGTGACCCACCCTTACGGCGCCAATTGAAATGTACCTTTTTGATCCAAATTGATAGTACCTGTCCTCCAAATACAGAGTTATTCCCTTCAAGATATCAATTCCAATAATATATTCAGAGAGGGGCACAATCAATACAGTGTACTCTCTTTTTGGTATTCTCCCTATTTTCATTTGGACCTTTGTCTGCACAGCTGGTGTCTATTTTCCGCCTAGGTCTGTGATTGTGAAATACTGCCCTTTAAATTTTTGGGATTTCCATATATCAAAGTGGCCTCCGCTCCGGTGTCTACTAGGGGTACGGCCTTCTGAACATTACAATGTTTCCAATAAATTTCTATGTCAACATAAGGTCTATTGTCTTTCCGAGCCCATCTCTGTACCGGAGCTTGACCTATTTCCTAATCTGCTTTCAACCCTTGCCCAGGTCAAATCCGGGAACAATCTGTCATACTCTCAGGGGAACTCTTCCCCTCTCCGGTTCTCACTGAGCCATTCACGTTCTGAATCTCTCCCTTCCTTCATCTTCAAATGGGCAGCTCTCTCACCCTCCTTTTCCTCTTCATCCACCTCTGACTTTCTTTGACTCACTTGCATTTTATTCTGCTTACTCACTTTCCTGCCTCCGTCTTTTTTGTCCAACCCTCTTTTCCGATACATCTCCAACAGACTTCTAGTCTCTATTCCATCTATCTTCTCTTTCTCCACTCCATCCCTCAACAAAGCCATAAACATATCTCTCCTAGACGGCCTGTTTTTATCTGTACGTGTCTCAGATCTGGCGGCTCTTTCAGTCCTTATCCAGTCCCCCAACTCTTCCAACTCACGAACTGCCTCAATCAACAGCGCCAAATTATTACCAGGCTGGTTAATAAGCAAAGTCATCATCACCTGTTTGTAAGCAGGGGGAGCCAAACAGATTATTTTATTTCGCACTGACACAGTCAACAGTCCATCCATCAACTTATGTGCATTTTCCAGAAAAATAGCAGTTTTCATCACTTCCTCCTTAAGCCTCTGTATAACATCTCTCAATGTATACCAAGGTTTATCATTCACTGGCCAGTCTAACTCTGTCGGGTATTTATGATTGCATCCAACCACTGCCAATTGTAACAGGTTAGTTTGATTATTGCCCCTGTAATTCCTAAACTGCTCCTGCACTGTAGGATCAGTACTGAGTGTGCAGAATTTCACTGCATCTCTGTGTTCCAACATTACCCAGAGGCTCCCATATCAAACAACCTTACCATCCATGCAAGCAGAGATTCTCCAGGTCTTTGTCGGAATCTGTCTAAAATGTCATTAATTTCCTGCTGAGTAAAATCCTCCATAGAATCCATTGCAACCCCCTGTGGAAAATTTGAACCACTCTGTATTTTCCTACGATGTATGGGCTGCGCCTGAACCACTTTACGTTCTTCCGACTTACCCTGGCTGCTAGCTTGATCACACTCTCCTCCAGAGTCTGAAAACTCTGAAGAATCCCAAATATTCCCATCCCACGTTTCTGGGTCCCAGTCAATTCCTACCTTTGCGATAGCTAAATGCACTTGTCTCTTGTTAACCCTTCCCCTCCTTTTCGTGTACTTCTAATGTGCGATACGGACTGTACCCTTTTCCGCCACAGTCTGGTAAGTTTCCAACTTATCTTGTAATACCTTATTCTGACAAGTTAACATCGTAGAGGTATTTTTGGCCTCAACAAACAGTTTTTTAATATTTTCATGTTCCTGCTGCAGCTGAACACATTTCTCATGCATTTTACAATAAGCAAATAAGAGGATCCAGCCTCTTCGCCCTAACGTGCTAAGCTCTTTCCCTTTCTCAACAAGCACTTTTTTCAAACACGCAACCACTTGTGCTAGCTCAGCGTCAGCTAAACACACATTCCAGTTTTCACTTAGCCCAGCGCAATGAGCCCACTCGTGGGCAAGCATACCATAGCCAACTACCTCCCACCCAGGTATTTCAATTGGTATCTGGGAATCTGCCTTTGTTTTTCTGGAAAACATTTTCTTTCCCCTTTGAACTTCTTTCGAATCCTGCAAGTGACGCCGAAATGTCGTGCTTTTAATTTGACACAATAGGACACATCTAAACCCTGCACTCCCGAGAGGAGGCAAATGCACTGCTGCACCTTTAAATAACACACTTAAAACAGCACTCCCAAAAGACGAGGGGATAAAACAAGACCCAGCACTCTCTTAAGGCGGGGCAAGAAAACAAATTCAGGTGCATTTAAAGTGACACACACATGTTTATTAATTCAATATTTTGGAAAGGAAGGCAAAATATATTGGTTGATGCAGACTCCCAAATATCAAGTAACTTAAGCACAAAACCAGAATAACATGTAGCATATATACATGTAGGAAAGAGCAAAGGAACTTAGAAATTATATACACAAAGTAAGTAACACCTCACCGATCGTTCACTCGACATCCTTGCCAACTCAAGCTGGGGAGACCGTTGACAGCCAGGCATGGACTTGCGACCGGAACTCAAGTTCCGTTCTTTTGTGACGACACGTCTGCCCCACAAATGAGCTCCAATCCACCTGTCAACATTCTCCGGCTTTAATACCTTTTACTCAACGTGAGGCGAAGGTTCTAGAAACCTCACCCCCTTTCTTCTGTTACGAAAAACCGAGTTGGCCATACTGGTCTGTGCCAAGGTCGAGACTGAAGCTGGCCAGGCTCCTGTATTTTGACTCCGAGACAGAGCTGTACACTCCATACATTCCCTGAAAGGTACCAAGCACGCATCCCACACAACATGTTCCAGTTCACTCTGATCGGTGAGGAGCGAAAACAAGTGAAGGGCGAAAACATCCCTTCCCCACTTTGCAGCTACGTGCAAGCACAGAAAATGGACTCTGTTACACAAGATGGAGTCAGCACAGAAAATGGAGACTATTATTCAAAATGGAGCCAATGGTCAATATATCATTCTTAATAACACTACACTGCGTGCGGCCCAACTAGTTACGTTGGATTAATTATTATGGCACGAGATGTCTACCGCGAGCCCAGCTTTACCTCACAGACATTTTCTAGTGGATCATAAGCTACTAACAGGCGAACCACCTTTGGGCCTTGCCTATAACAACGTTAAGTTTTTAAAAATCCCTGAGCAAGCTAATGCAAACAAAGTCTTATGTAGAAGGAAAAGAATTAACAAAAGCATGCTTGTAAACTCTTGTACAATTTTAAAGCCACAACCATTCTTTGATAACAGCATTCCAAAACACTAAAAAGAAAATTTGCATTGCATAGATTTGGCATTCGCTCCACTGTATCCAGCTCTCCACAGTGACAGAAAACCAATGGCGACCTGAGTTGCAGGCTATGTGGGGCTATAGAAGAAACACTGTTGCACGTTCTATGTATCTGTCCAGTAGTTTTAAATGAGCAACACTGGATGCTTCGTCCACTATTTAATCAACTCTTGGTCTGGACTTGCAAGCAAGCTGTGGTGGAGGTGCTGAATCCCTCAAATACATAACTAAACTAGAATTTTATAAAATGTATGCTCATTCAAAAGAAGGCCTAGTGCAGGACATTTGATTATAACCACTTTAATTACATGTAGTCTTTTTAGTTTTTAACTTCTAATTTAAGTATGGTAATCACAGAATCTTGCTTGACCCAAATCTGCACTGTTTTTAATTGACGTGTATCATTTATGTGATGGTTTTTATTGTTTCCTGTTCGCTTAAGATCATTGCAAAATTTATAATATTTATGCATAATTTTAGGACAAAAGTAGCCCTAGTGCAAGACATCTGAGGATACATAGGTAGTTGATCTTAGCATACATGGTCTTTTAAACTTTTAATTATAGTTAATCACAGGTATTTGTTTGATACAAGCCTACGCTGTTTTTTTATTAATATTTATTATTTCGATCTACTTTTTCTATGCATGTAATAGTCTCTATTGACTCAGCATTTTTTATAGCAGTAAAAACTTGAAGCTTATATTGGGGGAGAGGCGAAGAGGGGGAAATTAACATTGATTCTCACTGGGCTAAGGGGGAAACCCTTGTCACATTTTTGATATTACTAATTGTTTATATTCCTTAATAAACTTGCTCAGACTTTAAGCATGTGTGTGAAAGGATTATTTTTTCTGGATTCTGCTTGATTTTCTGTGGGGATTCTCAGCTTGTGAGTTGCATTTCCACATTTGGCATTTCCACATTTTTCATGTATTATGTGACAAGACTGAAAGATGAGGACTCCACACCATGTTCTTAAATGTGCCTTACATTAGCTTCTTCTACGGGTGAACATCTATACAGAATCCACCATAGTTGTAGCACCCAAAATCCAGATGCCTGTGCGAAGTCTGTTGCATGGCTGAGCTGTAAACCCAGTGGTATAAATCCATCTGCCTCAAAGTCATAGAGACCTCAGCGAATACTACTGAAAATGCACGTGTCTGAATTGCATATATCTCGTGGCATAAACCCCACAATCTGTTCAGTATCCCATTCTCATTGGATTATTAAGGTATAGTAGCTGTCAGAGCTGAAGAGATTATTGGGTTTAACCCTGTTCAGTACACAACAGGCCTGCAGAGGTCATAGGGTATTAATACCACACAGTAACTGTTAGAACTGCAGCAGTTTTAGGGTGCAGATGTTATTCTGCATTTGTCAGAGTTACAAAGATCTCAGGTTATGAACACTATACTGCACCTATCAGGGCAGCAGACAGTTCCCGGTGTAAAGTGCAGTCTGTACCTGTTAGGGTTGGAGGCATCTATGTCCTCAGTCAGTGCTGCACAGACTACAGGGCATTACAAGCATCAGGCACCTGTCAGAACTACAGACGTCTAAAGATATTTCCAGCATATGGCACCTGTCAGTGTTGCTGAGATCTCTAGTTATAAACTGTTACTGTCCCTTTCAGTTTTTCAGAAATTCAGTGTATTAACCATTTACTGCACTTGTAAGGGCACCAGAAAATTCTGGTATAAATAGATATAAACAAATACCCGTAGGGGTTAGACTACAAGAGAGCTCATGCTATTAACTGCATATTGTGCCTTTCACAACTGCAGAGATCAGCAGCCGTTACCTCTGGGTATGATCACCACAGTTACACTTCTCATTGTTGCAGATTTCTCAGATAGTACTTTGAATAGCCTTAGAACAGAAAGAATTACAGTTATGCCTTTAGTTAATAGCTGTTTCCTCCATTTATAGAATATATATGAGTGTCTGTGTAAAGTTCTATCAAGTGCATAGCATTTTTCATGCATATTTACAGTAAATCCAAAGAAATTCTTGTTAAGTGTTAATGTTCCTTTGTAGAGGAAGGGTTCGATTGACAACATTGTTACTTGTGTGGCTGGCCTCCAACCTACAAGAAGACAATTACATCATTTTTAAATGAGGTCAACACAGTTAAACCAATCAACAGTCCAGCATATCCATAAAGGCAGAAAATCCCCAAATAGCTTTCTCTTTCTTGACTGCGACAGTATCGCTTCCACTACTTGCCATTAGTCTGCTTAGGAACCATCAGATCCTGCAACAATCCAGAGCCAAGAACCATGAATCTGAACCTTCTGACCTCAATCAAGAGAAACTCTTACAAACCATGCAGAACCAAAGTTAGAAGATAATTATGAACTTCTATAGTGGACACACTCACAATTAAACAAATCACAGTCAGTGGTAAGAAGAAAACGAGCAAACATACTTACGCCATACCAAAGTCATGAAAATGTGTTTCCAAACAAGACCTCAAATCACATACATTCTTCGAGGCTGGGAGAAACAAAGGGCCTCAAGAACCTTGGGTAGGAATAATCCTCACCTCAATGTCCTTAATAGAATTGAAACTTTCCTTCATGTTTACTAGGACATTTTTCTTTCTATTTCCGGACCGAAGGAGAGGATTAAGCTCGTTCAAAGCTTGTCCACCACCAAATTCACCATATCCACGACTGGCTTAAAATAGAACCACTTGAACATGGAGTCCGGAGACCAATCTGCTGTGTTAATAATGTCTTCAATGTGAGCCCCTAGAGAAAATGCTTTGGAGACTATTGCACCTCTGACAGAATGGGCTCCAAATTGCGAGACATCAATGCCCACTTCCTGCATTAGCCAGGGGATCCAACAAGCTATGGTGGAAGGAGTGACCCCTTTGAAAGGTTTCCTGAGGGATATTACCAACTGCCGCTCCCCCGGTGTATGGAGTTTTTCCGTCATACCTTCGTAGGCCATGAGGCAACGTACCACACACAACTTGGGGGCTTTGTTAAAAGCTGGATAAGACACCACTTTGGAGTTTGACTTTGTATGTCTAGAGACGGGGAAGGTGACCCCCCTGTGGGGTGAAAACCCGTCCTGAGATGTCCAGGGCCCGCACGTCCGACACTCTCCTACATGACACTAGGCATAGAAGCATGGCGAGTTTTGCGGACAATTCATTGCGCGACAAGTGCTTGTTCGGTTGACAAGATCAGAAAAGGTATAAGACTTTGTTAACATCCCATAAGGTTGAGTACCTGGGTTCCGGTGGGAGTACCAAATGTATTTCTCTCATCAGCTTACACACCATTGGGTGCTCGCTCACCGGAAAAACTGGTAAGGGGGCATGTCCTACAGAAATGGCTGACCTATAAGAATTGATCGTACAATACACTAGTCCCTGGGATGCCAAGAATGCCAAAAAGTTCATGATAGGAACCACTTCGCACCCCATAGGATCTTGATTGTTTGGAAAACACTAACCAACCCATCTGGCCCATGTGGACCTGTAATGCTTATTTGTTCCAATTGGCCACGCTGCTGCCAGTATTCTTTCAGCTTCCTGTGAAAGACCAGGGAGTCTCCAGCGTTGCCGGAAATCTGCCAGGCCATGAGAGACTAGCGGCTGATGATTGCCCAGAGGATCCTGAAGGAGATCCGGCATGTGGGGTAAAAGGATTGGAGAATCCCAGGAAAGTTCCAGAAGAACTGGAAACCATATTTGAGACATCCAGTACGCAGTGATCAAGACCACCTTCGCCCTCTGCCTTCTGACCTGAGCTGATAGCCTCATGATGATGGCGAATGAGGTAAAGGCGTAACCTGTCTCTAAAGACCAATTCTGGAGTAAGACGTCTGTTGCTGTTATCAGAGGGTCTGGCTTCCAGCTGAAGTACCTGGGAAGTTGATGATCTAGCCGGGAGGCAGAAAGATCCACTGTGGAGGGAGCCCAAAGGGCGTCCAGCCTCCGAAAGACTAAGGAGTTCAACTGCCACAAAATCATGTCCGACCATGATCTGGAGCAATAGTCTGCTACCACATTGGACGCTCCGGTAAGGTACTCCGCCATCATTGAGACATTGTGAGACCGACAGAAGGTCCAAAACTCCTTGGCCAGATCCACTAAGACTTTTGACTTGGTACCCCCTAGATGGTTGATGTAGCATACCTCTGACACATTGTCCATCTTGAGGAGGTTACTGCAGTCGACCCTGTCTTTTGTCCAACGCTTGATTGCAAATGGCCCAGCCATCAGCTCCAAGCAATTGACGTGGAGCTGCTGCTCATCTATGGACCACTTTCTTCCTGTGAAGGAATCCCCGCAAGAGGCTCCCCAGCCGGATTTGCTGTCATAGGACTCCATGATTAAATCCGGATCGGAACCGAATACGGCCCGACCGTTCCACGCCTCCATGTGGTCCAGCCACCATCTAATTTCTACCTTGACTTCCTCCGTAAGCGAGATCTGTTCCAAATATTGGAGACCCCGGTAAAGGTGAACGGTCTTGAGGCTTTAGAGGGCCCTGTAATGGAGAGGGCACGGGAAGATCACCTGTATGGAGATGGATAGAAGACCTACAACCCTGGCTACCTGCCTGAGAGAGGTTGTGGATCTGGACAGCGTCCTTCTCAACTCTCTGCAAATTTTGGTTACCTTCCGAGAGGGAAAGCTTAAGGTCTTTGCCACTCAATCTATGACAAAACCAAAAAACGGCGTCTGTTTGGCAGGGACTAGAAACAACTTTCGCTAATTGACCACGAAACCTAAACTTTGGAGCAAATCCACTGTTGTTTGAAACTGTTCCGTCAAACGTATTGGACATTGGTCCAAAAGGAGGAGGTCATCCAAGTAAATTATGAGGCGAAACCCTCTTGCCCTGAGAGATTCCACCACCGGTTTGAGAACCTTGGTAAAACAACAGAGAGCTGAGGAGTACGAATAGAAGAGTTGAAAACTCGTACACCTGGTCCTGCCACCTGAACTGCGGGAATCTGCAGTGGGAAATAAAAATGGGGACTGCTAAATACACGTCCTTCAAGTCCAAAAACACCATCCAGTCGTTGGGACGAAGAAGATTGCGCAAAAGATGGATACCCTCCATCTTGAAATGATGATAGACCAGCCATCCATTGGATGCCCTGAGGTTGATCACTGGTCATTGCCCACCATGTGTCTTGTCCACCCAAAAAATGTTGCAGAGGAACCGGGGTGGAGGCAGGTCCAGGTAATAGCTCTTTTTTGTAGCAGATCCGCCACCTCTCGATCTATCAAGGTGGTCTGATTGTCTGCAAAAACTAGCTGCGGACGTGGGCGGGATTCCTGAATCGCAGTCTCGTAGAACTCTATGTGAAAACCCCTGATAGTTTGTAGAACCCATGCTTCAGAAGTAAGCTGTTCCCAATTGTGAGTGAATAGAGCCAACCGGCCTCCCACTTTTAGTTGGGAAGGAAGACAAACTCTCACCTGTTGGGGCTTGGAACTGCCCTCCAGATGAACTTCTGGAACCACAGCCACATTGACCGCTTCACGATTGGAAGAACTCCCCTTGTCTGGACTGGTCCTGGGACTTCTTGAAGCCTCTGGGAGGGCCTTGTGTATAAAAGCGGCTGGTCGAGCACCCTGTGCCATGGTGCCCCCAACAAACATTTGGGGATGAAAAATCTTTTTGATTGATGTTTGCGCCTTATTTAAGGAGGTAAAAGTGGCTACATATTTGCCAAGCTCCAAATGAATGGTTTCCCGAAGAGCCCACCTTGCTCCACCGCACAGGCCTCTGTGGATGCCAAATCCCCAGTTTGGGGTCCACCTTCAGAAGGAGGGAACAACGCTTGTCCGTTGACACGGCGCAGTTCGCATTACCTAGAAAAATTACAGCGTATTGCGCCCACCTCAAGAGCACCTCCGGGGAAACTGGGGTAACAGAGGCCTTGGCCTCCTCGGCCAGATCTAAGATCTTTGTGAGAGGTCCACAGATGTCCAATAGCTTATCCTGGCAGGATTTCCAGGACTTATCAATGCCCTTCTTGGGTTCTCTGATATACTTCTGCAAGAAGGTGGCCATGCAGGAATCTATCTCCAGGGTCAATGCAACCCTACCTGAGAGGTGAGGGATGGGGACATTTTGCTCTAGGGCATGTCCTGACTTCTTTCTCTATGGGTTTTCTAAGGCAACCTGCCACAAACTTGGCATCTTTGTCAGAAGGGACCCATTCCGCTGAGCCGGGATGCAATAGATCTTCTGGGACTCGCATATCAGAGGAATCCTCTGTGCCACTATCTAAGGGCTTTGAGGGAGCGGGCCAATGAAGGACACCAGGCTCGGGAGGGTCTGGCCTTTTCTTTAGAGTCACTGTGGGAGTCATCTTCCTTCGCATCAAGGCGATGGGGGTGGGGTAGGTCTGCCGTGTCAGCAAAGGTATCCGGTGTACTCAAGGCAGGGCAGGCAAGAAAAGCTTTTTTAATGCGCTCAAATCCATCCCAGGGTCACCCTTGCACTCAGACGCACGCATAAATGAGGAGAGGGCACCCGGCAGTGGGTGGGCATCATCCCGAATGGATTGGGGGCTGAGGAGGTATAAGCTATTTCCATTAGGCGGCCCTCAAAGGGCCCCCTGGCAGCCGCTAATGCCTGATGGATTCATCGTCCGGGGAAGGACCTGCCAGGACTCTTTTTTCTGAGTATTCCTCCTCCATTACCCCACTAAATTTCAATAAAGCGCAGTGCGCAGTGTCCCTGCCAGTCAGGGATGTTATGTAAAAACAGGAGTACCTGCTGAACACTTTAGGTTTAGCTCACTCTGGTTGTAATGAATATTTTTTCTTGAATATAACTCTGGGCGAGCTTAGCACAAGGCAAAACAGGACCCTGCCCTGGGCTGCCTCACCCTATGGCTCTTGAGAGTGTCAGTATGCCTGGGCCTTGACCCTGAACAGCCGGGGTGGCGCTTAGGGAGCGCTGAGGCAGCAAGCATCCGAGCGCCGTGGATACTGAGGAGTCACGAGGTACAGACCCGCTTGACAAGGGACGCGGGCATCAGGCTGTTCACTGTGAATACAGATCCGTATGACACACGGGTGTCAGAGGCTTCCAGGCGGCTCAGGTCGGCTCGTGCTCCACGGGGACACAAGTTCATCAGTTACCAAAGCTGACTAAAGCGTGTCCTCTGTGGAGCAATGAGACATGCTCTAGTGCTCTCCCGCCTTCTGGCGGCGGCCAGCCTCACCGCCCTCACGCGGTCCCTAGGCTTACTGGACGCCGGTAATGGAGCGATGAGTAGCGCTTCCACGGCCACACGAAGTAGCCACGTGAAAGAACGATTAAGCACAGTACAATCAATTATAAAGCACAGAGAGCAATGGAAGGACCACTTAACTGCTGGAAGCAGGAAAAGAAAGAGGAAGCTATTCGGGGAATTCCTGCCTTTTATGGATATCGTGGATTGTTGATTGGTTGAACTGTGTTGACCTTTCTCTGTGCATCTCAGGAAAGCTAGTTTTTAAAAGTTATTGTTGAAGACTGCTGGAATGAAAATTAAATAAAGTAGAGCATAATCCTTATCGCCGGTCCTGACATAGAATTCTATTCCATTATCCACTTCCCTTGGGTCTTAGGTGCAATCGATTGCAGCCATGTGGCACTTCAGCCACCCCACCACAGGGTGCATAAATTCTGCAAAAAGCACTTCTGGCAGTCCATCAATATACAAGCTGTCTGCAATGCTAGAGACTGCTTCAGTGATTTACTCAGCCTTACCCAAGTGCACACACAAATGGTATATTTTCAGGCATCATTTGCATGCCAGTTGGTTGCAGGGGGTTTCGTTGATATGGCCACTAGATAGATTAACCTACCTCACTGGGACAGCAAGTGTGCCTTGGGAATAGCATCACAAACATTGTTACTTATAACTTCACCCCATCCCAATACTTTGATGAAACAAATATTGATTGCATGCATGTATGGTATATCTGCAGCATTCTCTTGGCTTTGTTATAACAGATATTACATCTATTTGTTGCAGGTAAGGTGCAGTATTACTTCTCTCTCAGTCTCCTCATCCCCATCTGATGTCCAATGATCCTTCGTCAACCAAGGTCCAACAAGGCACATATACATATGCGAGCCATCATTTTGAGTTCAATTTGGTATCCTCAAATTGACCTTCAGATGACTTGATCATCTGGACGGGAGGGTGCGGGCAATGTTCAGCACTCCCCAGAAGTGGTGTGCAAGATCATTTTAGGCTGTTGCGTGTTGCACAACATTGCCAGGCGATGGAGCTTTCTTGTAACCCTTACCCCTGAACTACGGCCCCATCCTGGTTTATGGGATGGGGACACATACCAGAGGTCAGGGTCTGCAGGTGTATGATTAGTGGCTACACATTGCACCTGAGCTGCTAATTTGGTTACTGCATCACACTGGCTCGCAAATGTCGAGTCAGTGATGAGAAGTCAGCTATTACAGTGACCATATATGCTATCCTGAGACACCACACTCGAATCATCATGACATCACAAACAAACCTGGAATTCTAAGTGTAATATTGAATTAATTAATTATTTTACATTTTTCTATATTAAGAGAGAAATTCCCAAACAGCCATAGCTGATAGTGAATATGAATACCTCAGTTAGGAACCAGGGGAAAAATTGGGGAAAGGGTAAGACACCAGAAACATTGGTGTGGAATGATGTCAGCCTCAGATCAGCACAGAACCACAGCTCGATAATCTTTAAAAATAAAGAAACACTATATTAAAAAACAATTAAGACTCCTTGTGACGAGGCCGCAAAATGGCTGCACTTTGAGTGGACTCTGCCAGCTGAGCAATGAATCCCACATTATCCTGATGATAGGGGACACGTGACCTCCTCTATATAGGTAGCGCGAGCTGCCGTCTTCCCGCTGGGGCTGCAAATACCTATGATAACACCCTAAGTGCCGTGATCACGCGGGGCCATAACCCGGCCGAGGCCTGAGGCGGCCTACTGCACAGACCCGAGCACGGAGAGTGTGAACGAAGCCTGGGTGGAAATGGACCCGCGAGTGAGGTTGCCGAGATCGGCGCGCTACACAAGATCGGAGGGGACAGACAAGCTGCAGGAACTACCTACGGAGGCCGCATGAGACTGGTGCTGGATGCCGCGGCAGGGGTGAGATACGCTGCTGAGAGGGGGATCCCTGGGACTGTTGGGGTCCCCCCTCTTCTCCCGACTCCTTTCGTCACCTGCGAGGGACGAAGCCCTCAGCCACAGAGGCCCGCATCGGCAGACGAATACATCGGGAGCCGCAACCGAGGCGGCGAAGGTGAGGGACAGGCCCGCGCCTCCTCAACCACACTGCAGTACCCTCCTGGCCCTGCTTGTAGAGGAACTATGCGGGAAGCAAAGGTCCCCCCGGCGCTGAGGAACTGATCCGGTCGGCAACGGGGCAGCAACCCTCATGTTGAAGGCCTGAGCCCCTGCCAAAAATAGCTCTTCCCCCCGGGCGCTAAGAGGTTGGGAATTGCCAATCCCGAGGCTGCTGCACCGCGGGCCCTGTGACAACCGGTAAGCCCCGAGCTTTGTGCGCCTGCTGAAGCCGAAAGATTACCTCCTACACACGGAAGTGCTGCTGGTGTGGACTAGGAGATAGAAACGGTACTGCAGATATCCTGGGATACCCCAGCACTACAATGTCAAAAACTATACAGCTGCCATCCTGTCCCATAACTGCACAGGGGAAGATACTGCTACCCCTGCTTGCTGAACCCACACGTGGCCTGCTACCCCTGCTTGCTGAACCCACACGTGGCCCACGCAGTTAGCGGGGGGAGGAGATGGGACAGGGCCTTATGGCTACTTGGAGTGGACTGTCTGCACCAGCGGAGTGGGGGTAAGTGGAGGAGGTGCCTCTTATCCAACGGCACGGCATTGCGGATATCATCTGCACCTACCTCAGGCATACCCCCTCACATAATGCTGGGCAATATGGGCAAACAGGACACTAAACAGTCTAAACTTTCCTTTGAGGGCAGGCGACACACCCGTCGAGGAGAATTAAACCAGGAGACTGAAGGCCAGGCTATGCAGCCGTAGGAGACCAGCATGCGGGATGATGATATCCGTACGCTCTTGTTGGAAATGAGAACCAGTCTGAAAACTATAGACTCCAAATTGGATCCCCCCACCGCTCGCCTGGACCAGGTGAAAAAGCAAGTGGACACCCACGAAACACATCTAAATCACCTGGAAACCAGAATGTCGGACGCAAATGACATGCAAGCAGACGACAGACAACGCCTGTTGAAAATAGACAAAGTGCTGGGAGTCATAAAGGCCAAAAATGAGGACCTAGAATCTCGCTCCAGGCGAAACAACCTCTGCATCACCGGGGTCCCAGAGTCCACTGTCATCACCAGGATGGAAGACTATGTAGAGACCCTGCTGCGTGAACTCTTTGGGACTGATTTATCTGAGGTTTTCATCGTAGAGAGAGCACATTGCTCACTTGGCCCAAGGCCACCTCTGGGGACCCCGGCTCGCCCCATAATATCCCGCTTGCTTAATTACCGGGACCGGGTCACAATCCTGAGACGGGCGAGTGAACGAAGGAAGATCAGACACCAGGGAAATACCCTTTCCTCCTACCCAGAACTCACCCTCAAGGTGCAGGCAGCGAGACGGGAATTCCTCCCGGCAAAGCGCATTCTGCAACAAATAAAGGTACCTTATGCCCTCCTCTACCCTGCCAAGCTGCAAATTCCACATGACGGCAAGATGCACTTTTTTGTCAATCCCAAAGTTGTGCTGAAATTTGCCAAGCAGCTTAGCAAGACTCGATGTTCCCCGCCAAAACCTTCTCACTTGATGAAGGATGGACAGACCAGTGACAACGACTAACACACATATAACAACCGAAATCAAACTACTTCCTCTGTGAAGCTAGGGATGCTCTACAGTGCTGACTTTTGGCTCCCTCTCGCCCTGTTGGTCCGCTGAATAGACACTCTCACAAGATACTCTGTGCCACTGGACATTTGTCGGCAAAGATGGTGTCTGAACTTTATTCTCCCCTGAACTGCTGCTTGGTCACCCCGGCTTATGAGACAGGGGCATCCACCTAGTGAGCACATGTCCCCAAGGGATAATTCCTGAAGCAATCATGCTAACTTTGAGTTGGGGTTTTCTTGGGTGGGAGGGCAAGTTGACTCAACCTGATTGGGGGGTTGGTGTGGGTGGGAGAGGGGCTTTTGAAGGGGGGGGCTTTAGGGAGAACAGCGGTACTAACGTCCCAGCATAGGACCGTTTTCGACACAGCTTAGATCCAAGATCATACTCTTCATTGCCTCTTTTAGAACTCCCCTTGACAGGCAACGAGCGACATCCCGGCAAAGCTGCACACAAAGTACTTTCCATTGGCACATCACGATAGCAATCCCCCTTCCTTGACACCATGGCTTTTGTCTCATGCCTAACCTGGAATGTACGAGGGCTAAATGACTGCCGCAAATCCCACCCAGTGCAGGCATACCTAGCACGTCACAAGATAGACATTTGTGTTTTTTACAAGAAACACACTTGACTACCAATTCCGCGCCTCGCTTCCCTGCTCTTTGGTGCGGTGAGATTCACTCCTCTATGTATTCTAATTATGGTTGAGGTGTTTCAATATTACTAAGAAAAGGCTTAGCATGGCATACATCACACTCTCTGGTTGACAAAGTTGGCAGGCGCGTTATTCTGGCAGGCACGCTGTATGAGCAACCAATCACTATGGTGGCCATATACGGCCCCAATATTGACTACTCAGACTTCTTTCTGAAAGCATGGAGACAAGTGTCGGACTATGGACAGGCAGGCGATGGTGTGGGGGGACTTCAACATGACAATGGAAGGGACTATGGACCGCTCCAACACAAGACAACATCACCCACAAGCTGCTAACATGGTCAATACACAAATTCTAGACAACCAGCTCCAACACGTTTGGTGCCACACATATCAAAATACATGCAAAGGCACATGTTTCTCTTTGTATCACAACTCTTGGTCCCGCATAGACTTTGGTTTGTGTCCTAAGACGTTCTGACTTGGACCGAATCAGTTACACACCTCCCGCGTACACTTTCTGATCATGCTCCAGTAAAGCTGGTCATCCACATTCCACAGACACTCCCCCGAGCGTTTACGTGGCGACTGCTGCCGCAGGCACTGCAGGATGCTGCATTCAGAGAGAAAATCCATTCTGCCATAAAAGACTATTTTGCGCTTAACACTGGGACGGTTCAAATGCTATCCACCCTGTGGGAGGCGTTCAAGGTGATAATACGCGGGACCTGTATTGCCAAGCAGTCAGGGGCACTGAAGGCGATACGAGGGTCACTGGTCAGATTGGAACTGGAGATCTAGGCCCTTGAGTGGGAATATATTCAGAATCCCCAGCCTTCTGTATTAGCAGACATCAGGGATAAAATATCAGACTATCGGGAGGAGGCAGATAGGGAGGTGAAATACCTGGGAAGGGAGGCACAGGTGCAGAGATATGGCGAGGGGGATCGCCCTGGGAGAACGCTGGCAGGATTACTGCGCAGGCCCTACACATCCACAAATGTGACCGAATTATTGGATGAAAGGCCTCAGCTGATCTCCCCATCAGTGCTGATAGGGGTTATGTCCTCTTTGTATGCTAAATTATGCACAGCAGGATTGGTGTGCAACCCGTTGTCACTGCAGGATTATCTAGATACCATCCAGCTATTATAGCTGGACCCTGTCCATCAGGAGTATCTTGATTCCCCAATCACCCCGGAGGAGATCGCCCAGGTTATTGCGAGCCTAACGGGAGACAAAGCCCCCAGCCATAGATGGGTTAACACCGGCTTTCTACAAGGAGTATGCTCCTCTCTTAATCCCACATCTCATAGAAATGTACCAAGACTCGCTCACTAAAAGCCATCTTCCCCCATCTCTACGAGAGGCAGTTATAGTGACCTTACTGAAACCGGATAAGCCTGCGGAACACTGTGACTCCTACTGGCCCCTCTCCCTCATAAATATAGACAATAAGATATACGCCAAGGTGCTAGGAATCTGCTTGTCGACCCTCATGCCCCTAATTGTGAGACCAGACCAGTCGGACTTTGTCCCCGGCCGTACCACTTCACACAATGTCTGCAGCATATTTGCTGTAATGCACCACATTCACCCCTCTATCCCAGTAGTGGCCGCCCTGTTGGATGCCACTAAGGCATTAAACTCCCTAGAGTGGACATTCCTTTTCCTGCTGCTTCGGCGCTTGGGGCTTAGCCCTAAATTTGTCCAACAGATGCAACTTCTATATACTCTCCCTACGGCTCGCGTCAGGCTGAACTGGCATGTCTCGGAACAGATCGAAATCGCACGAGGCAGGGATGCCCCTTGTCCCAGCTCCTATTCGCTATAGCTATGGAGCCACTGGCTGCCAGATTGTGCCAGCATCATGCTGATAGAGGCATTGGCTTCACGACACGTGGCCTGGTTGTGTCAATGTATGCTGACGATGTCACTCTCTACATACGAGAACCGTGAACAAACTTAGAACTGATGACGCAAGAGGTGATACGCTTTGGGGGGTACTTGGGAATCCAGATAAATTGGAACCAATCGGTCTGATTCCTGCTTACAGAGGACACGACGCCCTATGCAACCGAGTTTCCACTGAGATGGGCAGTGGAACCGACCAGGTACCTGGGAATATGGCTTAGCAGAGACCCGAAGGAGCTATGGCGAGCGAATTATGGTCGCTTAAAGGATTGGCTAGAGACGCATGTCCAGTTGTGGACTAAGCTACCATTATCCTTAGCAGCCATTGCAAAAATAGTAATATTGCCCAAGTTTTTATATCTGTTCGTCAATGTTCCACTTCCACTCACAGCACAATTCTTCAAGCGGCTCAGGTCAAATATGATCGCGCTGGCATGGGCGTGCGGGCAACCGAGGGCCACTTACGAACTCCTAACATTACCGCTTACAAAGGGGGGTCTGGGTGCGCCGGATATGAAGTTGTATGCCCTATGTGCCAAGCACACTATCTGCATTTTTGGCTCCACCGACCCCGTTTCAACCACATGTAGCAATGGAGCAGGACCAGGTGTACCCATGGCCGCTTGCGACAGCACTGTTCCAACCCTACAAGAAACCCCGAACTGAAACTAACACAGTGGAATGTGTGAGGTGGGCTTGGGACGGTCTTTGTAGGCGTGCTGGCCTCACAACACTGTACGCGCCTTCTATATCACTGGCCGAGCCCTATGTTCCCTCCCATACAGGACAAGGGTGCAGTTAGGTGCGCAGGAGCACTTGGCATCAAAGTCTTCGCTGATCTATATCCAGAGAGTTGGTTCCTTTCTTTGCCTGTAAGCTGACACACACGCCCCCGGGCCACTAGACACGCTCTTGTACTACCGCATCAGAGCCGCTTGCCGTACATTGCATAGCACATTCCTATCTCTGCGGCACTGGAATATGTACACACATCTATATCTCCGCGCAAGCTTATTACTCGGCTTTACCCCCTCACGATGGCCGCCTTCCCGATAAGTACTCCAAAAGCAAGAGCTGCCTGGGAGGAGGAACTGGGATCGGACATGTCCGATTCGCAGTGGGATTATTGCTGTGGCCAATCTGTAATGCTGTCTCCTGACTATAGACTTAGATTGATACATTTTAACTACATAAACCGACTAAACCGCACTCCATTGCAGCTTTTTAGAATGGGACTAGTTACTGATTCACGTTGCCTACGCTGTCACGAGCCCAATGCTACATTTTTGCATCTGGTATGGTCATGCCCTAGGGTGACGAACTTCTGGGCCATGGTTTGCGGTACCGTGGACGCCATCATAGAGGCCCCTTTTCCACCCAACCCCATGGTGTGTCTACTTGGATACGTGAAAGACGCCCCTGAAGGCTACCAACGCCTCACTGCGATGTTACTTTTGCAGGCCAAACGTAGAGTGGCGATGCAATGGGGTAGGAGGCCGGCCCCCACTAGCCGGGCTTGGCTGACCGACGTTGCCTACTGTCAGGAACAATTAACAATGTACTGGCACCTCATGCCACCAGGATCTCGGCCCAAAGACATCTCGGCGCCCCTTGCTACTTATCTCTACGACAGGGTACCGGCGAGGCAGACACACTTACTCATGATTCACCCACAGATTGATTGACCCACTTGGACATTTCTCCCCCGACAAGTATGTCTCCACTATTCTACGATATATGTGTTATAAGTTTAGGTGGGATGTGCTGTCGTAGCTGTATAGATACTGCCCTACTACTTTGCATGACGTCTAGGGATGTACCTCTTACATAATGTTGCCTGGCTTAACATGTATCGGGCATGATGTTACTGTACTGCGTCCGACTGCTGAGTGTCCTTGTTGGGTTGTGTTCTCTTTTTTGGAAAAAGCAATAAATAAAAAAAAAAAAAAAGACTCCTTGTGACGAGCTTGTAGAATGTAAACGTAAAAAGAAAGGAAGATGGCATCTTACCTCTCACTCTGCAAGGAAAGACTATGGGCCTGAGTGGCGGACGGGTTACTCCATCACGACGTGATGGATAACCCATCCACCTAAATATAAATTCCATAGGATTTATTGGGATTTATATTCCGGCGGATGTGACCGTTGTGATGGAGTAACCTGTCCACCAAGATCTAAATCAGGCCCTATAACTAGCTTCGGTCCTG
Source organism: Calotriton arnoldi (assembly GCA_963921515.1). Classification (NCBI taxonomy): domain Eukaryota; kingdom Metazoa; phylum Chordata; class Amphibia; order Caudata; family Salamandridae; genus Calotriton; species Calotriton arnoldi. Next base: position 424,003 of record CAWUFW010004471.1, on the reverse strand, counting down.
GCAGGATACAGGCCCAGAGCCTAAGAAGCAGAGGAGACTCAGGCTGTCCGTGATGATGGAGTAGAAGAAGCATGCCCTTGGAGGAATCAGAGAGGAGTCAAAGCGCAGGTGAGAATAGATATGCGAAGGGGAGCGTGCAGGATAATTGGAAACTAAGGGAGCACTGAGGAGCATGAAGAAAGAGTGTGTGAAATGCCTTGACCCAAACAAGGGAGAAAATAATGAAGTGTGGGGGAGTCAACAAACTGTTCAGAAGTAAAACACCAAAACAACCAGGAATGTTGCCAGGCATCTGCTGTGTGCCCTTGTGAGTCTTAAAGACTGGCACTGCTCTTATTGCCCTAGAAGTTCGACCCCAAACCCAAGGCTGAATTTTGTGTTTCCCTCAATTATTCTCCATGCCTCTGTTTTGTACTGTTTGCAGTCTTGACCAATTCTGGCCCTGAATGAAGCCTGGAATGTAGGATAGTGATCCCTAATCCTCGTATCCCTCCGGCACCTTCGAGAGTGTTTCCTCTTATTCCTGCTGTAGCTTTACTCTATCCAAGGGTGTCAAAACCACTCACAGCGAAACAACAGTCATGAGCGCCGAGGCTCATAGTTTCCAAGATCAGTATGACGGAAGAGGAAGTCAACATTCAAAAGGGAGAGGGTTGCAAAACTTTGAGGTGATTTGGGTTGGTGGACAGAGAGATGGGGAGGGGGAGAAGGAGTGGTACCGTAGGTAAGTTTGGTGAGGTCAGAAGGATGGTGGTGGGTGGAGAGGAGGCTGGGTTAGAGGAGCTGAATGGGTTGAGGTAGGAATGATAGGGTGGGGAGGATATTGGGTGGTAGGAGAATGGAGTAGGCTGAGATGCTAGGTGGATAGGTAGGTGCAAGAGATTGGAAATGGGTAGGTCGAGAATATCCTATGGTGTGAGTGATGTGAAGAGGGAAGGGGCTGGGGTAGAGGAGCAGTTTGCCGTCTGGTTGTTCTTTGCGAGATATAGAAAGTGTAGGGTAGGGAAGCAGGGTAGTTACAGATGGGAGAAGGGAGTAAGAAAGTGTGGCTGAAAAGATCTTAGGGGGTGAGAGGAGGCGTGAAGATGGAAGGAGGAGTTTGAGGAGGAAGGCAAGTTAGTTACCATTGATTTTTATATTGCTTAGCAGAGGAGGTGGAAGAAAAGAGCTAAGAAGGAGAAAGTCCTTAGAGATAAAATGGATGTGGAAAGGGCAAAGATGGAAGGGAAAAGAGGAAAATGGAAAGGGCAGGGGACAGGAGAGGCCAATTAGAATAGAGAATACTGAGCAAAGAAAGTTGACTTGTGGAAGGTAAGAGGAATAATAAACATCCACAAACACATCACCCATTTATTAATCGACACAATCAGTCATATGTGTATATACATCATTTGCTCACACTTGTAACTCCCCTCAGATCAGGGAACTCCATATGTAACACGAAGAATGACACCTAACAAATCTAGGAGTGACGTCACCTTCACTTGAGAAGATGAAGGGAAGACTTAGGTTGAACCTGGGTATAAGGATGGAACAATTGAGGCAAATCAGGTACTTGTAGGCTGAGGAGTGGATTTAGGTGAGTTATTCATAGCAGGGATATTCATCAGTGGCTTTTGACTGGTGCCTGGGCACTTGAAATCTGCAGTAGGGCTATGGCTGGCCAGCCGTGATATGTGCTTGGAGGTGTCCTCATGCGGAGGGGTCAAAGAGAGCTTTGTAGCATTCGTGCCACAGAGATGGCAGCCTATTGGAGGTTTCGGTTTACTCTCAGGATTGCACGCCATCCTCCGATGGTATGGCATAATTGTCATGCTGTTTGTCCTCAAGTGATGCAAGGGTAGGGAAATTACATTTGTGGCTTGTATATCAGAGAGGGTGTAGGCACAACAAAAAGACGTAGCACAATAACTTACTGAACAGGTGGCAATTCATCAAAGTCAAATGGGACGTTATATTGATACTTAAGTGGTATGTAGTGACTTTGACAGAAATACAACTTCAAAAAAACGTGTTTCACAACCCCGAAAAAGTAGATTTAAAGAAACATTATTTTGACAAAATTAAAAATGCATCAACCTTCGTTTGATTCCCAGGTCCAGACCAGTTATAGCAGACTTTACTAAACATGATACAATTGATGATTTAATAGGAACAATTGAGAAAAATGTTTTTTTTTTTTAATGGAAATGACTATTATTTTGAAACATAAAGTTAATATTTTATTTTAACGCATTCTTAAGAGGGATTACTAGTGGTCACATAGCCCTTTTAATATTTCTACTTTTCACGTGTTAATACAGGCGAAGAGTTTTAGGAGACAGGGTAGGAAAATGGCAGCCACATTATCAAGTGGATTAGGTGCAAGAAGGAAGGGCAAGTTAGGGGGTGCTGAAAAGAGTTTATTGGCAGGGAAGTGGTGAAATGGTTAGGGTTAAGGGGGGAATAGATTGGGCAAACAAGGAAGGCAAGGAGGGCACAGGGGTTTAATAAGATGAGAGCAGCCCCCCTTAAATAGAAAAATCTACCTGTTGTAAAGAATTTTCAGTTAGACCTGTCATCTTTAGTGTGGTCTTCCCCCAAACTTTTTGCCTGCTGTCCTCCAGTTTTGCTGAATTCTAAATAAATAAGGGCTGAATTCTTTGTATTGGCCTTAGAACTGTGCACATTACGACTGCTAACCAGTGCTAAAGTGCTTGTGTTTGTGGTCACTCCCCTAAACATGGTTTGATTGACTTATCTACAATTAGCATATTTAATTTACTTATAAGTCCCTAGTAGAGTGAACTACCTGTGGCCAGGGCCTGAAAATTAAATGCTACTAGTGGGCATGCAGTACTGATTCTGCCACCTACCCAAGTAGCCCATTAGATATGTCTCAAGCCTCTTGCCAAGTCTTAAACTGCCCTTTTATTACATATAAGCCACCCTAAGGTAGGCCCTAGGTAGCCCATTGGGCAGGGTGCTGTGTAATCCAAAAGGAGGACTTGTACGTTTAATTTTTGCATGTCCTGATAGTGAAAAACACTCACATTCGTTTTTTTACTACTGTGAGGCCTATCTCTCTCATAGGATAACATTGGGGATTCCATATTACACTTAATTAGCTGTAATTCCTGATTGAGAGGGAGTAGATCTGTCATGTTTAGTACCTCTGGAATGATAATGATAAATCCTCTTTACTGGTAAAGTCGGATTTATCACTCCTATTTTGAAATGATGGGTCTTCCTGGGAGGATGGGAGGGAGGAGCTGGGTACAGCCTCACACTTACACCGGAATAGGCTATGTCCTGTCCCCACACAAAAGACTGCTTAACCCCCTGTAGTGAGTCTGGAGCTAGGGCAAGAAGGGAGGACCTCTGTGCACTTCAAAGCCCTCCTTTGAAGTCTCCCCCACTTCAAAGCACCACTGAGTATAAGAACTGGACTTCTGGCCCTACCACTTCAGTACACCTCTGGACCTGTGGATACTCTGACAGGAAAAAGGACTGCTGTGCTGCTGAAGAACTGCCACTCTGCTGGACTGTTGCTCTGGAAGAACTGCTTTCTTGCTGTGCTAACCTGCTGCCCTTTTTGCCTGGGTGAGAAGGACTGGACCCACATCACTTGAACCCAGAACCAAAGTGACTCCAAGGGCTTGCTGGCCTGCCTCCTGATTGAAGTCTCAGGGACATAAAAGACTTCCAACTCACCTGCTACACCTGGACTCTGCCATATGTGAGTCTTGCCCTGCCAAGTGCTGCCAATCCAGTCCTGGGCCCTTGGAAGTGGGTATAAAGTGCTGCTCCAGTAAAAACCGATGCCATTGCACTGCTTGGAACTGGCGCATCTCCAGCGATGACGACGCATCGCCACTACTGCGAGGATCGAGTGCATTGCATCGCTGACGGCACGGCGCATCACCTCCATTTTCGATGCATCTTCGACTTTGCGCGGGTCTACGACAACGCATCACCTCCATCCTATGGATAGTCATCGTCGACACATCACCTCTTTGCTCCTCATATGTCATCTGCGACACAATCAAGGTACTTCGCAGCAGGCCGAGACTGGTCTCTATCCAACCTGCGCTCCATCGCGGTCGGCCTGAACTTTTGGGTTTTACCTGGTCTAGCGCGTCCAGATACCTCCTGTTGGCGTTTTATGCTTTTAAGCACTACGTTTGAGTTTATTCTTAAACAAATTCATAACTCCGGTTCTACTTATTGAATTTTTGTTGTTTTGATCTTGTTTTACTCATTAAAATATTCTCCTTTTTCCTATCCTGGAGTGGAGTCTTTTTTAGGTGTATTCACTGTGTTACTGTTTGAAGTGTTGCACAAATACTTTACACATTGCCTTTTAAGTTAAGCCTGACTGCTCTGTGCCAAGCTAACAGAGGGGGAGCACAGGATAATTTAGGGTGTGATGTGACTTAACCTGATTAGGATTGTGGGTCTTGTTTGAACAGAGTGCATATCTCTGTAAACCAAAAACCCAATTTCTAAATAAGGGCTTTCTCCAGGTTGGCTTCCTCAACTTGATTAAATCCATTGTAGGAGAAACAATTGTCATAAAAGGTTTGATGAATAAGGTTCTTCGAAACTACAACGATCTGTTGCTTTGCATGTGGCATTTGACATGAGATGGGGTAGTGTCTTACCTGGTAGTGCTACAGGTGCTTGGTGTGTGGACGGTTCCCCTTGATGTCAGCTGCTGGAAAGCGGCCCTGGAAGATAGAGAAGGACATGATTCTCCTGATGCTGCAGAAAATAGTAATACAAACTTGGAATTGTGACATCGCAGCTGAGATCTTGGTAGACGTGGCAAATGATGCCTGTGCTGATCAATCAATCAATCAATCACAGAATTTGTAAAGCGCGCTACTTACCCGCGAGGGTCTCAAGGCGCTGGGGAGAAAAAAGGGTGGGGGGTGCTGCTACTGGTCGAACAACCAGGTCTTGAGTAGCCTCTTGAAGGTCAGCAGGTCTTGGGTCTGTCGTAGGCTTAGTGGAAGGGTGTTCCAGGTCTTGGCGGCGAGGTGGGAGAAGGATCTGCCGCCGGTGGTGGTTCTTCGAATGCGAGAGACGGTGGCGAGGGAGAGGTCGGCGGAGCGGAGTTGGCGGTTGGGGACGTAGAAGAGGAGTCGTCTGTTGAGGTAGGCTGGGCCAGTCTTGTGGAGTGCCTTGTGTGCGTGGATGAGGAGTGCTGATAAATATATGAGAGAGATGACACATTTTTGTCACATGGTGAAACAAACAGACATGCATTAGTTAGAAAAGTAAAAGGGTGAAAATAAGTTGCAAATGGATAAGGAACATATTTATTGTATTATAGTCAGAGACTTGCGTAATCAATTTATGGTAGAGGGCCGAATTGCTGCTTGAAGGTTGTCCCCTAAAGTGGTCTTTTGGAGCTCTCCCCCTGGAGGAGCAGGTAGAAGACATACTCATAGCTGAGAATTTGCTTACTACGCAGGGGCGAGAAGAGAGTAGGGGTGCACAGCCACATATCTCTAAGGGCACAGGGTCAGTAAACCCCATGGATTTAAAGGCAGTAGTACTCAACACTCGCTCCCTCTAAAAGCATAGCCTAGAGATCTTCTCCCTCCTTCAGGAGGAAACCCCTGACATCCTAGCAATCACAGAAACCTGGCTTGATGACGGCTCAGGTCCAGATATTATAGCAGCACTACCCTTAGAGTATGATGCCCTATGGCACAACAGACAGGATGGGAAAAGAGGGGAAGGGGTAGCGCTACTCTATAACAAACAGCTAGTTGTACAAAAGCTCCCTGGAGAGAACCTAGAGGGCGCTGAAATTTTAGTGGCAAAAGTATGCTCCAAGCCATCATGCCTGGCAATAGTGGTGGTGTATCGCCCCCCTCGACCGACCCCCCGGTTTAACGATCTCCTCACTGAAATAGTCACCGACCTACGCTCCCGGTACCAGCAACTCCTGGTGGTGGGGGACTTTAACTACCACTGGGACCAGATACCTAGAGAATCACAGGCCAGTCAGATAGAGGAAACCATGACCACATTGGGACTGCAGCAGCTTGTGGATTACCCCTCCCATGAGAAAGGACATACCCTAGACCTCATTTGGTCCACTCAGCCACCGGCTAAGCTGACGGACATCAGACCATGTAGTTGATCAGACCACTACCTGATCAGGCTCCGGATCCCCCAAGCTAGGCGCCCCACGCAACACCCCCCCCCCCTGGAATGGAGAATGGTACGAAGCTGGAGTAAAATTGAGATAGGCAGCCTTGGGGACGCACTGCGAGACAACTCGCCATGGAGATCACAGCTGGAGGATCTTGACGAGAGTGAATTCCTCACCAACCAGTTGAGAGCAGCCATCAATAGGAGAAAGAGTGCGGAATAAGGGCAAGGGAGCCCCCTGGTTCACGGAGGAACTAAGGGGACAGAAACGCCAACACGAAAGGCAATGGCGTAAGTCATATGACCCTGAGGCGCTCAAGGATTACAGGGCCAGGCTCGCCACATACAAAAAAGCCATTCTGGCAAGAAAGGCCGCATACTATGAGGCCAGGATCTTGGAGGCAGATAACAAGCAAAAAGAAACCTTCAGAATTCTGAAGGAACTCAGGCAAAAGCAGGTGCAGGAAACAGTCGCTAGCCCGGAACACTGCAACAGGTTCCTGACCTTTTTTCTAGATAAAGTAAAAGACAAACTTACTGATATATAGAACACCCCCACCAGCCAGAACCCCTTGGTTATGGATGAGGTACAATGTGACGTTGGGGAGCCTCTCGCCTCCTTTCCGAGGCTAGACCATGACTCCTTGGCCCACAGTGCGGCTCAAATTAAATCAGGCTTACCAGCGGGCCCATGCCCACCAACGATATTTAAAATGGCTCTACCAGTGATTGAGGGAGAGATTCTCGCTCTGATCAATCTATCACTGGAAACTGGGAGGGTCCCCAGTAACTTCAAGGAAGCCAGAGTAACCCCCCTATTGAAAAAGGCGGGGGCCGACGTCACCAACCTAAAAAATTATAGGCCCATATCCCAACTTCCTTCCTTGGCCAAAATACTGGAACTGCACGTCCTTAAAACCCTGTCCTTATTTATTGGGAAACATCAGCTACTCGAAGTTTGGCAGGCAGGATTTAGGGCCCATCACAGCACAGAGCTGGTGATGCTGTCGATGCTGGATGAACTCAGGCTCACGGCTGACAGCAAGAAGCCGTGTGCCCTGATTCTACTAGACCTCGCGGTGGCGTTCGACACGGTCAACCACAGCCAACTCCTGGCACGAATCAGGGACCTGGGCATTAGTGGGATGGTTCATCAATGGATCGCCTCCTTCCTGACAGCCCACACTCAAAGGATCCAGATGGGGGACTGCGTGTCCAATAACGGAACATTAACCTGTGGAGTCCCACAAAGGTCTGCACTATCCCCGCTTTTGTTCAATATCTATCTCAGACCATTGGTGGGGGCCCTAGCCTGCATGGACTGCCAGGTGTTCAACTACGGCGATGACACACAATTAATTCTTCAAATTGACAATACTCCTCAAGCCCACTCACACGTGCAAAATATCCTCAGCTACATGGTCAACTGGATGATAGCTAATTCACTCAAAGTTAATCCGGACAAAACTGAGGTTTCTAAGAACTCGTTGTGACGTTAGGGTGGACGAATGTCGGTGACCATGCCTGTATTTGGAGTGCACAGTTAATGCCTAAATAAGGACAGGGATTCTATGCCTATATAAGGACAGGGCGAATTGTGCCTAAATAAGGACATGATTCAGGAAAACCTATATACGGACCCCTAAAGCGGAATACAACACCCACTCCATCTTCTATTGAACGATAAGACGAAATGCTAAACATTTTGAAATGCTAAACATAAAATTGAGTACCACATATCGCTAAAAACATTTCTAAAAGCATTTTAAAAGAAGCTCAAAACTGTTGAAATGCAATAGGTACTGTACATTTAAAGCAATGATTCCATTCTAAGCATGTAACGGAAGTAAAAATGCAACGAGAATGAAACAGTAATATATACATTAGACAAAATGGTCAATAAGTTCTTAAAATCAAGCCATTGTATATCATGGAATTAAATGAAATGTTAGACAAGTAAGGTGACAATGTGTCCCTGGAAGTATTCAAAGAAGTCCGTTTTATAAGACTAGTTCTACTGTAAGCAGATTGTTCATGTGCCATGTCTTTCAGAAATTTAAAAAAGAAAAAGGTTCAATTCTGGGAAAAGTTCCAAGTTTGAAAAATATGAAGGCCAAATTTCATTGTTGCCCTGGTACACTGTGAGCCGAATCAAAGTCAGTGTAGGGGTCTGGCGTAAACATTAGATCATCTATGTCCGTAGCCAAAATATCATCCACCGAAGTCGGTGACAGTTGGAACACCTCGTTCAGAATGTTAATTGCACAGAGATGAGAAACATCGCCTTCAGCAGAAGATGCAATGTTCACGTCCGTTGTTACCTGTGTGCCCGTTGATCCATCTCGTACCTCAGCAGCAGCCGGAAGCGTCTGTGAGATCTCAATGAATGCCGCCATCAGGATTGGAAGCCTTTGGGGACAACACACAGCATGGGCCGTTATCGGGTCCAGCAGAGTATTGATATCCGTTGGCATGACTGATGGGAGTGTTAGACAGATGTCTAGCACGCATTCTTCACCGCAAAACAGGCAGTGTAGAACAGGTAAGATGCAATCTTGCCAGATTGGTCTGAATGACAGGAACCACGTTGTATTCAGTTCCCGTAGACGAGGCATGCCCTAAAGCTGTACTATTCGCTCACGGCATTTCCGTTCAAGGAGGGCTCTCTCCACATCGCTCGGAGTGATGTTGGCGAAGAGGCTTGCCATAGCGTATTAGGAGGAATAGAAACAGTATTCCTGCAACAAGTGCTAGAATTAACGGCACACCACCAAAAACAGAATGTGCGAAGTTTGGGATGATTCCGAGGACAGCCTGGAAAGGTGCTAATAGTCCGGAACAGATGGTCTTAAATACATTTACAATACCGCTTGTATCTGACATGTTAAAGATACGTCCTATCATTTCTACGAAATGTATAGGGCAGTTTGTACGAATTAAAGCTTGTATCTCAGCCGAAGTCCTTGCAACTTGCAGATCATAGGTTTCTTTGGCCGAGGTTAAAGGCACTGATTGTTGTATAAGCATGGCTTTCATTCTGCTTAAAGTATCAAATCGAATAAAAGAGACATTCAGCGAAGGCCATAACGGCGACTCCTGACTGTGTCTATTGGGGCAAACAATACTTGCATACAGCAAGTGACCCTGGAGTTGACCGTTACTAGATATGGGATGCCTGGCAACATGCCACAGCAACTCTGATCATTCAACATGAGGTAACTCCCATTAGAAAGTTGTCCAAACGTTGGATTAATCATAGCAGCTGGTGTACCCTGCTGGTGGCAGGACAAATTTGCCACAGAACCATTACAAGCCCCGTGTAAAGAAATGTCCTGACAAATCAGTGAACCGCTTAGTGCATTTTCACAGTGCGTACCGCTTAGAAACACTTCACGATCCCCACTCCAACATCTATAGGTGTAAGGTAAATTCCAGGATGTCTTAATGTATTCTTTACCCAACCTTTCATATTTGCCTGTTTGCATCTGTTTAAGGCAATACTGAAACTGGAAAGTAGTCACAGGTAGACTAATTTTGCCATGAATAAGCCATTCTGTAGCTGGTTTTTCTGCCACTGTAAATGGTAATTTTTCAAGTTTTTCAATGCTCAGTATTGTATACCTAGCTCCCCTTTGTGCCAGTTCGATCTGTTTATCTGTTAGATTGTATTCTGCAAACAGAGCCGTCGTGTTGATAAAACGCCAAGGCACATAGCCAGCACGCAAAGATTGCAGCGTCCAGCTTAATAACATAATAGAACGTAGTTGAGACTGGCCTTGTTGTAACATGGCTAAATCTTGTTCCAGTATGTCGATAGCAGAGGATACAATACTGTCCAATGAATAAATTCTGTTGGACAAAGTTGTTAACCCATTGTCGACCACAGAGAGAGTTTTATCTAAGTTAATACGATCAAGTTCACGTATTCGTTCTGCGGCCTCCATCTGTGATACCTTCCATGCTTCATTATAAGCAGCATAGATGCCGGCATATATGAAACGTTTTTGACGCGGTTTTCTTGATCCAAGCAAGAATTCCCTAAGGTCTGCGTCTTCTTTAAGTAAAGATAAGTGTTGTTTCACATCCTTAAGTGTAGATTTTTGCAGCCAATCGATGCATAATTTTCCTACACTGTATGTTGTTACTACCCCCGGATGCTGTCTTTGGACGTATCTTGGGTCTGGCCTATGAATAGTAAACCCCTGTGTTTTATTCAGGAATCTCGCTTGACAGTTGTTTGTGTCTGTGGGCCAGATCAACCATTTTCTCCAATCAGGATTTGTTCTGTTGAGTTGTAGTATGGTGTCAACTGTAACCGCTGCCTGTGTATTGTTATCACTTGCAGGTGTTGGTACAGAAGGATTTTTCATGTCTTTAATCTTGGCTAACCCAAGACAAGACGTTTGTTGGACCGTGTCATTCAAAAACATTATTTGCTGAGGGACGATACAGGCTCTAAACAAAGCTTCTATCCGCTGCAGTTGCCAATCTTTAGTACCCCAGACAGATTTTGTGTCTATTGTGTCTTTCCATAAGTCGAAACCCTGTCTAGACAGTTGGTCAATAAATGTTGCAGAGTAAATCTGTTTTGTATTAGTTAACATAATTTTCAGTCCTGTTTTGTTTACATTTTTATAGTAAAACGTTTCTGGATCAGATGTATTGTATCCTGAAAAATATGGGAACTTTTTAGCAAATGTTTTTTGAACTACCTTTTGGTGATGTAGGACAATGCTCCCATTGGTTAAACACAAATACATTTCTAGGTGTTGCTGATTTATGCAAAAAATGATGACCATAGTGGTTATAGCAATACAGCTGTTCATAGTCTGATGAACCCTCTAAATATTCATTATTAGAAAATGCAGCAGATTTTTCTAGGTCAAACATTATATTATTCACAGTTTCAATGTCCCAATCATCTGAAAAGGTACTGGATGAAACAAAATCACCTAGTGAAATTTTAAATAAATGTGGAATGTTCAAATGTTCCGTCGGGCCAAAGATATCAAAATCAGTTTTGTCCCACACTATACCATCCTGTATAGGAACGGCTGTGATGTTCGCTGCAGACAAGTCTCTTGTTTCACGATGGGATGATTTGTGAGGTTTCAAAAGTAAGTTCACTTCTTTTCTTTCAATGTCCAAATGGATGTATCTCCCATTTATAAGCACGCTCATAGTCATAACCAAAGCTAGCCAAAGCAGGAAGAAAAATATTCCAGAAATAACCCAAAGTTCAGTCCATGGTGAAACCAGATAAGTCTTTTTAAAAAAATGTAAAAAGTCTTGTACTTGCTGTTTAAAAGTTTTTGATGCTGGCGACGTCTCAGGCTCACTCGGATACCTTGAAAACGTATCAAAGTTAATGAAGTAGCCAGAAGCAGTTCTGTCAATTGTTGGAATTGCATCAGGATTTGTAGAAATCGATGGTACCAGTTGATCACTTGTTACATTGGTGTAGACAGGTGTATTTGGACGAACTGTTACTTGTGTTTCAAGAGGGATGAGTTCCATAGCATTGTTGCTCAGTCCTTCATCTGTTATTGCTGAATTCTCGATAGTTATCAGTCTTTCAGTCTGAACCTCTTGGATAGTAGCGAGAGGAGTGCGTCTGCTACTAGGTCGGAGTCCACGAGGCCTACTATTTAGTATTGGCCACATACTGTGGTTTGATGAGGTCGATGGACACAAATATTTTCTCCTTTTTTCCAGCAAGGGGCGGCAGAAGTACTGTTCTTGTTCCGTGTACGACTAGGACAGGTACTGGTTGTCTGTATGAAGGTCCAAATTCCTTCTTGTCCGCAATTTTTCTCTGACCAGATCCCCAACTTTTGGAATCCAGACAGGCCTTGCTGGGACCGCCGGTTTTTCCCCAGTGGTGGTTGGCTGCAGGAACACGTTGCTTTGTTGCGTTCTTAATTTGTTTAAGTCCTGTAAAACAGCCAAACGATCTTTGATATCAAATGGTTTATTTTCCACCACTGTGCCACTGCATTCCAGATCAGGCACCCACATTCTTGTCCCAAATAGGACCTCATATGGAGTGACCCCGCTTAGAGAACTTCTTGGCAAATTGTTTAATGAGCGTTGGACCCCATATAGATGTTTGACCCACCCATCACCCGAACCTAATACCCTAGCTGTTATAGACTGCTTTATGTCCCGGTTTTCCTTTCCACAACAGAATTTCCCTCAGGATGAACCGGAGAGGAGTACCGCAATGCAACGCCCAGACTGGCCATGGCGTCTTTGTAAGCTCGAGAGCTAAACGCAGGGCCCTGGTCAGAATGTAGCGTGCCTATTGCGTATGTGCCGATAAAGACTCGCAAATCTTTTATAACAGTTCGAGCGTCAGCTGAGCGCTGAGGCCATATCCATAGGAACCTTGACTTAGTATTTGTGGGATTGCACTTGTCCATGAGGACGCCTGTGCATAGATAGTCTAATGCTGTCTAACAATGGTGTCTGTGCAGGGCTGCTACATTCGTAGTATGGTGTCTGGTGGCTTTCTCGCTGTAATTTACAGTCTATGCAGTTATTGATGAATATGTGTATTTCTGTATTCATCCCAGGCCACCAGTACATCTCTTTTAATGTCAATATTGTTTTAGAGATCCCTTGATGTGACAGACCCTCCCCCAGATGTGTTTCATAAATCAAAGCTGCTCTACGTTCCATGTTTGGAATTACCCTATCCCCCACTCCAGGGATTCGAGCAAAGGAACGTTGTTTGCATCAATTACATAAGAGTACTTGAGTGGAAACTTTTTGGTAACGCTGCACCACTGCCTTTGCTCGTAGCATTGACAGCCAACATTATCTCACTGTCTATTTTCGTTTTTGAACGAGTGATCGCAGCTACGGAAGCCGTCTGAACAGCCCCCCTTTGCGGCTTCGTCAGCCAATGAATTCCCTGCAACGTGAACGCCATCACGTTGATGACTCAGTGTATGGATCACGTGAGCCTTTGGTAGTTCGCTTTTTAACTGAACTACTTGTTCCCAAAGCGTTTTATGCTTTATTGTGCCACCTTTTGCATCTTTGAACCCGTTTTCAAGCCAAGTTTGTATATATTCATTATACGACTGCACACAGTAGAAAGAATCGCACACTATTAGTGTGGGGAATTCGCGATCTGTACTTTCAAGTGCCAGTTTGAATGCTTGTAGTTCAGCTCGCTGAGCTGTGCAATCTCCTAGAGATTGGGTTTTAGTGACCATAGGTCTGAAGTTGCCATCGCGCATGCGACCTTTAACGATTGCGCACGCTGCACTGTAAGCTTGCTTACTCCCTGTTGCGGGCTGTGCGGATCCGTCAGTGTAAATTATGAATTCGTACTGATCGAGAGGCAGAATTTCAGTGGGCAGAGGACATTCATGTTCATATTGCAGGAACTCTTGTGTTTTTAAATCAGGATCAAAAACATATTCAACATCTGTTGCAGCAAGAGAATTAACCCATTGTATCCATCTCGGATGTAATGCTTTAGCATTTGGAATGCTCGCTTTAGTTACCGCCTCTAAGGCCGGAACTGGGGTTACGACAATAATGCGTTTCCCTTGGGCTAGAGCTCTTTCTTTTGCTACAGCGGTTTGAACTGCTGTCAGTATCTTTTCTGTTGAAGTGAAGCGCATTTCTGCTTGTGTATACAAATGTGATTTGTATGCAATTGGTATTTTCTCACCCTCATTAAATGTTAAGTAGGTGAATCCGCATTGACCCGAAATTATTCGGATCACTAAATTGCGTTGATTTACGCGTGTTTGTTAGTGATTTGTTGCTAACATGTTAGCTTGGAGTGAACGCAAGATTTCTGTGTGTTCTTGTGTCCAATTATTGATTGAAAAATCAGGTTTGATTAATGCGTAGAGAGGTTTAACCCTTTCTGCGTAATTTAGAATGTAAGTTCTTCCAAAGTTTAGGAAACCCAGGATGGATTGTAAGTTTTTCAGCGTCTTAGGAGGTTGGAGCAGCTCACATCTTTCTAAAAAGTTGGCTGCCAAGCTCTTGCCTTCACTTGAAAGCTCATATCCGAGAAACAGGACATTGAGATGGGCAATTCTGGACTTTTTGAAGTTGAATTTGTAGCCCTCAGAGGCGAAGCCCAGTATAATGGTGCTCACCCTGTTCAAGTGTTTGTCCAGGTCATCGTCTGTCAGATAGATGTCATCGACATAGGACAATGCCTCATTGTCATAAATTTGTAGTAACTCCGTTACTCTCGCTGAGAATAACCCGGGCTATTCTTGAACCCTTGTGGGAGTCGACAAAATTGACGCTGGGTCCCCATTATTGAGAAAGCTGTTAAGTACCTGCTTTCAGGTGCTATGTTTTGACAAAAGAAACCATTTGAGATATCCAATGTGGTTTTGTATTTTTTACGCACAATGCTATTCATTAATGCTGTACTATGTGCATTTTGCACTGCAAATGTTTTAGAACAAGTGTTTAAGTGTCTGTAATCCAAAACTAGACGATAGGTGTTGTCTGGTTTGGAGACAGGAAACAAAGGATTGTTCATTGAAGAGGTGCATGTTTCAATCACCCCTTGGTATTCAAGTTGATCTAAGATCTCCCTGACCTGTTTTTTAGCTTCTTGCTTTATTGGATACTGCCTTTGTGCAGTAGGTTCATTTTTCAGATGTATTTTATGGTGAGGTGAATCCTCATCCCATCCTACATGATTTTTGTATAATGCTGGGGCCTGGGCAACAGCCCATTTCCTGGCATAAGTATATTTTAGATGAATTGGAATATGGTTAGAGAAGGCAGGCATTATAATGTCCTCGCCATGTGGGCACTCCCTGACAAATTGTGGTGGCCAGTCTTTTTCTGCTAGAAGTATATCATAACCCTTTGAAAGTTTTTCCCAAAAGAGTGCTTTCACCTGTCTGGGTATGTCTCCCTCCATCCGGAGTGTTATTTCATATAACCTTTGTGGAACACTAACCCTGGTGTCTACAGTCTCAACTGTAATGTACTCATTCAAGTCCACTATCTCCAGAAGTTCCTTCAGGTTCTGGCGAGCTATTGTGACTTCTGCAGCACTGTCCAGCATTGTCTGAGCCCATTCTCCGTTCTTGAGTTGTGTTCTCAGTATCCTCGGCATGTCTGACTTTCAGACCTGCTACCTTCTTCTTTGAGAATTGAGGTTTTGATTTGTTTTTCGGAACGTGTTTGTCGTCTTTCGATTTCACGCGTTCTTCTCTATGTTCTGACCGTCCTCTTCTTTCCGATGTCTGTGACGAGATCTGAAAGGTACGAGAGGAGCGTGTATCAGTATCTTGATACCTGTCAGGCTTTTTCAAATTATCCCTATTCCTGAGGTTATACCTCCTTTCAGAGGGCTCCTTTTGAGGAGACCTACCTCGGGATTGAGAACGTTTCTCGTTTGAATTTTGTTTATTAGTTTCCCACTTCTTTTTAGAAGATGTAGGAGTTTGTTTAATAGAGTCCTTCTCAGGACTCTCAGATAGTTTTGGCTTCAATGGTCTTCCACCCAAACTATCTCTGCCTAATTCTGCATAAGATTGTTCTATTATTCTGGGTAGTTCTGTTTGATGTTCTGTAACATCGAATTCCCTTAATCGTTGGCGGA
The DNA here is from genome assembly GCA_963921515.1 of Calotriton arnoldi. Taxonomy (NCBI): domain Eukaryota; kingdom Metazoa; phylum Chordata; class Amphibia; order Caudata; family Salamandridae; genus Calotriton; species Calotriton arnoldi. The sequence continues at coordinate 408,255 of CAWUFW010004471.1, read as the reverse complement.
TCGCCACTGCTGCTGCCTCCCCTTTAATATTAGATAATAATATTATTGTTGAGACCTGGTCGAAATTTTTCAGTAATTTCATACCTAAATTTAGAGCAGGCTCTGCCCCGTATTCGTTTTGAATTTGTTTCAGGACATCAGGTATTACCGCAATTGACGGAACACCATGTGTTTTAGTATAGATGGCAGCAAAGTCTGAGCCCCAAGTGGTGCAGTCTTCCAGTTGTGGTGTGATCCCCATCGGTAAACAGATAGTTAGGATTCTGTGTTTCTCATAAGGGCTAGTATTAGGAAATACTGCTTCTATTTGAGTAATTTTTTGAGCTATCCAGAATGGAATTTGCTCACGTTTTGTGGGCATTTTACCCATGACTGCTTGTGAAGTCTGTGGTGTAATTTTTAATGTATTCCCCTGTTGGGGAGTTTGATTTGGAAGTGTCAATGGTGGTTGGACTGTGAAAGTCCGCATGACATATTGGACTAGTTGTCTGTAGATTTTTATTAACTCTGTAAGTTGAGTAAGTAATTCCTCGTCTGACATTACATCGATGTCAGGATGAGGAGTGTAGCCGGCTAGAATCGGCCATGTTGCTCCTGGTCTATCTAGTGGACCGAGCCTGGTAATGTTTCTGTGATGTTTTAGGGCGCCTTTAAACCAGAGCTGATGCTCCTGGTATGTAAGTGGAATTTCAATATCCTCGAAAGGAATATATTCCTCTGGTGGATCATCTTCTTTGTAGAAGTGAAACAGTCTTGTTACTGGATTTGATTCTGGGAATACTATCCATGAATAGAATACCTCTGTCTGAAAGGATTCGTGTGCCTCTATCACGAAGACTGCTCTACCTCCTCTCGGTGGTAGGCCGTGTTTTATAAGTTTTAGAGTGATGGCTCTTCTTAAGTTTGGATGGATGTCTATAACACCCTCCTCGGTTTCATTTAAACCTGGAAAGTTAAAAGCTGTTACAACTGGTTCAGCCGCAGCTCCACCGGTTTTGGTGTTATTGTCCCCGTGTATGGACATTTGTTTTTTGAAAAATGTAGAACAAGTTTCAAGGAAACAAAAGATAAGGTGCACAATATTTTGGAACACTGTATCCTTCAACGTTGAACAAACCAAAATAGCTAATATATAGGGTTTTTTGTCCTATTTAGCTTTGGCGGATATTTAACCCTACCCACTCCGGACGTCTTATGGAGTATGTGAGTAGGGGTCTCTGAGAAAAGCACGAATGAGTTACTCAGTATCTAGCATTAAATTACTGCCTTACCAAACCGTTGGGCGCCATGTAGTGTAGTTCCTATTTCCCTTATAGGCTCTGCGCATTGGAATAATATAACCTATAAGTTTGACATAGGACTAAGGTCGGTATGTCCCTATCGATTATATTAAACTTAATTACCTGTGCCACCTAGCTCAGAGGCCACTAGAAACTCCTTGAGAACAAGAAGGAGTAGTTTCTGGCAACCGAAAAACATGACAACTTTGTTTCCCTTTAGAAGCGGAACATATCTCAGAATCGTGGAAACAATAGATAACAGTTTCACTCATTCAATCGTGCATGCTTAGTTTCTGCAGAGTTACACAGAAAGGAAAGACGGGCGTTTCAATAAAAGGGTTTTATTGAACAGTCTTGTTTCTCGTGTAAGAGATATGTGCTGTTATGATCACAAGACAGTATGCAAGATAAATAATGTACAGCGTAAGCTTGTAGAAATAAATAATACTGCTCTAGCATTATCTTTTAGCATATATTCACGTACATAAATAACATGAGCTAAAAATGCGAGTACTCATACGATGCGTCTCTAAGCTAGTTCTACCCCAGTGTACCTAACCTAGACTAGGTGTAGGGAAGAGTAGAAGTAGGTGGAGTATTCTCTAGTATGGTAGACTAAGAGTGTATTGAGTCTAGTATGCCAAGAGTCCCTCTAGGATCTAGTCAGCTCCATACCTTGAGAATGAGAGAGGTGGGAATCTCCTGCCGGATCTTGGAACTCTAACACCCCGCGAAGGGAGTCAGAACACTGGAAGCTGGATTCGTCTGCGTGCAGGAATGACAGCGTCTTCTCAGTGCGTCGGGCCGGGATACGGGCTCCTCTGAAGTCGAGGTCTCCTCTAACTTGCTTGGGCAAGGGAAAGTATATTTATACCTGGTAGGTGTCGAGGAATGTTAGCATTGACGTAAAGTTGGACATAGGAAGACGTCAGGAATGAACCCTTAAGGTATAACGGTTCATACATAATAGATGAGTTCTTGGAGAAATCAATAGTCCTGTGCTAGGGGAACTCCCGAAGCTTAAGGGTCTGGTTTCTAAGAACTCGTTGTGACGTTAGGGTGGACGGATGTCGGTGACCATGCCTGTATTTGGAGTGCACGGTTAATGCCTAAATAAGGACAGGGATTCTATGCCTATATAAGGACAGGGCGAATTGTGCCTATATAAGGACATGATTCAGGAAAACCTATATACGGACCCCTAAAGCGGAATACAACAGTTTCACCTCTTTTCACAATCCCTCTCTCATAATCTTCACCTTAAATGGCAATCCCGTTTATCAAACTCTTATACAGCTAATGAATGGGAACAGCTATTGGAGAATCTGCATAAAGGAACCCGTGAAGCAAGGCTTACATTTTGCTTATTTAAAATACTCCATGATTGGCATTGGTCGCCAGTCAAATTGCATAAAGCCGGCCTACTCTCACATACTAATTGTTGGAGATGCTCCAATTCTGGCTGTGACAACTCACATTATCTGTGAATGCCCAAGTATACAACCTTTTTGGAACTATGTTGGTAAAATTTTACACTCCACAATGCCCTTACATCTACCACTCACACCTGCCAATATTCTTTTACATGATTTACGTCATTCCCCAAAGCTCTCTAAACCACAACACCGTCTTTTCCACACTGCATTGGCTACAGCTAAAATATGTATTTTACGTCATTGGAAATTATCCTCTCCGCCCTCACAGGAAGAATGGTTGGTAGCCATGATACAAACGGCTTCACATGAACGCACGATCTATAACCTTCAGGATCAAACTGACATATTTCTCCAGACCTGGTCACCTTTTCTAAAAACGAAAGCTGATGATACTACTAATTCTTCCGTTCCTCTCACTGCACCCACATAAGGAGACTAACTCATTGTTCTACATCTTTGTTAATTATGTCTTTCCTATTATTACTTGTTCTGTCTCTTCCACTTTTCCCATATTCTTTTCATTATTACCTTCCCTCTCCTCCTATTTTTCTCCCCACCTCTCCGTACCCTGGCTCTACCCCTCCACATTATCCTACATATTTTATTTTTTTCTCCTTTTCTTTTTATTTACACTATTTTACTATTTTCTCCCAAATCTACTTTGTCTTAAACTTTTTGCAATGTGAATATTTTCCTATGATAACACATTTCTCTTTGATTAATATGATGATCTCATGTTAAGCTATTGACTCATATTTATATTTGATCTATTTATATTTAATCAATTAATAATATCTGCTGTATCAGTTTCTTATTTATACCATTTACATATCTATTAATTCTTACCCTCCTTGCATTCTTCCCCTTTTCCTCCCCTTACTTCTCTCTTCTTCTTCTCTGCTTTTTCACTATTTATCTACTTATTTATTTAATTATTTAATTATTTATTCATAATATGTCTATTTATATATTCCATATTTATATGCTTTTATTCATCAACAAATGTCATGTATTTATTGTCACTTTTTATCATTATAGATTCCCTCATTTATTTATTAACAATTTATTAATGCATCCTTACCCTTATTCTCTTGATGTATTTTTATTGCAAAATTCAATAAAAAATTTCAACACAGAAACTACTTAGGTGAGAGGCACCAACTTCCAGTAAAGATTCAGTGTGGGTCCACAAAAGTAAAAAGGTTAAGAGCCACTGGATTAAAGCATATTTGGGAAATTCCAATTCAAGGTGATGCAAAAGCACTTCCAGGTCAACATGGGACGTGATCTCTATGAAGACTATAATTTAAGGCAAATGCTTTGTATCTCCCTTGCACTGCATTGTTTGGGAATACTTTGAATTTGCTGTGATTCACCACCCTTTTCAATTTCATTCCCTTATTTCTTATTGTATCTATCATTTTCTTTTTGTTTATATTTTTGCCTATGTTTGATTGTGTTTTTCTCTGAGTGGTTTTTGTGCCTAGTGCTTTTTTTGTCTCCCATGTGCCTTACAGCCTTTTTTTCCTGCTGTTCGTTTCTATTCCTCACCATTTTTTATCACCTTACCTTGTATCTCCGTGTTACTTCCTAGTGCTAGCTTATGAAACACAAGGGAACGATCGGGAAGGACTGCCCCAATTATTCTTCCCTCAAGAAAGAGCCTAAGGAAAGAAAGGAGTAACACCTATTGACAGTTGTAAACACATTTTTATTGTTTTTTATATTTTGAATTAACTTAGTTTAAAAAAGTAAAATGAGATATATTTCTTCGTGTTGAAGAAGTTATCTGGAATGTGTATTACAGTTATTCTAAAATATATATATATATATATGAATTTAATGAAGATACCATGAGAGGGGACTAGTGTTACTGGTAATTAACTTTTTCTTACGCTGTATTAACTGACAAATCATGGACAGTGCTTGGAGATGTGCGTGTCTTTTCACAAACATACGCATGTGCATCATGTCATATCTCTGTAATTTTTGAAAAAGGTATATTATTTGCTCTCATTTGCTTTATTTCACCATGCTGTGAAATGTTCCTTTATGTCAGCGATTCACAATGTTGTCATAGTAACTATTGCTTAGCTGACCAACTTAAAATTTCTAAAACCTATAAGCATAATTATTTTCTGGCTTTCATGTTTTATTTACTTTGTTCAGATGATGATTTAATTCAAGACTTTTTATGGATGGACTGCTGCTGTAAAGTTGGCGACAAGGTAATACTTAAACTCATCCTATTTGATTCCCAGATTTAGATTAATTTATAGCCTTTTCCTCTTACTTCCTTCGTCTCCAATTTAGAACAAAATAAGAATCCATATATAGGCTTACTGCGAAGACAAACTATAATTTTTTCTGATTTTTTAATTTTGTAACCTGATATTTGTGAAAATATATCTTTTACTGTAAATGCTCTATTGAGACCTGCCTAGAAAAATTACCATATTGTCTACATATAACAGAATTTTCATAGCACCTGGTATGTTGGGACTCAGTTTTATCAACTCGTCTACAGTTCAGTAAAAAACATAAATAATAGAGGAAAGAGTCCTTCAACTCATACAAATCCACCCCACCTGTTTACCATTCAAACTAGTTCTACTTAAGATACCTGATAAAGAGTTGACATTAACCTAATTGCTTGCAAATTTCACAGCCTTCAGAATCTTCCACAGATATATGTCCAATTTGCCAAGTTTAAGGCTTCTTCTGCATCTAAAACCAAACCGCTAATGGTTCATTCTTATTTTCTGCGTAATTTGTCAGTTCCCAGAAATAATGAGTGTTAGCTGCTAACATTCTTCCTAGATTAATTAATGTGTGTGATTAGATTTCATTAACGTGGTCATCTCACTGTCCAACCTGTTCATATAAATTGTCATCATAATTTTCTAATCAGTTGTTAATTAAGTGGCTGTGGAGGCTGAGCTTCAGATACGGAACGCTACGCCACCCCGCATAGCACCACTTCCGGTCCCTACTGGCCCCACCCACCTCATCCGTCGGGAGAAGGCAGGATGGCGAAAGCGCGGTCGGTCAAAGCTGTCGGTACAGTGCGGCATTGCGGACCATCAAGCGGCAGTAACGAGGATCCAGGGGCCCAGAGGGGAGGTCTCTGCTGTGCGGCAAAGGCACCAGCTTTCCCCCATCACAAAAAAGAGGATTAAAGGCTGTAACTAGACGCAGCTGGTGAGTCCATACTGGAATGACTGACCTGGGTGTTTAAGCTGCTGTTGCACTTAGGCCGCGACGTGGAGGAAGGGGGGGTAGACTGGCGATGGCAGTGTGCTCTTCACAAGTGAGACGCATTTTTTTTTAGGCCCACCATAACAATTCAATGAGGCCTAGACATTAATTTACTAATTGCGGATGCTAAGTGAGCCTGAGAGTGATGCTAAGTCAGCAAGATGTAACCAAAGCCCTCGGGGGAGAGGATGAACTTATGAGGACCTCATTTTGAACTTATGAGGACCTCATTTACCTCAACATCGTTTCGGAGAGGCTCCAGTTCGCTTATGCCACAAAAGTATCTGAAAACAGGAGCAAGGAGCATGAGGAATGGGAAACAGCAGCAGGCAGCCACCTCCAAGTCCGCCTCGAACTTCTTTTCATCACAGCGATTTCTGCGGGGGAGCTTGGAGACAGTTGCTCCCCCATTAAACATGTCTGCTATTGGGCCAGGTACGGACTTGGCCTAACGGACGTCGCTGAACATTGAGAAAGATGGGCCCCATGATAATAACAACAATAGGGAAGGTGGAAATGCAGGTACTGTCCCTCTCAAAATAAAGAAGTGCCGGTACTCAGTACCGGAAAACCAAAAGGGGGAGTGAAGACCGGACAGTACTGGCCCATTTAAAGCACTGGTTTTGAGGATGCCCCTAGAGCGGGGGTTGGTGATGAAGATACTGAAGAGGCATATTTTAACTTGCCCGCTCAGGAGGTGGAAGGGTCGGATGGTTCGCAGGACCCTGTAGAGGAGTCGTATAGGTGTTCCTGGCCTGACCAAGTGGATAACAGCAGTAAAATATACAGGTATCTATGCCCAAATGGTGGGGGCTCAATGATTCAGGTGTTAATAGTAAAAGACCCAGTCTCAAAGATAGTTGCCGACAGCGAGTCGAACATTGTCTTGGCAGACGCTACCCTGGGCCAAGCTGGAACCCCAGAAATGGGGACTTGGCTTGCCAAAACTATTTCAGAAGATAAGATTGGCTGACCCTCAGGCAAATGCTGTACCGAGATTGGGAGAAGGTTTATCGTCAGGCCGTACAACTTCGACCTCGGGGACATCTAGCTCAGTTAATAGACAAGCACTGAAGTTCGCTCCTCAAACCATGGTTGATCAGGATATTGGGGTAGCTGCATCGAGCTCTGTGATACTGTTGCTGAGAGAAGTTCAGGGAGAAGTTGAAGGTAGGAGACGTTGATATAATTAAAGCGCACGCTTTTTTAGCACGCTTGTAAATGTGTTTAAACCTAAGCCAGCACATGGGTGTATGATTACTGTTTACTTTTATTTTTAATCTTGGTAGATGAGCACGAGCAAGGGTAAGTGAGTTTGTTGGGCAGACAAACGGAATAGTTATGGGGGTTATGGGTTATTAAGCATTCAAAACTATTGGTACAAATAGCCAACGAGTGGGTATTTAAAAACCGCTTTTAATATTCAGTTTTTTCTCACATTGTAGTTACCCCTGAAGAAGGGCTTCAGCCCGAAATGCATTGGGTTAAAAACTTCATACTAATCATGGAACTGGTGATTTTGACATGCTGTATTAAAGGCCAGGACTGGCATTATACATGCACTTGAATATTGGAATCACTGTTTCTACACCACAATAAAATGAGGATTAAGTGATTAAAATGGTTGAAATTGATTAACTTCTGGCTAACGATGATTTCATCATCCCACACGGAGGTGGTTGCATCCTGGGACTGAAACATGTCTCGTATCAGCTCTGCATTTGTATGTTTCCTTGGTGCCACGGGATGGAGCACACACCAGGATAGCACCCCGAAATTAATACTTTGATAAACTTGGACAAAAATAGTAGTGCGGGTTACAGACTTTTCATATACAATAGTAATTTTTACCCCTACGCTATCCAACACTTTCCCTACTGTTACACTCTCTGGAATTGGAATAGCAATATTAACCCCTACGCTATCCAACACTTTCCCAACTGTTGCACTCACTGGAGTGGGAATAGTAATTTTTACCCCTACGCTATCCAACACTTTCCCTACTGTTGCACTCACTGGAGTGGGAATAGTAATTTTCAACCACACGCTATCCAACACTTTCCCTACTGTTGCACTCTCTGGAGTGGGAATAGTAATTTTAACCCCTATGCTATCCAACACTTTCCCTACTGTTGCAATAATTCGAGTGGGAATAGTAATTTTAACCTCTTTGCTATCCAACACTTTCCCTACTGTTGCACTCACTGGAGTGGGAATAGTAATTTTAACCCTTTTGCTATCCAACACTTTCCCTACTGTTGCACTCTCTGGAGTGGGAATAGTAATTTTTACCCCTACACTATCCAACACTTTCCCTACTGTTGCACTCTCTGGAGTTGGAATAGTAATTTTTACCCCTACGCTATCCAACACTTTCCCTACTGTTGCACTCTCTGGAGTGGGAATAGTAATTTTTACCCCTACGCTATCCAACACTTTCCCTACTGTTGCACTCACTGGAGTGGTAATAGTAATTTTTACCCCTACGCTATCCAACACTTTTCCTATTGTTGCACTCTCTGGAGTTGGAATAGTTATTTTAACCCCTACGCTATCCAACACTTTCCCTACTGTTGCACTCTCTGGAGTGGGAATAGTAATTTTTACCCCTACGCTATCCAACACTTTCCCTACTGTTGCACTCACTGGAGTGGGAATAGTAATTTTTACTCCCTACGCTATCCAACACTTTCCCTAGTGTTGCACTCTCTGGAGTTGGAATAGTAATTTTATTCCCTCCGCTATCCAATATTTGTCTGTATTGTTTTAGTTAATGTTGTGTATAATTTATTTTAAAAAGATTAAAATTATTGTAGTTTTTTAATTTGCTATATATATTTTTTTTATTTTTATTTATATTATTTTTGTATGTGTATATATGTATTTATAATTTATAAAATGTTTTTAACAATTAATAAGTTATTAAAATAATTATTTAAGAATATTATTAAGTAAGTATATATATTATATTTTATATGTATATGTTTAATTTATTTTAACATTATATGTATTAATTATGATTTTTAAACATTTTAAAATATTTTTAACTGTGTTCCTTTTAATTATATGTATTATTTACTTTATTTTACATTATTTTTTTAACATTTAAAAAAACAATATTTTTAACAACGATATTTTTGACATCGATATTTTTTCTCGATATTTTTGTACTTACCATGATGTAGATAGGATGTCGATATTCTTGACTTCGATTTTTTTGTCACGATATTTTTGTACCTCGATATTGTGGTAGCTCTATATTATGTCAGTGATTCGGATGTAAGGGAATTGCTTTGTTTGCAACAGTTGTTGGGTCCTGTCCATATAAGCTATTGAGATTTGATTGATGGTGGAGTGGAAGAGAGAGGAGAGGGGGTGTGGGTTTGGGCCAGAAGAAGCAACACTGTATCATGGTGTTGGTTGCCCCTTAAAACATGTCTTAGGCCTGCTATTGCAGGCAGTGTACTGCTTTAAACTGCCAATTGAAACTAGCAAAATAAGCCCCTTGCTAGGCCTACAACTCCTTTTTTAATACATGTAATCGCCCTTAAGGTAGACTCTAAACAACCCATAAGGCAGGGTGCTGTGTATTTACAAAGCTGTACATGTACTTTTAAGTTTAACATGTCCTGGTAGTGAAAACCTCACAAATTTGATTTTCATTACTGTGCAGCCTACCTTTACCATAGGATAACATTGGATTACCTTATTACATTTATTAAGTGGTAACTTTTATTTGAGAGCAGGTAGAAATATCATGTTTGGTGTCTCATTAATTGTAATTTGAAATACTCTTTAATGGTAAAGTTGGATTTTAAGTCATAAATTTGAAAATGCCACTTTTAGAAAGTCCTAACCAATTGGTGCCTGTAGCCTGTTCCCTGGGTCACATGAGTAGGTGTAGTTGTCAGTTGGCCTTTTTGTATTCCCCCTAGAAAGTTACACAATATCGGGACAGGCTGATGGCAGAATGGGCTATCTTAACAGGATGGAGGGGCGGACCTGTGCACAGCCCTATTTGCACTTCAAAGAAGCTGCCTCAGCTCACGCACAAAAAACTTCACACTTCCTGGGACCAGGGAGGCAGGAAATTCACGACACTTCTGTGGGGGGCAGAGGCTCCAGGAGTTTCTACTACTGCAAAGCTGCCATCAGGTATAAAATTAGGAGCCCCTATACCCACTCTTCAGTTCACTTCTGGGCCTGCTGTGGACTGTCAGAGGACTGCCCTGCTGCATGTGGCCTGCTGTGTGCTTAGAAAGACTGCCCTGCTGCACCAAGAGGACTGCCCTGCTGCCTGAGGCATGCCCTGTGCCCTGAGAGGACTGTCCTGCTGCTTGAGACCTACGTCCCTGCTTGAACCCAGGACTTCCAGAGTGACTCCAAGGGCTAGTTGGCTGGCTCCCTGATCAGAGCTTCAGGGAAAGAAAAGGCTCCAACCTTCTTGAATCTGCACCTGGACCCTGCTTGACCCTTCAAGTGGTGCCCCTCCAGTCCTGGACCCTTGAAGGGGGTGCTAAAGTTGTCCAAATAGTTCAAATTCAAAACTTGGAACATCGAAGATTTTCAGCCAAAAAGTGCCCTGAGAACAGAGAGGAGACTGGGACCTACCTTCTCACCGATCTGCCTAAGGTGCATCGCCGCTTGGCCTGACTTTGCCGCAGCATTATTTTCCACAGGAGCAAATCCTGTTCAGCTGCTCCTCGCAGAAGGAGTATCCGTTCTTGTAGAGCCCTCAATGACTAAAGCCTGCAGCTTCATCCCGCTGGAGGTTTTCGACTTCCAAAAAAGAGACTAAGGGGCCGATTCCGATTCGGGCCGGAAAACGTACCGACCGACTCGGAGCCGGAATAAATCCCGACCGACACGTACCTGTGCAGCCCGACCCGCAAAGTACGATGAGAAGCGTGCAAAATACGACCGACGCGTACGGAACACAAGCCGAACGACCGAACCGCGCGGAAAACAGCCATCCGGCCGGAAAAGCACGCGAATCGAACCGACCGACACGCACCAGGAAGAATCCCGAACGAAACGTACCCGCTAACTCCTACCCGCCAAGTACGATGCAACACGTGGAAAACACGACCGAGTCGCACGGGGCCCAAGCCGCACGACCGACACGCATTCAAAACTGCGAGCCGAAACAACCCAAAACCCCGCGACCGACGCGTACGCAGCACAGAAAACAGCACAAACACAGCGTGAACGAATCTGAGAGGCTCGCACGAGACAACTGGAGGGTCCGACTCGGTCAGAAGAACGTCTCCTACATGCACAAAAAGAACCAAGGAAAAAAAACACAAAAAAAGGCCAAACAAGCAATCACAAAGCAAATAAATACTGGGTGGGGAAACAGGGAACAAAGACACACCCACAACTCCACCCATATAAAGGACACAAATCCCTACCATGATCCTTTGCAAATTCAAATTACCTGCCAGCACTCAACACCAACAGACAGCAACCACACACACACTCACAGCTCATCCATCACACAAGCCACACACCAGCAGCACCACAACAAATAGCACCCTCACATACACCCAGCAAAACACACACTCACACACCCTCACTTGCACACCAACACACACATCACACACCAGCACCACCCAACACCATGCCCCCAAAGAAGAATCACAAGTTCCTAGATAGTGAATTGGAAGTCCTGGTAGATGAGATCCTCAGGGTAGAGCCACAGCTGTTTGGTACATTGGTCCAACAGACACCCATGTCGCAGAAAACCAAGATGTGGGAGAGGATCGTCGACAGGGTGAACGCACAATCACCATGTTTGCGCACAAAGGTAGACATCCAGAACAGGTGGTATGACGTGCGCAGGAGGGTCAAGGAGCTGTTGAAGAAGGACTACATCGTGAGCCAACACACCGGCAGTGGCCCTCCTGCCAAACCAGTATACCTCAGGCCCTGGGAGGAGAAGGTGCGGGCCATCCTACCACCAGTGAGCGTCTATGGACTAGAAAACATCCCAGAGCCTGGTGAGTACACAACAAATGTACACAATATTGTGCCACAATACACACACATCACTGTCAAGGGGAGAGTCAAACCATGCACCCTTAGCAAATACACACCAACCAAAACAGATCATCCCAAAATGTGTATGTCAGCCAGATAAACACAATACATGCCAGCTCATAGTGAAATGTAACTGTGTCATGACATGTACAAACCTAACAACAAATAGAGCTAGGCAGTGGCACAAATATAACCAACAAACACAGTCAGACATGTAGCCACCACCACAACACCACCTCACAGGGAAGCTCACTGAAAGGAAGGAATACTGTGTATGCTGGGCAAGTCAGTGTAGCCAATAGCATCATGGGAGTCGTAGTCACAGAAATTGCCCACCCTCACAATGCGCACATCAACACCACCATGAACCATGCCCACATCACAGGGAGTGGAAAACAACTGACAAGATGGCTGACACTGGCTACTGCTGTGGGGAGCACAAGGCCCTGCTGGCAACTGTGCACCAACCAACAGCAGGACACCACTGACTGACATCCTGAAAGACAACTTGCACTCCCTGCAATGGAAGCACGTTCCATGGTGGGATATCTGGCTGGGTGGGAAGGAGGACTCACAGCACTGACCATAGTCACCAGCAGCTCCACCCACACACCCCCTAACACAAACTACACACAACTCACCTGGGAGAAAGCATTGCCTCACACACCAATCAAATATCCCACAAAGAACCACAACCCTGGGTCATGCAGTGTGAAGCACAGGGACACACATGGGACTTGTAGCAAAACAAACCCCAGGATAACACTGTCAGCCATCTTGTCAGCACAGGCACACAACCCCACAGGGAAGCAGAGTCAAAAGGAAGGAAGCATGGGCATGCTGGGAAGGGGGTGGAGGCAAAAGCATGATGGGAGTGGTAGTCACAGCCCAACATCCCCCACCCACATGGCCCAGCAAGAACACACCCAAGCATGCACACCTCACAGGGAGTCAAAAGCCACTTCAAAGATGTCTGACACTGGTGCTCTGTTGTGGGGAGCACAAGGCCATGCTGGGAACTGGCCAACAACCAACAGCAGGACACCACTGTCAGCCATCTTGCCATTGCTGTCACACCCACACACAGTGAAGTACACTCAAAAGGAAGGAAGTATGGGCATGCTGGGAAGGGGGTGGAGGCAATAGCATGATGGGAGTGGTAGTCACAGATATTGCTCACCCTCACAATGCGCACATCAACACCACCATGAACCATGCCCACATCACAGGGAGTGGAAAACAACTGACAAGATGGCTGACACTGGCTACTGCTGTGGGGAGCACAAGGCCCTGCTGGGAACTGTGCACCAACCAACAGCAGGACACCACTGACTGACATCTTGCCATTGCTGTCACACCCACACACAGTGAAGTACACTCAAAAGGAAGGAAGTATGGGCATGCTGGGAAGGGGGGTGGAGGCAATAGCATGATGGGAGTGGTAGTCACAGCTCAACATCCCCCCCACATGGCCCAGCAAGCTCACACTGAAGCATGCACACCTCACAGAGAGTGGAAAGCCCCATCAAAGATGTCTGACACTGGTGCTCTGTTGTGGGGAGCACAAGGCCATGCTGGGAACTGGCCAACAACCAACAGCAGGACACCACTGTCAGCCATCTTGCCATTGCTGTCACACCCACACACAGTGAAGTACACTCAAAAGGAAGGAAGTATGGGCATGCTGGGAAGGGGGGTGGAGGCAATAGCATGATGGGAGTGGTAGTCACAGCTCAACATCCCCCCCCACATGGCCCAGCAAGCTCACACTGAAGCATGCACACCTCACAGGGAGTCAAAAGCCACTTCAAAGATGTCTGACACTGGTGCACTGTTGTGGGGAGCACAAGGCCATGCTGGGAACTGGCCAACAACCAACAGCAGGACACCACTGTCAGCCATCTTGCCATTGCTGTCACACCCACACACAGTGAAGTACACTCAAAAGGAAGGAAGTATGGGCATGCTGGGAAGGGGGGTGGAGGCAATAGCATGATGGGAGTGGTAGTCACAGATATTGCTCACCCTCACAATGCGCACATCAACACAACCATGAACCATGCCCACATCACAGGGAGTGGAAAACAACTGACAAGATGGCTGACACTGGCTACTGCTGTGGGGAGCACAAGGCCCTGCTGGCAACTGTGCACCAACCAACAGCAGGACACCACTGACTGACATCCTGAAAGACAACTTGCACTCCCTGCAATGGAAGCACGTTCCATGGTGGGATATCTGGCTGGGTGGGAAGGAGGGCCGGATGTCAACCAAATACAACCAATGCAGACCATGTACACACCCCAACATTCACATAGAAATGCCCAAATAATGCAGGACAATGTGCTACACCAATATCAACCCCTGACTGTGACAACTTAGGACAATGCAATGTACAGGCCCGCATCCAGAGGCACAGTCACAACTGTCAGGTGTGTCAACCATTGATGCCTGCAGAAACATAACATACATTGTGTGTGTCTCCCAAAAACAGGTGATGATGGGGACACAGCAGCAGACGCTGAGGAGTCCCCGTCCCAGGCTCAAGAGGATACGGAGCTCACTGGTGTGGAACAGCCTCTGCCCTCCTCGGATGAAGAAGACCAACCTGGCACCTCCGGAGCAAGTCATCATGCAGCACCAGCAGGACCACCAGCTGCACCCCCTGCACCCACCCCTCCAACGACTGTCAACACACATACCACCCCTGCCGACATGGAAAGACCAAGGAGCACCACCACCACCAGCACAGGGACCCTGGACCAACGTGGGGCCATGGACACCAACACCACCAACAACCCCCAAGGGGGCCCAGGGTCACCTGTGCGTGCCACCTCAGGTACTGCACGTGTCGCCAGGGGTGGTGGGAGGGGTGGGAGACATAGGTCGCTGCTTGCAGAGGGGTCTGGACTGCATGATGACCCACAACTGGCACGCATAGCCGATGCGTACCAGTCCAGCACCGGAGAGCTCAGCCAGGTAGTGGGGCTCCTCAGGGACATTAAACAGCAGCAGGCTGCCCATCATGCCCGCTTGGACTCACACATGTCCCGCGTGGAGTCCAAGTGGGACACACTGCAAGAGATGACGGCGGTGCATAGGGACATATTACAATGCCTCCGCCAGATGAGCAGCAACCAGTCAACACCTCCCTGTGTGCCCACAACATCTGCTGCTGAAACAACTGCAACTGCCACAGGGAGGCAGGATGACTCTGGCGGAGAGTCCCCTGCACCGCAGCAGCCTGCACTTGAGGGTCCCCCCCCAAAGAAGAGGGGTCGTCCGAGGAGGGGCAAGTGAGAGGCCGATGGCCATGTGCAACCCCCAGGAAGCCAACACCTGTTCTGGATAATCACCTTTGTGCGCAAACTGTTCACCCTGTTGACTGCAACACAACCCCCCCACATGACATGGGGAGTACAAGTTGGACCAATGTCTCAGATGACTGTGGACTTGATACAGGACATTTCTGCTACCAGGACTTCTAATTCATCTAGGAACTTAGGATTGCAATCAAAATGTACAGCACTCACCATCCTGTGCACTATTCGCACACATGTATTACAATAAACACACTAATACACCATACCTGCCTCTGTCGTGATTCCAACGTGGTTACTGTCATGGAGATGATGACCAGCGAAATTACACTGTGCATGCTAACTGCTACAGCAAGTACAACACAGGCATGTGAGTCATGGCAACGTGACACATATGAGGGGGACTCACCACCACGGCTACACAACAAATACACACCTAGGCCATCTGACTCATTGCCTACACTGATGTTGCCAGGAAATACGGTGCAATGCACAGACACAACACCTATTCCCAGTCTTAGTCAACTAGCCCACTGGTGCAGTAAGCAAATGTCAGTCAAATGTGTGACCACAGACAACGCACATCACAAAGTGAAGCACAGGTTTATTACACATTTGCAACATGTTGTAACCACTACAGATGCAAGGTAATCCCACCTGGCAGCGGGCACACAGTCAACAAGTGTAGAAGGAAGGAAGTCCATGGGTGTGGCGCACATCACCTGTAGGGACACAACAGCTACCACCCTGGAAGTCGAATCACGGTGTCGGGGATCACAGTTGACCAAACCACTCTGAAAGTACCCTGTGAAGGACAGAAATGACACACAGTCAAAAGCACTGAAGAACAGGACAGAACTGCAATACTCATGCCCAATACATGTCACAAGATACCCACCCAGAACCAAGTTAGCATGTCAACACTGTTGGGGAGTACAGACTACCTGTAAGGACACATCGCTACACGCATACAGTCATGTAGCACATGGACACACTCAAACAGCACCAGAGCACCACCAACACATATCATGCAAACTCACATCAGTTACATGACATCTCTGGATACTTACATTCAGCTGAAGAAGTTGGTGATGAGCTGTGTGCGGACATCACCATCATCATCATCATCATCACTGGCATCGTGGTCCAGGCCAGGA
Organism: Calotriton arnoldi; assembly: GCA_963921515.1. Taxonomy (NCBI): domain Eukaryota; kingdom Metazoa; phylum Chordata; class Amphibia; order Caudata; family Salamandridae; genus Calotriton; species Calotriton arnoldi. The sequence goes on along the minus strand of CAWUFW010004471.1, from coordinate 391,765 downwards.
TCCTCCACAGGTGGCGGACGTTGGTCATCGTCATCCAGGATGAGAGGCAACTCCTTCCGCACTGCCAGGTTGTGTAGCATGCAGCAGACGATGACAATCTTGCACACCTTTGCCGGGGCATATGGGAGGGACCCTCCTGTCTTGTCCAGGCAGCGGAAGCGGCTCTTCAGGAGACCAAATGTCCGCTCAATCACTCTCCTCGTCCGACCATGTGCCTCATTGTAGCGCATCTGGGCTGGTGTCACAGGGTTCCTGAGGGGCGTCAGCAACCACGGCATGTTGGGATATCCGGAGTCACCTACATACAGACAATTGCACATTAGCTGAGTTGGAAAAGAGGGTGGAACACTACATTGCAGAACACACACAATGATACAAAGTCAGTACACACCAACAAGCCAGGCACGCTGGTTCCGCATCTGTGACATCATCCTCGGGATGCGACTACTCCTCATCACGTAGGCATCGTGTGCAGAACCGGGGAAACGGGCACACACGTGTGAGATGGTCATATCTGCAAGACAGACCACCAGTGCATTGACCGAGTGGTAGTGCTTGCGGTTCCTGTATGCCTGCTCCTGGGCCTGTGGTGGTACCAAAGCCACATGTGTCCCATCAATGGAGCCAATGACATGCGGCATCCTCCCCAGGGCATAGAAGTCACTCTTCACGTCAGTGAGTTGTTGGAGTCTAGGGAAATAGATGTACTGGTTCAGGTATATCAACATAGCCTCCAATACATCGCGGAGCACACGGCTGAACATGGTCTGTGACATCCCACCAGCAGTCGCCAGAGTGTGTTGAAAGGTACCGGTGGCAAAGAAGTGTAGGGCTGCCATCACCTTCACCTTGGGGGTCAGCGCTGTAGGGTACGGCCGGCCAGGTTGCAGGTGTGGTGCCAAGCGCACTGCCAAATCATCAATCAGCTGCCTGGTGAAGCGGTACCGTCGGATGCTGTCACGTTCCACCATCGTTGCCAGGTCAGGGAATGGTCTATGGACAGCTGGTGCCCTGCAGTGCATAGGTGAAGAAAGAAAGATTGTCACTCACCCCACATATGTGGCATTGTACACACTCAATATCACACGATACATCATTATGAGGCACAAGTACATGATGTGTGCAGTTCCGTAAGGACATGTATGGCACATACATGGCCAACATCCAACATCACAGTTCAACAAGTGGCATCAATAAGTCCCAGGTTGTGCCATTGGGTATCATGAGGACGTGTCACATTTCCCATCTCCTGCTGCCACGTTACAAACACACCCCACAGTGACATGTGAGGACAGATGTGCCCCAGGCATCACAGCTCAACGACAGGTAGATTCCCAGGGACCCTGTATTGCCACATGGACACTGGCATGACATGGCGTATCATGTATACACCACAGCAAAACAACCATGACCCCCACAGGTAGTGGTCCCTGTTGCCTCGGCAGGACAGACATGGACGTCTGTGACACACACACGCACAACATCAAAGTCCATGCACAAACAACGTGGATGTGGAGACTGTCTCCCATTGTGCACATGAAATCCGAGACATTGTAAACACAACATGCACACAGACTGTGGAGGACCATCACTATTGTGCCAATGGGTCACCCTGGGTTAAACATACCGTCCCACATGGGACTCAGGGGGCATGTGACATGACATACACATACACCACCGTGAAATGTGACCATGCCACATGCTCAGATATGAACAGTTGCACATCACAGTGGTCATGTACACGAAACACCAAGGATACTGTCCCCATGAACACGTGCACAGCCTGGGGGTGGCTGCCCCAAGTGACACCCACAGAACAACATGTTCACCCCCATACACGGAATAGGTAATGCAGCCTTACATGCCTTAGGATACAGTTTGGACAGGCTGTGGTGTTGTAGGTGTGCCCCTCACTCCCTGGGAAGTATATGTGGCTGGCATATGTTCACCTGTGACAGGCATGGTGACATATGCCAGTGACATGTACAGGGACGCGTTGGACAGCAATGGACCGATCGGTGCGCACACATTGGCCATTGCATTCAATGTGTGCTGGTACGCGTTGTATTCGCAATACGCGTTGGACAGCAATGGACCGATCGGTGCGCACACATTGGCCATTGCATTCAATGTGTGCGGGTACGCGTTGTATCCTAGGTACGCGTTGAACAGCAATGGACCGATCGGTGTGCCCGGCCGGCCCATTGCATTCAATGTGTGCGGGTACGCGTTGTATCCTAGGTACGCGTTGAACAGCAATGGACCGATCGGTGTGCCCGGCCGGCCCATTGCATTCAATGTGTGCGGGTACGCGTTGTATCCTAGGTACGCGTTGAACAGCAATGGACCGATCGGTGCGCACCCATTGGCTATGGCCTGGCCTGGCAACGGACGCGTTTTCAAATCTTGAACGAGTCTGATGCTGGAAATTCAGTTGGTCACCCACAACAATGTTGCAAATTCATGGGTGTCATGAAGTTGAACTTTTGAAGGATGCTGTGGGCGTGTGTAAGTGGTGCAATTCCATGGATTGGCCAGATTCAGAAGATGCTAACGACTTGGACCTATCACTTTGGACACATGGGACAGTAACTGCCTCTGCAGCACACATATAATGCTGGCTGTTCCCCTGAGAGCTCACTTGCCTGCACTACATGCTCCAGGACGACATCTGCCACCACCACTGCTGCTGTATCTGCACCCTCTGGACCCTGCAATGGCACGTACTGTGGAGAGAGCCCCAGCCTTCAGCACTGAGGAGAACCAGGCCCTGCTGGACAGCCTCCTTCCACAGTACAGCAAGCTGTATGGGAAAGCAGGGGAGCAGGTGAGTGTTCTGTCCACTGCCTTCCTAAATGTGCATGTTGTCTGACTAGCAAGGCTAACAGTCTGCACGCCACTGGCTAGCAGGCTCACTGAGTAGTTGTCACCCCCCATAGTGTGTAGTTACATGCACTGGACAGGTATAGTGCAGTGACAGTGCATTTAAACAAGGTTTTACTTCCCAGGCAATGATACCATGTAGTAACTGCTGGCATACTGTCCATGGCCATCGTTGCACTGCCTGTGTACATCATGTGCCCCTGTGATTGAGACATGTATACACAACTGTGTAATGCACGGATATGTTGCATGTGTAGTAATAGCATTCTCACTTTGTCATCCTCACAGGTTGATGCCCACCAGAAGCAGAAGATATGGCTGACCATCGTCCGGGCAGTGAGATCCGTGGGGGACTACAAGCGCCGGATCCGCAACTGCCAGAAGAGGTGGCAGGACCTTCGGGGCTGGACCCGGAGGATCGCACGGGTCCAGCTGAAGCTGTCGCCTCCTCGCAGGAGGGGCGGACACCGGACCCTGACCCCCCACATGCTCAGGATCCTGGCGGTGGTCTTCCCTGATCTGGATGGGCAGCTGAAGGCCAGGGAGCAGCACGGAGGGGGTGAGTCCATGACTGCATTGTGAACTTTGTCTGCCATGCTATGTGCCCTCCTCTGGCCTGGTTAAACTTCCACAGCACATCAGTCATGTGGTCCAGGACCCATGTCCCTCGATTGTGCACTGCCCACTCCTCATCTGATACCCAGGTGTGGCCCTTGCAGTCAGGGAATTGTGTCACTTGGGTACTGTGTCCTTGCAGTTTGCTTGACTCAAGGTGGGGGACAGCATCTGTTCCCCTAACTGTGGTGGGCATCATGGGTGGGTCCATTGCTTACACAATGCCTGTGTTCTGACATGTAATCTGCGTGTTACTTTGATATGTGGTCCAATTGCTGAGCTGATCCACCACATGTGCCTGGGGTAACTGGCACACACCCAAGCTGCGGGTGGGAACAATGTTTGGGCCCCAGGAGTGTGTATATTACGTGTGTCACACATACTTAGCCAGCTGCCTACTGTCCAGGGTTCATCCCTCATTCATGTGGGGCAGGACAGTCATGCCTACTCCAGGCCATGCAATGCACTCTGTACTCCCACTCCCGTGTATCAGCTGACACGTTGTGCTCAGTGATATGTCCCCTCAGGTGTCAGCCTCTGTGTCAGTGTGCTGTGGCTTCGATGTCAGGACTGCTGGGGTGTTTATCGGTTGGGGCTCAGCATGCCACCGGAGATGTGACCATAGGAGACGATACTTGTGTGACACATAGGTGTTTGAACACCTGACCGTGCAGACTGGGGTATGCGAATGTGAAGTCCATGCAGCTGTTTCCCATTCACAGCAGATTGTGAGGTGCTCAGGTTCAGAGGCTTGTGTTACAGGTCACCCATATGTCCAATCAGTATGACCTGGACAGATAAGGGTTCAGATGATGTGGTGTGTGGGGGATGTACATGTGCACTTGTTCAGCTCCAGGACTTGCATTCCCCATGACCTACTATTGTGACACAGTGCAGACTGTTGTTGTGTGGCTGCCCTGCCCATGTGACTGGAGACAGTGATGTATGACTTAGCAGGCATGCCTGTGCCATGGCATGTGACTTCCTATGAGTGATCCTGCAGGGGAGTGACATGTGCTACATGCACACCATAGTGGCAATGGCTATCAGCACATGGGTGCATCATGGTGTCTGTCGCTGGTATGCATCACATGCATTTCATATATCTGACTCTGGGCATCACTTTCATCCGGACACCTGTACTGACTCAGTGGCAAGAGTTGTGATGTGTGCATGTTCACATGCTTCACCGTGTTCTCTGCACCGTCCAACTACTGTGTAGGTGGTGCATGTGTCCACACTGGGGTATTGCCAGCCAACGGACGCCAGACAGATGGGTGCAAGGCCAGGTGGGATGTGAGTGCCATGGTTGACGATCAGACTGACAATTGGCTTCTCCTATTCTGTTTGGGCAATTTTAGCAATGTTCAACTAAGGATGCCAGGCCTTGCTCTGTATTGTGCTGTACTTACTGTGGTGTGTGCGTTCGGTGCAGGTGACTGATGTCTGTCTGTTTCCCTATTGTTTGCAGATACATCCACGGCCACAGGAGGGGACAGCTCCACGGACCAGGAGGAGCCGCAGAGCCAGACTGGGTCAGCAGCCGAGGAGTGGTCGGAGGGACCCAGTGGCACGGAGGGCGAGGGGAGCCACACCGAGGAGTCCTCAGCACCATCCACCTCAGCTGAGGACCACAGCAGCTCGGAGGATGACTCCCTTATGGAGGCGGGTGTCAGCAGCCACCACACCCCAGCTAGTGTTGCTGTCCCCGCCACCACCACCACCACCGCCCTCCCATCGGCTCCCATTCCCGAGGTCCGTGGAGGCTCCCATGTTCGGGAGCGTGTCTCCTTCGGGCCAGGCACCGCACCCCCTGCCCCTGTGTCCCCTGCTGCCCTGAGTGAGGAGTCTGTGTACCTCCTTCGCCAGCTCCATGTAGGGCAGACAGCGATGCTGAGTGTCCTCCATGCACACACCACTCTGTTGACTCAGCTGGTGTCGTTCATGGAGGGCATCTCATCGGGCATGTCTGCCCTACAGAGGGGCAATAGGTCCATGGACTCCTCCCTGACGGCAGCAGTGTCCCTCCTCCAACAGTCCCTCACCCCTCCTGTCTCTGCCCCATCCACACTCCCCAGCACCTTACCTGTCCCAAGCACACACACACCGGCACAGGCACACACCAGCACAGACACGAGCAGCACACACACACACACGCCACAGACAAGACGCACACGCACGCACAGTCAGGGGACTGAAACCACACTCACAGGGGATGGGGCCCAGTCACACACACACGCATCCACGAGCACTGCGCAGTCCACAGTTGCCTCTCCCTCCAAAGCCCCCTCCGTTGCCTCACCTGCAACCCCAAAGACCCAGCGGCTCTTCCTCAGTGACCTCGGCCTCTTCCCCTCCGATCCAGCTGATACAGCATTCAGGGGGAAGAGGAAGCCCACCCACACGGAGCGGAGTGCCCCTCGCCACCGGACACCCTCCCCCAGGCGCAGACCGACTGACGCCCCCATCCGCAAGTCCCCCCGGACCCGGAAGAGCAAGACCCCGCCGCCGCCCTGCAGCTCAGGCACCAAGTCTCCTTCCTCCATCCCTCAGGCCCCCACTCCACAGGTGCCCCCACCACACCCTGCCCCAGGTTCCCCCACCCACAGATACACCATCCCCAAAAGGATCCGGCCTTCTCCCCCTGCCACTTGCTCTTCCGGCCCCACACCCCCGCTGCGCTTGTCTGTGCCACTGGTGTGGAGACGGTGTCCTCCCCTCTGTCCTGCCCACCTTACCTGATCCCCATTCTCCTCCCCTGGAGGTAGGCACTGCAGTGGAGTCCACTACCACCCTGTCTGACTTGGGCACTGCAGTGGGGAACCTGTCCACTCCATCTGCACGGTCCCCTGCAGTCTTGCCGGCACCCACACCATCAGAGTCATGCCCCCCACTTGTGCCGGCACACACCATGTCAGACACCTCCACTGCAGTTGTCAGTGGCTCTCCAGCACCCACCACCCCTTCCCTGCCTCCTTCTGGTGAGCCATGATCCTGTCCCTGCGGTGCCTGGCCTGCCCCCCCGTATGCCCCTCCGAGGGGATTGTCCCTGGTTTTCATCAGTGCAGGCATGCGTAGGGTGACATCTGCCACTGTCACCCTGTTTTGACTTTCATGTTGGACTGGCCATTGGCCTTTGTTAATTTTTTGCTGGACATCAACTGTTAGACCCACATATGCTGAATAAAGCACCTTTCTGTTCTCTAGTGCTTTTGCTTCTGATGTACATGTTGTTGATGATGCTAACCATGCCCTTGCTGCAGTGATGGTGATATTTGGTCTCATGATAATGAAGTGTTACTGTGCAGGAACACATGTGGTCCAGGGGGAATGTGTCCTATCCTGTGGTGTATCCATGTCATCCTTAGCAGCATCTGAGGGTGTCATGTGTTCAATATTTGGCAATGGGATTTCCTACTTACATTAGCAATTTCACATCTGTGGCTTCCACCCCTGCACATCTGTTGTGCCTGCCATTGTTCAATTAGTCTACTTCCCTGACCGTGTGGCCATCTCCACTGGACATGCAGGTTTGGGCATCAATGGGGAAGGACTCATCTGTGTTGTCAGTGCAACATTGCTATACAAGTGTGTTGGATCTGTGCTGATGATTTCGTTGGCACTCCCATGACCAGGCTGATGTGACGGGAGCCTTCATTTGGTGCTAATTGTTGACTGTGTGACCAAGTGCTCAGCTGACATGATGGAGCCCTACTGAGGCAACATATGGCACAGCTTTCCTCACACAGGAGTGGAGTCCCCTCATGGCAGTGTGTACTCCTGTGACATTGCCTGCGCCCAAGGTGTGTGTTGTATGAGCATGTCTGTGTGTTCACTTCCGTTTTGCTGTGCATGCTGGGATCCCTAGTGTTGTACCTGTTTGTGATGCTTGCTGAGTTGACCTATGTTCCCCCCAAGTCTTCTCCCTGGATTCTCTGTGATGTGGGTGCATGGCACATTACTGGTCATCAGGGTGTCACCCATAGGTGTGTTTGCTGTCAGGGCTGAGTTTGTGTGCAGACGCAGATGGGTCACAGTCAGGATTCCCCTTGGCACTTGTTGTTTACACCTGTCATGTGATTTCCAGTTTGTGTTATCTTTCAGTGATTGTGACACGTTGTGTGTGTGACTGCTGGCACTCCTCAGGGTCCGGGCTGCAATGTTGGTAGTTGTCTATGTGTGTTCTTTGTGGGTGACCTTGGCTTCTTCATTGGTGTGTGACTGTGGCTGGGATCCCATTGGTTGGTGTGGTATTGCCGTCATGTCCATGTACAGCGTAGTGTGCAGTGTGTCAGACATTCAGGAGTCTTGTTGAGTGGCCATGTGTGATGTGTTTCTGCACCTTGGTTCCCACCCACCACCCTGGGATTGTCATGGGTGCATGTGCAATGTCACCAGTGCATGTGTGCTTCACTGCTGCACATTGTTGGAGGTCGAGGTGTGTGGTGTTGAGTGTGTGCAGATGAGAGTTGTTGCCCGGCTAGACCCCTGCCTCCATGTTGGCCTTGGCTTACTGGCCGTGCTGATTGATTTGTGCTTGTGTAGGTGTGATGGTAGTTTGTTGCTCAGGACACATGACTGTGGTTCACAGTGTGAACGACATTTAGCTTTGTCATCACAGTGGGATTGTAATGCAGCCCAGGGTCACCACATTGTGGGGGCCCTGGGGGTAGTGCTGTGGTGTGTCTGTGTCTTGCTGTGTCAGTTGCTGTTCCTACATGCTTGTGTGACATGTGTGATTTGTGCTCCCTCTCATATGACAATGCCTGATTGCCCACATATGGGATTTGGATCCATGAGTTACCTTTGTGTGGCACTGTATGCACATCTGTGTGTGTAATTGGTATTCAGGCCTCCTCATGTGTTGTGTGGTTGCCTGGGGACACTGGCACCCCCCCCCCCCTCGCCTGTTGTGTTTGATGTGCAGTGTGGGTCAGCCTGTTTGTGTTTGTGCATCTGCACCACTGCATTGGCATATCTTTGGTGTGCCATTGGCTGTATGTTGTTTGGTGGGTTTCCCCTGCTGTCCCTGGGACTCCTAGGTCATCGGTCAGCACAATGATCATGGTTTGTGTGTCCCATTGCTGCCATGGTATGGTATCCGTTCACCTCACATCTACAGTCTCCACAGGGTATCTGCATTTGTGTGCCCATTGGTGCAAATATGTGGGTCTGCATTCTGATGGTCACTTCTGTCATTGTGTCATTGATGAATGTTGACAGTGTCAGCCCCCATGGGTGATGTTTGTCTGCACATGGCCAAAGGTATGTCTTATTTGCACTGCAGTATTTGCCTCCCCCAATCTATGTTGCAATGGGACACATGCACTACTTTGCCACTGATGTGTTTTATGTTTTGTGACCAGGAATCATCCATGCAGTTTGGCAGTTGCAGCTTTTTCTTTGTCAACACTTGCATTTTGGTCACTGTGATGATGGGGGTTTGGACCCCATTGCCACAATGTTCAAAATGTGCTTCAGCTATGGACCCCACACTTACCTTTTGGTCACTGTGATGATGGGGGTTTATACCCCATTGCCACAATGTTCAAAATGTGCTTCAGCTATGGACCCCACACTTACCTTTTGGTCACTGTGATGATGGGGGTTTGGACCCCATTGCCACAATGTTCAAAATGTGCTTCAGCTATGGACCCCACACTTACCTTTTGGTCACTGTGATGATGGGGGTTTAGACCCCATTGCCACAATGTTCTGAATGTGCTTCAGCTATGGGCCCCCACACTTACATTTTGCTCACTGTGATGATGGGGTTTTGATCCCCATTGCCACAATGGTCATGGCCTGCTTGCATTGTGGGGGCCACACACATATATGTGTGGCACATGTGATAGGGGGTCACATTGTATGTTCAAAGTCATGTTCAGTGTTGTAGGCATTTGACACAGTCTATACACGCTTGTCATGGTGTTGGGGGATGCCTTTTTCTTGCATTCCCTAGGTTGTAGTGTGCTGGTTGTGTCATGCATTGTCCATCCTATGAGTGGGGGTGGTGTTGGTGGTAGGCATCCAGCCCCCCATGGGTAGAGGTGGTAGTAGTGACAGGCATCCAGCCCCCCATGGGTAGAGGTGGTAGTAGTGGTAGGCATCTGGCACCCCCTGGGTAAGGGTGGTAGTAGTGACAGGCATCCAGCCCCCCATGGGTAGAGGTGGTAGTAGTGGTAGGCATCTGGCACCCCCTGGGTAAGGGTGGTAGTAGTGGTAGGCATCTGGCACCCCTGGGTAGAGGTGGTAGTAGTGGTAGGCATCTGGCACCCCCTGGGTAAGGGTGGTAGTGGTGGTTGGCATCCAGCCCCCCATGGGTAGAGGTGGTAGTAGTGACAGGCATCCAGCCCCCAATGGGTAGAGGTGGTAGTAGTGGTAGGCATCTGGCACCCCTGGGTAAGGGTGGTAGTAGTGGTAGGCATCTGGCACCCCCTGGGTAGAGGTGGTAGTAGTGGTAGGCATCTGGCACCCCCTGGGTAAGGGTGGTAGTAGTGGTAGGCATCTGGCACCCCCTGGGTAGAGGTGGTAGTAGTGGTAGGCATCTGGCACCCCCTGGGTAAGGGTGGTAGTGGGGGTAGGCATCCAGCCCCCCATGGGTAGAGGTGGTAGTAGTGACAGGCATCCAGCCCACCCTGGGTAGGGGTGGTAGTAGTGGTAGACATACAGGCCCCTATGTGTATGTGTGGCATTGGTGAGGGCCATCCCGCCCCTATGGTGCTGCTGTTGCTGGTGTAGGTATTTCTGCATCCCTCTGTGTGTGATGTGTCGGGTACGTGTAGTTTGTTTTTGTTGTTGGTGTCTGACTTACCTTCTGCGCCGTACGCGTCCGTGCCTGTTCCGGTAATAGAGGTAGAATATTGGTAGGATCGGCACGAAGGGATTCATGGTTGGTTCGTCTCGTTCGTTTTTCTCTTTGCTTCGCCTTGTCCTCGCCGCTGGCGTGTTCGTCTCGTAGCCGTGGATCGTGTTGTGGCGCCGAATCGGAGCTTATGTGCGCCTCGACCGGATGCTTTGACGTGCCGTGCGTAGCGACGGGTTCGGGCGCGTACGGGAAGCACATCGTACTTGTCCGGCCGGACGGGGCTGCATTTTTGCTTCCGTGCGGCTCGATTCTCTACGATTCCGGATCCGCCTCGGTCTGAGTTCAGGTCCTGTATTGGGTGAGTACGACTGGGTCGGTATTTGGGCAGTTGTGCGCATCGTACTTGCTCGTTCGGACGTATGTGCGGATCGGTCGGAAAACAGGCATTCGCCTGAATTTTTTCCCGACCGAATGGTATTAGGTGCGCCTCCGACCGGGATCGGAATCGACCCCTAAGTCTGAACGTAGAAATCTTCACTACAGCATCATCCAGCGGCTCCCTGACAGCAACGCCTCCTCCTCAGACACCGCAAGCTGCCTTGCCCACTGAACTTTACCTTCTCAGATTTTTTTGTTTTTACAAAAATTCTTCTAAGTCCGAAGGTAAGCAGAGACCATATCTAATCCACTTTGCGTATCCGAAACGGGCTTTATCACAGTCGGCCATAACTTTCGACTTTGCTTCGGTCTTGCGCGACTAGATGTCCACGGTTGGCACTTTGATCTTATGCTCTATTTTTTTCTTTAAACTTTACAAATTTATAACTCCAGGTCTACGGATTGGATTTTTGTCATTTTGGTGCCAAATAATTTATTAAAGTTTACTCTATTTTTCTAAATTGGTGTGGGATTTTTCTTTTGTTGTGTTTTTGCTTTATTACTGTTTAAGTGCTGCATAAATACCTTACACATTGCCTCTAAGTTAAGCTTGACTGCTTCTGTGCCAAGGTACCCGAGGGTTAAACACAGGTTAATTTAGTGACTGTTTGTGGTTTACCCTGACAAAGAGTGTGGCTGTTGCCTGAGTACGGTTTCACCCACTCAACCAACAACCCAACTTCTCACAACAGGCCATACCATACCATACAATTACAGGCCATACCATACAATACAATGACAGGCCATGTCAAACCATATCATACCATACTATACAATTCTCAGCAGTGGTGTTGTAGTACAAAATGGCTATAAAACATTGACAAAGCCAAATAAATTTTGCATAGGTAAGACCTATTGGCGCTGTCAATGCTTTTTGATCAAGGAGTAATTGTGCTCTTATTTCTCATTGTACTTGAGCCCAATGAACTCCTTATTGTTTACCTTTCAGTATCCCTGGGGCTTATCTTTACATGTGATGAGCTCCAAGTTTTATTGATGAAGTTGTAAAGCAGCAGCGGCAGTGCTGCATCACTTCTGCGATCGAGCCGTCCGCTGACAGCAGCAAATAGCTTGAACAAAGCAACACATAAAAAAGTGCCTTTGCACTGCATTAGATGCTTGATAAAGATAAAAGAATATAACATAATGGAAGCATTAAACAATGCTAGATTGAAGTTACCACGGTAGGTATTTTATGTTTGTGGAGTCGCCAAAGAACGTGAATCAAGCTCTGAAACGTCCTGTGTACCTCAAAAATGCACTGGTTTTTGTCACAAACTGTAGACAAACTGTAAATGTAAACATGTAGTGTAATTAAAAATATAATTTTACTCATTTAGAGTTCGTGCTGTGTCCATAAACTAGAAAAGATGCGAAATAATTCTATATTAACTTGTGCAAGTCTTTCCGTGAGACCTATTAATGTAGATTTAGCAATGAGGCATTTTAATGTAGAATAGATGACAGCCTTTTCAGTGACCATTACCCTCCTACCATTGATTAAATGAACATTGTGATTTTATTTAGTTGTGTGTATAACATGGTGGTGCTCAATGAGAGTAATGTCTGAAATTGTCCCCTCTTTTGACAGTATCTATTGGCGATGACCTTTGTCTATTTCAAAAGAGCTGGATTTAGCATAAGTGAGCACAGCAGAATGAATTTCTTTGTTGCTTTGTAAGTACGTGCTATATTTTCAATTGCTGCTTAGTCATATTGTCCGACATTGACGAAATAAAGGAAGCAGTCTGTAGTGAGAGTCTAACATTGGGAACAAATGAACACATTTATTTCAGCTTATGTCACATATTACTCTTCAAACTGTTCCTATCCCAAAGGCAAGAGTCACGTCTGTGTTATAAACTGTCAGTTACTATATATGGCACCGGAGTAGTTTTGGTCACAATCATTACTTTTGGGAGGAAATGTGGTGACTGCACAGACAATTGGAATGTAGTACAATCCTCCACTTGCCCCTCAATGTAAAGGTGACAAGGCTCCCGTGAGGAGGCCTTAGCTAATGACAGGGCTTAGCCATCAACAGTGCTGCAGTGGCACCGGGTCTGGGCTCTAAGTGACTCACTGCACAGCAAACCAGGGAGTGGAGGCCTATTTCTTTATTCATAATAGGGCTGACTGGCTAATGAATATAAAGAAATGGCTTATCAGGTTCCTTGAAGTAGAAGGGCTGATTCTTTAGAGCAGGGTTCTCCAATCTAATCAGGGGCGGATTCTCCATTAGGGCTCTGGTGCTGTGCCCCCCTGACATTATTTCCTTCACATTACTGTACAGATATTAAAAAGACTAATTTATTTAGAGATACGATTGTATCTCTAAACAAATCGATGTATTTAAGTCTGGGCTGTGTGTCCCAGGCTGCCTGCCACACCTCGCTCTGAACCAGGCAGGAAATCAACTTTCCGAACTGGGACGCACGACGCAGGGCTTACTGTTCTAAACCCCTTCATAATGAATCATTGCCATTGTAGTCTATGGCACTATTTTCAATAGGCCAGTGAAGCTGTCAGCATCATGGTTTGGGGCGTTGGAGTCTCCCTCCCTGCGTGAGAGCAGCTGTCTGTCATTCACAGGCATAGATCCCACCCTTTCCCATTCATCACACATAGGAGTGGACAGTGCAAGTGTGGTAATGGTAAGTGTTTGAATGCTAATCTTCTATTATGTATTTTGTTCTGAGACCCCTCGCCATGCTAACCTCCCCCACTGTGACACCCCAGGCCCTGGCTGCAGGTCGCTTGCTCCCTTAGAAGTGGAGCTGCAGCATTTGTTCCCCTGTGAAATGGATGCAAAAGTTGAGCAGGCCAGTGTTCTTGTTCACTTGTGAAGTTGATCCAAATATCCGAGTCAAGGGCAAAGCAGAGATATGTGCTTATAACAGACAGTTATCTGCTGTATGACATTAAAACTGGTCCCATCTTCATGCCCTTAACAACATTAATGCCAAAAACATGGATTGATTTATGAACAATGAGTGTTTAAAATGTTAAGGCAATGCATGTCAGCGATGCAGTTCCTCTCTTATTTCAAGTTTTACTTAATCTTGCCTCCCTCGAGAGTTAGCTATTTAATCATGTTGTGTTCCTTTCTGTATTTTTTTCTGTGCATACTTTGAGCTGTGTAGGTGCTTATAAGGGGCTTTGATTGAGAGCTCTGATGCTGACCCTGAAGCCAAAGCAAAGTGCCTGTCAGTGGGTTGGCCTCTCTGCGGAGCACACAGGACAATTGTCATGTATTCCAGTTGTAATTGCAATTTTGTGAAAATGTGTGTGAAGGAGGTGCACAGATGGCAAAATATTTACAGGGCAAAAGTAAAATAAATTGCTTAAATGTGGGTGAGTGCAGTGTATGTTTGGACATGTTGAAGGGCGGGAGATGCAAGGAAGTGCATTCGGGGAAGAGTGAAAAGAGGGTACTGAAGAGGAAAGATAGGTGGTTGAAGATGTGCAGATCTTTTTTTCATTTTTCTCTTCTGGAGGAGGATCCAGCCTGTACCCCACGTTTGTCCACTAAGCTGGCTGCGTTGCTCACTATATAAAAGTCATAACAAACTTTTACTCCTCACCACTTTCAAATATCACCAGCCGCCTCTGCCAATCTTTCCTATAGTAAGAGGTACTTCTGATCATTGAAAGCTGCTGTGAGCTATTGCCTAAGATAGGGATTCAATAAATGTACACAGATGCCGAATAGCATACACTGCTCCTGGAGTACCCCAATTCTGCTACAGGGAGAATACAGTGTTATTGACACAGAAGGTGTATTTCAAAAGGTATACATTTGGGGTTCCTGAGATTAAGTTTTGTTAATTTGCTCTTGAGACAGCGAAAGGGAGAAAGAAAAAAAGAGAGAAAACGAGACAGAGAACGTGAGAGGAAGAAAGAAGGACAGAAGAAGAGACAAAGGAAAGAATGAGAGAAGAAGGCAAGAGAAAGAAAGGAAAAGAAGTAAGAAAGATGTAAAGAAAGACAGGGAAAGAAGGAACAAAATAAGAGGAAGAATGAGGAAAAAATAAACAGAAATAAGCAATAGAAAGGAGAAGAAAGAAAGAGAAATTAAGAAGAAAATTAAAGAAACAGAGAAAACAGTGAATGAAAGGTGAAGAAGAAAGCATGAAAAGTAAGAAGTATAAAAAGTAGGATGGAAAAGCATGACAGAGGAAAGAAAGATGGCAAGAGAAAGAAAATGTTAAAGCATGGAAAGTAAGAAAGAGAAAAATAAGAGAAAGAAAAAGTAGAAAAGAGAAGAAGACAAAAAAAATAAGAAAAACAGAAATGAGAGACATTGATAAAAGGACAGCAATAGAGGAAGAAGGGAAAAAAGAAAGGGAAAAGTACAATAAGTAAATATAACAAGAAAGAGAAAGGTAGAGAAAAAAATTACAGGATGAAAGACCAAGAAAGAAGAGAAGACTGAAAGAAAGGAATCAAAGAAGAAGAAAAAAAGTAGAGACTGAGAGAAATCAAGAAAGAGGAGAGAAAGGAAAAATACATTGAGAAAGGAAAAAGACAAAAAGGGTTGTATGACGGAACCCTGCATGAATTTACCCCGCATGCCTTTAAAACGCAGTCACTACCCTGACTGACACGTTACCATGTGTTACTTTACCACGCAAGTCGTTACAACGACTTGCTCTAGAGAGCGCTGGACTTTGAAATAGTATAAATTACTATTCCAACTCCAGTCTACGCAACAGTAGGGAAGGTGTTGGACTTAAAAATCCAACACCAGTCCAACAATGTGCTCCCTAAAGCAAGTTGTTGTAATGACTTGTGGGTTAAAGGAATGAGTGGTAATGTCGCAGTCGGGTAGTGACTGCGTTGGAAGGGCAGGTCATTGTTGTGACTGCGGGGTAAAGGACGTTTCCCGACAAAAAGGGGAGGAAACAAAATAATAAAATAGCAAAGGAAAGAATTGTGAGAAAAAGTTGATGAAAAAGAATTAGAAAAAAGAAAGAAGCGGAGAAATAAGAGGAGAAATAAATGAAATGAAAAAAAGAGAAAAAATAAAAAGTAAGAAAGACACAAAGAAGAAGAAATTGAGGAAAAGTGGAAAAGTATGGGTAGTAATGAAAAACAAAGAAAAAGTAGAGAAAAATAGCAAGAGTCCAATAAAGACAAAAAGGAAAAACGAAGAAAGAAAATGAAAAGAATACACAACAACAGAGGAGGGAAAAAGGAAGTAGAGATGGAAAGAAGTTGTGTAAAAGGATAAGAAGAAAAAGCGAAAGAAGGAGAAAGAAAGAGGGAAACCAAGAAAGGGGATAAAGGAAATTGTGAAAGGAAAGAAAGACATGAAAAACGGGTAAAAAGGAAAGAAGAAAGTAGAGGCAAGAAAAAAAGGAGAAAAAGAAATAAAGAAAGATTTTTTCAGAAGGGCAGGCTGCATCATCCTGCTCTGTCAGCTTTTGAGCCCTCACAGAAATGAACATATTTTAAATAGCTGCCTTATCAGTTGGGCAGCTGTATATTCTCAAGCATGCTGACAGGCAGGCAGTTATGTGCAAGCTACTCAGTGGCAGTCTACGAGCTACTGGTAGCTCACGATCGACCTGTTGGAGACCCCTCCTTTAGAGACATCAGCCCTGTTGTACAATAAATAAATAAATAAAGAGCTTCAGCTACAAAACAGCAGAATGCAAAATGTTTCTGGGATGCATGAGAAATGATTCATTGCAATATTGTTGTTACATTATTTAATTAGCAAGATCTATTTGGTGCCAGATCTAGTGATAAGGGTACATAAGTAGACTCTTGGTTTACATTACCATCCTGGGGAGCTGGAAAGAGAACGGAATAAGCCTCACAATGGAGAAGGCAGTCTAGTAAGTTATTATTTGTGAATTCCTGATTTCTCTCATGTACTCACTTTTCGCAGCATAGCAAGACAAACTGAAAGCAAGAGTGACAGACAAAAGCCTTCCACTTGTTCTTTGTGGCTTGTGGCTGTGTGTAACACACAGTATGTGCCACCTTGGTACAAGAGATGCAGTATGATGTATGATTCTGTAGCGCTTTCAGAGTCTGGCGCAAAGTACAGTTTTGGGATTGTCACTGAGTAAAGTCAAGGTAGTCTGATGAGTTTGGTTACTGAAGCCTGGTCTGTACACTTTATTTATTTGTAAATTAGGCGGGTTTTTCTGATGGATGCTTCTAAACTGTAGATTCCCCACCTTTAGAATATTCTGATGTGCTAGACTGGATCTAGAAGATTTTAAAAAGCAGTGCTCCCACACGCCAACCCAGTAGGTGGTGCTGTGCAGCTCCACATTGGCTTGATGTTATAAATTACTTGTTGCCATTCCTCTTCTCTAGCTGTGTCTTCCCTACTGCTCAGCCAGGATGAGTGTTCGAATGTGTGATGATGTCACGGAATGCTTGGGTGCCTGCTTATGTCTGGAGTGTTAGTTGCTGGATGCAGGCTGAGCAGCAGGGAGGCTGCTCCTGGTGGGGCTATACTTCCATCTACCTATCTTCTTCTACTAAACTTACCCTTGGAAATAACCCTGAATAAATCTATCTTGTTTTATACATCTGGCCAATGAACTTCTGTAGGACTTGGCCTTTTTGTTTAAAGTTCCCTAAACCTTTTGCTTTCCCCCTAGACCGTTTTCCTGACCTAGAGATGCCAATTTAGATGCTTTGGGTACTTTGCCACTGCTGATCAGTGTCAAAGTACAGGAGTTCCCTATGTAAAATGTAATGGTGATTGGTTGGCCATGATTGGTATGTTTGCCTTACTAGTAAAAGTCCCTATGGATGTGCACTGTGTGTGCAAGGGCTAGTAACGCAAGGGCGCACAGAGAAGGGAACTCAGGCCTTCAGTGTAGGGCCTGCGCGCAGAATGCTAAGTTAGCATGTTGTCCTGACAAGTGCAACCACTTGTCAGGCCTGACCTTCCCTTTTTCATACACATGGGCACCCCTGTGGTAGGTCCCAGGTAACCCCTGGGCAGGGTGCAGTGTAGGTAAAAGGCAGAACATAAACTGAGGTCTGTGTTATGTTCTGACAGTGAAAAACTCTCCATTTCGTTTTTCACTGCTGAAAGGTCATTCTGCCCATAGGACAGAATGGGGGAGGCTGGGTGTTGTGTTTGTTAGCCTAGTTTCCTGTCAGTTTATAATGGAGAGGTGAAGTTTGGTATGTATGAACTCACAGTGTCATAATGCATCTTTCTGTGAAGGTGGTTTTGTCACTGTGTATTTATAAGCCACTCTTTTAGAAAGTGGCTGTGTTTTGTGCTCTGAGCATTTCTGTGTGTCTCTGAAATGTGGATTGTCTGTCTGGAACTGAAAGGTGAGAGGAGCTGGGAGAGGTCTTGACCCAGGGAGGGGTTGAGATGGCACGAGGCTGCCCTGCATCTGGAGAGTAGGGAGAGGAGAAGCCCGGGAGGTGAAAAGGCCTGGGCTGGTGCTATAAACCAATTGACCCATCTCCTGCTGAGTGATTAAGGATCCAGACCCCCAGTATCAAAGGGAGAGAGGTGACACTGGGAGGGAGACACCCAGAATTGATTTAGGGAGGGGTCAGGGATCCCTGAGTACATACAAACTTCAAAGACATTAAGGGGTATAACTATGAGAGCTGAAGCCCCTGAACGTTGGAATAAAACAGATATGGATTGAGACTGAAAAGGCTTGGACCCATTCTGTGGTCAAGAGGAACCTCTGCTAAAGAAGGAACAACTGAAGAGACTGCTGTGGATAGATCAATCCTTGCTTCGTGATCTGGGGCTGGTCTGCAGTTTGCTGTTCTAACTAAGGAAGAGGCTGTTGGGACTGTGCTTGGAGGCGCTGGGTCCCCCTGCTTGAAGAAGACTGTGCTTTGTGCTGTGTCTTGTAACCCCCAAGGGCCCGAGGTGAGCTGGCTCCCTGTTTGGAAATACAGGATCATAAAAGTTTCCGGAGAAGTCCCAAGCAACGCGGTGTGTGTGTGCTTTTTGGCCGCTTGAGACCCTCAGAAGTTGTGCCTTGTGATCGTGGGCACGCAGGAGTAAGCTAAGTCTCAGACGCGCAGAGTGCATGTCGTGGTGCAGGCCAAGGCGTTGGTGAGGAGCGTCTGGTCGAGGTGTGCACGGGGAGATGAGGCGAAGCTCGGGCGCGCAAGGGTGCGTGTCGTGGTGCAGCCCGGGTGTTGGTGAAGAGCGCCTGAGCCTCGTGTGCACCAAAGGAAGAAGCGAGACTCAGACGCGCAGTGTGCATGTCGTGGTGCAGCCAGGGCGTTGGTGAGGAGCGCCTGGACATCGTGTGCACCAACGGAAGAAGTGAGTCTCGGACACGCAAGGATGCGTGTCGTGGTGCAGCCCGGGTGTTGGTGAAGAGCGCCTGGGCCTCGTAGGCACCAAAAGAAGAAGTGAGTCTCCGACGTGCAAGAGTGCGTGTCGTGGTGCAGCCAGGGCATTAGGGAAGAGCGCCTGGACATCGTGTGCACCGGGAGAAGAGGTGAGACTTGGACGCGCAAGAGTGCGTGTCGTGGTGCAGCCAGGGCGTTGGTGAAGAGCGCCTGGACATCGTGTGCACCGGGAGAAGAGGCGAGGCTCGAACGCGCAAGGTGCGTGTTGAGGTGCAAGCGGAGCGTTGGTGAAGAGCGCCGGATCGTCGTGAGCACCAGAGAAGAGGCGAGTCTCGGACACGCGGTGTGCGTGTCGAAGTGCAACCTGAGGTGCTGGTGAGGAGTGCCTGGTGAGGGTGTGCACCGAATTGAAGTGAAGTCTCCACAGTGCTGAGGGCGGGACTCGGTGTGGACTGATACCGCCGGAGTGAGGGCCAAGTCATTGGGGCCCTCGGAGTCAATCAGCAGCGGCCCGGACCGGCAGCCACAGAAGAGCTGAGCCGCCGGCCCGAGTCCGCCGCAACCCGTGACGGAGTTCTGGATCAAGGCCCAAGTCGCTGACGTCGGGGAGGAGAGTGGGATCACGCCCCCCCAGGTAACGTGGATCAACACGTGGGGTGCGGGCCCGGAGGGACACTCTCTCGGCCTCCCGCTTCCGTCAGCTGCGCGAGCCGTTGCTTCGGCTCGGATCCCGTCCCGTGCTGACCCAAGACGGGGCAGTACTGGGGCCGGAGTGGGAAGCAGTACTTTTTGTGTCATCATTTGATCCATAACGGAGGCACTGTTAATGGAGCACGTAAAACTGTCGTATTACACTTTGCATTATTGCTGCTAACGAACTATCGAACTGTCGTATGACGCCTGACCTCATTTGTGCCTGACGAACTTTATGCTTGGTGCGCTACGCACTGCGTTATTTCTCCCTTGCATATTACCTGATTGTAACATGGTGCATTGCATGATTTCTTCAGTGCACAGTATCTGAGTATAACGTGGCACAGTGTATTATTTCTTCATTGCACTGCACAGGATTGTAGCGTGACGCATTGCTTTGTTTCTTCCTGGTACAGGGCATGCTGGTGGTGATACGCATTGCATTGTTCCTTCAATTGCAAAGTACATGATTGTGGCGCTACGTATGGCATTGTTTCTCTGTTGCACAGTATAAGAGAATATCGCTACGCATTGCAGTATTGTTTCCTTTTGCAACGTGTGTTATTCTAGCAATACGACTTGCCTAACCTTTTGGGAAACGGTTAGAAAAGAGCTTAACTGTTGGTTAGAAGCGATGGTTGGGATTATAACCTACCAACCCACCGGAAAGAATACTACCCATTCTTATATATGTTGATTTTGTATTGTGTGGTCGTATCGTATAATTTCTTATATAAAGATTATACTCATTTTATCAATACTCGTGTGGAGTCTATTTGTGATGACATCATGGGGTTACTGTGAGCGTGGTTGCACATACTGAACACTCGTGCCTTGGAGATAAGCCTGGCTGCTCGTGCCAAGCTACTAAGGGGGTGAGCAGGGCTATCTCAGACGGTGTCCTTACTTAGCCGAACGTTGAAGCGAGGGGTCGGGGACGCACGCCTCCAGCATTTGGTGGCGGCGGTAAGCGATAAGGACCTCCACTTCCAACAACTTCTATTTACAACATTTTTTGACGACGATTTTTCTACAAGAACCTACGCGTTGAGGAAGGAAGACTGTGAATACCTTACTGAAGATACTGGAACTACGGAGCCTACTAAGTGATTGGAACATAAGTACTGAAACCTGAAGGAAAAGGAAACGCAACGTATAAGCCCTAGCCAGCCCCACCAGTGTCCCTCATCAACAGGACAGCCTGCAGCCTAGGGCGTTTGACCTTCTACTACCGTCTTCAAACAGTTACTGTGGAGCCTGCTGCCTGGCGTCTCCAGTAACAAGATTGTACCAGAGTTTCAACAAGTTAGAGAGCAGTTCCCGTCAACTCTGCACGATGTATATTTGCTTTTGGACAAGGTGCCTGTTTATTACAGTGTTGAAAGAGGATACTGAATCGGATGCTGAGGATTTTCAACTCTCCGGCACCCCCAGAGGAATTGCCATGAGCAACTTATCGTGGGAAAATTGGCACCGCGTGTAAGCCGATACACTTTTTTAAAGGTGTAGAGACTGGTGATGCTTCTGAACCTGTGTGGTAATGCACAAGTGTTGTCTGTGGAGGACTTTTGGGTGAGCTATTTTCGTTTTTACTATTATCACCCCTTAAGGTTTGCCTGTTCAACTGCTGTGCGACATTTGAAATACGGCACGAGCTCTCCACCGCGTGCATACCCTAAACGCACGCAACCTTACCTGTTCTGTGATGCCTCCATGCTATCTTCTGTGACGTGTGCACCATCTCAAGGCCTCTTGCTGTTGTGGACGTTTTGGTGCACGCTGATGCCGCCAGCCATCCGGCGCGACGTTATTCTTGCGTGCCGCCATCTTGTGTTTGGAGTTTCACTCTTAGTTTGCAATCAACGTCGTTGTTTTCTACTCGTTGCCAACCACGTTTTCAATAAAGTTTCTTGAACGACCCAACGTTCTGGTCGGCTGCAACTTATGTCGTCGTGGGATAACCCTTACAGACTTTCAAGAAGTGATCGAAGAGGACTTTGCACAGTTAGCTGGTGAGAAATTAGAACTTTTGTGCCAATGATCTAGTGTTGGATCCCATCAAGGACCTTCGATCTGTGAAGCACTTCATTTGGAACAATGGAGGTGTTCTGACTCTTCATTATCGGCGGAAATTAACATGAACACACTGAAGAGACTCTAATGGTGGTTTTCTTTGATCTTATTATACCTGTTCTCTGAGTATGTTGTTTAATGGCCTTTGTGTGCTTGCTAGTACCCTGTTACATTTTCTTTGAGGTTGTGGGGCAGTGAGTGCCCCAGTTCAGTTTATTTTGTTTAGGGTGGTGTGTACCCAACTACGGTGAGGTTGTGGGAGCTTAGTGCCCCAGTTCAGTTTTCTAGGGTGTAGTGTACCCTACTACGGTGAGGTTGTGGGAGCTTAGTGCCCCAGTTCAGTTTTCTAGGGTGTTGTGTACCCTACTACGGTGAGGTTGTGGGAGCTTAGTGCCCCAGTTCAGTTTTCTAGGGTGTTGTGTACCCTACTATGGTGAGGTTGTGGGAGCTTAGTGCCCCAGTTCAGTTTTCTAGGGTGGTGTGTACCCCACTACGGTGAGGTTGTGGGGGCTGAGTGCCCCAGTTCAGTTTTTTAGCTACTACGGTGAGGTTGTGGGAGCTGAGTGCCCCAGTTCAGTTTTCTAGCTACTACGGTGAGGTTGTGGGAGCTTATTGCCCCAGTTCAGTTTTCTAGCTACTATGGTGAGGTTGTGGGAGCTCAGTGCCCCAGTTCTGTTTTCAAGGGTGTTGTGAACCCGATTATGGTGAGGTTGTGGGGTGGTTAGTGCCCTAGTTCTGGGTTTTTGGGGTGTGTGTATCCTATTATGTTGAGGTTGTGGGTGGTTAGTACCAAATACTCTGAGGCATAGGCTTGCTATGCCCGTTTCCTTTATTTTCCCTAAGGGAGGGGGATGGGGCGTGTTTCATGCATGTATATTTGGAATGTGTTTTTACATGTATATTTTGGAATGTTCCTTCCATATTTCCTGATGTAATGATATGTACATTTCATGCATGTATAGTTTGGAGTGTTACTTTTCATGCATGCATATTTGGAATGTTCCTATCATCTTTTCTGATGTAATGTATATGAAGATGTTTCCCTTTGTTTCTTTCCATATTTCCTGATGTAATGATATGTACATTTCATGCATGTATAGTTTGGAGTGTTACTTTTCATGCATGCATATTTGGAATGGTCCGATCATCTTTTCTGATGTATTGTATATGATGATGTTTCCGTTTGTTTCTTTCACTTTTGCTTTTAGTTTTCCTAAGGAAGGGGGATATGTTATAAATTACTTGTTGCCATTCCTCTTCTCTAGCTGTGTCTTCCCTACTGCTCAGCCAGGATGAGTGTTGGAATGTGTGATGATGTCACGGAATGCTTGGGTGCCTGCTTATGTCTGGAGTGTCAGTTGGTGGATGCAGGCTGAGCAGCAGGGAGGCTGCTCCTGGTGGGGCTATACTTCCATCTACCTATCTTCTTCTACTAGACTTACCCTTGGAAATAAACCTGAATAAACCTATCTTGTTTTATACATCTGGCCAATGGACTTCTATTTACAACACTTGGTTCCGTCCCGGATGTGATAATGGAGCCGCATATAAGCGCCACTCTTGCATGTCAGTGTCCGTTCCTTTCTTTTGGCACCTTCGTACGCAGATTGGAAGCTTGCTTCCAACATTTTCCTCGTCAGCTTTTTCATATAAAAATATTTTTCCAGTATGCAAGGGAATTGTATCCCCTCCTAAAACTACAGGGTTTAATCCTTGTAGGAACTGTAGCAAGAAAATATCTTTGACAGGTGCCCACAAGATGTGCCCCCCCGAGTTTGGGTTTGGCACCATCTCCAAGTCCTATGAGGAAGGTGCTCCTATGATTCCAAAGGCAATCCAGGAATGCAAAGCAAAGCTGTACGGTGGCTGAACACCAAAAGAATTCTCAGACGTTCTGCTACACTTGAAGTCCAGAGCATGGACTTGTCCCCACTCTCGAGGCTGCTCCTATGACAAGTACTTGTCCAAGGCTTCTGGTAAGTGGAAGCAGGAGCACAAGAAGGCCAAGCAGGAGAAGTCAGAAAGACGTCCGGGTTTCCTGTGGCCTCACTACCAGTCTCCAACTGAGGAGGCGATTCCACAACTGATCCTGCTGCAATCCAGGTTTTCGGGCGCATTGGCGATGTTGCAACAAATTGAGGGGCATATTCTCAAGGACTTATCGCCGAGTTATCAGCACTTTAGCGCCAGCGCCACAAAAATGGCGATAGATTTATCGCCCTATTCCCAAGCTGGTGCAAACTGCAGATATCGCCAGTTTACCAGCGATAGCTTCCGCAAAAAACATCGCCACGGATGAGTGCGACAACTAACGCTAATGATATGCAGAGTAGGCGTTCCCGTGCAAAAACACACGAAAACACCACTTCGCGATATTCACAACGACCAGCCAGATCTGCGATGCGAACCAAAAACAGGCGATAAGGCGCGTTAGCAGCAGGGATTTAACACCTGGCTTCTGCTGGTGCTAAGCAGGACGACTACCTGCAGTATGAAAGGGAGCCCAGCCCAGAGCCACATCTGAAGACCCACAAATGCCATGGAGCCAATGAACAAGCAGCTCGGAGACCCAAGAGGGCCACAACACCCACCGCCACCACCCCCAGGACCCCTCCCTCCAAACCTCCCCCCGGACTACCACCGAGGCAGCCTAGGACAATTCAGCGGACCTTCCGAAAACGGCATGGCCCCACAGACACACAAGTGCAGAATGTGGGGAGAGGTGGGAACCAAGTATGTGTGAAGGAGGCAACTCACCCATGAAGAAGAATGTGCACAATGCCAAGTGTGGCGGTGATGTGCTAGACAGACCACAGAATGCAGAGCACAGACATGTCCATGTGGACATATACTGCTGGGGTTTGTAGTGTTGTGGACAGTGGACGCAAACATGTTACCACAGGCAGTGGGGAAGACCTCGGTCATGTAGCTGTGCTGTCCCCCCCTGTAAACGTAAGCGCAGTGGGCTGGGCCGGCGTACACCACTCCAGCGTAGGAGTGCGGATAAAAAGGCCAGGGCTCTGGGCGTGGTTCTCTTCCGTGATGGGCAACGTGTCTGCCAGGGCGGCGCACCTCACCCTGCCACGAGTCCGCCGCCGTGACCTCCAGACTCGGCGACACAGGCCTCCAGCGGCACAGCAACACGGAGTCATGTGTGTGCCGGATACTGCCTCAGTCCTACACTGCGGTCAGCAGGTCCCACAATTCAAATCGTGCCACATCTCTGTTAATGGAGGAAACCACTAGTCAACAGACATTGCTCCCAGTGCGGCCCGCCCGGACGACGCATCATCGTTGGCTGTGCACCTGCTGAGCGCTCCAGGTGCCACTGACCCTGTGCAACACAAGTCGACGCCACGTGCCAATATTGAGGCAGAATTAAGTAGGCCAAAAAAACATTGCTCCCAGTGCGGCTCGCCCGGACGACGCATCATCGTTGGCTGTGCACCTGCTGAGCGCTCCAGGTGCCACTGACCCTGTGCAACACAAGTCATCATCACGTGGCTGTGTGCCCTTTCTGACCGCTGCCTCCGGCCTACACTGCGGTCAGCAGGGCTCACAATTCAAATTGAGTCTTGATTCATTTATGGCAGAGTCCAGTAGGCAACAGACATTGCTTCCAGTGCGGCCCGCCCGGACGACGCATCAGCGCAGGCCGTGCACCCGCCGAGCGCTTCAGGTGCCACTAACTCTGTGCAGCTCAAGTCATGGACCCTTTATGATTGAATCTGTGTGTGTGAACCGATGATCACTGTTCTAGTTGTTGCCAGCACCAACCACTCCCTGAGGGCTGGCTTACACTCACCCCACACCCATCCAACACAGGCGTCACTGGACATGTGACCCTGGTAATAAAAAGGGGCCGGGCGCACGTGCTCGTAGCCAGTTCCACTATTTATCAAAGTGTGTCCGTGTGGTCATTATGTATGCATGATGTGCCAGGGCCCTACCACATTACAGTGTGCTGTGGACAGCGGACGCAACCATGTCACCTCAGGCAGGGGGTAAGACCTTGGACACGTAGCTTTGTCGTCCCCCCCTGTATGCGTAAGCTGAGTGGGCTGGGCCGGCATATGCCAAGCCAGCGTAGGGGTGTGAAGGATTTGCCCGGGGCTCTGGACGTGGTTCAGTTCTGGCCTGGACAAGGAAGTATCTAATGAGTGTGTCACTGTTCTAGTGTCGGCGCCACCCAGTCCGCAATCGACAATGTTGCAATGTAGCATGCACCCGGAGGGCGGGCTCGCACGAACGGGGAAATGAAGGAGCGCAAGACCGCTCAGGGTCTTGGCTCATACATGCCAAGTGTTGTGTGTATCTGTATAGCCGCAGCATGAGCCAAATGCCTAGCCTTAATCGCAGCGCGAGTTCAGACAGGCATGAACTCTACATCTGTGTCCGCCCTATCCTTCCCACAGGCCTACACTCACTTGGCCGCCCACCTCCAACGGCCAACATCACAGTGTTGTTGTCAGGCTTGTGGACATGCATAGACAGGCATGACAATGGTGTGCCGTAGGAGTGCAAGTGATGCAACCGCGCAGCGCACACAAGTAAATAGGCTCGGGGGGAGGGAGGAGCAGCTGTGAGGCAACATAACACACAGTGATGTCGCTCATTTGCCACATGCAAGATATGTCAAACATGAATCCCAAAGTCGCACACATCCCACCCCACCCCCAACAAGCCACTTCACATTTCCTGAATGCAAGCAGATGAGAAACTAACATTGGTGATGAAAGCTCCTTTGTCTGAACTATCAGGCCGAAGCACATCTGCACCTCCGACCTCGGAATTGCATGTGCCCGGCACCCCCTGACAGATACTATAGCAGCTGATGACGACTCCCACACTACGCACAGCCCGACGAAAGACCAACGTATACACACCCCACACACAGAAGTCCTTGCTCAAAGTTATCTTGCATGGAATGGCCTTCACACTTACTCCCACACCATCCCAGGAGTACAACCGTTGCACACTTCAACTACTCATTGTACCGAGCTGTGGCATTTCATCCACAGAACTGGCGCAGGTCAGAACAGTGCCGCTTCAACCAGGGCCACTAACGCAATGGCAGAACATCCCGGACACATGCACAACCCCTGTCACGTGTAACTGTACCGTGCACGTATGCTGCATTTACTGGGGGCACTGCCATTGGTAGTGCTGCGGATCAGTTACCGGCTAAGCTTCCGCCTTGCCAACGTCACCTGCATGCAGCCTGTGTTGCATTGTCGCTCGTGCATATTCAAGTGGTCCATGGATGTCTGCCTATCCAACAGGACGGTAGCCGAACTGGATTTCGACATGTGTGTGCGCCCCCTGTTGGCCCACGACCATGAGTGTCACTGTGACACCCGTCTATGGGATGCCTGGATACTTGGCATACATGCTGGCAGCTGGATCTGGGAGATTGCAGAACTCCTCGTGTGCAGTGACCAAATTGAGCCGCTCCCCTATTGGGCTGTAGTGCTAATTGGTGAAAGGGGGTGGACGCAGCACATCTGTCCGGACCTGCTAATGGTTAGCCTCGCCGTCCTGTTCGATGAAGTCGACAACGACCTCATGTTGGAAATGATTGCCTACGAAGCTGCACTAGCTTTCATGGACGTGTAACTACGTACCTGCAGACACAACAGTTTGGAACACATTGCACATGTCCCGACACCTTGTTGGAACTTGGGGTTCTGGTCACATCTCCCACGACGACAGTGGACATGGCTGCATTCGCCTGGACTCCGAATACATGAGCGGACGACAACGCGGGTAAACACACACCTGTGAATGGTGCGGCACTCCCCCGGAGTGGACAGCGGCGCTTGGCAACGTTCCACGTTCTGACATACTGCTGCATTGGTCTGCATGTTGTGGCACTTATCTTGGCCGTACTGACACGCATATGCTAATAAAGTCTACGCACCTTCACTTGTATTCAACTGTGATGAGTGTTGATTTGTATGACAATGTGTGTCTCACTGCCTATCTGGGTCACAGCCATACATGCATTACTACACCATCAGGGATGTGGGGTTGTACTAGTACATTATCATCTCACAGTTTCTTGCTATGCCACATGCGAATGGCCATTTTCCACACACAAGCGGCAGCAGTTGTGTCCTCTGTTCTGTTGTGCTGGTGTTGCTGTTTGTTCAACATTGTTGTACATGTTGCGGTGCTCTGGATCTTATGTGTGTGTGCTGCATTGTAGGTAAGTTGCCCCTTCAGCTCTGATTTGGCTGGCCCTTATCCCTTTCAGACGTTGTGGCTTTCACTTCTGTGCTTATGCAGTGCTGTGATGTTGCAGACTTGGGTAAATTGGGCTCTTGGTTGGTGTTGTGACTCTTGCGATACAAAAGGGGGATGACGGACGGAACGTTTGAGCCAATCAAACACTCACCCCCAGTCAACTGATCTGGGTTTAATCCATCATCATTCTTTAGCTCACTCCACCACCCCAGTTCAGACATGGCCATATGCAAATCAGTCTGACCCTGTGCCTCATGGGAACAGTCCAGCCCGAACTGCCAAGCCATGTCTTCCCTGGACCGGAAACAAGCATCCTAGGACCGGTTTCTGGCATTCCAGCCGTCAACAGCCAGGCTTGCTTGAATCCAGTGGCAAAGTGAGCAAGGGACCCACGTCTGGGCATACCCCCGCCAACTTAGGGCGAACAAAGCGATACAAAAGGGGATGACGGACGGAACGTTTGAGCCAATCAAACACTCACCCCCAGTCAACTGATCTGGGTTTAATCCATCATCATTCTTTAGCTCACTCCACCACCCCAGTTCAGACATGGCCATATGCAAATCAGTCTGACCCTGTGCCTCATGGGAACAGTCCAGCCCGAACTGCCAAGCCATGTCTTCCCTGGACCGGAAACAAGCATCCTAGGACCGGTTTCTGGCATTCCAGCCGTCAACAGCCAGGCTTGCTTGAATCCAGTGGCAAAGTGAGCAAGGGACCCACGTCTGGGCATACCCCCGCCAACTTAGGGCGAACAAAGCGATACAAAAGGGGATGACGGACGGAACGTTTGAGCCAATCAAACACTCACCCCCAGTCAACTGATCTGGGTTTAATCCATCATCATTCTTTAGCTCACTCCACCACCCCAGTTCAGACATGGCCATATGCAAATCAGTCTGACCCTGTGCCTCATGGGAACAGTCCAGCCCGAACTGCCAAGCCATGTCTTCCCTGGACCGGAAACAAGCATCCTAGGACCGGTTTCTGGCATTCCAGCCGTCAACAGCCAGGCTTGCTTGAATCCAGTGGCAAAGTGAGCAAGGGACCCACGTCTGGGCATACCCCCGCCAACTTAGGGCGAACAAAGCGATACAAAAGGGGATGACGGACGGAACGTTTGAGCCAATCAAACACTCACCCCCAGTCAACTGATCTGGGTTTAATCCATCATCATTCTTTAGCTCACTCCACCACCCCAGTTCAGACATGGCCATATGCAAATCAGTCTGACCCTGTGCCTCATGGGAACAGTCCAGCCCGAACTGCCAAGCCATGTCTTCCCTGGACCGGAAACAAGCATCCTAGGACCGGTTTCTGGCATTCCAGCCGTCAACAGCCAGGCTTGCTTGAATCCAGTGGCAAAGTGAGCAAGGGACCCACGTCTGGGCATACCCCCGCCAACTTAGGGCGAACAAAGCGATACAAAAGGGGATGACGGACGGAACGTTTGAGCCAATCAAACACTCACCCCCAGTCAACTGATCTGGGTTTAATCCATCATCATTCTTTAGCTCACTCCACCACCCCAGTTCAGACATGGCCATATGCAAATCAGTCTGACCCTGTGCCTCATGGGAACAGTCCAGCCCGAACTGCCAAGCCATGTCTTCCCTGGACCGGAAACAAGCATCCTAGGACCGGTTTCTGGCATTCCAGCCGTCAACAGCCAGGCTTGCTTGAATCCAGTGGCAAAGTGAGCAAGGGACCCACGTCTGGGCATACCCCCGCCAACTTAGGGCGAACAAAGCGATACAAAAGGGGATGACGGACGGAACGTTTGAGCCAATCAAACACTCACCCCCAGTCAACTGATCTGGGTTTAATCCATCATCATTCTTTAGCTCACTCCACCACCCCAGTTCAGACATGGCCATATGCAAATCAGTCTGACCCTGTGCCTCATGGGAACAGTCCAGCCCGAACTGCCAAGCCATGTCTTCCCTGGACCGGAAACAAGCATCCTAGGACCGGTTTCTGGCATTCCAGCCGTCAACAGCCAGGCTTGCTTGAATCCAGTGGCAAAGTGAGCAAGGGACCCACGTCTGGGCATACCCCCGCCAACTTAGGGCGAACAAAGCGATACAAAAGGGGATGACGGACGGAACGTTTGAGCCAATCAAACACTCACCCCCAGTCAACTGATCTGGGTTTAATCCATCATCATTCTTTAGCTCACTCCACCACCCCAGTTCAGACATGGCCATATGCAAATCAGTCTGACCCTGTGCCTCATGGGAACAGTCCAGCCCGAACTGCCAAGCCATGTCTTCCCTGGACCGGAAACAAGCATCCTAGGACCGGTTTCTGGCATTCCAGCCGTCAACAGCCAGGCTTGCTTGAATCCAGTGGCAAAGTGAGCAAGGGACCCACGTCTGGGCATACCCCCGCCAACTTAGGGCGAACAAAGCGATACAAAAGGGGATGACGGACGGAACGTTTGAGCCAATCAAACACTCACCCCCAGTCAACTGATCTGGGTTTAATCCATCATCATTCTTTAGCTCACTCCACCACCCCAGTTCAGACATGGCCATATGCAAATCAGTCTGACCCTGTGCCTCATGGGAACAGTCCAGCCCGAACTGCCAAGCCATGTCTTCCCTGGACCGGAAACAAGCATCCTAGGACCGGTTTCTGGCATTCCAGCCGTCAACAGCCAGGCTTGCTTGAATCCAGTGGCAAAGTGAGCAAGGGACCCACGTCTGGGCATACCCCCGCCAACTTAGGGCGAACAAAGCGATACAAAAGGGGATGACGGACGGAACGTTTGAGCCAATCAAACACTCACCCCCAGTCAACTGATCTGGGTTTAATCCATCATCATTCTTTAGCTCACTCCACCACCCCAGTTCAGACATGGCCATATGCAAATCAGTCTGACCCTGTGCCTCATGGGAACAGTCCAGCCCGAACTGCCAAGCCATGTCTTCCCTGGACCGGAAACAAGCATCCTAGGACCGGTTTCTGGCATTCCAGCCGTCAACAGCCAGGCTTGCTTGAATCCAGTGGCAAAGTGAGCAAGGGACCCACGTCTGGGCATACCCCCGCCAACTTAGGGCGAACAAAGCGATACAAAAGGGGATGACGGACGGAACGTTTGAGCCAATCAAACACTCACCCCCAGTCAACTGATCTGGGTTTAATCCATCATCATTCTTTAGCTCACTCCACCACCCCAGTTCAGACATGGCCATATGCAAATCAGTCTGACCCTGTGCCTCATGGGAACAGTCCAGCCCGAACTGCCAAGCCATGTCTTCCCTGGACCGGAAACAAGCATCCTAGGACCGGTTTCTGGCATTCCAGCCGTCAACAGCCAGGCTTGCTTGAATCCAGTGGCATAGTGAGCAAGGGACCCACGTCTGGGCATACCCCCGCCAACTTAGGGCGAACAAAGCGATACAAAAGGGGATGACGGACGGAACGTTTGAGCCAATCAAACACTCACCCCCAGTCAACTGATCTGGGTTTAATCCATCATCATTCTTTAGCTCACTCCACCACCCCAGTTCAGACATGGCCATATGCAAATCAGTCTGACCCTGTGCCTCATGGGAACAGTCCAGCCCGAACTGCCAAGCCATGTCTTCCCTGGACCGGAAACAAGCATCCTAGGACCGGTTTCTGGCATTCCAGCCGTCAACAGCCAGGCTTGCTTGAATCCAGTGGCAAAGTGAGCAAGGGACCCACGTCTGGGCATACCCCCGCCAACTTAGGGCGAACAAAGCGATACAAAAGGGGATGACGGACGGAACGTTTGAGCCAATCAAACACTCACCCCCAGTCAACTGATCTGGGTTTAATCCATCATCATTCTTTAGCTCACTCCACCACCCCAGTTCAGACATGGCCATATGCAAATCAGTCTGACCCTGTGCCTCATGGGAACAGTCCAGCCCGAACTGCCAAGCCATGTCTTCCCTGGACCGGAAACAAGCATCCTAGGACCGGTTTCTGGCATTCCAGCCGTCAACAGCCAGGCTTGCTTGAATCCAGTGGCAAAGTGAGCAAGGGACCCACGTCTGGGCATACCCCCGCCAACTTAGGGCGAACAAAGCGATACAAAAGGGGATGACGGACGGAACGTTTGAGCCAATCAAACACTCACCCCCAGTCAACTGATCTGGGTTTAATCCATCATCATTCTTTAGCTCACTCCACCACCCCAGTTCAGACATGGCCATATGCAAATCAGTCTGACCCTGTGCCTCATGGGAACAGTCCAGCCCGAACTGCCAAGCCATGTCTTCCCTGGACCGGAAACAAGCATCCTAGGACCGGTTTCTGGCATTCCAGCCGTCAACAGCCAGGCTTGCTTGAATCCAGTGGCAAAGTGAGCAAGGGACCCACGTCTGGGCATACCCCCGCCAACTTAGGGCGAACAAAGCGATACAAAAGGGGATGACGGACGGAACGTTTGAGCCAATCAAACACTCACCCCCAGTCAACTGATCTGGGTTTAATCCATCATCATTCTTTAGCTCACTCCACCACCCCAGTTCAGACATGGCCATATGCAAATCAGTCTGACCCTGTGCCTCATGGGAACAGTCCAGCCCGAACTGCCAAGCCATGTCTTCCCTGGACCGGAAACAAGCATCCTAGGACCGGTTTCTGGCATTCCAGCCGTCAACAGCCAGGCTTGCTTGAATCCAGTGGCAAAGTGAGCAAGGGACCCACGTCTGGGCATACCCCCGCCAACTTAGGGCGAACAAAGCGATACAAAAGGGGATGACGGACGGAACGTTTGAGCCAATCAAACACTCACCCCCAGTCAACTGATTTGCCCGTGACTCTTGGCCATGGCTTGTCCGCAGATGTGCTCTACTTAATTGTGCATGTGTGCCATTGTGCCCATCTCCCCCCGTCCCCCCAGTCCCTGGTGGTTACTCACCCTGTTGCTGTTGTGTCGTGTCATGTTGAGCAGTGTCCGGTCCCCCAACTCCTGCCACCATCTCCACACTGATGACTGTGGTCACCATTTCCTCCATCTCATCCAGCTCCTCCTGTGGCGCTGGACTCCCACCTCCAGTCTGCATTGCTGCCTTCTGGTTGTCTGCGAGTTTCTGCTTGGTCTTGCGCTTCTCATCATTCCAGCGCCTCTTGACCTCGTCCATTGTCCTCCTCAGCACTCCGACTGCATTCGCCTTGTCCAGGATGGACTGCCACATTCCATTATTTGTTGCCAATGACACAGTGGAGGTGACGAACAGTTGTTGATGGTGTTCTATCACCTCCGTGGTCAGGATCCTGTTTTCCTGCGGACTGAACCGCGTCTTCCTCTTCTCCTTGCCCTTCCCTGACCCCGAGGTCCCAGGCTGGTCCTTCGTGGGGCTTGTGGGGTTCTGGTTGTCCTCTGTGCTTGCTCCGGCTACCTCCATGGTGCTTCGCAGTTGTTTGTGGTTTGTTTGTGTTTTGTGTTGCCGCTTTTATTTAGACCCTCCAGGATTTCGCGGATTGCCGCGAAATCGAAACTTTTGTCAAAATGCAGCGATTTTTACAAAAGTGCCCGCGAAATCGGCACTTTTGCAAAAATGCTGCGATTTTTACAAAAGTGCCCGCGAAATTGAAGGAATGCAGGGAAAAGGTTAAGGTTGTGCATTTCTATGGTAATTGTAATTCTTCACTTGCCTGCATGGATGTTACAATATTACAAGCAGTGAAAAATGTTTTCTCATCAGGGACGCATAGCGCTTTAAAACTCATAAATAAAGAGGATAGCAGTTAATACGTAAAGGAAGAGGGAAGAAAGCAAGAGGTGAAATCCATGTTCCAATCTGCAAACTATGACGTATCCCGCTGCGAATAATATATCGAAGAAACAAATCCATAGTTATGAGATTTTCTCTACATATAATTGCTGGATATGATAGTTCGGCTAAAAGAAGCTGTTTCACGTCTCAATTCATCTTACTTTATGTTTATTTGCTGACAGACAAAACAGTATTATTAGCAGCGAAACAGGAAGTAGCAGCTGTGCCATATGGCTGCCATATTTCTAAGGTAAAAAAAAAAGAACTTCCCTCCTCCCAGCATCACATGTGACTGTGCCCTCTCATTACCCGCTGATGAATACATGACGATTTACCTCTCACCATGACGCAGCCTTTGGCGTAACCCCGGGTTTGCTTGATCTCCCCCAAACTGCCACCCATTGTCTGCAACTGTTAATTAATGGCATAAATAGATTTAAGTAAAGAAACAATGTTATATTTTAGCCCTTGAAAATAATGGAAGGCCCTGCCTTTTGTAGGTAGTTTAAAATGATCCACATTAATAGCCAATTTTAGGAAGTCTGCTTATTACAAAGAAAGCTTTGGTCACAAGCGAGATCCTGGCTCAGCAGCCGTTGAAGATTTCACTGCGCTGTGAAGAGGCTGAAGACACCAAGGCCCATGGAGGTAGCTAGGCTTGGCAGTTGGTGATGGCGGAATGACTCAATGGCATTGTGAATCAATGAGGTAGCCAGGCTCCTCGCTTGGCAGTTAATCAGACCCTCCAGGATTTTCGCGATGTGCCGGACCTTATCTGCCGTCAGTATCTGTAGCCAGAAACCATATTTGTGGCAGTTCGACAGCCCGCCAAATTGGCCCACAGAACCTTGTTTTGTGATGGTAATTCCTTCAGTCGATACCCATTGGCTGAGATGCACACGCCTGGAAGGAAAGTAAATGACCCGAGACACAGAAAGCCTGACGCCTGGTTTGTAGGTTCTGGAATGCCATTTCCTATGGGATGCTACCAGGCCATCTTTGATGGGCTTCTCAGAACCTATACTAAAGCAAATGGAGGATTGCATTTCCAAGGGATAACAGCCTTCACCTGTGGGCTGTTTCCTCTGTTCCATGTCCCAGGTTGCCTATTTCAAAGGGGAATACTCTGCTAAAACAGTTTCCATTGATTTAAGGCTGAAAATGAATCATTATGAGTATAATAAAGTGCCGCAAAAATGCCGCTAAATTGCCATATTTGTGCCGCTAAATTTCCATATTTGTGCCGCTAAATTTGCTAATCCATGCCGCTATATCCTGGGGGGTCTATTTATTGTGCTTTTTGCAGCCTGACTTGTGGGACTTGCAGGCCTGGCGCTGCTTATCGCTGGATTTTTTATCGCAGTTGGGCACATCGCAACTTTTTTCACGTTTGGGTTTGGATTTTCATCGCCGTCCCGGTAATGTTATCGCGGACATTTGACGCGTTATCGGGAGACTATCGCATGTTACCGCCGTGTTGAAAATACGACGTTAACACGGAGTTATTTTCCCGCGATAGACGGCGATATGAAAACTTGCGTTAACCTATTTTGGCGATGTTTATCGCACGTTCTTGAGAATATACCCCTGAGACTTTTAAAGAGGCCATGGTGCAAATTTCTGGCACTGTTCTGTCTTCCTCTGATGCTCCTTCGGGCCGCAAGGATCCGTGGAGGCCTCCAGTGAGGTTACTGCCGGCAGGTCGAACCTCGCGCCATCGGTGCCTCGTGCATCGGCAGTGCAGCTCCTTCCTCGAGGTCAAAAGCCAGCTGCTCGAATTTGACATTCAATATGCTTTCCCCTTTTCGGCATGCCTTCGTGTTGCAGCGGGGGGAAACACATTTCTTTAACCCTCCTGAAGATGTATGAGATTGGCTGGAGGCAGCAGGACACTCAACGACTGGCCGGGCTGCGCAACTGGATGCCCCGAACAGCAACGGAGCGGTGAAGCGCTGCCATAATAGACAACCTTGAATGAGGCTGCGATGGATCTATTTGATAGCAATGTCACTAGGGCGGTCACATCCTTGCCTGCCCAGATGGCATTCTGGTGCACATTAATGTTGGCTGTGATGGGAAGGGTGACCTTATTAAAAATGGTGGTTGGTGGTTCTGCCCCGCCTCCTATATATATTTTTTTTACCAATCTACCTATCTACATCCCTGCTATGTTCTTCCGGAAACTCGACCAACAGGTTAGGGACTTTGTTTGGCATAAGTCGAGATGCAGGGTGGCCTTAATGAAGCTCTGCTCCCCCACGGACAGAAGGGGCTTATTGCCCCACACTTTGAGCAATACTACCTAGCTGCCCAGATCCAATGAATCGCCCAGTGGCTGGCCAGCGTACACCTATCTGATATGGCCACGTCTTCACCTAGTTGGAGCCTACCCACAATTGTGCACTTATTTCACCCCTGCGCAAAAACACGGGTACTGTGTCACTATTACTAGGAGTAACGCTTCAATGCTATCGTAGATGCCTGCGCATCACTAATCACGTGCTCCCTTACACTCCAGAGTTGGCATTGCTAGGTACGCCTAGGGCCACTGGACCAATGACTACAACGTAACTGACAGCATGGCTTGCTGCATGCTCGCGCACACTCGGTGACCTGTATAGGGATGGCACAATGACGTCATGTGAAACACTGATGGAAGAGAACAGCCTGCCACCAGATACTTTTTTTCTCCATAACTCGCTGATGGCTACACTGGGGTGACATGAACACTGAGCCACCAACAGACCTCCCCCCTTCACGATCCAATACTTAGTGATTGGGGGGCAGACACCTCACATGCTGGCTCGCTGACTGTCTACGCTCTCACACTGTTCCACAACTCCTCACTTTGCGATAGCACTGGGAGGCAGATTTGTTGCACCCCTGCGTTGACAAGGAGTGGGCTGCCTTACTGGAGGGACCTAGACACGTGCCATGCAATGCCCAACTCAAACGTATACAGTTTTACATAGTGCACAGGGCTTACCTCACCCCTGCCAATGTAAACCGGTTCTATCATAGAATGGACGCTGCTTGTCCGCGTTGCGCATGCGGGGGTGCTAATTTGCTACATATGCTCTGGGGTTGCCCCTCCCTACATACCTACTGGTATAGCATCTCATCAACCTTATCCACTGGCACCAAACGCCCGAACCTACGCAGATGGTAGATCTGTCTTCTAGGACTGTACAGCACACACAAGAAGCATAGGGTGACCTCCCGCTTCCTAGACCTAGGGTATATAGTGGCCAAGCGGCTTATTACTCAAAGATGAAAATCCGCCACACCCCCACCCTTTGTGGCCTGGAAATGCTCAATGGTTATTTAGGCACAACCTGAAAGCCCTGCCCTGCATAGGGAAGACGTGCTTAGCTTTCAAAAATACCTCATTGCCGCTCACTGGGACACCATCTTAACTGACTTACAAACTACCTGCGCAGACGAATCAACAGTCACCACTGACACAGCAGAAGAGGCCTCAATCTGGTAGGCTACGAGTGTGGGTTGAAACCTTTTTGTTTTCTTCAATATCAGGGTGTCCCCCACATACACCCATTCCCCAAAGCTCTTTGGTGCGGATATCCCACACAGTAATTGTCAGTCACGGAGGATGGATAGATCAGTCTTAGGTTATACATCTGCGTGGTCTGCTATGTTCTTGAATTAGAGTTCTCATAGTTTAATGGTTGCAAAAGTATGGATCTGTGTAAAGTAACATCTCCGATGATTTATTGCAGGGACTGTCCTGCTGCTGACTAACTAGAGGCATAATACTGTACCCATTCAACAGATGTTTTTACTTTTATTCCATGCTTATATGTATCCTACCTCATGGGTTCAGCAACGCTCGCTCACTACTACAATATACATGAACAGTTTACACTTTGCGACTAGTGCACTGTCCTGCTCATTTTCCATGTTCATATGTATCTCAATATGTACCATGCGTATCAGCACTTGAATAATTACTGCAATGTGTAACTGGCGACAAAGAAAAAGAAAATGTGTTCAATAAACAGAATCAAACAAAAATAAATTTGTCGTAGGAGACCAGAAGAGACAGTTTTAATAAAAATGGAAGAAACAATTTGAAATAGCCTAACATTCAAAGCTAGCTGATATTTCGATTATTGAGGTAATAGATAATATCGAGTACTTGTTAGTGAATACGGAAATTTAGGTTCCCAAGTAAGGTTTTAAATAAATTCTCTGGCGTTTCCATAATAAAGGAAATCATATTTAAAGGCGTTGGCCGAGGACAGGTCCAGGAACATTGTTATACTGCTTGCTCCAAAGTAATTAGGTTTTAACTAACACATAATTTGCAGGTAGAAAACAATCACAGTCATTGACGTGCCCTCTAAACTTTAATTTGGCTGTTTACTTTATGGAATTAGGATGGGCTATTTGTGAATTAATCCATCGTTGGTCCAGAAACGCCCACTTTTAAAAATAATCTATCTAAAACTTCAGAGTGGACAGATACGCAGAACAAAGAAGTGTTAAAAGTGCGGACAGCTTGAACAAAAGAAAAGACAGAGGTGTTCCTCTTAAATAAAGCCAACAGGACAGACTTTTATGTGCTAGGACATGCAAACGCAGGCTTGCTGAAATTCTATTAGCACACTTTGGCACATTAAAAAGCCATACATGTTGGTTTTACTTTTACATTGTTGTGTTCATCTGTTCTCAGTTTTTCTAAGACTTTGCTGCTTATACTCCAACTTTCAAACTCTGACCGAGTGGCGGCTTCTCCGCTAAGGCGGAGGAGCATCGCCCCACTGCTCAAAAGGAAAAATAAAATGATAATAATGTATAGTTATTATCATTTTATTTTTCCTATTGCAGTCAGTGACAGGGCAGGGCTGGCCAGAGCAGGGGAGGAGTGGTTTGCACTCCCAAGTGCGCATGAACTGATTGGTCGGCTCTCTTGGGCCGGCCAAACAGTTCATGCGCACTTTGCATGTTCCCCACCAGGCTGCATTACACAGCCTGGTGAGGAACATGCACAGGCTCCTTTCCCGTCTGAGTGCCGAACCACGGCGCTCAGACCAATCAGAACGCTGCATTACAGCGTTGTGGTTGGCTCAGGGGAGCCTATGTGCCCAGGGGCTTCCTGCCGCTGGCCTGGACTGCAGGAAGACGGATGATGACGAGGACGGAGGAGAGGCGGCGGCTGGCCGTTAAAGGCAAGTCCTTTTTTTCCTCATTGCCCCCCGCCGCACCACCCCCGCTCTGACCGCTTCAAACTGTGCTAAGATCGTATGCTTTAAAAACCTGCTATTTACTTTACATTTTAACAGTTCATGGTGGATCACGCCTCCTATTCAGAAAGAGTGCATCAACTCTCAACTAGCTATCCTTTGGTATCATGTTCCACTTCAACAACCGCACACATTCATGTTCTCTATTCATGATTATATATTCTGAAATCTGAAACCATGTGCATGTTAAGAGCAGGTCAGATATAAATTTGAGAACCTTATCTCTACCTGTGCAT
Organism: Calotriton arnoldi; assembly: GCA_963921515.1. Lineage (NCBI taxonomy): Eukaryota > Metazoa > Chordata > Amphibia > Caudata > Salamandridae > Calotriton > Calotriton arnoldi. Next base: position 352,443 of record CAWUFW010004471.1, on the reverse strand, counting down.
TCTCTCAGTCTACCGCAGATGTGCTGCAAAGAGTGACAAAGGCAGCTTTAAACGATGGTTCCAACTCATTAGGCCGAAAGCTATACAAGATCGGTAAACTGAGCACATCCTCTTACTAGGTGAACAAGCAATAATATTCACACAAGCATTGGCAATGCTAATATGTCTAACTTATGAATGAAACAGCCTTTTGTGTCACTCATGGGTTTAGGCGCTCAATAAGTCATTATATGTGTGCTCTGTCTCTCATCATACACTAATTTATCCATCCATTCATTCATCCACTGACTTTTTCTTACATTCATCCTCCAACACAACCACAATAAAACACACGCAAACTTAACAACATATGAAAAATAAATTAAAAAAATACAAGTAGAAAAAAGAAAACATGCTGCAGTCTAAACACAGTGGGCATATACTTGCAATAACAAAACTAAACACAGCAGCAGGTGTCCATCTTACAGTTGTTTTGTAAATAGTCTATAGTTGTTTTAAAGTTCCAGCATCACTGCCACATTTAGAACCTATGTGTTGACCATCTTGGAATGGTAAAACAATGACACAGTATGGACAACAGCATTCCATAATGGTGTCCAGGTTTCAAGGAAGTGGCCACATAGGATGTGGTGCACTGTAGATGGAATGAGCGGCAATCATGTGACCTGCTAGCACTGCCTGGAGAGCTGTAGTATTGTCTTACGAAATATTAAAATAAAAAATGGAGAAGCAAATTGAAAACTAAAGGGATGGCCAACCAGCCTTAATTGTGAAGCATCCTCATTTTCAGGTGTATGTACACATGTGATCTGAAAATGGCGTTATACACAGAGCAATATAGCCAGTGACAGATGTGGATTGAACCATTACAGTGTAAATCTTCCCAAAGTGTTTGTCAGAAGTGGTAACCAACACCAAAATCCTTCCCTACAAAGGTCATCTGTGACATGTAATTTAACAAAACACCTATCTGTAGACTTCAATACAAAGAAATAACAATCCACCCTTAAATGCCTATTGACTTTAAGATATGTTTTTTACAATCAATATGTCTGGCCTACACAGTTTATCAAAACAATGCCTATTGACTTTAAGATATGTTTTTTACAATCAATATGTCTGGCCTACACAGTTTATCAAAACATTTGATAATGAACAGATCAGACCTATGGCATCGGAAATCTTTTTCCCTAGTAAACCAACTAAGACCAACTAAGACCTACTATGTTGGTTATAAGCCTTTCCACAAGGCAAACATCAGGTTTACCATACTAAAATTACACATATGACCACAATGAAAAATCCCTACTAAAGCTTAATAAGGATTACCATAGTGCAAATCATCCATCCCCATGGTTTATTCTGGCGTAAAGCCCCTAAGGTCTGACACCATTTTCAGTAGGCCCGGACTTGGGAATGGGAGTTGACATTTTCTCAATTTTGGGCAATGAGAGTCGCTATTTTCTTCAATTTATGCCGAATCATTGTCATGTCTGCCATTGACGCAGATGTTGTCTGACCTTATTCCAAGAACTGTGAAAGTGTGAAGTCATTCAGATAGTGACCTGGATATCGCACCTGATGCAACATCAAGCCTGGGACAAGTGTCTAGTTATCATAATATTAAAGTAAAATAGTGCAAACACAAACATATAGCAAAAATAGTGTAGTCTGAATTGACATCCATTTACCTTCTATGTTTATAAGGATACATCTGATGCACATAATTTATGTCAGACATTCCTAAACCTATGTCAGAAATTCCAATCTCTGATAAGATCTAATATTTAAGGACTACCCCTTGACCACTTGTCAGTAGAGGTCCTCCGTCCAGATTGTTGCAAAAGATACTACCGGAGACTGTCTCGACTGCTACCAGCGCATCAAGAAGATGCTACATCGCGGGGGCAAGGCCAACCGTCAACCAAGATGACTGCACACTGAGTGAGCTCCACAGACGCCAGTGAATCATCCCCTAACATCCGACTCATATCCGCCTTGTGCCCACATAGAAACTGCCAGTTTGCTGCTGCGGAGATCGTGGCTTGCTGCTGGAGGTTTCCTTACTCTTGCAGAGACTGCGGTGCCGAGAGACCGGATTGTTGCGGCAAAGCCTCATGGTGCACCCATTGAGACGGAGACCTCGTGCGTGGCCCACGGCAGACCGGCACTGGGCTGGTTCCCCTCCACCACTTTCTAGTGCGGACCCACATTGGAAGCCGGATCATGGACGACGGAGGGGTCGGGGGCGCGAGGCCCTTTGACGACGGAGCCCCTGGAGTGGGGCTGAGCGAGACCGGCACCATCTACTGGGCCTGCAATCCATTCTCGACAAGCCGCTGTAGCCGAGCCTCGGAGGTGGCCCTGAGATGCTGCCAGAGACTGGGCCCTCGGACCAACACAGTAAGCGGGCCTCAGGCTTCCTAGGGGGGAAACAGAACTGAAACTAGGGGGGTGGCGACTCCTGTCTGGGCCCCGCCACCTGAACGAGATCCGACCTAGCCCGGCAGCCCAATTTTGGAGGACCGAGCTGCAGACGGCTGTCGGGCCTCCCGTTCCCTACCGGTGGCCTGCTGTGATAGTGACAGAACTGCAGCTTAGGGCTCCCATGGAGGCCTTGGCAGTTGAACATTTGTGAAGAGTGGAGCCTTTAGGGGAGGCTGCGACCGGCGGTGCACTTGGTTGGACCCATTGCCCTGCCTGGGCTCTTCCCTGACCTAACCAGCTGACTGCGGACATCCTGCGGGCCCGGGGAAATTGTGGCTGCCCCGCGTGATTGCTGATCAGGGTGGGGACATACATCTACCGTGCTGATAGTCATTGTGGTGAAAACATGTCGACCTCCCCTTCTTGTTTGATCGCGCACCCTTTAGACAGTTGCTTTGGGGCCATCCCCATCTAGAAACACCAGCAGTGGCGAGCAGCTGCCGCTACTGCACATCTCTCTCCTGCCTGTAAGATCCGGTGAGACAGACATAGCCGCAAAGGACTGAGGTGCACGAGTGGGTGCACTTGCAGACCCTCGGTTAAGGGGGTCGCTGATCTCTTGCGGCTTTGACGAGTGAGGAGATCCCACACACGGCTACGAAGGGGGGAGACCAGTGGATTTGGTGGTCCTTGCCTGGTGACGTGACTGTCCCACCCTCCCCCCGCAGCTTCTGGGGACATGGTCCGCAATAAAGACCTTAGACTCACGCAGACCAACAACCTAGATAAGTACACAGTCGTCATGGCGTGGGCTGGTGGCGCGGAGGGTGAGCAAAAGAGTGTTGCTACAGACCAGGAGACCCGTCCTCTTTCCCAGCACTCCCTGCTTGAAATAATGGCCGCGATAAAGGAACTTCGAGGCACACTGGAACCTAAACTAGACGCTGTCACAGTTGACATTATTCTACTGCGCTAAAAAATTAACAACGGCCAAAACACATATCATTAGTTTGCTTTCCAGAACAAAAAGACTGGAGGAACAAATTGAAATGCTCAAAAAACAGAATGCTGTTGCCACGGCCCGTTTGGAGGACCCAGAGGGGTGAGCCCGACGCAACAACATTCGCATCGTTGGAGTCCCTGAGGGAGCAGAGGGGCCAAATATTGATCTTCTTGGAGGACCTTATCCTAAAGACACTCCGCCCTAAGAGACTGTCCAAATATTTTTGATTGAATGGGCGCATAGGGCGCTGGGGCCCCCTCTGCCTACAGGGGCCCCTCCACACACAATCATAGCAAGAGTGTTCAACTATAGAGATCAAGGTGCGATCCTCTAGGCGGCTCGTACCCATAGCGACCTCGCCTTTGAAAACTCAACTATCGGTTTCTTTCCTGACTTCACCTTCCAAGTGCGGCGACAGCGGCACAGCTTTGACTTTGTTAAGAAAACGCTTAGAGATAAAGAAATCAAGTACATCATGCTGTATCCAGCCAAACTCCGAGTAGTGGCAGAAGGCAAGACACTACATTTCACTTCACCAGCGGGAACATGGGACTGGATAGGAGGTTTCAGAGTGGCTGGTCGCAAAGGGGGCAGCGAGCACAGGTCCCCACCCTTGGACAGAGATCCTGAGGTGCCACGATTGGACAATTCTGGAGGTCTGCGAACACGAAACACCCACATCGAGCTCAGGAGTGACTGCCTGCATTGTCCTCCGGAACTGGTAAAATTGTGGCAGACTGTGGGGAGGGGGAGATATAAGTACCGGACACTGAATAATGTCATTGAGGCTGGGCAACTGCCTTCTCAGATTAAGATAAGGGGCACAGGACACTTTGACGTTTTTAATGGTTATTGTGTCTAGGATCAAGGAGATGCCATACTGAATATATAGATCCTGAACGAGTTCACATTGGCGGGAGCAGCGCACCCTCACTTTTATATGCACATGTTAGGGCGACAGGCACTCTGCAAGTTGGGGCTGTAGGTAGTTCTAAACTCACGACGCAGGTACACAGGGAAGTGGGAGTTCAGGGGTGTGTAATATTTTACCTTATTATTTACTTTACAGACTCATCAACACCAACATACAACCGAAAGAAGGTTAGGGAGAGAGATGCAACAACACAAGCTAGGTGAGGGGCCAGACCAGGGTATCTGTACCCTTGGAGGACTCGACCCCAGCCATACAACGCCCACATAATAATGGCAGAACCCAACTACCTCAGATGCATCCTCCTCAACACCCGCTCCGCCCGCAAACACGCCATCGAACTCTGGGACCTTCTCGACTCAACCTCCCCAGACGTCGCATTCCTGACGGAGACCTGGCTGAATCCCGCTTCAGCCCCCGACATCGCCATTGCCATCCCGGACGGATACAAGATCACCCGCAGGGACCGCACCAACGGAGTCGGAGGAGGCATCGCCATCGTCCACAGGAACACCCTCAGAGTCTCAACCAACACCGACGACACCCTCAGCACCGCCGAACACATGCACTTCCAGATCCACACCGATCCCAACACCACCCTCAGAGGAACCCTCATCTACAGACCCCCGGACTCCCGACCACAGTTCAGCGATTCCATCGCTGACTTCGTCAGCACACACGCCATCGCCTCCACGGACTACATCCTCCTCGGGGACCTGAACTTCCACCTCGAGAACAACAAGGACACCAACTCCACCACCCTGATCGACAACCTCGCCACCCTCGGACTCAGACAGCTCGTGACTACACCCACCCACGCCGCCGGCCACACGCTAGACTCCATCTTTTCCGCAAGCCCACACGTCTCCTTCAACCACACCTCCGAACCCCACTGGACTGACCACCACTGCATCCACTTCACCTACAGGAAGCCCACCACGCACCACCGCACCGAACAAATGCCTCGCCGCTGCTGGAGCAGAGTCACGGAAGACCAGCTAACCACAACCCTCGCCCTGAGCCCACCCGCCGAACCCTCCGACCCCGACACCGCCGCCCGCAACCTCAGACAGTGGATCGACGACTGCGCCAACACCCTCGCCCCGCTCAAGAATCCGCCCAACAGCCACACCAGCAAGAAAGCCACCTGGTTCACCGAAGACCTCCAGGCCTCCAAACGAACATGCCGAAAACTGGAGAAGATCTGGCTCCACGAACGGACAGCGGACAGCTACGCCGCCCACAAGAGCGCCACCCGCAGTCACCATCACCTCATCAGATCCGCCAAAAGGGCCTCACTCAAAGACCGCCTAGACAACAACGCACACAACAGCAAAGAGCTCTTCAACATCGTGAAGGAACTCTCCAACTCCAGCTCCAACACCAACGACATCCAGCCGTCGCGAGACCTGTGCGACTCACTGGCCACCTTCTTCCACCGCAAAATCGCCGACATCCACGACAGCTTCAACACCACGACCGCCCCGGCAACCACCGAGACCACTGCCCCCACAACCACCAACCGCCTGCTCTCCTGGACCAACATCAACGACGAGGACACCAGCGAGATCATGAACACCATCCACTCCGGTTCACCGCTAGACCCGTGCTCTCACCACATCTTCAACAAAGCCAGTACAGCCATCGCGCCCCATCTCCGGAAAATAATCAACATCTCCTTCGAGACAGCAACCTTCCCGGAAAGCTGGAAGCACGCCGAGATCACCGCCTTACTCAAGAAACCCAAGGCAGACCCCAAGGACCTCAAGAACTTCCGACCCATCTCTCTGCTCCCGTTCCCCGCGAAGGTCACCGAGAAAATCGTCAACAAACAACTGACCCGCTACCTCGAGGAGAACAACATCCTGGACCCTTCCCAGTCCGGCTTCCGCAGCAACCACAGCACCGAAACCGCCCTCATCGCCGCCACCGATGACATCAGGACCCTGCTAGACAACGGAGAAACAGCAGCCCTCATCCTCCTGGACCTATCAGCCGCCTTCGACACGGTCTGCCACCACACACTACGAACACGCCTTCACGACGCCGGGATCCAAGAGAAGGCCCTGGACTGGACCACATCCTTCCTTTCCGGCAGAACACAAAGCGTCCGCCTCACCCCTTCCGATCCAAGGCCACCAAGATCATCTGCGGCGTACCCCAAGGCTCCTCCCTCAGCCCAACGCTGTTCAACATCTACATGGCACCCCTCGCCCACGTCGCCCGACAGCACAACCTCAACATCATCTCCTACGCCGACGACACCCAGCTGATCCTCTCCCTCACCAAAGACCCTCACACCGCCAAAGCCCACCTCCACGAAGGAATGAAGGCCGTCGCCGAATGGATGAGGACCAGCCGCCTGAAGCTGAACTCGGACAAGACGGAGGTCCTCATCCTTGGTTCCAACCCTTCAGCCTGGGACGACTCCTGGTGGCCAACATCACTGGGAACAGCCCCGCCACCCACCGACCACGTACGCAACCTAGGGGTCATCTTCGACCCCACCCTCTCCATGACTAAGCAGGTCAACGCCGTTTCCTCATCCTGCTTCAACATCCTCCGAATGCTCCGCAGGATCTTCAAGTGGATCCCCACCGAAACAAGAAAAACAGTCACCCAGGCCCTCGTCACCAGCAGGCTGGACTACGGAAACGCCATCTACGCAGGAACGACGGCTAAGCTCCTGAGACGGCTGCAACGCATCCAGAACGCCTCTGCACGTCTTATCCTCGACATCCCCCGACGCAGCCACATCACACCCCACCTGAGAGACCTGCACTGGCTCCCTGTCAACAAGAGGATAACCTTCAAGCTCCTCACCCACGCACACAAAGCACTCCACAACTCTGGACCAGCCTACCTCAACAGACGACTCAGCTTCTACACCCCCACCCGCCAGCTCCGCTCGACCAGCCTCGCCCTCGCCACAGTCCCCCGCATCCGGAAAACGACCGCCGGCGGCAGATCCTTCTCCCACCTTGCCGCCAAGACCTGGAACACCCTCCCCACCAACCTCCGACAGACCCAAGACCTACTGGCCTTCAGAAGACTCCTCAAGACCTGGCTCTTCGATCAGTAGCAGCACCACCCCCCTCTTCCCCCAGCGCCTTGAGACCCTCGCGGGTATGTAGTGCGCTTTATAAGTGACATGATTGATTGATTGATTGATTGACGTACAAAGGGAGACTTGAATACCTGGACATGGAATGTCAATGGCCTAGGCAACAAAGTAAAGTGCACACTAGTCCTTCAATATCTGTGGTGGCACGCTCCTGACCTAATACTCATGCAGGAAACACACACCTACGAGGCAAATACTATAAGGCCCTTGCTCGCTTTTGCTACAAGTTACTGGCTCAGGCGGGTTACACCCCAGACTCACGAGGCATAGGCATACTTATTGGAAAGACTCTACTGTTCACCCCCTTGCACACTTGGCATGATCCTCTGGGATGTTATGTGGCATTGACTGGGACCTGGGAAGGCCTTACATTAAACATTTGCTCTCTCTATCTACTGCCCCGGCTCCATTCCACGGTACTGCCGAGGGTGGGTTTCCTAGAAATGCCTAAGGGCTCTCTTGTATTGGGGGGAGATATGAATGCAGTCATGGCGCCTAGCATAGATGAGAGGCAATGCCCACACGCCAGTTGAGGTGGGACCACTGCTGGCCTTTATATCGGTGATGGGCTTGACAGACATATGGAGGGAGCACAACCCTCAACAACAACAGTACACATAATTCTCAGCCACACACAGCAGCTTCTCTCAGCTTGATTACATCTTTACGCACCATGCCTAGGTGGGGGCTTTCTGGGCAGCCACACATTATGCACGTGGGATCTCTGACCACTACCCGGTGGTGGTTCTGCTGAGTGGACCGGCGCATGACACTGCCTCAATACCAGGGCTAGACTCATGGTTTCTCTGAGACCGAGAAATCAACGAGAAACTCAGATCCACCACAGATCTTTATTTTCAGGAGAATCGAGGGACAGTCGCCTCTGCCTGTGTGTTATGGAAGGTGTAAAAGACAGTTCTTAGAGGGCAGGACCAGGCTTTGATAGGTGAAAAGAAGAAAGAGACCAAGATTGAATGTGAGGCAATAGAAAAAGACATAGCAGCCATAGAGAGAAGGGCCTTAGTGGAGGGAAGGGGGGACCTGCGTCGCAGACTACATCTGCGCCAACAGGATTTAAGGGCCCTGGCTGAAAATGCAGCACATAGCCAGGCACGGATAACGCACCGGTGGCTCTATGACGTGAGAGACAAGGCCACCAAACTCCTGGCCTGGTTAGAGTTCGATCCTGGGTGTTGAGCATCTTAGACGGGAAGGGCGACTTACAAAAAACCAACGAGGCCATAACTGAGACCTTTGCAACCTACTACGAAACATGATATCCTCCCACGAGTGTCGGGACTGACACTGACTGTAAAGATTTCCTGAAAGATCTTGCCCTCTCAACACTCACGGGTGAAGCAAGAGAGGCAGACTTGACAGATGAGGAGCTAACAGAAGCCATCCGTGCTTCTGTGGTTCCCAATGGCCTGCCTATATCATTATTCAAGGGGCTAGCAAATAAGGTGGGCCAAACCCTGCTCGAGATGTTTCGAACAGCACTGGATGATGGCTGCCTGCCTGAAGATCAACGTACAGTTACAATCGTAGTCATACATAAAAAAGGGAAATCTCCAATGGATTGTGGCGCCTAAAGACCTATATCCCTACTGAATGTTGAAGCGAAGGTGTTGGCAAAAGCCCTGGTGTCTGGACTGAACAATGTCATCACGAGCATTGTACATCTAGATCAGTCTGGCTTCATGCCACATAGGAGCACCTGCCTTAACCTGAGACGACTGTAAGGAGTGCTTCACATGACTCTATGCCCTGTGCAGAGCAGGCAGTACTCATGACCCTGGATGCCAAAATAGCGTTTTATTGTATAGAATTGTCATATATTTTTGCAACGCTGGCCAGATTGGGATTTGGGCCGAAATTCTCTGGGTGGGTCAGGCTCCTTTACCAGGCCCCCTTGGCCAGGGTACACTTCAGCGGGACAACCTCCCGTGCCTTCGCCACGAGGAAAGGAACTCAACAGGGGTGCCCCCTCTCACCCATGATCTTTGCCTTGGCGCTTGAGCCGCTCGCGGCTTGGATTAGGCAAGACCCACGGATATGGGGAATCAGAGCGGACCGAGGTTGGGAGGAGCATGTCTCCCTCTATGCAGTTGATGTCCTCCTTTATGTTACACAACCATATTTTTCAGTGACCAGAAGCCTGACAGTTTCAATCTCTTCAGCAGTTATTCAGGATATCAAATAAACTGGTCAAAGTCTATATGGGCTTATTTACAAGAAACTGATGCATCAGCATAGATGCGTCAGTTGCCCCGCGCCTGCGTACGAAACCCTGGCACCACCATGGATGCGCCGTAATTTACAATACGGTGCACCATGGCGCAAGGATTGACAGATGCGTCAGAAATTCTGACGCATCTGTCGGCGCAATAGTCGCGCATTGCTGGAGTCGTGTCGCAAGCACAACATAATTCCAGCAATGCATGGGGAGGCCTATTCTTAATACACTGTGTCACTCCTTATGCCTACTCCAAGCAGGCGTAGGGTTTTGAGGCAGTGGCGTCCTAGAAGTGGCACAGTGAAATCTTGTAGATTTCACTTTGTCACTTCTATGAGGCTTTCTCGCGTGGGAACGCCCACCCTGCATACATTATACCTGACGCAGGTATAATGTGGTGCAGGGCTTCACAAGGTGGAGCATCTCCCTAGATGCGTCACTTTTTAAATGGGCAGCAATGTGGCACATTGTTTACACCGACGCTGCATCACAAAAAGTGATGCAACGGCGGCACAAAAGTGTTGCAAGGGGCTTGTAAATAGGTAAATAGGTCTTCTGCCTGTCAGGACCTACGCCACGGATTCCTGCAGAGTGCACGGCGTTAGTGGTGGTAGAGGGCTTCACATACCTGGAGATCTATGTCATTGGCTACCCCCACATATTTATGAATAGAAATATACGCCTTCCAACTTGATAGACTACACGAGGACTGCATTGACGCACTCTACCACTGTCCTTAATAGGCAGAGCTGCCCTCTACAAATTTATGGCCCTTCCACGTCTCCTATATGTGCTTCAAAACATGCCATTCCTGGTTCTATCTGAATGCTTTAGTGAGATAGACAAGGAGCTTCGCTTACTTTTATGGAATGGAGGTATGCCACATATAGCACTGGGTAAACTACAAAGGGGAGTATACGACGGGGGGCTTGCCATCCTGGATGTCAAGAAATACTACTGAGGCTTCCCAAATATTGTTAATCAACGAATGGGTATTCGCCGACAGGCAGGAGCTGGCGTTCCATGTCGACAGGGACGGGATGGGTCGCTGTGGGCATGAGGCGATTCTCCATTCTAAGATGAAGGCCAAGAAGTTGCCACCGCACACTGGGGCGGCTGTCGCAAACTGGAGGGAAAGCCGGGGTTACTTGGTCCGGAGGGACAAACTTATGGCTCTGACCACCTTGTGGCATAGCAACCTACTCCGGGAAGTAGAAAATCTAAAAGGTGTATCCAAGTGGGCATTACTTGGCATAGACCATCTGGGAGACGTGTTGCGGGAACAGTCCTTGATAAAATTCGATATACTCCGTCAAGAATACCAGATGGCGTAAACCGAACACTACAGATATTTAAAACTGGGGCATGCATTGCTAAAACATATTCTTGAAGGCGAGCAATTGCCAGAGGCCTCGCCTCTGGAGGATCGCCTACTAACTGAGCCTATAACTGACAAAGGCACCTCCACAATTTACAGAAAGTTGGTTAACAATCCCCCCTCCTGAATGCCTGGATGGCAGGCCTAGGCGACATTGAGGATAACGACTGGACAGCGACTCTCCAGAGCCCACAAGAAATAGCTATTCAAGCCAGATTCCGGTTAGTTCAACTCAAGATTTTACATAGAACATGTTACTCGAGGACACGCCTACATAAAATAGGCACAGCTGACTCTCCACAGTGCCTCAGAGGCTGTACCTGAGATGGCACGTTCTTTCACAAACTCTGGGCTTGTCTTGTAATACAACTTTTCTGTCTCAAGGTAACTGATGTGATGTCCAGGGTTGTCTCACGAAAGGTGTCCTTGGATGCAAAATCGCTATTACTAATAAGGCAGGGAGGGACGACGAGTGGCCCAGATACGATAACATTTGGATAACGATGGTGAAGCACAACATAGCGAGGACATGGGGCGCTGGTACCCCCCCCCTCCCAAGTATAACGTAATGGGAGTCTGACCTAGATTGGTGTTAAAGGGCAGAAGAAGTGGTTTATCGGAGTCGTGGCTGCCCCAAAAAATAGGAAACGGTGTAGGGACCCTGGCTAGAAGTTAGGGGCAGTGAACCATGATAGAACCAGGGAGGGAGGTGGGTGAAATGCTTTATGCTTGAATAGTATTGTAAGTACTAAAATCCTATGTTCACATCAGGTCATACAAGCGTCTATTGTGATTACACCATTGATTCACCTGTTGAATGACCTCTCAACGGTACTGTTGCTCTGATTGAGAGTTGTGTTCCTCTCCTACATGTATTGTCTGCTGAGCAATGTTCAATTAAAGAGTTTTAAAAAAAAGAAGATGCTACATTGCACACAATGCCGATAACGAGCTGAGTCTAGGAGAAAGGACACTGCTGTGGTGTGTTTTCCTTTCGCAGGGAACACAACCTTCCCGCCTGTGGCAGTCGCATCTCTTGTTGCAAACAAGGTATTCAGTGCATTGCTTCTCCCTAAGAAAGTCTAGATTACAAGTTCTACTTTTCATGCTCCCCTAGTGTAGTGCATAGAAGTAGGTTTTAGGGTCTTTGACTTTTTAAAAAAAATTATTTTATTTAGCATAAATAAAAACAATACAGCCATATTCTCTGGCTGGATACAGTACTACACGACAGGGTTCATGTGAAGGGCACAAATCATGCAACAATGCAATCAATCGTCATAGCAAAGTTCCAACAGGTGAGCAGTAGGTACATTCGACCAATAATATATATGATGCACATAGTCTCATATACATACTTAATCAACAATCAAATTATGGCCATTATTTGTTTCAAATACATTACATGGTAATTACATTCTCTCCCTTCGGTTCCCCGGTCTAGGGTGTTAGACTTTTCGATTACATTTTTACTATCTTAGAAATGTTCATTTTAGTCTTGTTGTTCGCAACGTGCATTCCCGCAGTTTTTATTATATTCTGTGTATTTTTATTATATTCTGTTGTTTTAGATGTACTGAGAAACCGGTTCTCCCTGTTGCAATAAATGCTTTCAGTTAAAAGTGTCTATTCTTCTTAGTATCATTTGTGTGTGTGATATTGTGAAGGGCGAAACAGGTTTGTTTCCAGTACCACAGTGCCCCAGATCCCAGTTGAGGGATTGTGAGTAAACCAAAAGCAATGATTCCACTTCAACAATGTATTGGGTGGGATTCTGCAGGCTACAATAACCTGTCTTTCACATTCAGCGCAGGTGCATTGAACCTAGTTCACACGTGTCGCCTATGAGTGGGAAAGGAAACTTTGTAGAACTACACCAGAGTCGTAGTTTGCACAACAGATGGCGCTCAACGTGGGGCCTGTATCTTACGGTAACGCCTTGAGTAGTTCTTTCTATATTCACACGTGAACCATTATTACGTCATTGCAGAGACGTAATTAAAAATAATGGTTACCTCCTACTGGGGATAAGAGAGCGCCTATGACTGTAGGATTGTCGAGCTTGACTCAAAAAGGGTATTCCCCATTATGTGGGTTTCCTAATTCTTTGATTCCATTTTCAATTGAATCCATTCTTCATAGTGGCACCCATTGCAATAGAGGCAAATTACAGGGAATCAGTCACTCAGCACCTAAAGTCCCGAAATGTTCCTAATGCTGGGAGGCAGTTACGTTTGTAGTAGCTGGATATGCCGTTAAGGCATTTTACTCATGGGTGGAGTTCAAGCCTCTTGATGCTATGTCAGGGTAGTTTCAACCTTACAAAGCAGGGCTACCGCCTTCACATTATAGGGCCTACCAAAATTTGAAAATCCCTTTGACTTACCTGGAACACCAGAACTGGTTTTCTGGTTAATTGCCACACATGCACAGAAATGTTTGTTTGAGGCCCCTGAGCAATGAGGGGGCTACGTGACCAGTCTTGGCTGGTTACACACTGTTCCTCGCTTTGACAACTTAGCACCCGCTGAGGTAATAGGAATTTTAAATTACACAGTCGCTTAATACAGAAGAATTGTACAATTTGTACAATGCACACTGACCTCCAGACCTGTTCTTGCAGTGGGACCAGCCACTACGACACAAGTACAGACTATTAGTCCACAGTCTAGTAATGCTATCATGGGGAAAGTTCCCACAAAGTGTGACAAAATAGCTTTCTGGGTTGCTCATGAGACCAACTAGTTAGAAGCAGTGTATCAGTACACTACACCCCAAGACAAACATAGAATACTGACTATGTGTTTTCCTCTTGTGATGGTGCCACCCGTACAGGAATGTAACACCTGGGGAAGCATATTTGCATGCATTTACACCAGCACGCATGGCACACCTTCATTGGCAGTTCTCCCTGACATACTTAAATAGGTACAGAACGAAAACGGAGCTGCCCCAGCTCTAGTCTTAGAAATTAAGTTAATGGGGAATTTGTCTACAGGTTCATCTATCATCCTAAGCAACATTAAGGGAGAAGCTTTGGTTCTGTCCATACGCCAGAGACTGGAAGTGGTTCCAGTTCCAGATCGGGAACTACCAAAAATAATTGTGGAAGTGTATACCTCTGTGGGACGTGATACCTTAGGTGCATGACCCGCTAAGCCACATTTAAAACTAAAAATGACAATGAGGGTATCGTTAATGAGAAATCTGCAGCAGAAGAGAAAAAGAAACAGAGGGGCAAAGAGAAAAAACGGACTGGATCACCCATATCTGGGGAATCTAGGAGAGGTGGTTACAATTTAAGGGACCATGATAAAATTAAAAAACCTGAATAGTTTCAGTTTTTTCAGTTCTTTTCAGGACAATGATGGTAAACGAACAGAGAAAGGGAGTCGATCCGAGTACCGAAGAAAGGAGGAGTATAGTAGAAAAGTGAAGCAGGATGCGAGACTGATGTCAGCGTAAAGAGGGAGGAGAAAGTATTGGACTCAAACTCCATTACAGAAGAAGAAAGTAGTAGAACTTTCTAAGAAACATGCGGATACAGGACTTGAGCAAGAGCGCTTCTAGACAGCGCAGTAGAAGTCACAAAATTGCATCAGGCGCTTCAGAGGTTTCTGGATGCAAATCCAACTGATTACTTTATACAAATTGAGACTCCAGATAAGCATTTAAATCCTCCTGATAGTGCTTATAATTTAAACATACAAATTGAAGAGATATACCACGTAACATTAAAGCAGTCTTCTGGTCGCAGTTGTCCAATGATTATGACATCATCCTAGCTGAAGGGGACTGGCCTCAAGTATTTATTAAGAAAGAGCCCCAAAGGGTGGAAGTTATAAGGGTAGCTTTTTCTCCCATAGTACCTGAAGACATTAGCTAAATCTGTACCAGTGAATGGGTGGCAAGGCAGGATCCGGCCTTGTACAGAATCCAAGTGATGTAGGATAAACACTCTATTCCACATGTCATTCGCTTACTCAGGGTGCGCGCACTACGGCCACCATAAGAGAATCCGCAAAACCTGGAAGTAGAAAGCAAAAAGTTTGGTTAAACGATACCTGAAGAGTTTAGGTCTAACAGGCGTCCCGCCAGCTGAAAGTGAGGGGGTTCTACACAGCTTCTAGGTAGTTCTCCTCACTGAGGCAGAAGAACCTAGATAGACTATCAGCGTTGGAGTGATCGACCCCTGGTCGGTGCTCCACCCTAAATTCCATCCCCTGTAAGGAAATGGACCACCTCCACAGCTTTGGATTCTCGCCCCTCATCTGTATTAGCCACCTGAGGGGTTGGTGGTCCATTTTAAACAAGAAGTGAGTGCCAAACAAATACGGTGTCAGCTTCTTTAGGGCCCAGACCTCCGATGACCTCCCTTTCGATTGCGCTCCACCTTTGTTCCCGGGGGAATAACCTGGAGATGAAGGTTAACCACTGGTCCAGGCCCTCCTCGGTCAACTAAGACAGCACCGTCCCGATGCCGTGTTTGGAGGCATCCGCCTGAATGATGAATTGCTGTGAGAAGGGGTCACTATAGTGCTGTATCCCTTGATGAACCTCCGGTAGTACCCAGCTAGGCCCAAGAAGGGTCTGATGCCCGTTTGAGTTTTGGTGGGCTCCCAGTCCAGAATGGCTTCCACCTTGGCCTGGAGGTGTTGCA
This sequence comes from Calotriton arnoldi, assembly GCA_963921515.1. Classification (NCBI taxonomy): domain Eukaryota; kingdom Metazoa; phylum Chordata; class Amphibia; order Caudata; family Salamandridae; genus Calotriton; species Calotriton arnoldi. Next base: position 336,684 of record CAWUFW010004471.1, on the reverse strand, counting down.
CTTTACCCTAACCCTCCCGGTGTCCCAAGTACACCACAGATCCTTGCCCTATCTGGCACTTACTGTCAGACCTGCTTGCTGCAGTGGAGGTGAAAGAGATGATCCTCTGAACTGTTACTAAAAAAGGCAATGTCGTCTAGATTTGCAGCCGAGAAGGCCTCCATACCAGCAAGGACCTGGTTCACCAGCCTCTGGAAGGTGGCAGTGAATTCTTGAGCCCAAAGGGCTTGACCCAGAACTGGTAATACCCTTCTGGAGTGGAGAAGGCAGCTTTCTCCTTGGCTCCCTTACTGAGGGCGATCTGCCAGTCCCTGGAGGTGAGGTCGAAGGTACTTAAATACTGGGCCGCGCCCAACCTATCGATCAGCTTATCTGCCCGAGCAATGGGAAGCGCATTCGTCCGGGTCACTGATTTCAACCCCCTATAGTCCACACAGAACCTTTGTTCAGGTGTGGTGCCTGCTGGAGTGGCTTTTGGCACCAGAACCACCGGACTGGACCAGGGGCTGCTAGAGGGCTCTAGGACTCCCAATTCCTGCATCTTAGACACCTCTGCCATGATGCTGGACTTCACCTTATCCGACAACCGGTACGATTTTCTCTTGATGGGGAGGTTGTCTTCTGTGTCCACATCATGGGTGCACAGATGGGTAGTCCCCGGGATAAGGGAGTACAGAGAGGGAAACTGCCCCTTCACTTGGTGGCCGCCCCTCTGCTGGTCAGGAGTTGGGGTGGGGGACAGTCTCACTCCCTCTACTGATCCATCTACCTCGTTAGAGTCCAGGAGGTCAGCAAGAGATTCGCTCTCCTCCTCCTCCTCCTCCCCATCCGTCACCATTAGCATGGTGACCTCAGACCTCTCAAAGTGTGGCTTGAGACGATTGATGTGCAGTACCCGGAGGGGGTGGTCTTGAGGTACACCAGGTAGGAGGTCTCCCCCTTCCTCTCAGCCACCTCGTAATGCCCACCCCATCGGCCCTGGAGGGCCCCCAGCTCTACAGCCTCCGTCACCCACACTTTCTCTCCAGGTGTCAACTCCACAGGAGTGGCGTTCTTGTCGTACCACTCCTTCATGACCTCCTGGCCAGCCTCTAAATTGTGGGAGGCTTGCTTCCACAACTTGGCCATTTGGCTCCGGAAGGCCAGCATGTAGCTTATCACATCTCTAGGAGTTCTCTTGGGAAACTGCTCCCAACCTTCCTTGACCAAACTTAGAGGCTCCCTGACCGGATGCCCAAATAGAAGTTCAAAGGGGCTAAAACCCTCTCCCTTCTGAGGAACTTCCCGGTAAGCAAATACACATGCATGGTAAGAATCCCACTTTTTCATCAGGGCCTTTGGCAGGCCTCTGATCATGCCTTTCAGGTGTCGTGTGGTTTGTGGCCTCTTGGTCTGCATTGCTAACTTGGCTTAGGCCTGGCAGCCATGTTGCCTTTTTTGCACACGTTACTTTGTGACTTTGTTTTCCAGACTCTGCTTGTGCCCGGCTATATTAGAACTGTCTGCCTTTTTGCCTTCACCTTTTCTCCTGCCCTGTGGGTTTTGTCTGCACAACATGTACAAGGTCGAAAAACAACGTCCCTTGTTTTTGCTGATCTGGTCAGCCCTCGCACTTAGACATAACACCAAATACAGCTGCAATGGAGAAATTCGTGTGCTTTAATATGGTGAGCTCTCTCTCTCTCCAAGTGCCCCAGAGAGAGAGAGCTCACCATATTAAAGCACACAAATTTCTCCATTGCAGCTGTATTTGGTGTTATGTCTAAGTGCGAGGGGCTGACCAGATCAGCAAGAACAAGGGACGTTGTTTTTCGACCTTGTACATGTTGTGCAGAAAAAACCCACAGGGAACAGGAGAAAAGGTGAAAGGCAAAAAGGCAGACAGTTCTAATATAGCCGGGCACAAGCAGAGTCTGGAAAACAAAGTCACAAAGTAACGTGTGCAAAAAAGGCAACATGGCTGCCAGGCCTAAGCCAAGTTAGCAATGCAGACTAAGAGGCCACAAACCACACGACACCCTCCCCTGGTCAGTCCATTGGTGAAGACATAGGATGAAGACAGAGTTCAAGTAGATGGAGCAGAACGGAAACGTCTGTTTTGGAATAGTCCCCTATGAAGGACAACGATTGAAAAAAAATAAAAACACATAAGCAAAAGTAAAATCCATTGAGGCAGGACGCCGAACCTGGAGGCCCACTAATCCAGTGTGTAAGTGCAGAAAAACGCCACACCATCCAAAGGACATCGTTGGAATGGTCAGAAAAAAGAGATGCCATCCAGTTCAACAGATCAAAACTGCATTCATGTTCCTCATAATAGGGAGTAGCGATCAGCATTGCGGGACAACTTGCGTGATACTCAATATAGCTTCGTTGTAGGAAAGACTGAGCAGCCGCCCAGACATCCCATTGTGCCAAAATGCCAAGTGCAGCCGCACGCGCCATGTAGCCAGCACCGGAACAGTCCTGCTCATGGGCCGCTAAGGGACCCATCAACTGGACAAAATCCGGGTGAGACAGAGACGTATTGGAGAGGCAATAATCCAAGGACCATGAGAAAGGACATCGGATGCAAGACATCACAGGTTGCACGCAAGTGAAATACACAAAGCGAAAAGAAAGTCTATAGGACACACCAAGTGTCGCCAATGGTAAGACGCCGAAGCCAGCGAGGATGCGCTCACGGAGCACCCGAAGGCGACCGTGGTCGAGGAGGGCCCCCTGAAGTGCAGCCATTGCATAGCAAACAGACCAAAAGCAATATACCAGCCGCCAAGCGAGGATCAACGGAAAGCCGCCAAAGACGCTGGAAAAAATTGAAAGAATAAAAGCCGGTATTACACCAAAGATCGTTTGAAAGGAGGTAACAAGGCCAGAACCCACAACTTTAAAAAAGTGCACAAGTCCTTCAGTGCGCGATGCATTGAAAACACGGTGAATAGTTCACCGAAATGCTGTGGGAGATTTGTGTTCAGGAGGGCCTGTATCTCACTGTGGGTACTCGCCACCTGGAGAATGAACGTCTCCCGGGCGGATGTAAGCATAACCTCCTGATTCAATAATAGCACCTTTATTCTGCTCAATTTATTGAAATCTGCCTTCAAAGTTGGAATGGAAGGCCAAATAGAACTATCTACGATGTCGTGCAGAGGAGGAAAAAGCACATTTTTGCAGCAGACAACCCTGTGGGAAACTGTTACAATATATGGTATGCCGGCTAGCATGCCGCAGCAGTCCTGATTATTTAGAAGGAGATAGCTACCATTTGCAAGCACAGTGAAAGTAGGAGAGATAGAAGGAGCAGGAATGCCCTTTAAAACACAAGCAAGATTCGGAGCCGAAACATTACAGGCTCCGTGCAATTTAATGTGTTTGCAAACAAGGGAATGACCCACAGTAGAATCGCATGACTCCCCCGTGAGAAAAACTTCCTTCCCGTCCCTAAGACATTTATACATGAAAGGCAGGGACCAAAGTTCATGCAGGAAAGCACTTCCTAAAGGCTGAAAGCGGCCCACTGGATAATGCTTCATGCATGAACTGAATTCAAATAAAGAGAAAGGCAATGCGATAACCCCGTGTACTAACCACACTGCAGAATCTAATTCCGCCACAGAGAAAGGTAAGGGTTCTATTTTTTCGATATGTAACAGAGTGTATGTTGCATCCTTCATGGACATGAACTGCTGTTTCTCAGTCAAATTAAAAGGTAAGAATAAGGCAGAGATGTTCGAAAAGTGCCAAGGAACCTTACCCATTTTAAGTGTTTGCAAAGTCCATGCAAACTGCATTACTGAACGCAATTGGTGTTGACCATGATATAACACAGAAACATCATCTTGTACAATATCAACAACAGATGAAACAATATTCTCCAATGTGTAAATGCGGGAAGACAGGGTATTAATACTATTGTCAACAACAGCAAGTACCTTTTCTAGATTTGCCTGATCTATTTCCCGGAGACAGGAAGCAGCTTCGATTTGTGAAAGCTTCCAGAGTTCATTGTAAGTTTCGTAAATGAATCTCTTAGGTCGAGGACCACGAGGCCCCAGCACAAAATCTGACAGATCAATGTTGCCTGATAGGAGGGATAAATGTTGTTTAACAGAATCTAAGGAAGAATGCTGCAACCACTGTTTACACAATTTCCCAACAGAATACGTTGTAACAGTACGAGAGTCAGAAAACCTGGGGTCTGGCCTATCCTGTTTATAGCCAGGATCTCTGTCATGAAAACGTAGTTGGCAGGCATTAGATGCCATAGGCCAAGCCAACCAGGGCGACTGAACAAACTCAGAGACGTTAAAGGAATTGTTCTGAAACAAAACTTGCAGATCCGTAAGGGACAAATTGAACTGCAAGCTGTAGTTGGGAGTGGAAGACAATACAGGAATGGATGGGGCATTTAATTGTTTGGACGTAGCCAAACCCCAACACGTTGTTTGATAGATGGTCTGATTTAAGAATAAAATCTGGGCCGGGATAAGGCAAGCACGGTGTAATGCTTCTGTGCCTTGCACCTGCCATGCTCTGGAGCCCCAAATAGATTTCAAGTCAATGGTATCCCGCCAATGTTCATATCCACCCACAGCTAAGGCGTTCAAAAAGGAACCTGAATACAGCAATTTAGTGTGGGTCAACATAATTTTCTGAGTGGACGAAGTGTTCAATTTAAAATAATAGGACCCAGGGTTCGATCTATCAAAGTCTGTAAAATAAGTAAACTTATTTCTAAGAGTCTGGGAGCTGCCTGGCAAAGGGGTCGGACAATGTTCCCATTGGGTGTAATTAAAAGGACCCCGAAGGGTACTTGGTTTATGGAGAAAGTGGTTGCCCCAATGCTGGTAACAATATAAGTCGGCATAACTTGCAGAATTTAAATACAAATCCTCAGCATTAAAAGCAGCATAATATTTCAAATCAGAAAATAACGATTCGACGGCATGTACATCCCAATCGTCAGAATGAATATTACTTTTTACGACATCACCCACTGAAACACGGAGGACATTTGGTACATTAATAATCTCAGTTGGGCCATGAATTTGGAAATTTACTGCATCCCATACGATGCCATCAGCAACTGGAAACGCTGAAATGTTCACAAATGTGTGGTCACGCTTCATGATGTGAGATGAAGAATGCGGAGCCAAAGTTCCAGCGACACAGTTCACAGCAGAGCGTTCGGGTAAATAGTGACCATTGATGAGCAAGAAAAAAACTGTCACAAAGCCAATGGACATGAACAGAAAAATCAGGAATAGTACCAACCAGATGTATGTCCTTGGTGGAATTAAAAAATTGTCTCTGAACCAGGATACAAAAATACTGAATCTGGACGGGATAAGCGCTGAGGTGGAATCCGAGTCAAAGGAATAACGTGTTGGGCTCAGTGGCGTCGTTGGCAGATGAGCCACGGACTCGGTGGCGGGGTAGGTATACTCGGTCTCCTCGTTGCATGGGGAATCCGGGCTGTCGAGCAGGCGATCAGGAACATCTACCATCTCAATAGCAACATCCGTGACCGTTCGGGCTGGAAGGCCACAAACATTTGTCCTGTAAATGACTGGATAAGAGACCGCTGGTGTTACACTATTCAGGATCGGCCAAATGTTGTAGCTTGACATTTTCCACTGAGATGTGTCTGTTTTCCTTGCGACCAGGAAGCGGTGGTAAAATAACTGTACGAGTACCCTTCAAGCCAAGGACTAAAACCGGTGCACGATAAGAGGGGCCAAATTCTTTTTTGTTCTCCACTTTCTCTCGGACCAGGTCTCCAACCTTCGGAAGCCAGCCGGCAACCGGAATCTGCAGAGCAGCGTCTGTGGCTGAAGGTAAATGTTCAATTGCAAGTTTGCCTCGGGCTTTTTGTAAGTCCTGTAACATAGTAGAATGGTTATCTACATTAAAGATTGCGGATTGCGCCGCCATGTCTAGACCATCAAGGTCGGGCACAAACATTCGAATGCCAAAGAGCATTTCGTATGGGGTCCGCCCACCCAGAGATCTTCTAGGGAGATTATTAAGTGCACGTTGTACGCTATACAAGTGGGCCAGCCAGTTCCTGCCAGTACCTAAGTCTCTAGCTGTCAAGGATTGCTTTAAGTCACGGTTCATTTGTTCAACAATCGAATTGCCCTCAGGCCGATATGGAGACGAAAATTCCACCCGCACCCCCAGTGACCCCATTGCGTCCTTGTAGGCCTTAGAGGCGAACGCTGGACTTTGGTCAGAATGGAAGGTGCCGCAGGCAAAAATTCCCACAAAGACACGCAAATCCCTGATGACATTTCGAGCGTCAGCACTCCGTTGTGGCCAGACCCAGATGAAACGTGTGCACGAATCCACTGCAACCAAGATGTACTTATATGCAGTGTCAGAAGAAAATGGACCGCAGTGATCCAGGTAAACACACCCAAAAGGTCTGTTAGAAATGCAGAGCTTTGTTTGTGGTGGTCGTGTAACCGTCGAAGGCTTAATTTGCTGACAAACGTCACAAGAAAGCACATAAGTACGGGTCTGTTTATATAAACCACGCCACCAGTAACGCTGCTGCAAGATGGAAACCGTCGCTGACACGCCAGCATGGGCCAAAGCCATGCCTTCGTGTGCGGCTGTTATCAAAGAAAGTCTGCGGTCCGCGTTGGGGATCAGCCGATCACCAACGTTTGGAATTCTTACGTAAGGAGCCTGTTCGGGAATTAAGTGATAAGAGTACTTGGAAGGGAAACCGCTTGGGTAATTTGCACCTTCCTTTGTTGCAGCAATAGCTGCCAAAATATCATTATCTATTTTAGTCATGGATCTTGTAACTGCGGCTACTGTGCACGTGGCTACTGCTGATTTGGCAGCTTCATCTGCCAAACCGTTACCGACAGCGTGTGCGCCCACACGCTGGTGGCCAAGCGTGTGAATCACCTGTGTGAGAGGCAGACGTTGTTTCAATTCTGCCACTCGAACCCAAAGCATCTTATGCTTGATTGTGCTGCCTTTAGCGTCTCTATAGTCGTTTTGCGACCAAAAGAAGAGGTTGTCATTAAAAGACTGAACACAGTAGTAAGAATCGCACACAATTAAAGTTGTCACATCTGGATTCGCAAACTCAAGAGCGAGCACCAAGGCACGCAGCTCGGCCAATTGTGCAGTACTGTCTCCTAGTGCCTGAGTGTGCACTACAGTTGATTTGAACTCTCCGTTCACCATAGTACCTGCAACAATAGCACACGCTGCGGAATAAGCATGCTTGGAACCCGTGGCCGGTTGTGCCGAACCATCGGTATAGATAATACATTCGTACTCCTCAAACGGTAGCAAAGACAGAGGAGGAGGATGAACAAATTCATACTATAAAAACTCCTGTGTCTGAAGTGAAGAATCAAAGATAAACGTGACATCCGGAGACGTCAGAGATGTAGCCCATTGTATCCAACAGGGGTGCAATGCCTTAGAGTTTGGTACACTTGCCTTCATCACTGCCTCAAGGGCAGGATATGGTGTTACCACCAAAATGCGTTTTCCCTGTGCCAGTGCGCGTTCCTTTAGAATCGCCATTTGCACTGCTGTCAAAACTTTCGCCACAGAGGAAAAGCGCAACTCTGCCGAAGTGTAAAGATGTGACTTGTATGCAATAGGTACTGTGTCACCTTCGTTAAAGGTTAAGTACGTGAAACCCACTGCCCCTGGCACAATTCTAATCACCAGGTTTGTGTGGTTATCACGTGTCAACAAGAATTTAGATTCAAGTAGATCAGACTGCAAAGATTGCAGTATAGAGGAATGCTCAGGAAGCCAGCATGACTTCGAAAAGGTAGGTTGTATCAAGGCATAAAGAGGCTTGATACGCTGGGCATATTCGGGAATATAAGTACGCCCGAAGTTTAGAAAACCCAGTAATGACTGAAGCTTCTTCAGTGTGGTTGGAGGGCACAAGATCGCGCATTTCTCCCAAAAATTGGGTGCTAAGCCCTTACCTTCATTGTTGAGCTCATAGCCCAAAAACAAAATGGTAAATTCAGCAATGTGAGATTTGGCAAAATTAAATTTGTATCCCAAGACCGCAAACTCAAGAATAATGCGGTCCACTCGGGAAAGATGCGGCCATAATTCGTCGTCTGTCAGATAGATATCGTCGACGTACGAACACGCATCTGGGTCTATGCTGTCCAACAAAGAGACAACACGGACGGCGAAGACACCCGGACTGTTCTTGTAGCCCATGGGTAAACGCCGGAATTTGAATTATTTTCCACCGGAAGTGAAAGCGCTCCATTGGCTGCACTCCGGGGACAAGTTGTGCGTGTAAAATCCATTGGATAGGTCAAGTGTCGTTTTATATTTTTTACGAACAAGACTGTCTACAAGCGCAGAACTGTGGGTATTTTGTACCGCAAAGGTCCGACAATGAGAGTTCAAATGTCGGTAATCCAAAACTAGGCGGTACGATCCATCGGGTTTAGAAACCGCGAAAAGGGGATTATTCATTGGTGATACGCATGTTTCTATTACTCCTTGATATTCTAACTGTGTCAGAATGTCTGAAACGGGACCTTTAGCTTCCCGCCGGATGGGATATTGGGGTTGTGGCTGTGGCAGCGACCGCAAAGGAATATCATGGAGGGGAGAATCCTCATCCCAGCCCACGTGATTGCGGTATAACGCCGGAGCCAGGGACACAGCCCACTCAGCTGCGAGAGCCTCCGCTTTGTCCTTGGGGACATGACGAGAAAAGCTCGGAAGGATTACCTCCTCCCTCTACGAGCAGCAAGTACGAATGGGGGCGGCCAATCCGCCTCTGCCAACAAAATGTCGTACGAAGAGGTCAGATTTTCCCAAAAATCCCTTTAATAACACACTCAATGTCACCTTCAATTTGAATGACAATATTAAATAGTCTGTCAGGGGTGCCACTCGGGTGTCAGCTGTCTCGACAGTAATGAATGTTTCAATTGCTGTCGCCTCCACATGAGGACGCAGTGCCTCCCGCACTATGGTAACTTCCGCTGCGCTGTCTAGCAGCATTACTGCCCACGTCCAATTCAGGAGTCTCGTTCTCACCGTCTGTGGCATACCTCGCTGTTACAGCTGCAACTTTTTTCTTCTGAAACTGTGGGCGAGAATGTTGAAATTCTTCTGGTGTCCCTCGTACTTGTTGTCGAGGTTGGTCTCGTCCCTGTGGAGCCTCACGACCCCTGCCTCTATCCTGGCGATCTCCTCCACCAGTCTGTGACGACGTTGGTGCCTGTGGAGAACGAGGAGAACGCGGATCAGGGATTTGGAATCTCTCTGGAGATTTTATTCTCGCTCTATCGCGCAAATCATATGTGCGTTTCTGAAGATACGGAAACCGGGGATGCGCCTCGCGACCCTGGCTTCTTCTGCTGTTGCTTACCCTGTTTTTTCAACCTCCAGCTCTTTTTAGTAAAGAACGGTTTCTCATGTTTCTCAGATTGAGTTTTTGGTTGTGGTTGCGATTGAGTTTGCGTTTTAGCAAAAGGCTTAACACCCAGGCTATTGCGGCCTATGGTTTTATAAGCTAGTGCAATAATTTTCGGTAATTCGCGTGGCTTGCCCGGTTCTGGGATCAAAGCCAAAGCATTAGCTACTTGAAAGTTAACTGCATCACCCTTGACGTTAGCAAGGATTAGGTCAGCCACTACATCGAACACTCCCACCAGTCTCATCCCTAATTTCACAGCCGCTTCAGGGCCATGCTCATCCTGCACTCATTTAATTACAGAGGGGAGAACTATCATGGAAGGAGTGCCGAAACACTTCGCATATACTGCTGCGAATACCTTACCCCAGTTGTTGGAATCTGCCAACTCGGGAATTAAATCTTTTGGTAAACTAATCGTCAAAATCCTGTGTTTTTCCACAGGAGAAGTATTTGGAAAAACTGCCTCCAGCTGGTCAAATTTCTCTGCAAGCCAATAAGGTAAATCGTCCTTATTTTGTGGGCGCTTGCCCATCACCGAATTAACCATGACAGGACTTATGGTTACGCCGCCAGGCCCAGCTGGATGTGCCGCAACTCCAGGAGGGGCTCCCTGGATGATGCCTGTAACATACTGTACTAAGGCTTTATGCACACGTATCAAAGACGAATGCAAATTACGCAGGTCAGCGACCGGAAGCGTCATATAACGCGGATGTGGGGTATACCCGGCCAAAACAGGCCAAGTGGCCCCTTCAATCGATAAGGGGCCTAAACGAACCGAGGTAATCGGTTGGGGGAGGGCGCCATCAAACCAAACACGGTGTTGCCACGCCGTGAGCGGTACTTCAAGATTCCTATAAGGCCTATAGACATTAGGAAGTGCGGTGGCTGTATATTCATGGAACAAATTATCAGTCCCATCCACCGCCGGAAAGGTGATCCAAGAGTAAAATACTTCAAAGTGGTAAGCAGGATCCGCTTGTACCACAAAGATCAGTTCGACACCCGCGTCAGGCACTCCATATGCTGCCAAATGAGCTTTGAGCGCTGCGCGGCTATGTGCCGCAATCTGGACAGCCATTTAAGGCTAAAAATATTCGACAACCTAGTAGTAGGAGGCAGCACAATATAGGGTTGTGTACAAACACCTTTTAACAACTTCAAGCTTGAAAGAACCTATAAAAACGTCAATATAGGAGGTATCACCCTCACACCCGTTTCCGGAAACGTATGCGAAGGGTGTTGTGGACAAGCACAAGCACTACTCAAGCGTCTCGCAGATAAGCAGCCCACCACGTTGGTGGCGCCATGTTGTAGGGATTCTGCACATACACAGAGCTATGCACAGGATAATAGGACTTCAGAGTATAGTGGTGAGCCAACCATGCCCCTTAGTACCCACAATCCCAATCCGACTAGCTTTAGCGTCTCATTCGCAGCGCAGCTACCAATGATTTGACAACCCAGAACACGGTCTCTCTCAGGACTCGCGGGAGCAAGAACACTCTTTCATAACTCACTCATACTTGTCCACAACGTGCGTAATAAGAGACACTGTATAGTTTAAAATGTTTATTTCAACTATCGTGCTCTAAGATACAATACACGTGCCAGTACTATCAGCATAATGCATAATGATAAAATAATAAGCATGGTTACAATTCCATAGAATACAAACGGTGACAGCATTTTATAAAGACAGTGGATATAGGGCTAAATGGCCTGTCCAGATTCCCCGTGCTAATAACTAGTTTATTATAAAAATAGAAGACCTCTGGGCTTTTTCTGGCGGACCCCCATACCTCAATATCTAGATGCAAGGTTTACATCATCAGACAAGCACAGCTCTTCTCCCTGGAAAGGTTTTTCTCCAAGTGCCCCAGAGAGAGAGAGCTCACCATATTAAAGCACACGAATTTCTCCATTGCAGCTGTATTTGGTGTTATGTCTAAGTGCGAGGGGCTGACCAGATCAGCAAGAACAAGGGACGTTGTTTTTCGACCTTGTACATGTTGTGCAGACAAAACCCACAGGGAACAGGAGAAAAGGTGAAAGGCAAAAAGGCAGACAGTTCTAATATAGCAGGGCACAAGCAGAGTCTGGAAAACAAAGTCACAAAGTAACGTGTGCAAAAAAGGCAACATGGCTGCCAGGCCTAAGCCAAGTTAGCAATGCAGACCAAGAGGCCACAAACCACACGACACAGGGTCTTGTTGAACCTTTACAAACCCCATCGATTTGGGGGTGGTAAGGGGTGGAGAACTTGTATGTCACTCCACGCTCCTTCCACATGGCCCACATGTAAGCAGACATGAAGTTTGTGCCCCTGTCAGACACAACCTCCTTGGAGAATCCCCATCAGGGCCTTCGCCACAGCCAGTGCGGTCGCGGTCCTCAGAGGGATCGCCTCTGGGTACTGAGTGCCATGATCTACCAGCACCAGGATGAAACTGTGGCCTGCGGCCATCTGGCGATCAATAGGCCCTACTATGTTGATCCCCACTCTCTCAAATGGGGTGTCAGCAACGGGCAAGGGGTTTACGGGAGCTTTAGGTTTCTGTCCCGCCTTGCCACTGGCCTGGGAGGTCACACCGGTCTTGCAGAAGGCATCGAAGGATACCCTGAGTCTGGGCCAATGAAATAGGGAGTAGCAAGCCGGGCAAAGGTCTTGTCCTGACCTAGATGTCCTGCCCAGGGAATGTCATGGGCCAATTCCAATAGGAAGGCCCAATAACACTGGGGGACCACCTGGGCCCTGCCGGACCACTGGCCAGGAGCCTTAGACTCACTGTACAGAAGGTTGTCCTCCCAGTAAAGGTGATGAGTCCCCAATCCATTACCGGCTGCTTGGCCTGCAGCTTGCTGCCTCAGGGCCTCGAGGGTGCCCCGTAGAACTCCTCCCTGGTGGGGCCTCCTTCCACTTGTCAACAGGCAAGCTTCGGCAGCGCACCAGGAAAAGTAATGTCCTCTTCAATGGACTCTGGGGTGGCCTCGGCCAGTTCCCCATCAATCTACACTCCGAGGCAGGGTTCCCCCATCCTCTCTCTTTCTTAGCAGGGGTATGGGCCATTATTCCAGACTCCAGCCCCCTGTGACTCCCTTCTCAGGTAGCCATGGACCGTGTGTAGCACAGATCCAGCCGGGTAAACCCTACATCTCCACATGAGCATGGACCTCCACTTCCTTCCAGATAGCGTGCTCCAGGCCATTACCCAATAGACAAGCCACTGGCATGGCGGGGCTCACGGCAACCTTCAATAGACCTGAACCCCCCCCATCCAAATGGCACCTGGGCCACTGGGAAACAACCCTCTCTGTTGTCAGCGACCACCACCTGGTGGGTGGCTTAAGGAATAACCTACTCTGGGGAAAACATCTGGCTCATTACCATAGTCATGCTGGTCCCTGTATCCCTCTGAACCTTTACCTGTTGCCCATTGATGGTGACCCTTTGCCTATACTTTGCTGTATTATCCGGCACTGGGATCCTGGGAACCATCTCACTGTCACCCAGGGACACTAGGGTGACACCACTAAACTCCCCGCCCCATAGCCTAGAACCACTTCCTCCCCCATTACTACGCTTGCCACTCCTGGAGCCTTTCCTCCAACGGGCAGGGGCACTTCCTTTGGACAATTATGATCACCTTTGTAGTGTCCATACTTGAAATACTCATAGCACTTAGGGGTCTTTGGCAGCAGCCTCTTGTCTGGGTAAGTTTTATTCGGGGTCCAGATTCGTAGTCGGGCCAGACTCTTTTCCCAGGGAATGTTTTTGAGGGCTGACAGAAGACTCCTTCTTTTTGACACCTCCCTACTTCTTTTGTGGAGACCCTGGCCCCCCTTTTGGGAGTCCTCCCCACCCCCCAGTTGCCTTTTTGGACACTCTGATACAGGCCCAGAGGTCCGCCAGCTTCCGGCAATCCGCCAGCTTGCTGTTTACCAGGTGTTGACGCAGGTCGGTGAAACAGGTCTCGAGGAGGTGCTCCTTCAAGACCAAATTGTACAATCCCTCATAATCGCTGAGCTTACTGCCCAACACCCAACCCTTCAGTGCCTTACCCGCGTAGTACAGGAAGTCCGCCCAGTTTTGAGTGGTTAGCTTGTGGCCCAGAACCTCTGGCAGTATTTCTCCGAAATCAGTCCAAACTTGTTGACCAACACGGTTTTCATGACAGGGTAGCTAGTCTGGTACCCCATGTCCAGGGTAAGGAGGGTGCCCCTCCCCACGGGTGGCATGTACCAGCAAAAAACTATCTCCCCAGCTCTCTTTGGGGACCCAATGTACCTTTAAGGTCACCTCATAGGATACCAGCCTTTTGTCGATGGTAATCCTGTACCATATCCTTGGGATTCGACCTCTACTCTCACTGCTAGGCACCGCAGGGGTGCTGCCACCATTACCGTTGTTGGACCCTAGTTGTCGGGCTCTAAGGTCCAACGCTCTGAGACTAAGCTCATGGGCCATCTTTTTCTCCTCCTTGGCTAGTCTCTTTTTAGCCAGAGCTTTTCTCTTTGTCCAATCTGGCCAGGACCTGCTCCTTTTTCTAATTTAGCAAGGGCGAGGGCCTGCTCCTTGTCCTGTCTAGCAAGCTCTAATTTCAGCGTCCTTTCCTCCCTTCTGTCCTCCAGCTCTTCGGAGGACAGGGCCCTGGAAAACACACTGCTACCGGCGGTGCTAGCAGTGTCCCAAAAGACAGGGCTTCCCCATCCACAGATAGTCAATTTGGAAACCCCTGAGTCAGCTCTGATCCCTCCCCACACACAGGATCTCCCCCACTGTTCACTCACCCTTCTGGGTGGGCCTCAGCCCATGCTCGCAGGGCTTTCTGAAGACCCACCTATTGGCACTTCCCCTGTCAAGCACCCCCCCCTCCCTCCTGGAAGCACACTCCTCCTGAGAGCACATTTCGAGTGGCGTCTCCGTATACAGATCCAGATCATCCAACTCAAACAACTTAGGTAGGACCCCAGGCATGGTGGCAAACTAGCGGGAGCAGAAATAGAGATCTATAGGGAACAACAATCACTGCCCCAGAGGACAATCTGTCCTTCAGGCATCCTCTAGGAAACAAAGGAACATTTTGCCTACGTGAAGTCGTGAATAGATACTGTGCGATGCTGTGCAAATGCATGTCCTATACCACAGCTTGACTGCCAAATGTTGGAACCAGCACTGTCTGGTTGGCTGAGGCAATCCCCCAGCCAGGCAGAACCTACCACTCCCGTCAGGGGCTACACACACTGCCTGCGCTCACCCTTGGGTAGCTTGGCACTGAGCAGTCGAGCTTACCTCAGAGGCAATGTGTAAAGCATTGGCACAGGACTCACTCACAATAATTAACTTGAGCGTCACCAAAGAGTCTTCACGTGATGTATGTATAATAATGTTTGTATTCAACACACACATAATAATCAACACAACATGAACATCATGTATTTCTGGGTATAAATCACATTGGGAGTTATTTCTAGCAGTACTAGGCTCAGCCATGTTCGTATGACATTAGCAATATGCCCACTTGGGAAAGATCCTATTCTACACCCCCCCCCAGCACCCTTATGGGGTGCAACACGTTGCCCTCCCCCCCAGGCCCACCCTAGCAATGATTATAAGTCAATACCGCACAGTCACTGGGATATAAGAATTATGTAAATACACAGAATTATACCACTTTTTAGCAGCACCACCGGCTGAGGCAGCACTGGTAAAACCAATGTCAAACATAATACTTTTCTAGCGAGAAATCAATGTATAAGGCAAAAGGCCGACCAGTGTAGTGAATCACAGGTGGCTCATCTACTGTCACTCCCACACACACACACACTCACTCACTCAGCACTGTTACGCGGTGCAACAGGGATCAGGCAGATCGGTACGGAACGTGTTCGCACACATACATCCAGGACCCTAATGCGGTGCTACCGATACCCAGCAGGTCAATTGTTCACACGCTGCAGACCCAGTGGCCCCAAGCCTCCCTCCACCCTCCAACTCACCCCGACTATCCTACACCCCTGATTGGAAACACCTGTCCTCGCCCCGGGCACTAGGCCGAAGTCACTCTTAGTCAGGGTCCCAGGGAAGCGGGTGGGGGTAGGCAGCAGGGTTAATTAGGAGGCAGTTGATAGAATGGGTTTGGCAGCCTCTCAAGAAGTTCACCCACAGGATGTGGAGCAGGAACGGGCTGAGGGCAATAGTCCGTCACACCAAAGGGGTCCACAAGGGCCTTCGGCACCAGCCCAGTTCTGTAGAGCACAGGGGGGTCATGCAGTCTCTTGACCCTCTTCCAATCATTTTCGGAAGCGTTCCTCCATCCCAGTCAATCACTCTCACGACCCAGGCCCAAGCCGGGCAATACTACCTGGCAACACAATGTCATTGGGGAAGGCCAGGTGAGGAGAGGGCAGTTGGACCGCCGCATTGAGGGTCAGAAAAGGAACCAATGAAAGATGGAGAATGAAGCAGGAGAGGGCAGCCTCTCGGAAGAATGATGCACCCCATCCTGTACACGTCGATCAGAGCCGCACACAGGCAATCCGGGCACAACGTCTGGTGTGCAAGGATACTGGTCGCACCAGACCATCTCAGTCACATTCAACAAAGAGTTGCACAATCGGTGCCTCCTGGGAAGTGAGGCACAACATGCGGTGCACGTTGATATTAGTCACACCAGACACTCCGGGCACAATGTCTGATGCGCAGTGGTACGATTCGCATCAGACCATTCTGGTCACACAACGAAGAGTTGCAAATTCCTTACCTCCATGGAAATGAGGGACAACGTCCGGTGCATGTTGATATTGTTCGCACCAGCCAGTTATGGTCACACGCACAGGCGCAAGTTCAGAAATGCCTCACGAGGTAGTATTAGGCACTACTATGGTTATCTTGAAAAACAAGGAGAGGGGCTCGTCTATTCCAAAGGGACAGAGCTCCAATTAACTCGAAAGTAAAAAATGTGGTTTTCCCTTTGTAGATGCTATAAACTGAAACAGCCACAAATATTCAACACAAACATTCCCACTCAGCCGTACTATATTCGGTTAATACTCCACCCGGAATGCTTAAGGCACTTATAAATGTATTTAATGGATAATCATACAGAAATTCAATAAAAACATACAGAGTAAAAAAAAATTTTTTTAAAAACAGTTAAAATCATTACATGTCAAGAATCTACAATTTCATAATATTTCCAACCTCCTGGAAAGGAATACAATAAGACAGTTAAATTTGTCTTGCAGGTGTTAATTTGAATTAATAGACAGCACCCTACAGGAGAATCAATTTCCTGTCTTTGTATTATTACTGTCTTTGCCAAATTTAACGCAACTTCCAGCGTCAACACGTTCGGTGGTATAACCTCAATAAAGCCACCTTCTTCAGGACAAAAGTTTCATTTCTCTCCTTTCCGTTATCTTAAACAAATATTTTTGATTCTTTAAGCACCTATTGTAAAAGAAATAAAAAAACACATATATATATGTATCTCTAAATCTTTTTATAACACATCTTTACTAGCCATTTATTCTGCATAACTGTTTTTACATTTATTGATTATTTAAAAACATGGGCGAATTTCATAATCTTTTCTCCACTCCCCAACAAATTATCCATAAGTGCGCCAAACATCCCCACTGGAGTATAGCTCATTAATTATTCAGACTCCCATTCAAATTTGTCTCATTTACCGCTGTGCACCGCTTTTATTCGCCAATGCACCTCATTCAACAATCATGCCCACATGCATTCTTTTCAAGGGCGACATACCGGTGCTGCAGCACTCAGTAAAGTGATAATTCAACAATATATTAGTGATTCATAAAACGGTTCCTGTGTTATCTAAAAGTGGAGACATAAATATGTTCTCATGAGTTTTGTTATATTATGTCAGGCTAGGGTTTACAATTATTTTTTAATCTTTTCATTTCCTTACCTATAACACTCCACTGTGTCCCTGCATCTTTATTTATTTAAAAAGATATTTCAAAATCCAGTCAGGGGTCCACTTCAAGTCAGATCACCCACTGTACATGAAAAAGAATATATATAATTTTGTTATATATATGTTTTATATAATATTATATTCAGTTTAGGGGGAAATAATTTTTTTTTTCCCTTTTCCGATAGTGACATATTGCCGCCCCTCTTGTGTAACTACACGGGGCCATATTTAAATAACCCCCCATTCATGGCTCTCTCACCCTATTTAATAGGGCGGGTCACTCTGTCTCAGAAGTTCCGGAACGCGTATCCGTAGCTAAAATACAAGCATAGGTATACGCTTCAGGCACGACGTTAGAAAACAATCGCTTGTGTAACACTTCTATTTTAATATACATGCCCGTTCTGCTCGCCGGTTCCCTTCCCACGGTCACCCTCTTCCCTTTCAAGTCTAACGGACCCCACAAATTCAGGCGTCTGTCCTCCTTTCCGTCCAATTTTTTTAGTGAAGGTGAAGCGCCATGATTTCTGGGGCTTATAACACGTTACGTTTTTCCTATTTTTGCGCCTACTGCTACGTAAGGGGCCTCGTGATGAGTGTTACCCTAAAGGCGGCGCCATCTTGGAGTGGTGATTCCCTCATTGGATTTGCAATAATCAGATTAAGTCTCGCTCTATGTAAATTACAATTTTGCTTCATTTCAACTAAAATTTCAAAACGTTGGTAAACACACCCGTTTTTAATGACAAACCATTTATTTTAATATCGGGGAGTCAAAGGGATTCATTAACCCCATTGGTTTTTAGTATCAAGAATCACCAATATTTTTAGCAGGCCTCAATTCATTATGTATTATTCCGCTAAAAGAACTGATATTGCTTTATCAGCCAATTAACCTTTTATACATGCCTCGTTCAAAATATTTTTATAGTTGGACACATTCCTATATTCTTGAAAACAGAAACCAAAAATGCGAAAGCAACTAAGGAAGGTTTTTTTGTATAAACACAAAGGTACATTTATACCCATGTTTAGTTTGTTCCCATGGGTATGTTTACATTTAGCTTGATACCGTGTTTATTATATACAACACTGTTCTCGCTTTACTTATGTTATGTTATTAATTTCATCCAGTCCTCCCTCGTACTGAGTCCTTTTTGTATGGTGTTTAATATGGAAATATACCATTGTTCCCTATTTTTTCTTTTTGTTTCTAGATTGCCACCCCTTTTGTTGCCAGTGATTTTTTCTATGATGAACCACTCAAACTCAGTATGTTTATGATTAAACGAATTGTAGTGGTCCACTAATGGTGCATTCTGCTTACTTGTTTGTAGGGCTGATCTATGTTCTAGCAATCTTAGTCTCAACTCTCTCCCTGTTTCTCCCAAATAGGCTAACCCACATGGGCAGCATAATAGGTAAACTACATTTGAACTCCTACAGTTGTTTAAACTTTTAGATGTTAGGGTGTATCCATTATGTACCAATGTTTTAGTAACTAAACAGTGGTCACATATTGAACAATTAACGCATTTGTTATTACCCAGGGCTTTCACTCTTTGGAGTGTGCCCTGTACCAAGGGTCGAGCCTCTCTAAAGGTGTGAACCAAACTTTTGCATATGTTATCATTGCGTTTAAACGCAAATAATGGTTTGGATAGTGTAACCTCTTTGTTTTCATTAAGAATGTTGCAATTTGAGTTAATAATGTTTTTTATCTTGTTACTCACATTGTAAAATTGGCTCACAAATACAATCCTATCCTTGGTGGTGTTTTCCTTTTTATTGATTTTAACTAAGCTTTGGTCAAGCATACTCTCCCGATTATAAAATTGTGCTCGTTTGAATGTTTGTTTTATTAGTTTCTTTGGGTAACCCCTGTCCTGGAGTTTTTCCTTCAGTGTTTCAGAGTGTTTATAAAAATCTTCTAACGAAGAACAGTTCCTCCTCAACCGGAGGAACTGTCCAAAGGGGATATTGTCCCTTTGTGCTTGTGGATGATAACTCCTGTAGTGTAGGAGTGTATTTTTGTCGGTGGGCTTAGTGAAGAGCTCCACCGACAGTAATCCATATATGTTCTTAATGGTGATGTCCAAAAAGTTTACTGCAAAGTTATTATAATCTGCTGTAAATTTTAGGTGTTGACCTCCCAGATTCAACCATTCTAAAAACTGCACCAGGCTGGCCTATTTGCCCTCCCAAATGAAAAAAATATCATCAATGAAGCGACGCCAAGTTACGATGTTTTAAAAAAAAAAGGCGCCGCCTCATTGAAGATATGCCTGTTCTCAAAATTTCCCACATACAAGCAGGCCAGACTGGGGGCACAAGTCGCCCCCATGCTGGTCCCTTTACACTGAAGATATAGATCATCTCCAAATAAAAACATATTATTCTTTAGCACCAGAGTGATACATTCCATTATAAACTCCTTGTTTGCCCCTCTAAGTTCGTTCTCTATCAGGACATCATTGATTACTTTGATGGTATCATTCTGTGGGATGTTCGTGTATAAGGCTTCTATGTCGAGGGTCACTAAGATTTGCGTCTGATCGTTAAATGTAGTGCCCTCGACAATAGAAATCATATGGGCAGAGTTTCTTATGTATGACTTCTGTTTCTGAACTAACGGTTTGAGAAAACTATCAGCATATTTGCTAAAAGGCTCTAATAAAGACCCTAGGCAACTCACTATCGGCCGCATTGGAGGATTCCTCTCGTCTTTGTGTATTTTCAGCAGCCCATATATTGCTGGAATAACAGCATTATCATTTTTAAGGAATCTATATTCCTCCTGACAAATCCAGCATTGTCACTGGCTTTTTTGAGAACCTCTCCTACCTGATTTTTTAATGCCTCCATTTTTGTATTGGGTACCTTGGTGTAATGATCCTTGACCTCCAGGAGTGCCAACATCCTGCTCTCATAATCCATGGTGTCAAAGACCACCACTCTGCCCCCTTTATCCGCTGGTTTAATTGTCAGACTTATATCATTTTGTAAGACTGCCATTGCTATTCTATGATCTCTTGACATATTGTTTAAATCTGGGAATGCCTCCCTCACTGTCTTCCTAACCTTTGCTTCTACTACACGTTCAAAAGTGTCCACATTTCTGCACACTTGAGAAATAGAAGGTGTAAACGTGGACTTACCTTTTAAACCTGAAATATTCACTGTTCCTATATAATCCCTATCTTCAAAAAATCTTTTTAACCTGATTTTACGAAAGAAAGCTTTTAAATCCTTTTCCAGATTAAATTTATTAACGTTGGAAGTAGGAGCAAAGCTAAAACCCTTTTCCAATATATGAATCTCTACACTAGTAAGGACCCTTTTAGATAGATTGATTATTGGGAACTTTTTTACTAGGGTCTGTTCTAGCGCTGATACCTCTGATTTCTCGTTTTGAGGTACTCTTGAGGTTGATTCCTCATGTATGGTCCCCTGCTCTGGTTCTGATTGGTCCTCGTACCTCGTCTTGGGCGATGATCTAAAAAATCCCCATAATTACCATTGGGTACCTGTCCCCCTTGTTCTAACCCAGAAGGTTCTTCTTCTTCACTGCTGGAACCTGAACTCTCAGAGAAAGTCACCCCCTTTCTACCTCCTCTAAAGTAGGTGGGTCTCTGATCATGTTTTCTGTCTCCTTTTTGTTCTCTATTTTGTTGATAATAATCTTTATTTGTATATGGATATACCAGTTCTAAACTAAATTTATTAACATCTTTCTTTAGTTTAATGGTTTTTTTGTTTATAAGATATTCCTTATATCCATTTACCTCTTGATTCAGTTCATCCAATCGTTTTTTAGCCTCTTCTAATGCTGTACTTTCTTTTAGGATTCGTTCTAGATCTTCTATTTCCTGTTTCCCAACAACAATCATTTCTTGTGCTGTTTCAATGATTAATAGGATCCAATCGCGGCTACATCTATTCGCGATATGGGTCCAAACCTCTAGAAATGTTTTATTCTCCACAAACAAACCCGGTTCGTTACGGACTTGTAACCCAATCGGGATTACCCCGGATTTAAAATATTCAATTAAAAATTCTGCATGTAATTCTGTCCTAATAAGTTTTTTCTTTAGGTTAAGAGCTTTTCCCCATTTATCATTATTACCTGTAACAATCATAATTTTATTCCCTGACTTAGAAGAAGTACCAATAATTTTGTTGAATTGGTCTTCTGTGAACCCAAATGTTTTAAATGGGTCCATATTTAAAACAGTACAATGATCCGCTGTTAAATAACAGTCTCTATCAGCAAACTCTCCAACCCGAAGGTTGTTCAAATGACCTTGAAAAACAAGGAGAGGGGCTCGTCTATTCCAAAAGGACAGAGCTCCAATTAACTCGAAAGTAAAAAATTTGGTTTTCCCTTTGGAGATGCTATAAAATGATACAGCCACAAATATTCAACACAATCATTCACACTCTGCCGTACTATATTCGGTTAATACTCCACCCGGAATGCTTAAGGCACTTATAAATGTATTTAATGGATAATCATACAGAAATTCAATAAAAACATACAGAGTAAAAAACTTTTTTCTTTTTTTAAAACAGTTAAAATCATTACATGTCAAGAATCTACAATTTCACAATAT
This sequence comes from Calotriton arnoldi, assembly GCA_963921515.1. Classification (NCBI taxonomy): domain Eukaryota; kingdom Metazoa; phylum Chordata; class Amphibia; order Caudata; family Salamandridae; genus Calotriton; species Calotriton arnoldi. The sequence continues at coordinate 314,683 of CAWUFW010004471.1, read as the reverse complement.
TTCCAACCTCCTGGAAAGGAGGAATACAATAAGACAGTTAAATTTGTCTTGCGGTTGTTAATTTGTGTTATAAAAAGATTTAGAGATACATATATATATATGTTTTTTATTTCTTTTACAATAGGTGCTTAAAGAATCAAAAATAATTGTTTATTAAGATAACGGAAAGGAGTGAATTGAAACTTTTGTCCTGAAGAAGGTGGCTTTATTGAGGTTATACCACCGAAACGCGTCGACGCTGGAAGTTGCGTTAAATTTGGCAAAGACAGCAATAATACAAAGACAGGAAATTGATTCTCCTGTAGGGTGCTGTCTATTAATTCAAATTAACAACAGCAAGACAAATTTAACTGTCTTATTGTATTCCTTTCCAGGAGGTTGGAAATATTATGAAATTGTAAATTTTTGACATGTAATGATTTTAACTGTTTTAAAAAAAAAAAAAGTTTTTTACTCTGTATGTTTTTATTGAATTTCTGTATGATTATCCATTAAATACATTTATAAGTGCCTTAAGCATTCCGGGTGGAGTATTAACCGAATATAGTACGGCAGAGTGTGAATGATTGTGTTGAATATTTGTGGCTGTATCATTTATAGCATCTCCAAAGGGAAAACCAAATTTTTTACTACTATGGTTATGTCACCACCTCCGAGGGTTGCAACCTGTGAATCGGACCCGCACGCAATGAGAATGCAGTCGGTGTGTCTCACAAGAGAGATGCGGCACGATCGACGAAGCGGGGTACGCTAGATCCCGCAACCTGTAAATTCACTCACCACCAACAAGATACATATGCATGCCAAGGTCCCCACGATGCGGGAGCTACATGCCTTCGAAGTGGGCAATACTTCTGGGCTCCGCACAAGGCAATGTGGTCTCCAGGCACTATTCTTAGTTCCACACCCACCTTGCTCTACCAGTTGGATTCCAGCAGATGATGTGGGGCTTTGAGAGGGCACCACTCTCCAGGTGTCACATGTTGAAGGTGATCTACAGGTAGTATGAGATCTTTGATATCCCTGAGGCCTCCAAAAGAACAGGTGGCAAGCTCAAAAAGCCTATGTAGAGCACACTTCAGGGTGCCACACAGCAGTAGATAGTTGCCTAGTCCAGCCACTATTCAGAAAGGGCATGCGGTCCCTTTCAATGGCAGTAATCCTCCTTGTGCACAACAGATTCGTCTGGCAGTGTTCACCACGTAGTTCCAGGTTCTCCGATCCCACGTCTACACAAGCGTAACTTTACCCTGCTGAAGAATTTCACCAGTAGCTATACTAATGTGTGCCTTTGAAGTTGGGGGTGGTTCAAAGGGTCTCCCTTTGAACCACAGATGTCTCCCCTAAATTTCAGTCCTGTCTGCCATGAGGCCGTGGAATGTAGATCCTAATCTTTAGTGAGGCCATGATCTGGCTCCAGAGGCCAAGTGTCAAAACCTCCACCTCCAATCTCTCCATCTAGGCCCGCAAATGGCAGAGGTATGTCGGTCCAGTTGCATGCTTAGTGTTTTATAGCTGTCGCTGGGGAATGCCCAGATGTGCCTGGAGCCAAGCACAAATGCACACAATAGAGTTTTAGGGTAGATAAATGCCCATGTTCTAAGAGTGGCATTTCTACGTGAGTCATGACAGTCACCTTTACCATTGGTAATGGGTTGTTGCTGCAAATCTAATGATAGGAAACATGATTAGGCTGCACTGTACTTCATGGTGGCGGCCCAAAGTATCAGCCGGCAATGGCAGGCTGGACCCGTATTTAAAAACACCATAGGTGCCAGATCGAACAGCATCTCACAATGGCAAGCTGAACACATGGTTAGACACCTCATCAGGGCAACGGGCACATCTGTCTGTGATGGCCGCTGACCCCCTTCGTGCAAAGCACACCCTGGACACAGATTTAGAGGCACCATTGGTGCAGAGCACACAATGCCAGGATGGACATGTATTGAGGGACACTGTCAGTGCGCCCACCATCCTGCAATGGCAACCCGGACACAAGTTCTGAAACACCATTGGGGCAACTCGAACACCAGTCAACAATGGCAGGCTGGCCACGTATGTAGAGACATTATTGGCGCAAAGCGCACACCAGCCTGCAGTGGCAGATGGGACACATGTTCTGAAACACTAGGTAAGCACCTCTTCCTAACGTGTGTAGTAAGGGTGCGCGCCCTTTCACATTGTATCTACAGCGGGAAAGTGCCCCAAAACCTACAGCCACCACAAGAGAACAAGAAAAACCGGGGAGGAGAAAGCGAAAAGTATCGGGAAAGGCTACCTGAAGGGTTCAGGTCTAACACTGAGACATTACAATTACCTTATGTGATAAAGGTTTCAATTAATGACATTATTGTTCCAGGTTCTATTTCGGATGACTGGGACATAGAGGCTGTTAGAAGAATGAAGTCTGATTCACAGGCATATGCTTCTTCGAATAATGAGGATCCTTATTTGGATTCAGCAAAACACAAAGAAATGTATTGTTATCATTTCTATGCACACTATTACATACATAGAACTAGTTAACCGAGGGAGATATACAACTACACACAATTGGAACATTGTGAGGTTTCGCCTCCTAATAGTCGCCCCAATTTCTTAAAGAAATTCTCTTATTTTCAGAGTGATGACAGATCAAATCCTTCAGCTATCTATTTTTCACAGAAGCCAAAAAATGTTTCAGAAAAACCTAATCACTACTAACAAACTGATCTACTCCACTGCATTTTGTCAAAATCTGCCTATCCTGTGATACGAGTATTGGAAAGCAAATATTGATGACAAAAATATTTGGAGAACCACATTTTGGCAAATTCAAGGCAAAGAAGCCTTATTTCGAGCATGGATAATACTTAAAGAAATGATTTTTCTGAACAATGCCTTCCAGCATACTGCCTGTCTGTGATTTGGTAATATGAAAGACCTAAAGAAACCTTCTATACTGAAAGTCAATTTGACTCTGTTCAATAACTGGCACTTTCAAATGAATATGTCAGACTCTGACATAAATGATATGATACAAAATGGAACTTATAATTTTTCTCAGTTCCCTACTGAAGGTTTGGCCTTTTGGCCATATGGTTCCTACACCAGCATGTGTCGTCTTGTTTCCAACCCTCCTGGACCTAAAACATTTTTTTTAAATATGTTCTTATTATTTCCAAAACATAACGATACAATCATTATCAGAATATGTAGGCAAGCAGGTACTTATGCAATGATAATACGACCGGGTCGCGCCCAGGAACAAGTGACATAGTCATAACCAACATAAATTGTGTTCCACTCTTCAATACAATAGTATCAAACGTCAACGAGACCATTGATAAGCAAATACATTAGTAGCAACCAATTGTCATTGAGGATAATGTAAAAGACACCCTTGCCGCACATTTGATACTACTAAACGAACTTGCCTCCCTCCCTCTTATCCCTCCCCCCCCTCCCCGGCGTATCACACATAACAATGATTATGCCAACATCAAGGTGTATCACAAGTGAGTACAATAAAGGTATACTGCATCAAGCATCAGAAAGTCCCTCAGTGCCAGAGGCGGATGTAGTCAGGGACACAATGGGTACATACATCAAATTATAGAATATACAATGGTCAGGTCAGAACAGCCGGGTCAACAGCCACAGGGTCTTCGTCCAGATCAGTGTCTGGGATTTTCAGCAAAACTACTAAGGTTTCCCAAGCCCTTGCTGCCTCCAGAGCTTTCTCACTATTCGCCCGTTTAGCTAGCTGTAATCTAACGGTTCCTTCACATTCCGCCCATTTAAGGAGGTCAGCCTTCCATCTCTGAACACTTGGGCCCCTCTTGGATTTCCAATGTGCTGTAATGTCTCTTTTAGCCAAGAGAAGTCCCAAGTCCAAAAACTTACTAGTAATCTTGTTCTTGATGTATGGGGGAACCAGTGCAGCAGGCAAAGGCCTAAAGTGGGCTCTAGATCTCTCTCAGTGATTTCATGCAGTAGTGTAACAACCTCTTCCCAATAAGTCCCAAGTTGGGGGCAGTCCCACATCATGTGACGAAAATCTGCACCCTCCGTATTGCAGCACGGGCACATTGCCGAATCCGTGTCGAAATATTTATTAATTTTGGCTGGGGTAAGATACGCCCTGTGTAGTATATAAAAATGCACCAGTTGGAAGCGGGCATTTCTAGTACTTTTCCACGCCCGTTCAACTAGCTCAGCCCATATTTTCTCAGGAATCTCTTCACCTAAGTCCTCCTCCCATTTCTGTCGTAGTGTCAGTAATGGAGTCAGTGCCTCATGTGTCATACGCCTATAGAGGCAGGTGACTGCCTTGAAGGTTCCTGCTGCTAATACTACGTACTGGCAGGCCATTGAAGTTTGTGGTTCAATCAGCCCCTCCCTCCAATGTTTTTGAATGGCCGCAATGAGCGCCGAGTGGAGCAGAAAGTCCCCGCGAGACAGGTCGTACCGTTCCTGCAATGTACCGAAAGGAAGCAAGGTGCTGTCCTCATATAAATCCCTCAGTGTAGTCAGACCCTTCTCCTTCCAGTCAGTCAGCGGGGCCGAGTTACCCCCATGCGGTAGAGCAGTACACATGGCCAAGGGGATCTCAGGGGCATAAGGACGCGCGATCTGCGCTCTCCTCTGACTCCTGTTCCAACAAAGCCGAAACGTCCGTAGTTCATTAGAAAGTGCCTTAAGCCGCAGCGGTAATTGTAAAATATTTCGGGAGAGTATCTGCCCGGAGGTCTGCCCTCCGTCTTGGCCACCCTGCCCTCGAAATTCCAATGCTACTGCTTGGGTAAGCCACTGCAATTGGGCCGCCAAGTAGTATGTCTCAAGGTCCGGAACCGCCAGTCCACCCTCTGATTTTGGTCTCATTAGTATTTTCAGCGCCACCCTCTATCTGCCAGCAGCCCAGAGAAATCCCGTAATCATTGACTGAAGCTGTTTAAAAATCAACGCTGGTATCCAAACAGGCAAGGTTCTAAAATAGTACAGCAGCCTGGGGAGGGTCACCATCTTAAGGAGGGCCACTCGGCCGCCCACCGAAAGAGGCAGCATTCCCCAAAACTCAAGATTGCTTTTAAGACCCCGGATGGCTCTACCCACATTACCCTCCAGTAAGTCAGTTTGTGTATGATATATTCGGGTCCCCAGGTACGTCAGGCATCGTTGTTCCCATCGCACCCCATCCGTAACTGGAGGGCCACCATCCAATGGGGCGGCGGGGAACAGGCAAGACTTCGCCCAGTTCACTTTGAGTCCAGCAACAGTGCCAAGGTCATGGAGTAGACTCTTTGCTCCGATGAGGGCGTCTGCAGTATTCGCTAGAAACATGAGTAGGTCATCGGGGTAAAGCGCGATGTGGTGAGTCTGACCATGCACGCGAAGCCCAGGATACCGCAAACCCGTTCTGGCCTGGGCCGCTAACGGCTCCATGGCCAGAGCAAATAATAGAGGGGAGAGTGGGCAGCCGTGTCTCGTCCCACGGCTCACAGCGCAGGCGTCCGAGATCAATCCACCCGTTTTAACCCTAGCAGTAGAATGATTGTACAATAAAGCCGTCCAAGCCACAAAAGTATCTCCCAAGCCAAAACTTCGCATGACCTGAAATAAATAGGGCCATTCCAGACTGTCGAATGCCTTCTCGATATCTACAGCTAAAATGGCAGCGGATTCTTTCGGATAAGTGTCAGCTTCTAATATACGAAGCAGGCGTCTCACATTTATGGCTGTGTTCCTGGTCGGAATAAATCTCGCTTGATCCCTGTGTATTAAGTGAACCATGTGTGGGAGTAGTCGGGTTGCCAAGATCCGACTTAAAATCTTGTAATCAGTGGTGAGCATGGACAGCGGGCGATATGCAGTCCTATCCGATGGCGGTTTCCCTGGTTTCAGCAGTGGACGCACGCAGGTAAAGCGGACGCTCTGCTCTAGAAGCCACTCTGTGTACCTTAATTTAGCGCTTTTTGCACAGTCCTCTGAATGAATTTTAACTCTTGGAATTGTTTGTTTTAATCATTGCCTACCTCGTCTTTGCACTCTTTGCACACTTTGCTGGAGGTCATCTCTCCCCGGTCCACCGCGAGACTAGCTCGTTTGAGTGGAGGGAGATTTGACTCATTTCCGGTTGCGAGGGAGGTTGGCGTTCTAGTGGCCCAACCCCCTCTACAAAACCGGATGCTTTACTCGACGCGAGCGGACGCACGCAGGTAAAGCGGACGCTGTGCTCTAGAAGCCACTCTGTGTACCTTAATTTAGAGCTTTTTGCACAGTCCTCTGAATGAATTTTAACTCTTGGAATTGTTTGTTTTAATCATTGCCTACCTCGTCTTTGCACTCTTTGCATACTTTGCTGGAGGTCATCTCTCCCCGGTCCACCGCGAGACTAGCTCGTTTGAGTGGAGGGAGATTTGACTCATTTCCGGTTGCGAGGGAGGTTGGCGTTCTAGTGGCCCAACCCCCTCTACAAAACCGGATGCTTTACTCGACGCGAGCGGACGCACGCACGCAGCTAAAGCGGAAGCTCTGCTCTAGAAGCCACTCTGTGTACCTTAATTTAGCGCTTTTTGCACAGTCCTCTGAATGAATTTTAACTCTTGGAATTGTTTGTTTTAATCATTGCCTACCTCGTCTTTGCACTCTTTGCACACTTTGCTGGAGGTCATCTCTACCCGGTCCACCGCGAGACTAGCTCGTTTGAGTGGAGGGAGATTTGACTCATTTCCGGTTGCGAGGGAGGTTGGCGTTCTAGTGGCCCAACCCCCTCTACAAAACCGGATGCTTTACTCGACGCGCAGCAGACGCGCGCAGCGGGCGCGCCAAAGGCAAACCCGTCTGCGCCCATCCGCGCCCTGACGTCGCCAGGAGCCAGGGACCCTGGCCGATTTACCCCCGAGCAGGGCCCAACTCCCTTTCTGTCTTATTCTAGCAAGGAGCTGCTAGAGATGAGAACAGATTCCCTGCCTTCATGCCGGCCTGAGACTTGGCCAATTATAGAGGGCCCTTTTTCCTGCCGAGCCTGCCGGTATCAAGGTATTTCTACTGAGACGGCTCCTATCGATGAGGAACCTTGCTGTGCTCTCTCCAATAATCAATCCCCTGTTTTTAAGCCTGTCACCTTTACTAGTAATGACACTGGGAAATCTCCCCATAATCTCAAGATGGGGTGGAAAAGCCTGTTATGTAACATTAGATCCCTGCCTAAGCACCCTATTGAGATATGGGATCTCCTCTCTTCCGTGCAGCCTGATTTTGGGTTCCTGACGGAAACTTGGCTTAAGCCCCATTCTACTCCTGCCATCACGCTAGCCCTTCCTGAGGGATACAGGATTATAAGAATGGACAGACAGCCAAAGGTGGGGGATGGGATAGCTATTATACATAAGGATAGCATCAAAGTTACTGCATTGGAGCAGCGCTGTAATGCCAATATTGAAATCTTGGTCTTCCGAATCGACCTTTTATCCCAATTTAGTTGGAAGGGGGCCCTAGTTTACCGGCCCCCAGGTCCTTTAGCTGAATTCTCACTACAACTTACTGAACTAATAGCCCCCCACGTGATTTCGACCAACAATTTTTTATTGTTAGGAGATTTTAACGTCCATAGCGAATGTACTTCTAATACTGACCCACTGACGCTCTTGGCAGACATTGCGCTGCTGGGCTTATCTAAGTTCAACGAAGGTCCTACACACACAGCAGGTGACACACTGGATATCATCTTTTCCAACTCTTCCAGTATTCTGTGTGAACCTCCCCAGCCGCTGACATGGTCGGACCATGCGTTAATTGAATTCTTCATTCAAGGCCAGAGGTAGATGAAAGGTTCCAACCCTGTCACTCACTACACTCGTAGACAATGGCAGAAAGTCACCCCGGAGCGCTTCCAAACCTCCTTCTTGGTGCCTTGGGACACTGCACCGGACAACATAGAGGATGCTCTTGCTAAATATAATTCTGCTGTCTCCTGCGCCATTGATCAACTCGTACCACTGAAATCACTTCCAAACTTCTCTAAGCGTCCCCAGACTGCTTGGTTTTCCCCCCAGCTCCGAGCTCAAAAACAACTATGCAGAAAACATGAAAGACGCTGGCGTAGCACCCATGACGAGAGGGATAAAGACAGATTTATGGTCACTCTGTCTGGCTACCATAAAAATATAAAGGCTGCACGTAAAGCTCACATCGCATCACAGTTAGCCCAGGCTGGTAACGCTCCCAAAATCCTCTACCGAATCCTCCAGTCTTTCATCAACCCTAAGGCTTGTGATAATCTAGAGGCCCCCTCTCAAACGCTTTGTAATGACATCGCACAATATTTCTCGAAGAAAATAGAGCTTATCTACGATAAAATTGTTCCGCCAGGGAGCCAGCCTTCAGTTGCCACGGCATTTGATCAGCCAGAACAGGCAACCCCCCAGTTGCTAGAGAGTTTTCCCCCCTGTGACCTCGGTAGATGTAGAATCACTGCTTCGCACCGTAAAATCGGGCTCCCCTCTAGATGCCATCCCGGCCAAAGTCGTAGCCTCTCTGTCCTGTCAACTGTCTCCTTCCATTGAGCTTCTTCTCAATCTCTCTCTGAGAGAGGGTCATGTTCCTTTCGAATGGAAAGCAGCACAGGTTATGCCTATCCGTAAGAACACCAAGGCTCCTCTGACGGATTTTTCCAATCTCCGTCCCATCTCGCTACTCCCCTTCCTGAGCAAACTATTAGAGAAGCACATTAATAAACATCTATCCAACCATGTCGAACTTACGGGTAGCTTAGATCCTTCCCAGTCAGGCTTTAGGCCCCAATACAGCACAGAATCAGCCCTGCTAGTGGTCACAGATAACATCAGAATGACCTTAGACAGGGGTCAATCTACGATTCTGGTGCTGTTGGACCTTTCTGCCGCGTTCGACACGGTTTCGCATCAGATATTGCTCAGGAGACTGAAGGAGATTGGACTCAGAGACTCTGCTTTCCAGTGGATGACGAGTTTTTTATCTTCTCGCTCCCAGACCGTCAATCTTGGCCCGTATCGTTCGGCGTCTATGGAACTGACCAAGGAAGTGCCTCAGGGCTCTTGTCTGAGACCCACTTTGTTTAATATCTATGTTGCTCCCTTGGTCAACCTTCTTAGGACCTGTGGGTTCATCCCCATCTCTTACGCAGACGATACGCAGCTGCTATTTCCTTTTGATAAATTTACTCCATCTGTACAGTTGGCCTTCTCTTCTGGTATGAGGGCTATCTCAAATTGGATGAGAAGTAATTTCCTCCAATTTAATGTTGGGAAGACCGAGATCTTGCTCTTTGGAGATGCCCCTCTATTGTGGACCCCCGAATGGTGGCCGGCGGACCTTGGCGTTCCCCCTGCCCCAAGTCCCTTGTCAAGAACTTAGGCATTCGTTTGGATCAGGCTCTCACTCTGAAGGAGCACGCTGCTCAGACAGCTGGCTCCTGTTTTCATACGTTGGGCCTACTACGCCGAGTCTTTCCCTTGCTTCCTGACTCAACTCGGAAGACCCTGACTCAGGCGCTCATGCTAAGCCGTCTGGACTACTGCAATGGCCTCCTGGTTTCTGCCAATGAGTCCTCGCTCTGCAGATTGCAGGTGGTCCAGAACACCGCGGCGCGATTGGTCCTTAATGCCCCTCCCAGGACTGCTTCCCGCCCTCTTCTCCGTCAGCTTCATTGGCTCCCAATACGCGAACGGGTTAAGCTTAAAGTTTGCTGCACTATTCATAAAGCTATATTCAATCTCGGCCCCGCCTATCTGTCCGAGAAATTCACACCATACCTGCCCTCTAGGTCCCTCGTTCTGGATCTAAATCTCTTCTTGTGGTCCCTCGAGTGAGGAAAGCCAGGATGGGTGGGAAGGCTCTCTCCCACCTGGGCCCTCTTTATTGGAATAAGCTCCCCATGCATTTGAGGCAATGCCCCAACCACCTACAATTCAGAAAGCATCTTAAGACTACTCTTTTCTGTTTCTGATTATGTTCTAGCAGCTCAGCTTTCCTGTTGCCTGTCCGAAACGCAGAGATACCCCTTCGGGGGTCGATTCAGGCGCTATATAAATAAATAAATAAATAAATAATTGCTTCGCGAGTGGTGACAGGCAGTTGTCCCGCTCGCTTTGCTTCATTATAAAGTGTCACTAACTTAGGAGACAGGAGATCGATGTACGTAAGGTAAAACTCAATCGGCAGGCCATCTGCCCCAGGAGTCTTTTTTCACGCCATGTGTTTGATCGCTCCTCGAACTTCCCCAATGGCTATATCCTGACCCAACAGCTCCGCCTGTGCCCTGTCTAGCTTTGGAAGATCTGCTGCAGCTATAAACTCTCCAAGGATCCCATCATTCAGTGTCACCTTACTCTGATAGAGATCCGTATAATAAGCAAGGAACTGATCATTAATCCCTTGCTGGGTATAGCAAACTTCCCCAGTCGGGCTACACAATTCTAATATGACCGTCCCTCGTCTAGCTGGATTGGCTAACCAAGCCAGTAACGCCCCGGATTTGTCTCGCTCTGCATGAGCATGCGCTAAATATTTTTTATAATCAAAACAGCGCAGTCTCTCGACCCGTGTGGCGACTGTCTCCCTCGCCTCCATTAGATCCTGCTGTCTATCAGGTCGCTCAGGCCGTTCCTGTTCCACTTCGCGCAGACGCTGGTCCGCAGTCTCTATCTCTTGTAGTAGTGCCCTACGCACCCCCATCATGTTGGTAATGCAATGACCTCGTAACACAGCTTTAAAAGCATCCCATTCTACAGCAGACGATGAAGCCGTGCCAGTGTTCTCTAGAAAGTATTGAGTGATGCCAGTACCCACCACCTCGCGAAAGGCCTGATCCTCTAACAGTTCTGGATTTAAGCGCCATGTCGGGATTGTAGGACGCGCGTGGGCCCAATGTATCCGCAGGAGAAGCGGGTTATGATCTGAGAGTTTCCTGGTGAGGTATTCACTATGTTTGACTGCTGCATGGATATCTGGGGAACAGAGTATTGCATCTAAACGAACATGGAGCTCATGTAGTGCCGAGAAGAAGGAATAGTCACGAATTCCCGGGTGATGTGATCTCCATGTGTCAACTAATTCCCATCTATGCTGCCAATCCCTCCTAACCTTAGAAATCTTGTGAATTGGTGCGTCAGGGAGGGGTCGATGGGACCGATCCAGTGATACATCAGAGATAGAGTTAAAGTCCCCGCCCATGATTACTGATCCTGTCAAATGTGGTGCCAGTTTCCCTGACAGCTGTGTAAAAAAGGCCGGCTGCTCTGTGTTGGGTGCATAGATGTTGCTCAGCACTACGTCCCTGCAATTTAGTCGTCCCGCAACCATCACGTATCTCCCCTCTGGGTCTGTAAGCTGTTGTGTGGGCTGGAAAGGAACCCCTGCCCTAATCCATATTAATACTCCCCACGCAAAGGCAGAGTAAGTCGTATAGAAGATCTTACCCCGCCATCTACGTTGCAGGGCGAGGCCCTCTTGGCTTGTGACGTGTGACGTGTGTTCCCTGAAGGAAAGCGATTTGAACCCCTCTACGCACTAAATATGCATGTATTTTGTGACGGCGCACCATTGTATGCATGCCTCTGACATTCCATGATATGCATTTCAATTCAAGTAACGAACCCATGATATAGCTGTGCACAGTACCCTAGAAATCTGTGTAAGGTGACACGCCGAGGTCCCATAAACATCCCATTACAAATCAGAAAATAACCCCAACTCCCCCCTCCCCAGAACAGGTACTAAAACGCTAGTCCCCATCCAAACTAACTATACACTGAGGGGCATATTATCAAGGATCTGCGATATTTTGCAGTTTTTTTTATCGCCGGCTATCGCTGGATTTCCTCGCCGTGATAGCGCGGTATTATCAACGCGTATCGCAAAGGCGATAGGAAATCCAGTGATAGCGTGTGAAACCAGCAATAGCGTGAGAATTCCAGCGCTAAATCAACAGCGCTAATGAAAAGCTTGCTAATAGGCAAGTGTATACTTAACCCAACAATCCACCCCCCATTGACAAGATGGTTAAGGCAAGTTTTTTTCAGGCGTTAAGTTCCAGCGATAAGCGCGGTTAGCGCGAATTTTCCTATCGCTTCGCGGGCGTTGCTAATAGGGGGAAGTTGTGTTTGCGACTGTTTCAATGGAGTTTTAGTCAGGAACGCCTACTTTGCATGTCATTAGCGATATATATCGCTGACATGCTTAGAGGTAAAAAAACGGGCGCTATCGCTAATAAACTCACGCTAAGGCCCGTTAGCTGCAGCTTGTTAATAGTGTGATAAAAATATCGCCGCATTAGCGGCAGAAAAGTGCCGCTAACGCGGCGATAAAGGGCTTGATAATATGCCCCTCAGTGTCCTCTAGTAACTACAGAGGAACAAGGGGGAAAGCAGCTGCGAACTGGTGTTGCCTTGCAACGTAATCAATAACCATCTCAGCGCCTATGCCTCAATTAACACACATTGCCCCATATCCGGGGGCGCATAACAATGACTTAGAGACCCCCCCTCACCATCCCATCATCTCAGCAATGGAAGAAGAGACAGTTCAGCGCCGGGATGCCCGGGAAAAGGATAAGCAACAGATAGGAGGGAAGAGAAAGAGCGAGGCAGAGCTAGGAAAAAGCAACAGAACAGTCAAACAATTTCATCTGCTGTGCCTGGAGTAACATGTGGTAACTTAACACTGCCATCATGGGATACATCCGAGTCCGAGCCGTCGGATGCCTTTTCCGACCCTGTTTCTGCTCCTGGCGGCATTTTATGATCCTGCAACAGTTCCGACACCACCCGCAGTGCATCGTTCCTCTCCCTCTCCGTCTGGGAGGCACTAGGTGCCCGCATGAGGTTGCGACGATGCCTTGTCCGTTGAGTCCTTTGTGGGAGTTGCTCCCCAGGAGGAGGCGTGTGGCTCCGCTCCGCCGGTCTGCGGCCAGTTTTGTAGGTTTCAATCCAGTCCCAAGGCTCCTTGGGGTCATCACAAAAGTGTGTCTTGCCATCTAGGATAAACTGCAGCCGAGCCGGGAACATCAAGGAGTACTGGAGCCCTTCATCTCGCAAGGCCCTCTTGACCGCTAAAAAGGACGTGCGGCGTCGTTGGACCTCTAACGTGTAGTCAGGGAAGATCGACACTCTGCTATTATCCACCGTGTAGGGCCCTGATGAGCGTGCTTTCTGCAGGAGGAAATCCCTGTCTTTGTAATGAAGGAGTCGGGCCACCACCGGGCGAGGAGGCCTTCCCGGCGCCGGAGGTCGGGCAGGGACTCGGTGGGCTCTCTCCAGGGTATAGAACTGGGTCAACCCGACTGGTGCCACCACATCTCGAAGCCAGCCTTCCAGGTAGGTGATCATATTAGAACCTTCTATCCCCTCCGGGAGACCCAGCACTCTTATGTTGTTTCTACGGTTACGCCCTTCGGCATCTTCAGCTCTTTTCTCCAATGACTGAACTCTGTGGGCGATATACCCCATCTGGTCAGAGAGGGACTGCTGCACCGGCGTCATGTCCGCCAGGGAGGCCTCTGTTCGCTTCACCCGTTCGACCAGTTTGGTGTGTTCTGCTCGCAGGAGTCCCAGCCCCACTGCCACATTGGTAATGTCCTGATGTAATGTTTCTTTGGTATCTGCTATAGCCTGCAAGATCTGAGCCAGCTGTTGCTGGACTAAGTTGTCAGTTGGCATCTCAGGTGAATCCGGTTGTCTGTGTTCCGGAGCCGGGTCGTCCTGGTCCGGGGGAGCCCCCATTTGTTTGCCCCTGGGTTTCCCCATGTCCGTGGGGGAGTAATACCACCCACCAAGTGTAGATAGGTAATGGTGCTCACCAGTGCTTTCGCCGGATCAGGTGCAAATGGTAGTCCCACGTATTAGTGCGACAGTGTCAGCCAGGCACTGTCCCTGCTGGCTTCCAGTGTTAATCACAAAGCTCCAGCCACCAGTGTCCGGCCACCACGAACAACACCAGAGTCAGTGGTACGGTGCACCCTGAGAAAGTGCACCCTTCCTCTCCCCAGGCAGGAAATGCAGTGTGCAGCAGCACCGGTAGAAACGGAGCTCAATCGCCCCCCCGACAGGTTCAAGACCCCAAGAGCAACAGGGCCCCTGCAGTGACGGCCGGAGAACGACCGACTCCTCCTCTAATGCGTGGAGTCGCAGAGTCGGAGTCCCCAAGGATAAGCGCCCGGGCTCTGCACCGCTCAGTCCCAATCAGCAGGAGAGGGCGCACGGCACACAGGGGGGTAACCCCAGCCGCGACCTCCAGACCCCCGATACAGGCAGCAACACTCTCGCCGGCAAGTCCTTTGTACGGCAGCACACGCGGGGCGACTCTGCCTCCAGTTGTTGCCCGCGGCAGGGATCCCCCCGTCCCAGCGATCTGAGCAGGGTTCAGTGTACTCCAGGGGCGCAGTAGTGGGGGATCTCCGCTAGTCGCCACATCAGCAAAATAGCGCCGGTTCCCGCGTGCGCTACTTCAACCAGCGGCGAATTACGCCCGGGACGCCCTTCAAGGGGGGGGCCCCCCTGCAGCCCAGGAAAGTGGAATGTGGAATGCCGCTTCAGGGGTAGACTCCGGCCCAGCCCCAAAGCAGCTGTCGGTGTTGTAATCAGGCGCGCGAGGGCTCCGTCCCAGCGCTCGAGGCTCCGCGCCGGGAGAGCACCGCGTCGCCTAACTCTCACCTCAGTGGCCCCCTCAGTCCAAGTCCAGCCCGTCAGAGCCCCTGCTCCACTCCCTGGGCAAAGCAGGCAACCGCAGGGATTGGGCAGGCCATCTCCGCGTCCGCCGGGGGCTCCGATATATTGTGCGCTGCCATCTTGGTGTCTCGGAGCCTCTCCCTCCTCTCGTCTCGGCTTCTGCGGTGCCACGGGCACTGGGGACCTCCAAATGTCAGGCCCAGGTGCTGCCCAGTAGTGGTGAGGTCCAGTGTATGCCCCCGGAACCGGGGCAACAGCAGTCAATCAGGATAACTAATTAGGCCGGCGCAGAGCTCCGAGCTCACGCGTCCGTCTCCATCGGCTCGCAAGCCATGCCCCCCTGGACCTAAAACTAATCTGCGCGATCCACGTTATAACACACAAACATCTGTAATAGTCACTACATATAGTGTAGGTAAATTATGCCAACAAAGGTTAGAACATTCTAGTCTTTCAGCTGTGAAAAGGCATTTTTCCCTAATTAAAGAAAACATGGAGGTTTCTGATTTTCTTCTAGGACCACGGCCTACAAGAAATAAAAGCTTTCTGGAATATATACAGGAATATATGCCATTTACAACAAGCTGAACAAATAATCAGAAAATGAAGCTGCAGAGAGAATTAAGCAAATAGATCAAGAAAATTTTCAAGCAGTTTTTTAAAGTTATCGACAATGCAATGCACATTCATTCTCTATATGCGTGCTCATTAAACCATATTCTGTCCTCAGCCTTAGATCTAATAAAAGGGTTATTACAACATTTAGGTTATTACAACATTTAAGTTATTACAACATGGACACACTCAATAGAGAGCTATTATAAAATTAAATCGGGCATTACAAACATTGAGGTCAGGGTTTGTGCCTTGCAACTTTTAAACAAAACCGTTATTTTTAAACCTTATAATTTACCATTAACACAGAAAACAATAGCAAAAAAAGAATCCACATATACATTATTGAGTACTGAGCAAATGGAAGAAGCACCATTTTCAGTTAGTGATACACCATTTTCAGGTAGTGACATGGTTAACACATGATATCATTTATTTACAGAATATAACATTTCATTCTCACGAAAATCTAAATCTGCAGGCTGGGATGAAACTATGCACAATTCACAATTGTTCCATTCATTGAAATTTAATTTTTCTTACATGTCTTTAAATGAAAATAAAGATGACCCTATATTATATCAGTACAGCAAATTGTAGAAACTCCCTGTGGACACTCCCTTCTGTGTGATACTATATTTTTGCATGGAATGTGTAGTGCTTTGATGCCAGGGTTAAGTTGTGTTTTTCTGTAGCTCCCATTTCATCCATCCCCACACACCATGAACTGTGGAATAATGGTTCTCATTTATTTGTTACAAATGTTACTTGCTGTGGGTTGGAACCTGGCCAACGTTTTGTGATTAAAGTTTGGAAAATAATACAGTGTTGTGTGGAATAACCTTGTACCCACCACCTCGAAACATAATTAAAAATATCGCTTGACCTAATATTGATATGAAGGACATGCGTTTTGACGACTTAAACAAATTATTGTCAGTTTTGCTGACATCGCACAAACGATAGTTAGCTCATCTTTGACAACTGGTGTTGTGCATCTTTTTAAGAAGATTGGATCTGGTCTGGTGACTGGATTTAAAGAGGTATTTGGAATGATATTCCAACCATCTTATTGCTAATCAGCTGTGGTATTGTCATCTTTCTCCTGTTCTGACAAGGAATCCAGCAATATGGAGTACACGTATCCAGCTGAGCAATGATGCAGAGAGATTCTAGCACGTTATTTGGGACATGCTTGGCTTTCTGAACTTAGCGAAAACTGGATGCCATCCTTTTAGAAAATGGACACTAAACAAGTGAATCCCGTGTTCTGGTGCATAAACTGTCCAACTGAAATCATTTTGGACCTACATCTGGAAAAGCCACCAATATCTTATCTTGATATAAACACTATACTGCAACCACTACAAGAAATATACAAAACAGTGATAGATGGAATGCTTAAATTAATCTCAGCCACTGGTGATCACTCGGGCTGCATCCCAATCCATCATTATTTAGCACACCATGCAACCTCAGTTTGGACCATGCTATATGCAAATCAGTCTTCACCCTGCTCCAATGGGAATAGTCCAGCCCGAACTGCCAAGCCAGGTCCTCCCGGAACTGGAACACAAGCAACCCAGGACCGGTTTCACCCTCATTATGGGCTCATCAGCCGGGTACATCTTAGTTTCAGTGACACAGTGTGCAATGGACTCACGTCTGGGCGTATACCCGTCCCACAAAACAGTGATGGATGGAATGCTTGAATTAATCTCAGCCACTGGTAATCACTCGGGCCACATCCCAATCCACCGCTATTTTTCACACCATACCACCTCAGTTTTTAGCCAGCTATATGCTGAGTACAGCAAAATAATGAGGATTGGGATGCTGCCCGAGTGATTACCAGTGGCTGAGATTAATTCAAGCATTCCATCCATCACTATTTTGTATACGTATTTGTAATTTGTACAAAAATACAGCTTGCACAACTATGTACAACCCCACTCAACAGGGTCTAGTAAGAATCACCTCAGTGATAGCCCCCGGGGTTTGTGTGAGTTGGAGGCCAACACCAAAACCCTTCCCTCCTATGGTAATCTGTGAATATTATTTGTAACAAAATACCTATTGGTAGGCTTTTCTATAGAGTAAAAACTATTCACACTTGAATGCCGAATACCTATTGAGTTTGACATATGCATTTCACAATAACTATGTCAGGCCTAGTGCCTGTATCATAACATGTCATAATAAACAGATCAGGCCTATAGCCATTACCTTTGGCATGCCACCCTAACAAACTCAGTTCTGCTGTATCGAGTATAAGCTTTACCACAAGCAAAAAGTGCCATACAAGCAGTTTTTTAGTTAAAGAACACAAATTCGGGCCAATCAAATCCTGTACTCTGTGAAACCAACATGTCGATGGAGCTATGTCTCTCTCAGTAGTACTCTTAAAGATCTTTTTTGTTGATCACATACATGTAGGCAACAGTTAAACTGTCAAGCCAGACCTAAAGATCCATGTAGATTAGTGTACACCTGTGCATCTCATACTGTCCCCCAACACAAATCTGCACTCTGAAATCTAAAGTTAATGATGGAAGAGGAGGGTTCCGTGACTGTCATACATTCCTCATGGCTGCCCTCCTCCCATCTGTGCTGCTGCCAGAGAAAGACGAACACAGTAAATTATCTAGTTATCTAACCTCTTTAAGAGCATTGTAATGTCATGTGTGTGCCTCAGAAAGTGCAAGCTCAGGCAGCTGGATAAATGAACAAAATGATCGCTGCTGCGAAAAGGGCAGCTACTTTTTTTGTGGAGGCAGACAACTTCTGCCCATTCAAACTTTTTCTCCTGGCTCCCAAAATGGGGGTGGAGCCAAAGCCCCTCTCTTGGTGATTTTCACATAAATGTCTGGCGACAGCTGCGATATCAAGCCAAACCATAACAAGAGAAAGATTCAAAGCAGAAGTGGATAAATCAGGGCAAAATACACATGCTATTTGGACTGATGTTCTTCAATACGTGGCAGTATGTTTGTGAATATTACATTGAAGAGCTTTTATGTTTAATAGTAAGATTTTATTTAAACATTTGTAGTGCGTGAATAAACAAGCTAGTGCATCTCTTATCTCCTACGAGACACTCCAGTAGGAACAGCCCAGCACAAACTGGCAGTTTAGAGCAGGGCCAAGAAGGATTAGGATATGGCTGATCTCTGTTTAGAATGGCACAGTGGGTGAAGAACACTTCACTACAATGCGGCCCAAGCAATCGTCAGTAGCCGAGATTGATTCAAGGAATCCTTCCATCACTTTGTTACTTGTTTGAATTGATGCCCTAAGTGTGACAGGTAGGTCCATGCGTGGGTCCTGTTTTCATTGTGCTATACTGATTTAGTGTGTCGAAAGCAGTCTGGGGTTACTTGTGTTCCCATTTGTAGCTGACTTGTCTTGGCCATTTGGGCTGGAATGTTCCTATAAGAGCAGTACCAGGATTGATATGTATATGGCTGGTCTCTGTCTAGAATGGCAGAGTGAAAGTGCACTGAAATACGACCTCAACCGATCACCAGTGGCAGATGATAATTCAAGCACTCCTTCAAACACTTTGTTGTTTATCGTGTGTTCTGGCAGATAGCTGAAAAATGTCTCTAGCCAGACCTGACCTGAAAATAAGTGTATGCTCTGCAGGCAGACCACCATGAATCATCTTGCGACCACACCCCCAATGTGCATTATCTGTAAAAAAGCAAAAATAACAAGGCTACATTTAAGAACTCCAGTAAAAGCAAAATCAAGCAGCTTTTCACCTCAGTCACCCTTAAACTGAGAGGGACATTTACAGTTTAGTGAGGTGCTCATTTACATATCATACTACTGTCCTCCTAAGCTAGTGGTTCCACCACCTCATTTAGAGGTGGTAGACTTATAGGATTTCTGACAGCAGATATTATTAGCAAACTCCATTGTTCAAATCCTTGAATTGATGGCCAACCCATCCACCACAGAGCTACCAGTACATAGTTATGGCCAAGCCACCATATTTAGTGCAGTGCGACTGTAACTAGATTTACCTGCCTGTGACCATCATGCAACGCATGTGAGTCCAGAGGAGGGTAATCGCTGAATAGCTCCCATTCTCAGAGAAAAAAACTTCCTATGTGTTACTTTTTTGGTTTTTCAAAAACAAACCCCAGATTTGGGAGTGTATGGTTGAAATTCAAAGAAGTTTGCCAATCAGGCACAACAAACATTGGCAAACTCTTCCTCCTTCCGCATAACCACAGCACCACTGGTTGTTCCGAACACTTTACATCCACCTTGAGGCAGCTGGGGTTGTCTAAATGGAACAGTCTGTGCTCTACCAGGCGAGGGTAGGCCATACCTCAGATGACCTGGTGGGATGGGTTTAAACTACCCTGTCAGGATCAAAAGCTTCACAAACGACATGTAATTCTAAAGGGAACAAGAATTAAATATTCCACCTTAGTTGATCAAGCTGTGAGTATGAAAGAGTCTAAAACACAAAAGGTAATGGCAAAGCAAGTAATTCAAAAACACATTCGAAAATCAGCTGTGAGAACTGCACCAACCACATTGGTGGGTTAATCCCTAGATAAATACATTCTACAAGCATGAAGCATTGTAATGATTTGAAAGGTGGCAAAGTGAGTTGTACAGCCTTACTGCAGTCTGCTTTTGATCTAACAACTATCTATGAGATTTTTTCATCACAATGAGGGAACGGTGCAACACTACTCGACACTCTGGGATACCTTTAAAGCTTATATCGGAGGGTTGTGTATTGGAAAACATTCCGGAGTATTGCATTCAATACGTGCGGACCTGCTGAGAGTAGAACACGCATTAAAAGAACTCGACACAGAGATGCTCACTGGTGACCACCCAGCTCACCTTCGCAGAAGGGCATCGTTAATACAGAAATTCCAAGACCTAGCTTTCCGTGAGGTTAAATATCTAGGCAAATATGCTAGAGCACGAGCATATGGAGAAGGCGAGAGACTGGGCCGTACCCTGGCCAACACCCTCCGCCCCCATATCAGGTGGCAATAATCTCGTCCCTCCACCTAGATGATGGAACTACCGCCACAACATCGGAAGCTATAACCCGCACCTTCACAAATTATTACACCCAATTATACACATCGCATTGCAACACCTCTTAAGATATGATTGTAGAATATCTTGCAGAAGTTGCCATGGTATGGCTAGAAACGGGACAACAACAGTTTTTGGCTGCACCTATCACTTGCGAAGAAATCACTCAAGCAATAGATGACCTAAATGGCGCACGAGCCCCCGGTCTCAACGGCTTTACTGGAGCCTTCTAATAAAGCATATAAAATGGAACTATCCCCATACCTCCTAGAGGTCTATGCAGAGGGTCTGTCACAAGGCATACTCCCGCAGACAATGCGAGAGGCAGTTACAACTGTTCTATTAAAGCCTGGCAAGCCTCCAGAACGATGCATGTCATATAGACCGTTATTAAATCACAATAATAAAATCTTAGCCGAAGTTCTAGCCACACGCTTGTTTCGGCTAATGGACAAAATCATCTCCCCTTTGCAATCGGGCTTCTTCCCAATCGCTCAACATCAGTAAATTTAAGAATCATATTTGCAGTCCTCAATCAAATTAATCCTGATCTCCCCACAGCAGTTGTCTTGCTCGACGCTGAGAAAGCGTTTGACTCACTAGAGTGGTCCTTTTTGATGGACACACTGCAAAAGGGATTCTGTGATCTGGTGCGCTTATTATACGCAACTCCTTTAGCGCGCTTAAAAGTGAATGGCATCATCACAGATGATGCCATGATACTGTCTCGGGGTACGCAGCATGGACGCCTCCTGTCCCCTCTCCTATTTATTTAAGCCATGGACCCACTGGTCCGTCATTTACAAGAACGTCACTTAGCGAGAGGCCTTCGATTCCAACGCGGCCCTCTGTTGGCATCATTATATGCAGACAATGCAATGCTGTTTCTCAGAAATCCTGAGTTTAATCTCTCCCCTGTGCTGCGCGAGGTGGTCCTCTTTGGGGCACTGTCTTTTCTTGTAATTAACTGGGATAAATCTGAGATTTTTCCATTAACAGACACCACAATCCCGACTCCCCTGGACTTCCCCCGTCAATGGTGCTCAGATCCCCCTAAATACTTTGGTATTTACCTGCAACGCCAAAGCTCTGAAGTTATAAGGCTGAATTATGGCCCTACAATTGATAAACTATCTACACTAATCGACAAATGGATAAAGCTTCCCCTATCCATTGCCGGCAGAGTTGCGATAATAAAGATGGTAGTGCTTCCCCGATTTTTATACTTATTTTTAAACATCCCAATAGCGCTAACTAGTGCATTTCTTGATAATCTCCGAAAGCTTGCTCACCTGGCTAAAATGGGCCGGAAATCACCCTAGGATTGGCTGGAACACCATGACCCTACCCTACGAACGCGTAGGTTTTGGGGTCCCTGATTTATACCTTTATTATTTGGTGGCGTAGGCACATTTTGCCTACCACTGGTACCACCACGACGCACTTTTCCAATTTCTAAAACCCAAAAGCTCACAAATCCACCCTCACCCACTTTCTACACTCCTACCATGTGGATTGCCCAGAAACGCCTCAGAAATCCAGGCGCTTGCAACTACATGCTGGCCATGGACCAAACTCCAAAGGTATGTTGGTTTCGATTACCTATACTCTCCACACATTCCTATCGCAGACAACCCATGGCTACCTGTCACTACCGAAACGCTCACCAAGAAAACCCTGTCCACTTGTAGACTTCACAGATTGGACGACGCCTTTAGTGAGACTGGATTACACTCGGTCTGGTCCCTCGCCGAGGGGCATGATGTCACGCATATGGACAGATTTATTTTGCACAGACTACACAGTGCACTACGTGCCACGATCCTGACCTCCCCCCTTGAACCCCGTGCTGTCGCTGATTATCACAACCTCTGACGGTGCACATTTGATATCCAGACTTTATCATACGGCCACAAACTAGAGGCCTGTTGTTGACAGGGGGCGAGGGTGGCCTGGGAGAGAGATTTGGGGACATCGCTGTCAGATAAGACGTGGTTTTACTGCTGTGAACAAACCAAATTGGTCTCAAACAATCACCGACACAAACTGCTGCATTTCAAGTATTTGCACCGATCCTACACCACCCCGCACTTAATAGCCAAATTTGATCCCACTAAATCCCATAACTGCCCTAGATGCGCGGCGTACCAGGCTGCGCGCCTATACTTGCATATTGGGAAGAGGTGTTCCATATCCTGTCACAAATTATAGAAAACGAGCTTGACCCAACGCCACTAACAGCCCTTTTGGGTTTCGTTCAGCCACTACCAAAGGAAATCCAGCGCTATGCAGCCATTGCGCTTGTACTAGCTAAACGCCAAGTATCCATGCATTGAGGGACCACATCCCTCCCCACAGTCAAAAGCTGAGTACAGGATCTGGTGAATTGTGATAACACGAGCAACACTTATTACTCTCCAGACGCTTACATCCAGACCCAAAAACATATGGCAACCACTGCGCTCATACCTGCAACTATTTCTAATTTAGGGAGAATACCAAACCCCTAATTGATACATACTACATTGCGACACAACTACCTATAACCGCCTCAAATGACTATCTACACAAAACTCACGTTGTCAAGACCCCCTCTCCTTCTCCCCCCGACAACTTGCAACCCAAGGGCGGCTCCACTTTCCGGTATCACTGATCCCCTGCCCGAAGCCTGACACCTTATTCTATACCCCACAGGAGATCTGCACAATGGGCACTGTGTACTCTCATTTGTTTACTCTATTGGCGCAGCTCGATTGGGTCGGAAATACGTAGGAATGTGTAACCATTTGATGACAACTGTATCACCCTTGTACTTGTATACCAATCGATTATTATTTGGAGACTGTATGTCTTTTCTTTGTTAAATTTTCTCTTGCAAAAATCAATAAAAGAAATTTTAAAAAACCAACAACTTATCTATGAGAAGCATAACCTATTGCTTTGTGAAAAGGCAGGCGCATCCAGAAAAGCTGCCTTGCTGCCCTCTGATGTTAGTGTTTTTGTCTGTAATGTAATGCAGTGCTCATGTGCGTTGGAGTGCGATCCCCAAGCAGGGATCCACCCACTAAGCACCAGGGAGGGGGGAGCGGCCCCTTGGGCAAGGGCTTTTTGCCCCCTCCCCCATTATTTTGGTCACAGACAGTCTTTCTGCCCCCCCCCCCCCCCGGGTCGGATGACACTCAGAAAATTTTTACCCTCTCCTCGGTTGAGGGGTCGGACCCCTCAGCTCTTCATTCAGGTCTGGGTAAAGTTGCATCGTGGATGCAAAACAATCTACTCAAACTGAATGGTGAAAAGACTGAAGTTATGATTTTAGGGAAGAAACATGATCTGTGGGGCCCTCAGCATTGGCCTCCTGAAATGGGTGCACTGCCCCTGCCGGTACACCACGTTCGTAATCTGGGTTTCATCATTGACGAGCATCTCTCTATGAAACAAAGAGTCACTAGGATTTCTGCCATATGTTTTACTATTTTGAAATGGTTGAAAAAATTCTATGGATGGTTCCCCTCTCTGCCCAGAAAACGGTAGTCTATGCCCTTGTCACTTCTAGGCTGGATTACAGCAATGTTCTCTACCTGGGCTCTAATAAAGCTTTAATCCAAAGACTTCAAGTGGTGCAAAATGCGGCTGCAAGATTACTGTGTCAGGTGCCTAGATTTTCATCAGTCACTAACTTCCTCCGTAGCTTTCATTGGCTGACGGTGGAGAATTGTATAAAATTTAAAGCCCTTTGCTACATGTTTAAAATCAAAACTGGTGTCTCCCCCAAATATTTACAAAAGCTAGTTCAGCGTTACCAACCCCCACATATTCTGCGCTCTACCCACCAGTTGATGTTTTCTGTCCCTAAATTCAAACTCTCCCGCTTGCGCGGCCGGTCCTTTTCTTATTTAGGACCTACCTTGTGGAACTCTTTACCGGTCCCACTACGTGAGGAAACCGTTTATGGTATATTCCGCAAAAATGTGAAGACTTGGTTCTTCAATTCCTAGATCCTTCTTGCTAGTTCTCAGCTCTCCTATTTGGCCGGCGCCGGGAAACCCCCCGGGGTAGCTGTGCACCTTAAAAATGCAAATTCAATTCAATTCAATTCAATTCAATGGGGGCAATAGCCCCCAATCTGCCCCCACCCCCGGGAGGCCAGAAAGCACAGTAGGCACCAGGGATTTTTTTAGATTTATACCTGTAGGGTTGGGGGCTGCCCAAAATGGGCATGCCAATGACCCCACCCCCTCCCAAAATTCCGGTCTTTCTGCCCCCCCCGGGAGGCAGATGGGGGCATTAGCCGAAGAACGCTAGGCCCTAGAGATTCTTTTTTTTATGCCTGTAGGGGTGGGGGCTGCCCAAAATGGGCATGCCAATGCCCCCCCCAAATACCAAAGTCTTTCTGCCCCCCCCTGGGAGGCAGATGGGGGCAATAGCCCCCAATCTGCCCCCCTGGGAGCAGAAAGCACACTAGGCCCTAGGGATTTTTTTTATGCCTGTAGGGGTGGGGGCTGCCCATAATGGGCATGCCAATGCCCCCCCAAACTCCACAGTCTTTCTGCCCCCCCGGGATTTTTTTTAGTTTTTATGCCTGTAGGGGTGGGGGCTGCCCAAAATGGGCATGCCAATGCCCCCCCACCTCCCTCCAAATTCCACAGTCTTTCTGCCCCCCCCCGGGAGGCAAATGGGAGCAATAGCCCCAAAACTGCTCCCACCGGGGGGCAGAAAGCACACTAGGCGACAGGGATGTTTTTGTGCTTTTTACACCAGTAGGGGTGGGGGCTGCCCAAAATGGGCATGCCAATGCCCCCCCCCCCAATTCCACAGTCTTTCTGCCCACCTGGGAGGCAGATGGGGGCAATAGCCCACTAGGCACCAGGGATTTTTTTATATGTAGGGGTGGGGGCTGCCCAGAATGGGCATGCTAATGGCCCCACACCAAAAAAAGTCTTTCTGCCCCCCCGGAAGGCAGATCGGGGCAATAGCCCCTTATCTGCCCCTCCAGGTGGGGCAGAAAGCCCACTGGGACCCAGCGATATGTTTCTGGGCATGTCAGGGAGAAGCCCCATAGGCACGGGTCACTCCCCTTTTTTTAGGCACACATTTTGTCTGTTTCAGTATTATTTTTAGTCTCATCTACCCCCAAGCGGGGGCCCTAAAACCACTAGAAACCAGGGAGAGTTTGTGTGAACTGGAGTTTGGCTGACGGTCTGCGTGTACTGACCTTTGGCTGGCATTTTGCTGGCGATGTGTGTGGGCTTGCACTTGGCTAATGGTGTGTGTGGACTCGCGCTTGATGACGATGTGTGTAGATTGGCGCTTGCATGGTGGTGTGTGTGGAGTGGCACTTGGCTGGCAGTGTACGTGGACCAGCGCTTGGCTGACAGTGTGCATGGATGGGGCTTGGCTGGCCGAGTGTGTGGATGGTGCTTGGCTGGCGGAGTGCGTGGATGGCGGTGTGCGTTGATGGCGCTTGGCTGGCGGTATGCGTGGATGGCGCTTGGCTGGTGGTGTGCGTGGATAGTGGTGTGCGTGTACTGACTCTTGGCTGGCGGTGTGGCTTGCATGGATCCCGCAGCGTTTTCTTACCTAGAATCCCCTGCAAACCTCCAATTTACTTACATAGTCACATTGTCCTCACATTTCTGTGTGGGTAAGTTGTAGGATCACCGCGCAGGCACAAATTTCCTACCACCCAGCGTTACCCTTGATCTGGCGAGAAAAATGATACCTCACTTGTGTGGGTGCCCAAAGTAGCATCAACCTAAAAACATATAAACAAACTGCCCTTTTGGACCCCCCTCAATCTCTAAATGTTTTTGGCCCTTTCATGTCATAGGCACTTGGTTCATCCACACAAGTAAGGTATCATTTTAATCAGGAGACTGAGAGGAACGCTGAATGGTTTAAAATTTGTGCCTTGCAGTGATCCCACAACGTTCCCACAGAGATATTCCATACCTCCCTGGACTCCCATGGGTGTCTAGTTTTTAGAAATGTCTGGGTTTTTTAGGTTCCCTAGATGTCTGCAAGCCCGGGACCAAAAACACAGGTGTCCACATATCTATCACAAATTGACCTGGTTTTTCAAGGGTGTCACCTGCGTTTTTGGTCCAGGGCTCAGCAGCCATCTAGGGAGACCTACCGAACCCAGGCATTTCTGAAAACTAGACACCTAGAGAAGTCGAGGGCAGTGCGGCTTGCGTGGATCTCCCAACATTTTCCTACCCAGCATCCCCTGTAAACCTCAAATTTAGCTAAAAAAAAATCATGTTTTCCTCACTTTTCTATGTGGGAAAGTTGTAGGATCACTGGACCGCCACAGATTTCCTACCATTCAGCATTCCCCCCAGTATTCTGATCAAAATGGTACCTCACTCGCATGGGTAGGCCTAGTGCCCACGACAGGAAACACCCCAAAACGTACTGTGGAGATATCAAAATTACCTACCACAAAACGACCTGGTTTTGCAAGGGGGGTCACCTGGGTTTTTGGCCCTGGGCTCGGCGGGTATCTATGGAAACCTACCAACCCACACATTTCTGAAAACTAGACAATATCTGTGTGGAAAAATTGTGGAATCACCGGGCTGACACAAATTTCCTACCACCCAGCGTTCCTCCAGGACTCCCGATAAACATGGTACCTCACTCGTGTGGGTGGGCCAAGTACCCGCGACAGGCAAGGGCCCAAAATGTATTGTGGAGACATCAAAATGACCTATCACAAAATGACCTAGTTTTGCAAGGGAGGCACCTGGGTTTTTGGCCCCGGGCTCGGTGGCCATGTGGGGAAACCTACCAAACCCATACATTTCTGAAAACTAGACACCCTGGGGAGTCCAGGGAGGTATGGCTTGCGTGGATCCCCCAACGTTTTCCTACCCAGAATCCCCTGCAAACCTCAGATTTAGCTGAAAAAATCAACTTTTTCTCAAATTTTTATGTGGGAAAGTTGTGGGATCACCAGGCTGACACATATTTCCTACCACCCAGCATTCCTCCAGGTCTCCTGATAAAAATGGTACCTCACTCGTGTGGGTGGGCCAAGTACCCGCGACAGGCAAGGGCTCAAAACGTATTGTGGAGACATCAAAATTACCTATCACAACACGACCTGGCCAGCCATGTCTGGCCGAGACTGGGCTGGGCCTACCCTCTTGGCTGGTTGTTTTGGGGTACAGTTCATGATCTTTGCCTTCATACAGTCAACCCCAATGCCAGTCTGTTGACAGAGCGGGCCCAGGACGTGCAGTGAATAATCTCCTATTGATCTTGTGTTTTTCCTGTTTTTTTTGGTGTTGACTCGAGTTTTCTGCCATAGCCCCCCTCTGTGTTGCACGGTGGGGTTACTTGGAATTTGTTTTATAGTCACTGATATATTTACCGTCAGGGGAAAGAGGAAGGCACAACCCTCGACAACTTCGGGTCAGCCTTGTCTAACCATTGACTCGTTCTCGGCCAAAGCTGTGGGGGCCATCTCCAAGGAAATAGATCTGGCTGAGAGGCAGCTCTCAGTTGACACAGGAAACACGGGTCCTTGGCTTCCAACTGACATATTTTCATCAATCTCCAACGACAAGGGCTAGGCCGCATCCCCCTCTAATTCAATCACTCCGCCATCAAATCCACTTGTGACACTTCTGCCTGAGTAATCCTCCTCCAGGCCTCAACCACCTTCTTCTCCCCCTACAGAAGTGGCAAGTTCTCCTGCCTCCAAACGAAAACGGAAGGTTGAGAAGGCAGTCGAAGTTTCCATGGTCACACGTCAAGGACAGGCGAGCGCACAGACTAGGATTAGTGCGGAGGAGATGCTGAAACACCTGGCTCCAGTCTTACATAAAATCACGACGACTTTTACTGATCTATTATCTCCTATTTGGATCAGACTGGACAATTTGGCGATAGCTTCGAGGGACTTGTCAAGTAAACTGGACAGTTTTATAACTTCTCTGGTCAAGTCCCCTCAATATTTACCTCTACAGCCCCTACCCACAGCTGATGCTATGCCCGTAGTTAATCCCATGAGCAGTGGCAGTACTTTACATGCAAACGTCCCTTCAAAGTCCAAGGTGGTATTGGCTCAGACTACCTCTCTAGGACCTAGGATCCCTGGTAATAATATAGATGGTCTGGCCCATGCTGATCAGTCTCTTCTTGCCCCACATATAGGAGAGCAAATACATAGGGCCTCCCAGCTCCCAGTGATTGATCTCCCCCTGGCATGTGCCCCCTACACCGTGGTTTTGTCTGGGGTACCAGGATTGTCAATTAATAATGGGGAATCCACTGATCAATTGATCAACAATATTTCACATTGGCTAGCCCTACGCTCTGGTTACACCATTAGGAACCATCAAGCTATCCTCTTGGCGCGGAGGGTTGCTTGGATAGGGCCCTCAAGGAAACTCTTTGGTGGAGATTGTATTATTATTTCGGTGTGATATCCAGAGTTGGCACGGAATATCCTTCACGGAGCTTCCAAATCATTTAGCTCAGGCTCATGCATCAAATTACTCCAGCTGTTTTTTTTATATCCCCCCCCCTTGAGGAATCTTGGGGTGGAGCATCAAATGGTGGGTGCGATGAAGGTAGAATTGGGCCGCTTCAGCCACTCACAAACCCATACCCTCCCCTAGCGGACCTTAATGATTTGGACTGACTTCATGAGGCAAAGGTGATATTTACCCTATCGCCCCACTACTTAGGTCCTTTTCGTCGGCGCGCAGAGATGGCTCATGTTTTCCCGGCTTCAAACCCAATTGATCCTTTGTCAGATTCCCCTCCTTGTGAGACCCCTTCAGCCAATCCCCATTTTTGGGGGACTCTTAACTCGCCCCCTCTTTTTTTTACCTCTTCCTGAGAGCACTAATCCTAAGCCTGGAAATGAATTAAGACTTATCTCATGGAATGTGGCAGGTCTGTCCTCCAAGTTCACTGACGAGAGCTGGTTATTGTACATCAGGTCATTTAATATTATTTGTTTACAAAAGACGTGGGAGCCAAAGAATAAATTCTTCTTGGAAGGGTACAAGATCGTTTTCTGCCTTGTGGTAGAATCGAATATGGGCAGAGCAAGTGGGGACCTTATTATGTTTGTAGATCTTGAGCTTTGTAACGCTTTACAGATCATGAAGTGGGATTCCCAGGTGTTTCAGGGGATAAAATTGTGCATGGGGAGAGCTTTCTCACTGGTGGTAAATAATTTTATAATGCAAAAAGGGGGGCAGGCCGGCACTCTAATTTTATTGCTCTAAATAGTGCCTTGTACTCCCTAAAGGGGAGGGTTTTGGGTATGAGAACCTCTTGTTGGTGGGGAATTTTAATTGCCATTTGTGCCCAAACTTTCTAAATTGTCTTCCTAATGCACAGCCCTGTCTGGTATCAGATGATTTGCACATGGAGCACACCATGGAAGGGGAGGAGTTAAACAATTTTTTACACATTCATAGCCTGGTATTCACTTTAAATTCCACCTAGTCTTTACAGCAAATGCCACCGACATGCAATGGGCGGGGTTCCGCCACTACTATAGATTTTATCTTTGTGACAGCTCCTTTGGGTGGGTTATCTGCTTCTTTTAATATAGAACACAGCCCCTTTAGCTATCATAACCCTTTGATACTTTCTATAGGGGGATGGGGTGGGGAATCACCTGACAAGCTCTTGTAAGTCCCAAGCAATTTTAATTCCCACGGACCAGGGCAGGCATCCACGATGGTCTCAAATAAATGTTAAGACCTTTAATCATAGTCTTTTTTCCACCTGTCAACAGGAGATATGTATATGTTTGGATCCTTTAATTCCTTGCGAGGAAGTCCTAAGCTTGTTGCCTCCATTGCTAAGGTAGTTTCTGGCATTCTATCTACACATGCGGCAGGGCATGGCCCGGCTTCCCCTTCTTGGTTTGATTCCAAGTGTTCACGGGCTCTAAGGCAGTTGAAGGAAGCTTTGAAATTGGTGCCCTGGGATAAGGCAGGGATTCAAGCCTCCGTCGTCTTTACAAAGAGGCCCTGAAAGATCGTAGGCTCCAATTACAGACACAGGCATGGGAGGATTTAATTAAAGCGGGCGAATTTAGGGATTCAACACTCTTTTGGAAGACTATTTACAGCCCATGTTTTGCGGAGACAGATAGACCTACCGTGTGCCATCATATTACCCCAGATCAGTGGGTCTCCCATTTTAAAAGTGAATATAACACAGGCCTTCTGGATGAGCCCCGTGTAGATATAATTTCTAGCCTTGTTGTTACACCAGTTAGCTTCTCGTTAGAGGAGGTATACCTGAGTATTGAGTTGTCGCAAAAAAAGAGACCAGGCTCGACGGGGTCCCACTGGACCTTTTCCGTGATAATATTGAAGTGTGGGCTCCAATTTTGACCCAAGTATTAAATGCGGTGGCCCTGAAAGGGACGTTGCCCTCCTGGTCCATTGCTACCATCATACCTATTTTCAAAAAGGGGGACAAAGATAATCCGCAATCTTATCACCCAATTTCCCTGATTGATGCTGTAGTCAAGGTGTTGGGTCGGGTTATTTTATCTAGACTCTCTTTGTGGGCTAATGATAATCAGATCTTGTCGGATGTCCAATTTGGCTTTCGCCCGGGTATGTCAACTACGGACCCATGCCTTAATCCTTATCTATTAATGAATAAATATACAGTGGCACAACCGGGTACTTTGTTTTTAGCATTCATGGACCTTACGTTCGCTTTTGATGGAGCAAGTTGTGGGACATATTGATTTCCTTGGGTGTTGACCCCCCCCCCATTGTGTCACTACTCATGTTTCTTCATGCTCACACGACGGCAGCAGTTAGATTTTCTCAAGAGGAGGGCCTCACCACTCATTTTAACTGCACTCGGGGGGTACGTCATGGCTGTATCTTAGCCCCCTTTTCATTCTTTCTTTATATCAATGGCCTTGAAGCTGCCCTTTTGGTTCTTTATTCGGACTCCCCCCCCCAGAGTGGGCAGGAGATCTGTGCCAGGTTTACTGTATGCCGACGATGCGGTGCTTATGGCCCGCACGGCTCGGGGCTTGCGGATTTTAATAGATGGATTTGTCGCTTTTGTTGGATTTGTCAGGTAATTTCACTAAGTCCTATGTCCTTATTGCGGGTCCCCGGGGCCTTCGGTCGAAGATTTTTAAAGCTGGCCAGCACACCCTAGCAAAGGTCCCACTTTTCCCTTATCTGGGAGTGCTATTCAGTGACCAACTACAGTGGAGATCACTTTTAGAGGGCAAGCTGAGTGATTTGAATAAAACTATGGGCAACTATTACCAGTTTCACTAGCAGATTGAGATCATGGGCGCCCAAGGACATTTTTAAATTGTACCATTTCCATAGGTATCTCTAAGGTATTATATGGCAGTGAAGTATGGGGGTATGTTCCCGCACACAGGCTACAGGTGGCTGAAAATAAGTTTTTGCGTCGAATTTTGCGAGTCCCCCAAGGCACCCCAGCCTGGACAGTGCATGAATAGTTAGGGGTTGATTTTCTGGTGGATCAAGTGGCAATTAAACCTTTATTGTGCTGGATAATGATATGGACAAGCGACAATAAGGCCTTAAATTGTCTGATTCTCACAGATTGCCTTTCTCTGGAGCATGGTAACAAAATCCCTTGGCTACGATATGTAAAGGAGTCTTTTCATGCTCTTGGGAGGTCAGATATTTTTCTTGCGCATGATACTTTAAGCCCGAGGGATGTCAATATTATAAAAGACCTATTCCGTAAATATTCTTCTGCTCATCGTGAAAATATTGAGCTAAGAAAATCTTCAGTGAGGGCTTATGTTATGCTAAAGTCCGTTCTGGGTATGGAACCTTACCTTCTTTCTCTTACTAGTTCTCATGATGGATTTTTAATCACCCGTTTTAGATTTAATCATCATCATTTCGTTTTAGCTTCCCCGGCAGGTTTCTTTTCCTGCCAAATCAAAGAGGACCCTGTGGCTGCGATACTAGATCTCCACAGGACACATTACACTTTGCAATATTGTGCAAATTAATTTCCTGGCCCAGAAGGCAATTCCTCCGTCCCCTTTTAAAGAGTCTGAAGTTTGGGCATGCCAGAGTGGCTCTTTTTTACATACAGCTGTTGCCAAATGCTTTTACCTTATGTGCAGTGGCAAGCTTTCTGCGGGCCGCCTACAGATTTAGGCTCTCTGGACCTGATTGAACTGAATTTGGCCCATACCCTTGTGGTATCTTTTAGATCTATAGTGTGTACTGTATATGAATTTGTGAGGTCTCTTGATTTACTCTTAACCATGTTAAAATGGGTTGTGCAATAGATCTATTTATTATTTCAAATTATGATGTGTTTTTACCTGTTTTTAATGTACGCCTGTATCTTTTATGGTCGCTTTTGCTTCCGAATAAAGAAAGAATTATTATTATTAAGAGAAAGTAAGTTTATTCATTTGCGCATTAAAAGAGAGACTTGAATTAAAAATCACTCCCAAATTCCTGACTGAAGACACCGGGATGGGAGAAGGGGCAAGCATCTGAGACCACCAAGAAAGTTGTGTCCTTGCCGAACAAGAGGACCAAGTTCAATATAAGACTGTTTTTACTGATCCATTCTACGACTGCAACCATACAGTTTTTAAAGCGGCGTGGGGTCTCGCCAGCGTCAATCGAAATGGACACAATAAGTATCATCAGCATAGGCCACAGGGGCCAAACCAAAGGAAAGAATCAGCCTTGTCAGAGGAGCCACATAAATATTAAAGAGTGTGGGGCTCAATGAGGAACCCTGGGGAACACCACACGGCAATGAGAAGGGCTTGGATACAAAGTCCTCCAGGGCGACTGATTGCTCTCTAGCTGAGAGAAACGAATTAAATAAATCAAGAGCCAGACCTCCAATTCCGATTTTCACCAAGCGTTCCAGCGTGATCGCATGGTTCACGGTGTCATAGGGCAGCTAATAGATCCAACAGGATCATCGCTGCCTTACCACCCTTGTCCAGAATACTTATCAGCTATACTATATGCATCCAAATAGCACACACATCGTCAACAATATAAGATACCCTTAGCAATTTATGAATAATTGAAGGAACTTGACAACAATATAAGAAACCCTTAGCAATTTATGAATCACTGAAGGAACTTGATAACTTCTAAACTAAAGACATGATTAGGAAAATGCAGAGCAGGTATTAAAGTTCTTTAAGTTATGTCATATGGGACATCATTGGATTTTTATTGAGTCCTCTCCCTTTTCTATGAGTTTCTTGCTTGGATTTTATAAAGAGCTTCACAACCATAATGGCACCTGCTCAACTTTTAGCTGAAGTTGAAGCAGAAAGATTATACTAACGACCTCAGCAGTAGCCAGCTGTTAATTGCCTTAGCTGCTGAGCCTTTAATACCCCCAGTGCTGAGCTCTTTTTTTGCAATTTGGGGTACTTTACTCTTACGCCTTAATAACTTTTTCCCACGCAAGTTATCCACGTCACCTTTGTGTCTTTTTTGCCCAACATCCTGGATACCCAGGGATTGTGAATGCCCCTTGAGGGAAACAAGAAAATATCCAAAATATAGCTACATTTTGGGGTTTGTGGAAAAAAATGGGAAAAAGTGTTGCACAAGAAAGCATATGTTTTTGTTTTTTTAAAATGACACCAATAAAAGTTTGCTATGCTTGTATTACCATCTTCCCAGTTTTCAGGAACAAACACAGTTGTATCAAAAAAGTTTGTATTGAAAACAGATGTGAACCCCATGGTTGTTCCCAAAAAGCTATACATTTCTGAAAAGTAGACAAAGTGCTGAATTCAGCAGGGGTTCATTGTGTATATCCCTCAAGGTGTTCCCAAAAAAAACTAACTTGAAATAAAAAATAATGAAAATGACTAGTGAAAATACATCAATGTGTGACATTTTCACTGTAACTTCGTCTCACAATGGGTAATTTGCTAAATCAATACACCATTACATCCGACAGACCCTTCTGGTCATAGCGATAAATAGGGTTTGTAACATGTGATGCCCAAACCCAACAACTGAGCTGCACTTTACAATGATTTTTCATTGTGTACCCACTATACAGCTATTTATATGGTAAAATATAAAGAATGAAAAATGGGCATGAAGGAAACCTTTGTATTCCTGAAATGTACACAGGATATTGAATTTAGGAACCATGGTTATTTGAACACCTCTGAATTTGTGGTTATACATACTATCAAGTGATTAGGCGGGTATTTTGCTAAATATCTTCTTTCTTGCACACTGGCTTACATTTGGAAGGAACAAGTGCAAAGAAATCCAATTGATAATAAGAGATGCTCTATTATTCTGTGTTCCTACATGTCACTTGATAAAAACAGAACCCCAATTGTGTGGCTGGTATTGTGCCTGCGACACAAAACACCATAAAATGTGATCTGAAGTCTTCATATTTTACCCAGCAGATTCCACGCTTTTTTTAACAATGTGGGTAGCTGTAAATTTTGGGACCTAGCTCAGCCGCCAGGGAAACCTACCATACCCATACATTTCTCAAAACTAGACACCCGGGGTTGACCAAGATGGTGTGACTTTTGTGGTTCTCACAAGGTTGTCAGACCCAGAACCACTTGTGCACTGCAAACTTTGGCTAAAAACTAGGGTTAGGCGGAATTGGTGGAGTGTGATTCAGTGTAATTCTGCGGAATTACATTAAAATTCACTGAGATTCCACAGAATTCCGCAACGGGCGGAGTAGGAATTTGGCGCTATTTTCTTACAGCAAAATGCATCCTTCCGGCTAAAATTGAAAGTGAGGATGCATTTTGCACAAAGAAAATAGCAGAGACAAATAACACTTTGCGCCCTTAATATACTCTGCCCTGATTACTGCAGCCACCGCCAAGTGGTATTCAATGGCTTCTAAATGTATATAAGGGCACCGAGGGGTGTGCACTCTGACTGCAGTGGTTTCTAAACAGTGCCGAAAGAGGGAGCAGACCCTCTATGTTTAAAAAGCACAGCAGATTAAACTTTCATCGGCAGTGATTTTTAAACATAGAGGGACTTCTGCCTCTTCCAGCCCAGTTTAGAAACAATTTGCTGCAGATTAATTCCGCCGGTGGAGCAGCAGAATTTATCAGTAATTCCTTGTTACAAAGAGTAACGCGGAATTATCAAATTCCTCTGATTCTGCCAGCAGAATTCAAAATACTGCCCAGGTCTACTAAAAACACACATTTTCCTCATATTTCAGTAAGGGAAAGTTCTGGAATCTATTGAGATCCACAAATGTCCTACCCCTCTGCGTTCCCTCACATCAGCAGATGAAAAAGGTACCCCATTTGTGTGGGTGGGCCTGGCTCCCACAACAGGAAAGGGCTGAAAACTGTACATGGACAGATCCAATTTTTCAATTTAAAGCAGACCCTTTTTTGCAATGTTGGTTGCTATGGAATTTGCATCCTAATTCAGCCGGCATCCAAGGAAACCTACCAAACACAGACATTTCTGACAACTAGACTTCCGGGTAAGTGGATTTTACAAAGTTTATTTTACCCAGAAGCACTTGCAAACCTCAATCTATGGCTAAACGCACACATTTTCCCCATATTTCAGTGAGGGGGGTTCTGGGATCTGTAGGAAGGCACACATTTTCTACCACCCAACTTTCCTCCACATCTCCTAATAGGAAAAGATATCTCAGTTGTATGGGTGGGCCTAGCTCCTGTGGTAGGAAATGTCCCTAAACACAACATGGACTCATCAGGTTTTCACACAGAAAACCGACTCTTTTCTTGCAATGTTGGTGGCTGTGGATTTTGGGTCTGGGCTTGCCTGCCACCCAGGGAAACCTACCAAATCCAGACATTTCTGAAAACTAGATACTCAGGGGGAGTCCAGGGTGGGGTCACTTGTGCAGATATCACATGCTTTTCTTACCCAGAAACCATTGTAAACTTCAAACAACACAATTTTCCTGAGGGAAAGTTCCAGAATCTGTGGGGATCCACAAATTTCATACCACCAAACATTCTGTCACGTCTCCTGAAAAAACCCGGCCGCTATGTGTGTGGATGAGCCTAGAGCCTGCGACAAGAAAGGACAGATCACATTTTTCCCTCAAAACCAATCCTATTTTTTTGCAGTGTGGGAGCTGTGTATTTTGGGCCTGGGCTTAGCCATCACCAAGGGAAACCTACCAAACTCGGACATTTCTGAAAACTAGACACCTGAAGAGTGGGGTCACTTGCATGGATCTCACGTGGTTTTCTTACACTGAAGCCCTTCTAAACCTCAAAGTTTGGCAAAACATACATTTTCCTCACATTTTGAGAGCGAACATTTCAGAATCTGCGGGGATCCACACATTTCCTACCATCCAGCATTCCCACATGTCTCCCAATATAAATGGTGCCCCGTTTGTGTGGGTGGGCCTATCGCCTGCGACAGAATAGGGCACAAAATGCAATGTAGAGACATCAACATTTCCTGTTAAAAAATAGAAATGACTGCCAATGGAGCTAGCTGCATTTTTTGGTCCTGCGCTCAGCGGCCACTTAGGAAAATAGGCCAAACCCAGACATTTCTGAAACAAGACACCGGTAAGAGTCCAAGGTGGTGTGACTCATGTGGATCTTGTGAATTTGTCTTACTCACAATGACTTGCAAACCTCAAACCTCCTTCCATTTCTGTGATGCAAAAAATTATGGAATCTGCAATCCAAGGATACACAAAATTTCTACCAGCCATCAATCCCCCACTTGTCCCAATAAAAACAATACCCCACTGGTATGGCTGGGCCTAGTGTCTGCAACAGGAATGTTTCAAACCAGGGACAATTAGTTCTTCGCGAAGACTCACACCTTCCGCGAGCCAATAGACTAACATTTTGCTAGTCACTTTTGGGTTAGTGCCTTGAGCACAGTTTCACTTCGACCATTAACATCTGCCTTCTGTCTACACGAGATCTCTATGAAAACAAACGTAGGCTAAGCTTTGACTACCTATTTATGTCTATCTCACCCAGAGTACTGTCAAGTGTGCCAGGTGACCTTTACTAAAGCCTCACTGATTAGGCTCAGAAAGACTTTTCTTTCATGTGCCTTCAGCACACTCAATGCACAATGCCCTGCATCCAATTCCTTCGTGTGTGTGGAAGTAATTTGGCGATGTCTGAGGATGCATTTGTGGCCCATCCCTTGGACTGTGTCAGCAAATCTACCTTTGAAAATGGTGTAAAACATTCTGAGGCAGACTCTACAAATTCCTTAAAGAGCACCTCTGGAAAGACTAAGGGGCTTAGAGTTTGGTGGACAAGGAACATGTGAAAACATGGTATTTGTCCTGTGCACCATTATGTGCAGTGAATTTACTGAAATGCACTAATAATACAGTGGGCTGAATATCTGCTATGTTCTGACAGGCTGAAGGTGGCAAACAGGCCACAAGTATGACATATGTGGCTAGTGGTAGATACAGTGATCTGTATGTTACTCCTACATTGCTCGGCTGTCTTCTACCTACATCAGATCCCTATGAAACAAACCTATACTAAGTTTTGACTTCTTATTGATGTCTATTTCATCTAAGTTCTAATACTGCTAGGGTGCCAGGTACACTATACAAAAGCTACACATTTACTCAGGTAATTGTCCATAGAAGGTTATATATACTTGCATAGTCATTTGGAGCAGATAGTAATTCCTAATCTATCTGCTCCACTTTAGTCAGTTTCCCAGAACTTCACTTTTGTGTGGTACAAAGTGAAGCTAGTTGGAACACATTGGCCAGGCAGAGATAGGCACTGGGGACAGTAATATCTACTCTCCTGCCTCTTTCCTTGCCGAGGCACAAACTCTGCATCGGTGATATTGGAAAGACTTTTGCTCTGTTGCAGGAATACAGTCAGCAAAGTGGCAATCCTGCAGCCTTGCACCATCCTCTACAACAGACAAAGTAGAGGCAAAGTAGAGGCTACTGTTTCTACAGCATTAAGGCTTTCAGTAACAGCCAACTGAAAGTCAAGGAAAGACATCAGTTTTCTTGTGTTGGTCTGCCTGATAGACAACATACGCATTGTATGCTGCCAACTGTACAAGGTGAGTAGCTAACTTCTTATTCCATGTGCACGTTTCACGACTCACATTATGTAGCTGAAGAACCTGGTCATGGAGTTCCTTCCCCACCAAAACTATGGTCCGCCCACCCAATTTAAATTTACAGACGGTGGAGATGACTCCATCTCCACTATTTTCAACTCCTCCAACGGAGTAAGGGCCGTCATAGGTTTGGCTACGTGTCTGCCTGCCTAATTTAGATGGGCAGACATATAGTCGTTTTTCAATGCCCGTCACCGCCAAGAAAATTCTGATGGTAAGGGGTACTGAGAAGTGCACACTGCCCCCTTATCATGGAAGGAAACTCCCATGGCGAGGGGCATTGTTCTTATTTATTTTCAAAATGAAAATCCAGCTGCAGGAGTTTGGTTTTAAAAATAAAACTAAATGTAACTGTGACTTACGGCTCCGTCATGTTTGACAGAGCCGTCTGGCAAAGTTACAGTGCATTGGCAGGAACCCTCTTGAAGGAGGTTGCTGTCAACGCTTGAAATGTCTGCTGGACCAGCATACATTTCATAATTTACCAGGCAGCACCTCTGTCAGGGTGAAGGAGTAATTTACTCCGTCGCCCTGGCGGAGGACAACCCGTCCGCCAAATTATAAATCAGGCCCCAAATGTGAATGGCACGATAATTAATTTGAGGCTGAAGTGGCCTGATACTGCTGCCTGGAGAGGGGGGGTACCTAAAAGACCTGGGGCAGCAGTAGGTGTAAAAGAAATGGCCACCTTATTTTTCCTTCATTGCGGGAGGCGATAACTGACACTCCAGGGGAAGGAAAAATCTCCATATTTTTGTGTGCCCCCATAGGGGGGATTGACCCATACAAAGGAAGGCTGATCTACACACTCCCACCCTAAATTGTGTGCCCAGGTAACGCTAAAAGCCCCGAGCACATATACATAGAAAATGGCTGCCATATTTTCCCCTCCATTTGGGGCTGATCTTGTTCGCCCTAGGGGGCGCATTCATCTCCCTCCTAGGGAATGAAAAGCAACCAAATATAATATATCGACCCCTGGGTTTCAACATCCCTCTCCCAATTTTAAGTGCCAGGGTAGCACTAGAAAAGTCCCGGACAACTTTCAATAAAAAAAATGTAGCCAAATTATCCCTTCAGTAGGGGGATTTTTCTGGGGTTTGATCGGTCCCTCAGGGAAGGAAATCCCCCAAATATAATATAGTGCGCCTTGGGGAGGGGGCTCGACCTATGCTTGGGGGGGCACTCCAATTTCTGAGGGAGCACCAGATAAGCCCCAGGTACAATTTAAAAAAAAATTCTGCCCACAAATTGTTCCCCACTTGGAGGTCCATTGCCTCCCAGGGAAGGGAAAATGGCCAAATATACTATATTGACCCCTAGTGGGGTGAGCCATGCCCGAAGTGCTGGCCCCCAAAATCCCAAAACACAGGAATCCCTGTTATCTAAGGGATCCATGCTCATGGATCGCAGTCCAGCCGCAATGTACGAGCAGGGATCTGTTTCAACCAGGCATCGCTGAAAAAAGGGGAGCCTCTCCTCTTTCCAATGATGCCTTTACAAATGTTGTGCTGCTCAGGGATTCACTTCTGCAGGTTTCTGCTGTGAATGCTACACAGCTAACTAAACACAGCAATCACTGGTAGACTACATCCATCCATGAAGTGTGGACGTTAGCAGCCTGTTCACTTAGGCCAAGATTTACTATGCACTAGCTTTATCGTTGCATCATGCAAGTCATCGCAAAGCAACGCAATTGCTGAAGTGACAATTGCAAAGCCATGCAAATCATGATTTGGTGGCTTTGCCTCACTTTTCAGCCACAGAGTAACACACCACTGGCCCTTGCCCTGCCTTGTGTTACCCTGCGTCAGTTCAGCGTTACATTTGTGGAGCATGGCCATTCTCATGCATCCACCCATGTATTTTGACACAAATCCAGATTTATAAAAGACAGTAATGAAAAGCGTAATGATGAGAAATATCTCTATTTCTCTTGACTACTTCCTCTTTCCATGTGTGTTGCATTCTGCGCCACATATAGTAAGAGGAATATGCCTGGAAGGATTGCACCATGGCGCAAGGAGGCCTGCGTTGGTACAAGGCTGCCTGAAGTCAGGGTTGGATTAGGACCAAAAATAGGGCTGTGCACCCCAAAAAAAGGGGTCCACGTTTGCAGATTGTGCCTTTCTGAAAAACACTGCTTCAGTGTTTCAAGCTGTGTGAAAAGAAGGAGGGGCTGGCGGTGCTGTGTAAAAGATGCATGTTTTCTTAACAACACTGAGATTTTAAAAAAATGCAAATGTTGCCTGAACTCCTTGTGCACAGAGTAGTTCACACTGGTGAACCACGCCTGACTATAGTTGAGGCTACTTCTGCTCAGGTCCCTGCCCATACATTAATGTGCCCGTAGCCAGCCCAAGTCAGTGTTTTATATCCATGGGCCGGCCCAGTGGGGACTGGCAATGACACTTCAGGCCCCTTGGTGAAAGGGGGGCAGCAGACGCCCATCTGCCTCCAGCTGCAGGCCTCTAGAAGGGCTGCTCAGGCTCCCGCTGGCGGCATCTAAAGAGCACAGACAGATCCCAAATCGGCCACCACGCTGCCCAAAAAATCAGCCCACAGGTGCAACTTATCAATCCGCCCCTGCCTGAAGTGCACCAGCGCTATCAGAGAGCAGAAGTGCGCCATATAATAGCAGATATGGACCTAGGTTAGCAGCATCGCATACCAGACCACAGGTGTGGCTGACTGCTCAGTTTTACATTTTGATGATTAGGAGAGCACGAAGGCTTTCTCCAGCAGCGCAGGCTCAAGAGAGCTGAGTAAGTGGCCCTAAGTTGCCTGCCCTCCCAAGGCGGGTTTTTCTTTGTCCCTCAGAATAAAATATTTCCTAGCTATCGTGAAGGAAAGTTTCAATTCTATTAAGGACGCGGAGGCGAGGATAATGCATTACTTTCTCCATTTTATTGCTTAACAACCAAAATCAACATTATCTCAACAAAATAAAGACTACAAATCCCATGAGTCTTTGTTTTGAAAACAGCTTTAACAGTCCAACCATAGAGTCCAACATATATAACATCCATCAAGGAAAAGCACTTCCTCTTTCTTCGTGCGATAGAAATCCTTCCATCTTTTATATTCAGGCATCTTGTTTCTGATCCATTTCTACCATAGAAAAAGAATATATCAACACCAAGAACTCAACTGTAATCCATACAGTCTTCTGGGAAAAACTTTAACACATTACATCAACAGTAATACAATATCACTTCATGATACATTAGGTGACAACAGTAAAGATACTCATCCTCACGTTTGTCGATCTGTAAATGCAAGAGAGGGTCGCTGAATGTAAAGGAATACTTGGGAGGGATAATCCTTGCCTCTGCTTCCTTGAAACTTTCCTTCACGATAGCTAAGAAATTTTTTCTTCTATGTCAGGACTGGAGGCTTCAGATTATGCAAGTTTAAAGCTGGTTGATCACCTGTGAGGCCGTTCCGGGGTTCGTCTTAAAGTAGAAGATTTTCAATGTAGAATATGAAGACCAATCTGCCGCCCTCAAGATATCCTCCAGATTGTCCTCCCAGATAAAAATCTTTTGAGGCCATAGCCCCTCTGGTCGAATGAGCCCCAAAAGAGGAGGTGTTAATGCCAGCCTCCTGTAAAACCCACTTGACCCATCTGGCGATAGTAGTCACTGAAACCGGCTTGAACGGTTTCTTCAGGGCTATGAATAATTGCTTCGCCCTTGGAGGAAGGCACTCTTCGGTCATAGCCTCATAAGCCGAAAGACCAATGACCACACACAATTTGGGGTGAGAAGGAAAGGCTGGATAATGCACCACTCTGGAGTTTCTTTTTGGTTCTTCTAGATATGGTAAATGAAACTCCTTCTGGCGTGAAAATGTGTGCCGTGATATCTAGCGCTCGTACATCTGACACCCGTCTGCAGGAGATCAGACACAAGAGGATCACCAATTTACTAGATAGCTCCCTGCGAGATAGGTTTTCATTATCTTGCCACGATAACAGCAAATTTACGTCCCATTACGAAGAATAGCGTGGTTCTGGGGGAATGGATAATCGAATGCCTCTTAGTAGTCTGCATATCGAGGATGTTCACCAGCTGATACGTCATGGAACAATAAATGACCTGCTGAGATAGCAGACCTACAAGCATTATTTGTATGATAGGCTAGACCGTCACCGGCTAATTCTGACAAGAAAGTCACGATATGTATCACATCAGCCTCCACGGGATCGAGACCCCGTTGTAGACACCAGCGTGACCATCTACACCAAGCTGAGCTATATCTCTTGATCGTAGAGTCTGCCAAAGCTCTTTTGATGAGTAGCATAGCTTGTGAAAAAAGCCCTGGGACATCCCAGCGTCCCCTGTAATCCTCCACACCATCAGACGGAGGT
Source organism: Calotriton arnoldi (assembly GCA_963921515.1). Lineage (NCBI taxonomy): Eukaryota > Metazoa > Chordata > Amphibia > Caudata > Salamandridae > Calotriton > Calotriton arnoldi. Next base: position 271,817 of record CAWUFW010004471.1, on the reverse strand, counting down.
TGCCGCTCTGAACCAACTGGTGCAAGTTCCCATGATCATCCGTCAGAAGACGAGGAGTCTGGGGAAATGGGGTTGGAAAATCCATAGAAAGTTCTAGAAGAACTGGATACCAAACTTCAGACTTCCATAGTGGTGTTACCAGGATCACCTCCGCTTCCTGACGCCTGACCAGCGCTGTGAGTCTGCAGTTATTGAGAATGGTAGGAACGCATACCCCGAAAGGGTTTCCAATTTTGAAGGAAAGCGTCTGTCGCTTCCACTAACGGATCCGACGTCAGCTGAAGAATCAAGGCAACTGTCAATTGAGACGGGAGGCAAAGAGGTCTACTTGACATGGGCCCCATTTGAGCATAATCACCTGGAAGAGAGTCGGGTCCAGCTTCCAGGTACTGGAATCTCTCAGATGATCGGAATGCCAATCAGCCGTCTGATTCAGCCGTCCTGGAAGATATTCTGCTATAACAGAGATCTTGTTTGTCAGACAGTGGTCCCAGAAGTCCCTGGCCAGATCTGACAGTGCCTTGGAGTGAGTGCCCCCCCGGGCGATTTATGTATCGAACTGCTGATGCATTGTCCATCTTCAAGAGGATGGAACAAGAGACCCTGCCGGCCGCTAGGCTCTGAATCGCAAAAAAACCTGCCAGAAGTTCAAGACAGTTGATGCGTAGAGCGAGCCTCTTTGTCATTTGACCACGGTCCTCCGGTGGCAACCGCTCCGCACCGAGCACCCCACCCGTGCCGACTCACATTGGATTCTATGATCAAGTCCGGGTGTGAACCGAAGATGGCCCTGCATGTGGCCAAGCCATCAGCGGATCTCCATCCGCGCTTCTGTCAAAAGTTCAACCTGCTAGGCATAAGACAAGCCTCTCCTTAGATGTAGGGCTTTGAGATGCTGGAGCGCCCTGTAGTGTAACGGGCCAGTAAAAATTGCCTGTATCGACGATGAGAGAAGTCCGACAAGCCTGGCTAATTATCAAAAAGAAATGCGTTCTTTCTCTAACATTCTGCGCAGTTCTCTGTGGATGAGAAGAATCTTCCTGTGGGGCAGTCTGAGGAACTGAGCCACTGTGTCTATCTCAAAGCCCAAAAATATCAATTTTTGAGTAGGAGTAAATTCTGATTTCTGACAATTGATGATGAACCCTAGGTTCTGTAACAGAGATATCGGTTGTTGTAACTCCTCTACTAATTTCTCCCGATTCTGGTGCATGATCAGGATGTCATTCAAATAGACAATGAGTCTGACTTCTCTCGCCCAAATCCATCATGGCTGGAAGTAGCACCTTGGTGAAGCACCAAGGTGCAGGGGAGAGACCGTAAGGGAGGCACGTGACTCGAAAATGTGTTCCCTCCATGCGAATTGCAGAAATAGACTGTGTGGAGGAAAAATGGGGATGGTAAGGTGCGCATCATTTAGATCTAATCTGACGAGCCAGTCGTACGGGAGGAGAATGTCCCGAAGGAGGTGAATCCCTCCATTTTGAAGTGGCGATATACCACCCACTTGTTGAATTCTCATAGAGTGACTGGTCTGAACCCCCTTGTCTTTCTTTTCCACCAGGAATATGTTGCTGAGAAAACCCCTGGGGAGATGGGTTGTGGGTATGATTGCTCCTTTGTGTAACAGATCTTGAACCTCTCGGTCTACTACTTGCATGCACTCCTGTGAGAAGACTAGGGGCCATGGGTCCTGCCCCTGCTGAGGAGTGCTATAGGATTCTATGTGGAAGCCCTCCACTGTTTGTATTACCCATATGTCCCCAGTGAGTGAATCCCACGTCCGGTAGAAGCATTGTTACCTGCCTCCCACCTCTGGTAGGGAAAAAGGGGTATTGCTTACCGTTAGGGCCCCCAACGGCATTGTTTGCTCCTCTGTAGAAACCTCTGCCGCCGCCGCCTCGACCGTTGCCCCAAGTGGGGTAGAAACCTCTGTACTTCTTCTGGTCTTGCCACTGCATGGATCTCCTGGTTTGGAACTTGTGGGGGTTATTACTGTATCCACAGCCGGAGGAGCACCCTCTACCTCTTCCAGTCCCACCGAAAACCTTCTGATTAAATACCTTACGGATTGACTTGTGGGCTTTATCCAGAGAGGAAAAAGTATTCACGAATTTCGTGAGCTCCTTTATAAACAGGTCTCCGAATAGACCTCCATCTGCCACTGCTCCACCCTCTGTGGTGGCCAATTCTCCTAGCTGGGATCGATTTTTATCAACAAAGGGCATCGCTGCTCCGTTGACAATGCGCAATTTGCGTTCCTCAGGAAGCATATCGCTCGCTGGGCCCAGCCAGAGAGAATGACAGGGTCAATCAGCTCGCCTGATTCACAAGCCGCCTCTGCCATATCGAACATTTTAGTGAGTGGCCACAGGACATAACATGTGTATTTGTAATCCAAGACCTTGTCCAGGCATGACCTCCAGGAACGGTCCAGACCCTTCTTCGGGTCTTTGATAAACTTAGTAACAAAGGTTGCCATCTTGCCATCTATATCTGGTGCACATGCCACTTTGCCGGTCAGGGACGGTCTTGGGCACTCTACTCTAAGCCGACCCCTGACCTCCTTGTCCAAGGGCTTCCTAAAAGTGGACACCACATAGTTCGCCACTTTATTGGTGGGAAACCAGTCAGCAGAGCGAGGGTGGTAAATCTCATCAGGATCCAGAATGTTCTGGCCGACCACTGTGTTTTGATTCTCTGCACCCTGGTCTTCCAGCCTAGGTCGTTTGGTGCCGCCTTCCTGTTGCCATGGTCTACTAGGACCTGGTTCATCTCCAGAGTCCCCTTCAGGGTTTTCAGAGTCTTCCCTGGTATTATCATCCACCTTCATGGGAGAGTAGGCATCATCTTCGTCGGGGGTCAACCCAGGATGGGAATCTGGTTCCTGCAAGGTGTCCAGGCACTCTCTCGTAGGAAGGCATTGCAAAACCTCTCAAATGCATCTGCCTGAGGGGCGCCAACTCTGCCCTTGGCGCATGATTTTGCCCTCCGTTTACCCTGTCGGGCACCCTGAGTGTCACCAGTGGGTCCAGATCCCGCACCTTCCCCTTGCAGGTGTACTACAGTTTGGTACGGGCTGTAAGTTGCACTATTTGTTTACTCAGGGGTTGTAAGGCTGCCGAAATCACTTCCTGCATTGGGACGTCAATGGCGTCTACCAACTCCATGTGAATGGGGAGAAGAGGTTGTTCCTCGTCCCCACAACTCCAGTATTCCTCACCGGAACCAGCCATGGATGATCAGGTCCAACTGTGCCTCTCAAGTAGGGCAGTAAGTGGTAGAGTGGACCCTAGAATATTTTGCAGGATGAGGAGCTAGATCCTATCAATATAGCCCCAACGGTAACTCCCTGTTACCTTAACCAATGCTTGGTGCTGGTAGAGGGCAGGAATTTACAGGTGGCAAAGCTTGTTGAAATTGCATTAGGGAGGAAAGCGCACGCCCTCTAATTACAATGGGCTTGTTGATGGACAATGCTCCGTGGTCAAAACCGCCTCACTGGGGGGGGAGGAAAAATCAACCGAGAATGAATCGCATGAAAGGTTGTACACTCTCCACGTGCTTGTTCACAAAATGGCCCATACTCCTTTCCGAGGAAAGCGAAGCCGACAAGACACGCAGAGACAAGAATTCCAGGAATGACTGGAATGCAGGGTCCGCGCACGCTGCGGTCCTATCGGTCCCGACGTGTAATTGCACGTCCGACGGTCCTTAATGCCACGCCATCAGCGCGCGTTGCTCCCCTAGCGGGCCCGACCTGTCACGGACGACTCGGCAACGCACCTATTCCTGGTCAAGGAGACTGCACGTCGCGCATTCCCCAGCTATGCCAGTAAGCCCTCAATGGTACAAACACTGAAATTAACAAGCGGTTGGGCGTCGCGCATTATACAGAGGCATAAATCAATCTCCAATTACACACTAATAACATCATCAAGAAAAAACACTTATCTGGTTGCTGAGCAGCGAAGGAAGAGGAAGCACTTTTCCTTGATGGATGTTATATATGTTGGACTCTATGGTTGGACTGTTTTGTTTTAATCTGTTTATTGACATTTCATACTGAGCAATAACAACAGAATATTAGCATACACAATATAACCACATTAGCGACCCTTTCGTATTGAAACTATAGGACCAATAAGCATACAAAATGGCATGCAAGAGAAAATCAAAGATCATACATTGGAGGGTCACGCGCCCTTAACAACTGTGACGTAGGAATTGCCATGTGGTACGCGTAGTGCAAATAATCCACATATGTTATGTCACAGATCTGAACAATGGAAGTAGGGTTCAACAAAATAAGGACAAAGTAAATTAATAGAGGGGAGGGGTTAACCACTAGTGACTTGCTGCTGTGGTGTACCGCATCGGAGACCTATCCGCATGTATAAGATGTTAAGTATCCATGAGCTAAGTAGCTGACCAAGTAGAGTGGAAATCTGCCCTAGATACGTTACCAAGGACATACATACTGGGAGGTGTTTCCAAATTGTGACGTTGGAACTGCCTAGTCTCCTGTCCTCCGTTGAGAGTCCCCAGAGGCTGCATCCAGTTTCTGCAGATCGGCTACAATAGCCCCCCCCCACTATTGGCTAGGACAAATTTGCAGACCCCCAGCAGGTCCTCCCTTTGCAGGGCTACGCCTTCCGCCCTGGCCCAGTTAAGTAAAGAGCGGCACCAAGCAACTATATTTGGGGCCACCTGCATTTTCCACCGCTTAGTGATTAGGCGTTTCGCGGTAACTAGGCCCAAGTCTAGGAATCGGGAGGTGACCCTATACTTCCTGCCCCTCTTAAAGAGGTGTACATTATAGACTTCCCATTGGAAATGGATGTCGCGTTCAGTGCAATGGGCCAGGGTGGCCGCCACGTCAGTCCAATACTCCCCCAGGGCAGGGCAATGCCATAGCACATGCAGTAGTCCAGCATTGGGTAAGTGACATCTAGGGCAGGCTGAGTCCGTGCGGTGAAAGTACTTATTAATCTGGGCTGGGGTGAAGTATGCCCGGTGTAGGATAAAAAAAACTGAAACTGGTGAAAATGCTGATTGCGAGGGAGGTGTGTTGGGCCCTCCAACATGGCCGTCCAGTCCTTATGAGAGAGGGCTCGACCCAGATCGTCCTTCCAGTGCTGTTTTAAGGGGGCTAGCGAGACTGCTGCATGCTGACGGAGGGATGATGCGAACCATCGGATTAGGTGGCACCCTTCACCCATTATATGCAGTGGCGGTTTCTCGTACCGGGCGTCGGGGCTCCGCCCCCTTTACTTTTGTCCCCCATCACCATCTCCACAATAAAAACTTTATGTTATTAAAAATGCAGGCTGCTGCACTCACCTAAATTCGGTCGTATACATGCCATCCTTGTTTTCTGTGTTGGGGCCATAAGTAATGCACAATGCCAGCCTGAGTCACTGACGCTGAGTGACGCTGGGAAAACTATTTGCCGGGCTGAAGAGCTCACCGACCTGAGGCCTGTGAGGTCATCAGCTCGGCAAACACATAGCCCAAAGGATCAGTCTCCACCCCCTGATGACGTGGGGGTAAAGTTAGCCCCGGGCGCTTCAGGCTTAAGCCCTGTATTGCCGGGACTTCACGTCAATCAGGGAGTGAAGAGCATGGCTACCCCACCCATTTCCAACTCGTCACGGGGGGTTGGTCCCACCCTGTGACGAGTTGGCAAGGGGTGGGGTAGAGGCTCCAGGCAGGCGGGAAGCGTAGAAATTGAATCTGCGCAGTTTGTCCACAGGATTCCTGAAGACACACTGCGCAGACTCGAGTTTTCTGTTTCCGGTGCTGAATTGTAGGTGCATCACACGTGTACGGCACTACACAGTGATGGACTGTTTGGCAGCCAGCAGCAGACCCCTGGACCCGGTGGCGGCATGGAGGGAAGGTTGCGCAGGTGTCCACTGCAGTTGTCTGGGACTCGTGGCTGCGTCACTGCTTGCAGAGTCCAGATGGTGCACCCTGTCTCACGAGGTGAGTGATTTGTATTTTACGGCTCCATCTGACTGTCCCTGAAAATGATTAGATCAGCAAGTGGCAAGTGTGTGCGCTTTTGTTTTTTACCTCACAGTTTTAATTAGCAACTGCGTGCGTGATTTTACACATAGATGCGCAACTGATGCAGTCGTTGTACTGCCATCTGCCGATTTGTACATTTTAATTTTAAACTTGACACCCTTTAATTGTAAAGTGACGTAGTTTGCCACATTTGGTTGCTTGGTGCTTTACCGGCTGCCTGTGTGTTTTTCTCGCCAGGCTCGTTTTTTGTTGGTTGCTTCTTTGTGTTTGGGGTTTTTCGGGGCAGTCAGAGCGGCGAGAGAAAGAGCGTGGAGCAGGGCAGGGACAGAGGAGCAGGGCAGGGACAGAGGAGCAGGGCAGAGACAGAGGGGCAGTCAGAGGACAGGCAGAGCGGGGAGAGTAGGAGGGCAGAGAAAGAGAGGCAGTAAGAGAACCGCAGGCAGAGAGGGGGGAGAGCCTGGGAGGCAGAGAGAGCAGTGGGGCAGAGAGTGGCAGGAGGAGGGAGAGGGGCAGTCAGGCCAGAGACAGAGCTCTGAGTGTAAGAGGGCAGAGAAGGGCAGAGACAGAGGGGCAGTCAGAGCGGCGAGAGAAAGAGCGTGGAGCAGGGCAGGGACAGAGGAGCAGGGCAGGGACAGAGGAGCAGGGCAGGGACAGAGGAGCAGGGCAGGGACAGAGGGGCAGTCAGAGGACAGGCAGAGAGGGGAGAGTAGGAGGGCAGAGAAGGGCAGAGAAAGAGAGGCAGTAAGAGAACCGCAGGCAGAGAGGGGAGAGTAAGAGAGGGGAGAGCCTGGGAGGCAGAGAGAGCAGTGGGGCAGAGAGTGGCAGGAGGAGGGAGAGGGGCAGTCAGGCCAGAGACAGAGCTCTGAGTGTAAGAGGGTAGAGAAGGGCAGAGACAGAGGGGCAGTCAGAGCGGCGAGAGAAAGAGCGTGAAGCAGGGCAGGGACAGAGGAGCAGGGCAGAGGGGTAGTCAGAGGACAGGCAGAGCGGGGAGAGTAGGAGGGCAGAGAAAGAGAGGCAGTAAGAGAACCGCAGGCAGAGAGGGGAGAGTAAGAGGGGGAGAGCCTGGGAGGCAGAGAGAGCAGTGGGGCAGAGACAGAGAGTGGCAGGAGGTAGGAGAGAGGCAGTTGGGCCAGAGACAGAGCTCTGACTGTAAGAGGGCAGAGACAGAGGGGCAGTCAGAGCGGCGAGAGAAAGAGCGCGGAGTAGGGCAGAGACAGAGGGGCAGACAGAGGACAGGCAGAGCGGGGAGAGTAGGAGAGCAGAGAAAGAGAGCTAGTAAGAGAACCGCAGGCAGAGAGGGGAGAGTAAGAGGGCAGAAGGGCAGAGTCAGAGAGGGGTAGAAGCAGGCAGATGGGTAATTAGAGAACCACTGGCAGAGCAGGGAGAGTAAGAGGGCAGAAAGCACTCGGGGTTCTTCAAATTAAAGCAGGGTGCACTTTCACTCGGAGTTCTTCAAATTAAAGCTGGGTCCACTTTCGGATTCAGGACCAAGTATCAGTGCTGCTCAATGGCAGGTTCCGCCACAACTTTCTGACATGAATACATGAGTGCCAAAATAAGCCGATCTGCTCCTATTTATAGATTGGTGTTCGAGAGCACCCAAAGTACGTCAGAGAGAGCACGTTATTTCACTTTAGTGCTGTAAAGAGGTCTGCAAACCCAGAATACCTACTTAGAGTTTCACATTATTGCAAGTGTTAGAAACTGCATCAAAGGCTCCTTGCCGCCTAAGCTAGGTGGCTGGCACGCCATTTGATGCCTTTAACTTAGTAGCGTAAAATGCAGTGCAATTTGCGCAACAGATTCCGCTGACAGAAGGCGAGAGTAGAGGTGAAGTGGGAACCCTTCTCTCAGCAGACTCCTGAGGCCGAGTGAAGTCATCACTAACACAGTGAGGTAACGTTTAATAATGGAAAGAGTAGGCAGTTTTTTTTTAATGTTTGTGCTCCTGTTTTATAGTCTGGAAGGCTGCTTTTACTGTTTATTTCTTTGGTACTACCACAGTCATTGTCTGCAGCAGGTAAAGTGCATGCAATCTCCCATACCTTGCAATACACCTATATGATCTTGGACTTTGATGTTTCTGGGGGCACAGAGCTGACCTCGGGTGACTGTCCAATTTACAGGCAATTCTACCGAGTATGCAGCAGTGATGCACTGTTGTGCTTTGTTATGATTTTTAAATATTTTTTTCAGCAGTTTTTCAACTGTTGGCTTTTATATTTTATAGAGCAACAACATTGTACACTGATGCATGTGATCGATGTTTCGTTGTGAGAAATAGTTATGGAATGTATTTGGGAGATTATGTATTCCGTCTAGTGTCCTTTTTTCAATAAAAGCCACAATGCCGAGGCAGGATAGGACTGTCGCTGTGTATGTCTTAGTTATTACAGAAGGAAGTGTGTTTTCACATTAAAGCTTTCATGTTGGGTATTGTGCCTTACACTGCCCCTTATGTTTTTATTTTATGTTAGATATGTGACAAATAAAAATACAAGTCAGGTTTAGTCCAACACTATGTCCCTAGACTGCTTACTGGGGTGCAGGTGTTCTTTACTAGAAGTGTTCAGCCTCCCTCCTTACAATAACGCCATTAACAAAGAGGCAACTCAGTTGTCGGGCACCCTATATGTGGTCTAGATTCTTATTGCTTTTTCATTTTTTTTTGGTCTAAATTAGCTTAAAATGCACTATTTGCCCTTTTTTTCTTTCAATAACTTCTCAGAGGAAGAACCCCTCCCCCTGATCTTGACTTATATCGGTTGGGCTCACTTGGGGCTAACTTTTTACACTTTGAAATATCACCAGCTGCCACTGCTTTACTTATTTTACAAGCTCAAACAGATAAGGTGAATGCTTAAAAAAAAGAGCATTTTGATGGCAAATGTGCTATGTATGAATGGTACTCAGCATTGTTATCTCGAAGTCCGTTATGAAGTTCTGTGATTATACTGAATAAGCAACTACCTATGTTATTATATGACATTGACATCTCTTTATTAATGTAATAACTGTACTTTCACAATTGCTTTTTTAACCTTCTTGCTTTCGCAAATTTGCTTGAAAATGCACCATTTGCCCACTCTTTTTAAAAATTTTCTCCGGGGGGGGAAAACCCCCCCGAACCCTCCTTATGCCAATCAGGCTCGCTCGCTACGCTCGCTCGCCGCGGTGCGCTCCACCACACATTTTACGCCTCACCACTTTCAAATGTCACCAGCCGCCACTGATTATATGCAAGGCAAGTATTGAATAGTATGGTGTGTAGGAGGTTCCGTGGTCAGATTGCCCCATCTGGATGAGGGTTTGGCTATGAGTGCATGGTGTAATAAGAAGTGCCCAGGGTGGAGGCCCTCCTCCGAGATGAGCTCTGTGTATGGGATAAGGGTACCATCGCGGAAGAGTTCCCCGTGTCATGAATTTCCGCCGTGTCCCAATTGCGTAGTTCCACTGCCATAGTGATCAGTCGTCCCCTAGGTGTCCCTAACAGGGGGATAGAAGGGGCATATGGCGTGCTGCGGCGGGTGATAAATAGGCTTCTACGGTAGCATTTGTAGGCTACTGAGAGTAGCAAGGAATCTATGCATCTGGGTTTCGCACATGGATGGAACAGGTGAAGCAGAGTGTGATGCGGTGTAGGAGATTGTAGAGTGGCTGTGTCCAACAAGTGACGGGAAGCAAGCCACCTGGCTATCCATTGTAACCGAGCTGCTAGGTAATAGTTCTCGAAGTTAGCCACCGCAAGACCACCCTGCCCCGCTGGTAGGTAAAGCTTCTTAATGGAAACCCTATGTCTAGATGCCCCCCAGATAAATTCTCTACTTATTTTCTCAAATTTGTGAAAGAAGGATGGAGAAATATAGAGAGGTAGGTTAGTGAAGTAATAAAGGAGGCGAGGAAGGACCACCATTTTTGTGAGGGCGCCTCTGCCAGAGACATACAGTGGAAGAGTTTCCCAGAAGGCCATCTGCGACTGAATAGCAGAGGAGGCTCGGGTAATTTTGCCCTCAAATAGATCGGTTCTGCTCCGATATATGCGGATACCCAAGTATCGAAAGGTGATAACACACCATGGCACTAGGACACCGCCCAGAGAGTGTCCCGGGTCAGGGGTGGCCATGGAGAATGGGAAAAGGATAGACTTCAATGCATTGACATGTAACCCTGATGCAGTGGCGAATAATGAAAGCGCCAGATCTAGAGAAGGAGGGATGGAGTGAAGATCTCTCACATATAGCAGAATGTCATCTGCATATAGAGAGATTGTGTGTGTGCCATCTCCCAGGGGAATGCCCATGTGTTCTCGCGTGCGGATATATGCAGCCAGCGGCTCTACTGCTAAGGAGAAAAGGAGGGGGATAACAGACAGCCCTGCCGGGTCCCACGACCCATGGCTATGGAGTCCGAGATATAGGGCCCAGTTTTAACATGAATAGTTGGGTGCTTATACAGCAGCTTGACCATGTTAATAAAGAAGGAGCCTATGCCGAACCTGGGTAGAACTGCAAAGAGATAGTCCTATTCGAGAGAGTCAAAGGCTCCCTCGAGGTCTAGAACTAAGCAGCCTGAGCGGGGCTAGATCAGTGGGGCATATTCCGCCACCCTAAAGTAGCGGCGGAGGTTAAGAGAGGTGTTACGCCCGGGACAAACCCATTCTGGTCCGAGTGTACCAAGGTGGAAATGTAGGGCATAAGCCGATTAGCGAGAATCTTCGCCAGTATTTTATAGTCTGTGTTTAAAATCGCCAGGGGCCTGTAGGACCCAAGGGCTGTGGGATCCTTGCCTGGTTTCAATAAGGAGACTACATTGGCCATGCATAAAGAAGGTGGGAGGGCGGAGTTGTCTATTGCAGTATTAAAGAGGGCGTGTAGGCGTGGAACAAGGACTTCTGCGTACGTCTTAAAAAACTCAGCAGAGAGTCCGTCCGGTCCCTGCGCTTTCCCCGATGCCAGTGACTAGAGTGCCTCCTGAACTTCATCGACTGATATGGGGGAATCCAATGCTAGATGTTGGTCAAGGGGCAGTGTGGGCAACTCAACTGAGTCCAGGAAAGTGCCTATGTGCTGGGAGTCCCCATGCAAACTAGATGTGTAAAGTATAGAATAGTGTCTAGTCATGGCTGCATAAATGTCCAGTTGTGTGTATCGCATATGCCCCAAATCGTCTCTTATAGAATGTATGGGACGGTGAGGATGCTCCTGTCTTATTGGATATGCAAGCAGTTTACCCGCCTTAGCCAATGTTGCGTGGGTGCGCACTGAATGAGCTAAATACTTGTGACAATGCAACTTGTCTAGGAGCGCCAGCCGGTCCGCCTGCATTGCGTCCAGTTGTGCTTTGGCTTTGGGGTGATTGACTTACAAGGATTCGCAGCAAAGGAGTTTTCGCTCAATAGCGGCCAGAGAGGTATCTAGATGTTTACAAATGTTCCAGGTGAGGCCTAAGCAGTGTCCCCTAGTCGCAACCTTAAAGGCCTCCCATTCTATTAAGAGAGAGCCCGTGGAGCCGGCGTTGTGTTCAAAATATTCTAGCAATGCCGTTTCCAGGGAGTTGCAAAAGGCCTGATCCTACAGCGCTGCCATTTGTAACCGCCAGGTAGGGATCGGGGGAGGCCTCTTTTCCCAACTAATCAGCATGGTCTGTGGATTATGATCTGAATGTGTGCTGCCAAGATACACACTATCTTGGATTAGGGGAAGCAGCGCGGTTGAGGCCAGTATGCGATCCAGCCGCACATGCAGGTTATGGACAGGCGAGTAGAAGGAGTATACCCGTGATTCGGGATTGCGTGCTCGCCAAACATCCGTCAAGGACCAATGCCTCAACCAGCTGCGCAGCGCTTGTGCATTCAAAGAAGCTGTATTGCGAGTAAGGGGTGGGAAGGAGCGATCTAGCGAGACGTCTAGGAAATGAGATCCCCACACAAGAGCCACAGGACATCCCTCCAGCAGGATAATAATGTAGAGAGGCCAGGAAGGAAGGTGTTCTGCTCTACGTTAGGGGCATAAATTGACCCCAGTAATAGGGGTTGTCCATTACGTTTACCCTTTAGGAAAACACAGCGCCCTGCGGGTTCAATTTCCACCTCTTCTTCTTCCCAAGGGATCCCTGCCTCCACCCAAATCAATACGCCTCTAACCAGGGAGAAGGCATTTGTGCTGTACACTTGTCCTCGCCAGCGGCGTCGCAACCGAGCAGCCTCCATGCTTGTCAAATGTGTCTCCTGGAGTAGGGCAATACCAGCAGACCTACACTGTAGATATGCGTAAATGGAATACCTGCGCGCAGGGTATGTATCCCTCTTACTTTCTAGGTGATGATATTAACACTTGTCATGGGATCAGGATATAACAGTAGAGCTCAGTCAGCAGAGCAAATATGCAGATATGCAGTGTAAGTGCATACAATGTGGTAGCATGTCACTAGGCAAGGCAGTAACTGTACGAGGGAAACCAAAACTTCTATAGCTAAGTGGTGGAACTACATAAGAGCGAACCCCTAACGGGAGTTGACCCAAACAGATGTGCCCAACCATGGCAACTAACACGTAGTCAGGTGTTGACTTTGAAAGGGGGCGGGCAAGAACTGAAAGGGACCACGTAGCCTTTCCCCCCCGAGTGAGTAACACTGTGAAGTAGCAAGAGGGAGTGTCGCCGTGTATGCATAACGTAGTGTGGACTCATGTCTTATGATGTCAGGGAGTGGGCGTAGGAACTAACAGTAAAGTGCTAAGGAGGTGTGTGCCAAGCGGGTGATGGAAGCCAAATCGAAACAGGACAGTCAGATAATAGTGTCCGAGGTGTGAGGTGTGACATCCGGAAGGTGCGGTGAGTCCGAGTCAGCGGCCCATGCTGGTAAGCAGTCAGCATTCCCCCCGGATCTAGATGTGGATGATGTGGAAACTGATGGCGATCTCACGGCCTGAAGAGTTGACGCCACGTGCAGCGCATCTTGACGTTCCGACAAAATCTGCTCTGGATCTGGGGCATTAATCGCGATCCTCCGCCCCTACCTCTCCGACGACTGCAATTGCCCCTTGCACCGAGGGGTTCTCAAGTGGTCTGAATGGTGCGGCCAATCCAGTTTCCTCCAGCCAGTCCCAATCATCGGAGGGGGAGTTGAAAAAGCAGGTGGTGCCGTTCCTGATCACCCGCAGGCGGGCCGGGAAGAGCAATGAGTAGCGCAAGTCGAGATCCCGCAGTTGGCGCTTCACAGCCCCAAAGGAGGCTCGCCTCTTCTGTACTTGGGTGGTATAGTCCGGAAAGAATAAGACTGTGGCGTTCTGGATCTTGGGCCCTGGATGTCTCCCCACCGCTCACAGTATTACGTCTCTATCTCGAAAATTTAATAGGCGAAATAGGAAGGGTCGCGGGTTAGCTCCAGGAGGTGGTCTGCGGGCAGGAACCCTGTGTGTGCGCACCACCACAAATTGGGGTGAAAGTATTCCTGGGGGAAGCAACTCCTTCATCCAGCTCTCCACATAACCGACCGGGTCCTGCCCCTCCGTCCCCTTAGGAAGGCCAATTCCTCGCACATTATTGCGACGCGAACGGCCCATCTGCGTCGTCCAGCTTCTCTTTGAGGGTACAGACGCAGTCCAGCAGATCCTGCAGAGTAACAGTGTGGTTGCGGGGTTTGGGTTGGAGGTCTGCAAGCGTTAGTTCAGCTTCGTGCACACGATCAGTTAATGTCTGATGGTCATCCCTCAAGAGTGTAAAGTCTGATGTAATTTTGTCTATCCTGTTCTCAAGAGATGTGCGGGTCTGATCCAGCGCTGTATCAATCTTTTCCACAGCTGCCAGTATTGAATCTAGTTTGGCTGAGAGATCAGGACGTTGTGAATCCGGAGATTTCACTGCCCTACCGGATGACCCTTCATCCGTGCCGTGGGACGACGTACCATGGTGGGCGCCAGAACTGAGACGGCCCATGGCTTGTTGCTCTGCATTGGGCATAGGGAGTAAACGGTGTGCTGCTCCTGATTGCGGTGACTGGGAGGGGGAGACAAGTCGGCTGCTACCAACAGTGGGGGCTTCACCGGAGTCCAAACAAACAGTATGGGTGCTACTGCACCAGCCGGCCGGTTATACCATGTGAGGGAGCTCTTGTGATCGGGGAAGCCGCAGGTGAGACAGGTCGGGCCCAAGGTTACGGTGCTCCGTCAGACCCCGAGCTGCAGCAAAATCCAACAGAGGGGCGGAGGGAAGATGCCCAGATTTCGCTACATCAGATCCCACCTCGACCTGTGCTCGGTATGACCCTCGTGTCGGCCCTGTGATCATTGAAGTGTGACCATGCTGCGAAGCGGGGGGAGAAGGAGAGGAGGATGAAGGCCCGCCCAGCTTGTGTAAGTCACTCCCAATCTTGCGTGGCTCCGAAGGGAAAGAAAGGTCTATAGGTCGGCCATGCTGTGGCCCAAGAAATGGCCCCGGCGTCTATCGATGCAGGCTTGCGTCACGTGTGCAACCGGGGGAAGCCAACATGAGGGCCCGCGTGGGTAGACCTGGCTCAGACGCGCTCCGCAGCGCGCCCCCAGGGAAAAGTGAGCCCCGAAAGCAGAAGCCGGTCGTAGCCTCACTGGTGTCCTGGGAGCCCCACAGTCTGCGAGTGATGGGAGGGGGATCAGCCTGGGCCCGATGTGACCCCCGTGCTGTCCCTATCTGGCCCGCTGTATACCACACAGAGGGAATGGGGGCCCTCACTACTAGTGCCGCCTCGATCAGCAGCGTGGAGGACGCGCTGCCTGTCCGCCACCAGCTTTGCACCTACAGAGGGGACCTAGGCCCGATCGACCCCTGGGGCCCCCTCTCCTCCAGTTGCCTGCCTTAATGGTGTCCCAGGAACCCCACAGTTTGCGGATGACGGGAGGGGGAACAGCGTGGGCCCGATGCGACCCCCGTGCTGCCCCTATCTGGTCAGCTACATGCCGCTCAAAAGGAATGGAAGTCCTCTCCGCCAGTGCCGCTTCAATCAGCAGCGCAGAGGATGCGCCATCTGTCCACCAGCAGTGTCACACCTATCAAGGGGGACTAGGCCCGATCGACCCCCGAGCCTCCCTTCCCTCAGTCAACTGCAGCGTAAGCGCCTGCCGGACTCATCTCCTAAGGCGCCTATAGGTCCGGGCCCAGCAGGCCCACCGAAGCGGCTCCTCCCCTCAGCAGCAGGGCACCACGAAGCAGCTGATTGGACTGGGAGCCGTCCGCCCATCCGCGATCCTCTCGCTACCACTCCGTCACAGGCCCTCAGATGTGACACAGCCAGCTGCAATCCCCAGATCTCTCCTGCGAGGGGGCCGGCTCGTAACGTGAGCGAGCGAGGTGGTGTCAACGCCTGTTGCACCGGTCCGGAGGCGATGGAAACGTGGGTTTGGCCTCGGGCTCCACATGGGGAAGGTCGCACCCCGGATTTCACAGCCGCCGATAGGCCCTCAACCTCGGGGAGCCCGCCGCTAGACGCAGTAGGTGTTGCACTACGCCCACCGTCTCCGAGATGCTGCTTCAACAGGTATGACACAGCAATGATCAGGATAAACGGGGGTTCGGGCACGGAGCGAGCTCAAGGTGCGTCCGCCATCTTAGGCACCTAGCCACGCCCCTGAATCTACGGTTGGACTGTTAAAGCTGTTTTCAAAACCACGACTCATGGGATTTGTAGTCTTTATTGTGTTGAGATAATGTTGATTTTGGCTGCTGAGCAATAAAATGGAGAGAGTAACGCATAATCTGAAGCCTCCAGTCCTGTCATAGAATCCACCTCTCAGTAGGCAGTGTGTGTTTTGACCAATCCTGGAAATGGAGCGTTGGTCAGGACTTCAAATCACAATAAACAGCTCTTGTCTGCATTCGGCCGGCTTGAGACAATTTAACTTTTTCCCTTCTCAAGGAGTCTGGCCTATAGGGTAATGTGATAAAACGTTCCCCTTGGCAGTTGTATTCTCACAATACACCAGCTGGATGAGACATTTGTGGGTGATAACACCCCTAGGCCCCCCCACCTCGCCTTGTGCCACCCCCATGCACAATGAGTGCGAGGGGGAGGTTCAGTGGTATAATGCTGCATGGAGAAGGGCAGCTTATTAATATTATACAGGCTGGGGGCGAGAGTAAAGACAAGTGAAAGGACAATGGTTATAGGATGAATAATGTTAACGCACTTTCTTTTACAGGTATCTGTACTCGGTCTTGTTCTCCCTTGACCACTTCACTTTAGCCCTTTTCAGTGCTTAATTTGAGCCGGTGGTTTCCAGTGCTCGACACGGGGGCTTAATTGTCAACGCCAGCACTTATGACAGTCTGCTACATGGTGGTGCTCTTTGTCTAATATAGAGATGAACACAACAGTTGTTTAATTATTCAATATACATTAAAAATTACTAATTCCTGCCGCCCATTCTGTTCTTATAGCTTTGGGGGCTTGGAATAGTCTGAACTGTCACAGTTGTAGGAGTGTGATGGTTAGTAGTTTCATTTGCATTGGCATTGTCATTGGCTGTGCTGGCAGGAGCAATAGGTGGTGCAAGCTACAGTGTCCGCTTGGTAGAGCCCTGGCACTTCTTTATTTACAAATTAAGCACTGGCCCTTTTATGTATCATTTTGTGTATTGATATGCTTTGTTACAAAGAGTTGGCAGGCATCTACAGCCAGACAAATTGGTTTTGTCAGTACTTGTTTATTTTGAATGAATAACTATCAGTTTGATCCAATCGATGAGAATAACACCCAATGAAGAAATTAAAACTTTATGGGTGTCAACCCAGTGAAGTAGGTGCTCCTTCTTATGGGCAAATATGTCAATGTTCAAGGACGGCACATGCTAGATTACCACATTTGTGTCAGAAAGACAGATCAAAATCCCCCAGTATTTGTAAACCTATTCCATGAAAGATATGAACAAAAAAGTAGTATTTCTAAGTTGGCAAAATACAACAATAATGTACACCATGGATGTCCAACAGGTAGCTCGAACCTACAGGTAGCTCGCCAGTACCTTGGAAGTAGTTCCCTGAAGCGCAGCCCAGAACAGTACATACTTCTGAAGACCTAGCAGGCATACTTACTCTCAGCGCATACAATAACTGCTTACTAAGGACGTTGAATTCAGTAATGAGCAAACCTTGTGAATTCTGAAAAACAATACCTGATGGAGGACCAGTTCACATGTCTGAAGGTGCGAGGAGAGCCACTTCTTGGCTATTATGAGTGCATTTGAACCGCTAGCATGAATGCTAAGGGGCATATTTATGAGAGACTTGCATCACGTTTGCACCACGCAGAGTGGCAAATGCATGATGCAAGCCTCTAAGTCAGATTATGAAGCCCCACAAAGCCACATTGTGTGGCTTTCAATGGCTTTATAAATCTGGAGTAAGGCAACGCAGCGCAAAATGCCTTACCCTGTGCAAGGGAGACGTTCCATGGATGTTGCAATAGATGTTCCCACGTAAATCCCATGGTTTTTTACGCATTCCCAGATTCACCAAACCTGGGAATGCGTCAAATAGATATGTCTCCCCCAGGTGAGGTGTAGAAGAAATATCTTTATTTCTCCTCATTATTTCCTCTTTCTATGTGTGCTGCATTCTGCAGCACACATAGAAAGAGAAAAACGCCTCTATGGATTGTTTTGTGCAGGAAGGTGTCCCTTCCTGCACAAAAACAATCCTGCCTACAACACAGGCACCCTTGCACTATGGTGCCAGGGTCCCTGCATTGGCACTAGGCTGCTGAAATGGCTCCAGTGCAGGTGTAAAGGACAGGAATTCACTGTATTGGATAAATTCTGTGCATTCCTGCCCTTTCACTGTGACGCAGGACAGCGCAGCAAGGTAACTTTCTGCGCTGTTCTGCGCCACTATTCTGGTTCATATGCCCCTAAGTGTCCCAAGCCTCTTCTGCTACTGGGCATCTAGAGATGTCTCAATGTAGCTTTCATGGGAATTTTCGTCTGGGCTACCTTAAGAGATTGAAGGAGGAACGGGGAATAGACTAAAATCTTTGACCTGTTGGTAATGCACATAACGTACATAATGGTGTGTAGTGTAGTCATAAGATAGAGTGAAAGGAAAAGCTAATTCAACGTAATCATCCAGAAATCATAGTGTTCACTGACAGCAATAACAATAAAAAGTCAATGTATGGATTAACACATAAATAAATGTCCTTTTGTCCAGTCACTATGAAGGCAATAATGCTGACAGAACATGCACACGTTTTTTACGATAATATTCTTCATTTGTGTTCCTTGTGAAAATTCCTAGTGAAGTAAGTACGATGAATGAAAAACGTGTTACAAAATTCCTTATGGTTTTCTACGTTAATTAAATTAGAGCACTATAGGTCCATAAACCTTGTACTTTCTTAATTCAGCATGAAAAACTGATTGACTTAAACCTAGACTCGGTGCCTATGGTAACATTTTGTATAAGAGTATCTGCTTGTACTGGGAAGCCTACATTTTGGTGGGAGGGTACATTTGGCTCAAGTAATGGCACTTGCAGCACTGTCTGTGGTCACCCTGTCATTATTTGCTAAACAGGAGTGTAAGGAGGCCTCTGCAGCCCCTGCGTTGTGGGTCTCAACCATTCAGGGGCTCCACAGCCCTCAGATGTACCCTTTCAGCCCTAGTCCAATAAATATCTGTGAGATTTGAGCAGGGGCGTAGATTCAGGAGGGGTGTTTGAGGTGTTACACCCCCCTAATAAATCTATTCTTTATTAAATAGTTGGGTACAGGTGTTTTCAGTCGGGCATGGTGAGATGTCTGTGGGATTTTACCTGGTATTTTAATACACACAAACACACTCTCTCACATACTTTGTCTCTGTTTTGAAGGTCTTAAAAAAGGTTATTTTATCAAATTTTGTGTATCTGAAAGAGACAGTTAGTTATGGAATCCTCACCTTAGAATTACCCCCAGGCGTCAGACTGGATCCGGAGAATTTTCTCTTCAGCAGTACCTCTGCGCGTCGATATGTGGCGTCGGTCGACTCCGCGTTCGTCGTTGGCGTCGTGGTCGCCGGAATGACGTCGCGGTATCTACTTAGACGCTGCCCTCGTGCGCGGACATCAGTTCTTTCTTTTTCCGCGCCAGCCAGCGCAGATCCGGAGAGAGTGGTACCTCGAGTCACTTTTTGACTCAGTTTTTGCGACTTTTGTCAACACCTTTATTGAGTCGATCGACTCCTGGTGCACGGAGAGATGTCACATCGGACCGGCTTCACGGCTTGCGACTCCTGTCGCAAATTGATGTCGGTCACGGACCCGCACCTCGTGTGCCTTTGGTGCCTGGAGCGCGACTACGACCCAAAGTCGTGCTCCGACTGCCGGGCCATGAACCCGAAGTCTTTGCGGGAGCAGTCCCGAAAGCTTCTCGAGGCCCGGCAGTCCGCTCCGCGCCGTTCGAGGTCCCGGTCAAGAGGGAGGTCGCAGTACCGGTCGCGGAGCCACCACCACCACTCATCATCGAAGTCTTCGTCTTCTGGTAAGTCAAAGCACAAGAAGAAGGCAAAGAAGCATCGTTGCTCTTCGCGTTCTCCCCGTCCGTCGGCCGACGCGATGCGGGAAGCGGACAGTAGTCGTCCGGCTCCGCTCGCGGAGCCTGTTGGGTTGACTCCTGCCCACCCTCCCTTTCCAGGAGCCGGAGCAACTCCTGCCCAGCTTCAAAGCTTTTACGAAGCCTTGCATTCCATCTTTGGGCAGCCCGACTCCACTGGCGCGCCCTCGGGCCCCGCGTACTCGGTTGGTGGCTCTAGGCCTTCGATGTCGCCGGCTCCGGCGCCGTAGGGCCCCCAAGGATTTAGGCCTGGATCCTAATCGGCCGAATCCAGTGACGACACCCCGCCACTTCCAACGCTGGTTGTGTCCCCAGCCAGCATCGACCCCGACCTCCCCCTCGATGAGGACACGGAGCCGGACTGACGTCGTCCGACGTCGGGACTGGCGCCGACCGGTACTTTTGTACCCCTGTCTCCCCTGTTTCCTACCGCCCTGAGTGGCTCACAGGAGAGGGTGAGTAGGACTGGGAGGGCTCTTGCAGACCTATTGGAGGAACTGGAATGGAGAGAGGAGTTGGGTGAGGCCAGTGGTCTGGATACCTCCCCAGATCTTGGCATGCTATCTCCCCCTACTGTGGCTACGGAGGAGGGTGCATCTTATGCAGTGGTGTTGCGTAGGGCAGCCGAGGCCCTAAACCTCAAGCTTCCTACGGTGGCGGTCAGGACTACCTCCTGACAGAGGTGCTTCAACCGACAGCAGCCTCCTCAGAGCCCTTGCTGCCGCACTTGGTCCAAGCCCAACACAGGGGCTCCTGTGAACAGGATGATTGCCCGACGCCACCGCTCGGCCCCGGGCGACCCCATTTTCCTCTCTTCCCGTCCTACTCCTGAGAGCTTGGTAGTCCAAGCCTCAACGTCCAAGGGCGCATTCCCTAACGCACCACCTGATAGGGAATCCAAGAAACTGGACCATCTTGGGAAGAAGATGTTTTCTTCCTCCAGCTTGGTACTGCGGTCGGTGAACACCGCATGTCTATTGGGCCGTTACTCCCACTCGGTGTGGGACACGGTTGCGCAGGTGCTGCCACAGTGCCCGGGCCGTGATCTCCCATGCTGTTGCCAAAGGGAGAGACGCAGCAAAGTTCACCATCCGGTGTGGGCTGGACACCGCTGACTCACTGGGAAGGACGATTTCCACGTCAGTAGCATTGAGACGGTACGCCTAGTTGAGGTCCACTGGCTTTTCGGGGGATGGCCAAGCAACACTTTTGGACATGCCCTTAGATGGCCGTCGCCTGTTTGGCGACAAGGCAGACAACGCGCTCGAGCACCTTAAGGATTCTAGGGCTACGGCCAGATCCTTGGGCCTCTCTTCCACCTCCCGCCCAGCGCAGTCTGCTTTTCGCCCCTTTCGTGCCCCGCCACGTTCCGCCCAGAGCCACAGGCCTGCGCAAGCTGTCCAGCCTCTTCGCGGCCGGGGACGTGGATCCCACCGCTGTGGGTCGGAAGGCCAGCGGGCGGGCCAGTCCACCAGCGCCCGCTCTGCAGCAGCCTCCAAACCCTCCTAGTCCGACCTTTCAGGCCTATCAATTGCCAGTGGGCGGCAGGATTCGCCATCACCTCCCCCACTGGCTTAACATCACGTCGGACAGGTGGGTTTTGCAGATAGTCCGAAGGGGCTACTCCCTCCTTTTCGAGACTACCCCTCCATCCATGCCACCTCATTTCCATCGCATGTTGGAGAAGGGCCAGGTGATCCTCCAACAGGAAGTTACGGCTCTCTTGACCAAGGGAGCCATCGAGCGCGTTCCTGCCCCAGAAGTCGGTCGTGGTTGTTATTCCCACTACTTTCTGGTGCCCAAGAAGGACAAGGGCCTGCGTCCTATCTTGGATCTCAGGAACGTCAACAGCTTCCTCCGGAAGGAGAAGTTCAAGATGTTGACACTGGCTCAGGTCCTGTCTGCTCTCGACCCTGGAGACTGGATGATAGCGTTGGACTTGCACGATGCTTATTTTCACATCCCCGTCCTGCCGGCCCACCGGCGTTACATGCGGTTCACGGTAGGCCACGAGCACTTTCAGTTTACCGTGCTCCCCTTTGGCCTTACCAGCGCCCCTCGGGTGTTCACGAAAGTGATGGCGGTGGTCGCAGCTCATCTGTGCAGATCAGAGGTTCCAGTCTTCCCCTCTCTCGACGACTGGCTGTTGAAGGCGGGCTCGCCCCAGACTGTCATCTCCCACCTCCAGACTACTGCCGACCTCCTGCATTTGCTGGGGTTTACCATCAATGTGCCGAAGTCACACCTGATCCCCTCTCAGAAGCTCCTTTCCATCGGAGCGGTTCTGGACACAGCGCAGTTTCGGGCTTATCCTTCCGAGCAGTGAGTCCGGGATATTCAGGCTATGATTCCGATCTTTCAGCCTCTATCCCGGGTTTCGGTCAGAAAGACCCTGAGGCTACTGGGCCTCATGCCTCCTGCATCCTGCTGGTGGACTATGCCAGTTGGCATATGCCGGTTCTGCAGTGGGACCTGAAGTTCCAGTGGGCACAGCATCAGGGGAATCTTTCTGATTGCATCCAGATCTCGAAGGGCACTGCACACCAGTTGCAGTGGTGGCTAACGAACCGGGATTGGGTCAACGGCAGATCCCTCTCCCTTCCCCAACCAGAGTTCACAGTGGTGACGTATGCATCACTGCTGGGGTGGGGCGGCCACATGGGAGAGGCGGAGATCAGAGGCCTCTGGTCTCCGGCGGAGTCTGGGCTCCATATCAACCTTTTGAAGCTTCGGGCGATTTGTCTTGCACTAAAAGCATTCCTTCCCTCTGTCCGGGGAAGAGTGGTGCAGGTGTTCACGGACAACACCACCGCCATGTGGTACTGCAACAAACAGGGCAGGGTGGGGTTGTGGACCCTATGTCAAGAGGCTCTCCACCTTTGGACACCTGGCAGGTTCTCTGAACGCCAGGGCGGACTAACTCAGCCGCAGGTGCATGATGGATCACGAATGGCATCTTCACTTGGAGGTGGTGCAAGGTCTCTTTCAGCAGTGGGGAGAGCCTTGGTTAGATCTATTCGCCACCGAAGAGAACGCGCAATGTCAGCAGTTCTGCGCGTTGGAATTTCCAAGGCGGCACTCGCTAGGTGACGCTTTTCGTCGCGAGTGAAGTTGCGGTTTTCCGCCTATACCACTTCTGCCCAGAGTGCTGAAGAAGATCAAGCGCGACCGGGCCGAAGTCATTCTTGTGGCTCCGGATTGGGTGAGAAGAGTCTGGTATCCCTAATTGTTACATTTGGCCATCGATCCTCCGATCAGACTACCTCTTCTGGAGGATCTTCTGTCGCAGCAGCAGGGGACGGTCCTCCACCCGAACCTGTCCAGCCTCCACCTCCTTGCATGGAGATTGAGCAGCGACAGTTGACAGCTTTTGACCTTCCTCCCGAAGTCTGTGATGTTATCTTGGCAGCCAGGCGTCCCTCCACCAAAATGGTATATGCATGTAGATGGAACAAATTTGTGGCATGGTGCGCAGCAAAGGCTGTGGATCCCCTTTCTGCATCCCTTTCAGAGGTTCTCCTCTTGATTCTTTCTTTGGCCCAGCAGGGCTCTGCTCTGGGCACTCTCAAAGGCTATCTTTCGGCCATCTCGGCCTTTCTTCGGCTTCCTGACCAGCCTTCTCTTTTCAAGTCCCCTATTGTAAATCGCTTCCTTAAGGGCATTACTCACTTATTTCCTCCCATTCCTTTCGTAATGCCCCAGTGGGACTTGAACCTGGTTCTGACCTACCTTATGTGCGCTCCTTTCGAGCCGCTACATTACTGTCCTCTCCGACTCTTGACCCTTCAAACTGCCTTTCTGGTTGCCATCACCTCTGCTCGCAGGGTGAGTGAGCTACAAGCCCTTTCTTCTAATCCTCCTTTCCTGGCTGTTCATCCGGACAAAGTTGTCCTCCGCACTAGGCCTTCTTTCCTTCCCAAAGTGGTTACCTCTTCCCATATAGGACAGACCATCACTTTGCCCACCTTCTTTCCGCCTCTGCATCCTTCTAAAGAGGAAGAGAGGCTCCACCGTCTGGATCCAAAATGTGCGCTATCGTTCTATCTGGATGGCACAAAACAATTCCGGGTGGATGACCAGCTCTTTGTTGATTATGTGGGCGCCAAGAAAGGTCGGGCATCGCAAAAATGGACCATCTCCCGATGGGTCGTTCTTTGCATCAAGATCTGCTATTCCTTAGCGAAAAAGGAACCTCCAGTTGGGTTGCGTGCCCATTCCACCAGGGCGACGGCAGCCACTACTGCTTTAGGACATGGAGTCCCCCTTCTTGACATCTGCCAGGCAGCTACATGGGCTTCACTGCACACGTTTACCAAACACTATTGCCTGGACAGCCAAGTCCGGAGGGACGGCTTCTTCGGCCGTTCAGTTCTCCAGGCCTTTCTGGTGTGAACTTGATTCGCAGACCCACCACCGGGGTTGGTATTGCTGGGGTATCTATTCTAAGGTGATGAACAAGTTACTTACCTTCGGTACTGATATATCTGTAAGAGACATAGGTTAGTTATGGATTCCTCACCGCCCCACCCATCCTCCCCGTTCTGCGAACTGATTTCTAGGGTAAGGGGCTCTCCTTTCAGGACCCTAGTTTTTGTGCACCAGTGGTCAGTGTCTTGCTTGGCTCTGCGCTTCTGGCGTGGAATGTCGTGTAAACAACTGACGTCAGCTCGCGAGGGCGGCATCTAAGTAGATACCGCGACGTCATTCCGGCGACCACGACGCCAACGACGAACGCGGAGTCGATCGACGCCACCTATTGACACTCAGAGGTACTGCTGAGGAGAAAATTCTCCGGATCCAGTCTGACGCCTGGGGGTAATTCTAAGGTGAAGAATCCATAACTAACCTATGTCTCTTACAGATATATTGTTACCCAAGGTAAGTAACTTGTTCTTTAAGTACCCCTTATAATCTGCACTGCGCTTCCTTTCCAGGCCCCCTCCCTCCCAAACTCTCCTTCTGCACTGCTTCTCTTATAATGTATTTTAACAGGATATGCCAGCATTGTTGTTGGAAATCCTGAAGCTCCCCCTTCCCCCCTGGCACCCTAATCTTACTGACCAAGCTATGCCCTGGATATGGGAGACTCAGTGCTGCCCATCACAATCTGCAGTAGGGGGCATTAGTTTGCGTTACGCCACTATGCTAACCCACTGTAAAATACTGGCTATGGACAAGGAGCCTTCCACATTCGTAGCAATTTGCAACTGCCTGTTTTAGAATGTAACTAAAATATATATTTCACCATGTCATCCTTTGAATTGGATTGAGCCCTGTTGATCTAGGAGCACAAACAGTGACTTCAAAAGCCATTCAAGCTCTGAGTAAGATGCCAGAGTATGCAAAGTCCATTCAGTACCTGTGTTCTGTCATTCATCTGCGTATTACTAGCTGGCCGAAAGTTAAAACGAAGCATCCTTTAGACAAGTCGAATTTTCCAAGGGTTAGCTACTATTTGTCCTGTGAACACGTTGCCCTCTATCTGTAGCGGCAGTGTTTGATACTCCCTCTCGCCTCAAAATGTGGTTTATCAAGAGGACAGGGTTGTCTGTGTTGTCTTAGCGACCAAGGAAAACACTATAACGGCAATAAATATCCATACATTGTTCCTTTTACTGTTTTATTAGAGCTTCAACTATCAAACCTTGAACGGCTTCCCTCAGATCACTTAAGATCTTTTCACATCTATAAATTCAGACTACAGTTGGACAGTATTTACACGGATGTTGCATCCTATTTTCCACGATACACTGGCGTTAATGAGGGTGTCCTATCTTTGTGGTTTACTATTATTTATGGCACGACACGGAGGCCAATATTATGCAATCTCCTTTTATTGCCAGCTCATACAGCAGCAACAATTAACAAGAATTTAGAACTTTGAAAACATTCTGAACATCTATATAGTCCAGCAACAGGCAGCCATCTTCCTTCTTTTATTGCTGCTGCTCACCAGATAAGTAGTCTCTACATTCTTTTGAAATTTTCCCTTCTAGCATTACTATGATGTATTTATGTATATATATGTATATTATTACGATACTGTATGCGTGTATGTAGATTTTGAACTTTATTACTACTAATGCCCTTTAACCCTAGGTGTTATCTCTCTGGGTTTCACCCCCCCCTTTTTTCCCACATCCCGCCAACCAGGGTTTCATCTTAGCACTTTTCTCATGCTCTTCCCCTACCAGAGACTTATTCCTTGTCTCCTGGACTCCTTCTACATTTCTTTATTCTGGCCCTTCACCGCAACCAGCTCAGATTCAAAAGACGCGCCGGGGCCTCGCTTATACTAGCGCGACCCCGCGCGCTCTGTTCTTTCTCTCAATGCCCCATGCGGCCCGGCGCGCTCTCTTCCTTGCCCCAATAACAGATAACGCGACCGGCTCTAACCCGCCGGCACATACGTGAACACCACTAGGATTGAAAACAGCTTACCGCATCTAAGCCCCTCCACGCCTTTCCCTTCGATATCGTTCCTCAGCCCTTACATCTCCCGGTGCGGTCGGAAATACCAACGCGACCGCACCGGGACCTCCTACCATCCACAAATGAGGAAGTGAAGCCTCAATTTCATAATTAGAGGAAAGCCCTTCCCCAAATAGCAAGCACCTCCTTACGTCGTCAAGCTCTCAACGACAGTTACAGCAAAGAGCATCGTTCAACTCGAGCTGCCCCCCCTGCTGGCCCAATACTCAACTTAACCCTCATAATTGGGCTTTTAAACCCCTATTTACACATATATTGTTACTTTACATCACTATTACCCAATTAATATAGTTAATTTAAAATAAAATAAAAAAATGTCTGAGGAACAGCTGGATCCCTTAGTTGAAGACAAATTAGAGGAATTAGTAAATAGGGCTTTAGGAAAATTGATGGGGTCGTTGGATGACACCATCAGTAAAAAATTTGAAATCCTTTCAAATAACCAGGTAGGTGACCAACCTGGATGCTCTTCCTGGCCTGAAAAACCTCAGAAAAAAAGACCATCCAATGACTACCCTCATAAAAAATCTAAAAAATCTAAAGGGGTCACTGAGGGTTTACCGGATGACGACGGTGATGGACTCAGTGTGTTCGACACTGTGGATGGGCATGAAAGAGGCCCGGTTGTCCCTATATCCAGTGAGTCCGATGACGACCAGACATACGAGCCGGAACTAGATCTGTCCTGCTCATCAGAGTTCGACTCTGATTACGAAGACTCGGCCCCCACTAAAAAGGGACATCTGATGAGGCATCAAAGGCCTCTGGGTCTAAGATGGGGATTCTTGACCCGCTTGGGGACAACATGTTTGACCCCCTCATGATAAAACATCCCCTATCATCCGAATGGACCCCCTCACAACATGTGGCTGATTAGATTACCTTCTGGTTGAGAAGGGAGATCCCTAAGGAAGTGAGGTCTCGATTACGATCAGAGTGCCCTCGGCATGCCTCCCTGACAAAATAACATTGACGCCCGAACTCGACCCAAAGGTTGTGTCTTTCATCAACAAGGGAGGAAAAGATCCTAGAAGAGGCCTAGACAGAGGTTTAAAGTCCTGCCAGGACAGACTCCTGGACATTACTGGCCCCCTTACTAAAATCTTCGAGATGGCCGAGACAGCTTACCTGAGCGATACTCAGGTCGACCCAAAAGAACTGCGAGAGTGGGCGCAGAGAGCTGTTTGCCTCCTCGGCAACGCGAACACGGCTCTCTCGAACGAGAGAAGAAAGAGCATCCTCTTAAAACTGGACCCCAAACTGATTGAGCTCGCCAATAAAGAAGGGGGACCTTCTTCTCAGGGCCAACTTTTTGGCGACGACTTTATAAAAGAGATGGCGAAATACGTGGGGATCTTCAGCTCCATACAGAAGTCCCAAAAGGAGATAAGAAAAGTGTTTCATGACAGAGTTTTTGGAAGGGCCGGGCGAACAAGGGGTCGGTTCCCCGGCCGAGGTACACCTTCCTCAAGACCCTACATGGCACGAGGCAATAGGTCCTTCCAACAAACCTATGGTTCCTATGGCTCCTATTCCAACTTCTATCCCCAAAGACAGAGAGGCCGCTTCCGGAATACCAGAGGCGATAGAAGACAGAAAAGCTTCTCACAAGGTACGTCACACAAAAGTCCCTTTAGATTCCCCTATAAAGGTGGGAGGGAGACTAGCCCAGTTCTGTGGAAACTGGAACTTAATAACACAAGACCCTTGGGTGCTACAAACGGTCAGGGGATACCGAATAGAATTCATAGACACACCCTCTCAAGACAAAATCCCAAGAGAAATCAGCTTCTCCCAAGACCACTCAAAATTGGTAACAAAGGAGGTTCAAGACCTATTGGCCAAAGGTGCCATCAGAGAGGCAACCGATCCAGGGGTTGGCTTTATCAGCAACATCTTTCTGGTGGAAAAAAAAAGAACAAAGAAATGAGGCCAGTTATAAACCTCAAAGATTTGAACGAATGGGTGATCTACCGACACTTCAAAATGGAGGGTATATACCTGTTAAGAGACATCCTAAGGAAAGGGGATTGGCTAACAAGATTAGATCTCAAGGACGCTTACCTTACTATCCCCATCTGGCCTCCACACCAAAAATTCCTCAGATTCACATGGCTAAACAAAATCTGGGAGTTCTCCAGTCTCCCGTTCGGTCTATCCTCAGCACCCTGGTGCTTCACAAAGGTACTCCGGCCGGTAGCAGCCTGGCTCAGGGCGAAAGGCGTAAGGTTAATAATATACCTAGACGACATCCTAATAATGGGTCAGTCCAAGGACATCGTATCCCTGCATACTCAGTGGGCAATAGAGATCTTAGAGAAATTAGGATTTGTAATAAACCTAAAAAGGTCATGCCTAACTCCAGCACAAGACACTCAGTTCCTGGGGTTTATCGTAGACACCCTTCACACAGAACTACGCTTACCGAAAGACAAGCTAAAAAAGCTATGCAAGGAAATAAAAAAGGTCTTATCAGAAAAGATTATTACACTAAAGAGTCTAGCGAGAATCCTGGGTCTCCTATCTTCAACCATCCAAGCAATATTCCCGGGCCCACTCTATTATCGAGGCCTTCAAAGACTAAAAAAGAGATGCCTTCGCATAAATCACTCATACTCTCAAACCTTGTCCCTAGACCAGGACTCAAGGGAGGAATTAGAATGGTGGCTCAAGAACGCACAAGCCTGGAACGGGAGGGCAATCTTCGGGGAGGATCCCGAAATGGTGATAGATTCGGACGCAAGCCTGGAGGTTTGGGGAGCGAAATGCGGAAGTTCTTCCACAGGGGGACGTTGGTCAGTCGAAGAGAGGAAGATGCACATCAACTGCCTGGAACTCTTAGCGGGCTCCTTTGCAGTCCGCAGTTTCACTCAAGAAAGGATGAAATATTGTGAAATGCTTCGCATGGACAACATTTCAGCAGTCCAATATGTGAGCAAGATGGGAGGACCACATTCCAAAGACTTAGCGAACCTAGCGAAGGACTTCTGGGGTTATTGTTTGAGCAAAGGAATTTCAGTTGTAGCACAACACATTCCTGGTTTGAGCAATGGGGTAGCAGACTGGTTCTCCAGAAACTTCAGAGACTCCAGCAACTGGAGACTGAACATGGAGATATTCCTTCACATCCAACACATATGGGGTCCTTTCAACATAGATCTCTTTGCAGACAGATCGAATACTCAGCTGACACAGTTTTTCAGCTGGAAACCAGATCCTCAAGCTGCTGGGGTGGACGCATTCCTACAGGACTGGAGGGGTCTAAGGCCTTATGCTTTCCCGCCATTTGTCATGCTACCCAGGTTCCTCCTTCAGACACGCAGATTCAAGGAAACAGTAGTAGTGGTAACTCCACTTTGGAGATCCCAAGCCTGGTTCCCGGTAATCCTGGAAATGTCAGTAGACTTCCCCTTACTTATACCACATTTCGAGACCCTAGTTCTAGGCCCACGAGGGGAAATCCACCCTCTGATAGAAGAAGGGTCCCTCACACTGATGGCATGGAAGATTTCCGGAGACAATGGGAAATCCCTGGCCTTTCGCCAGATGCTTTCAGACTCATATCTGAGTCATGGGCATCTGGCACGAGAAAGGCATATAGACTGGCATGGAATAAATGGATTTGTTGGTGTGTTCAATGGGGTATCAATCCCATTTCAACTGATATAGTACATGTAATAAATGTTTTAACAGAATTATTTGAGTCAGGTTTGTCTTATAGGACGGTAAACGTCTATAGATCAGCCATTTCTGCCTGTCACTGCCTGATTGATGGTCTACCGATTGGCCAGAATGCTTTAACAAGGAAGATTATGAGAAGCATTAGGGTTCTCAAACCACCCATACCTAAGTACACCTCCCTTTGGGACGTTAAATTGATACTACAAGTCTTAGAGAACTGGGGTGATAATCAATATTTGTCTCTTAAAAAACTCTTACAAACTCACAACCC
This sequence comes from Calotriton arnoldi, assembly GCA_963921515.1. Classification (NCBI taxonomy): domain Eukaryota; kingdom Metazoa; phylum Chordata; class Amphibia; order Caudata; family Salamandridae; genus Calotriton; species Calotriton arnoldi. Next base: position 241,786 of record CAWUFW010004471.1, on the reverse strand, counting down.
TCCTATGTCTGGTTTCATTTAGGCGTACGTCTGATGTTAGAGCTTTAGATGTCACCAGTAAGGCATACCAACCTGAGGGAGTATGTTTCTATATTAAAAGACGAACTAAGACTCTTTCCTCAACAATTTTCTACCCTTATTTCCTAGGGAACCCAAGACTGTGTGTGGTGCAATGTTTGAAAGAATATGAAAAGAGAACCCTTAATCTGAGAAACAGCGTCGCACAACTATTAATTTCTCATAAAAAGCCTCACAAAGCCGTTTCCCCCCCTACCTTAGCTAGATGGGTGAAAGGTGTGATGATTGAAGGGGGTGTGGACACCTCTATTTTTGGAGCTCATTCGCTTAGAGGTGCCTCAGCCTCCAAAGCTTTCATCTTGGGAGGAGGTTTACAGGACATTTTAAGAGCGGCCGATTGGTCCAACGAGAGCATGTTCAAAAGTTACTTTAAACCAATGTCTAATGCAATTGATAATGTGTTGAATGCACTTTGAACTTGCATAATATTGGCCTCCATGTCGTGCCATAAAATGTAGATTTTCCACAGCCTGATGAGCAGAAAATCTGGATTTTATTAAGGACACGGAGGCTAAGATTATCCCACCACTAATACCCGCTCGGGCAGAGTAACCTATTTTATACTTTTTCTTTCAGAATAACGAGGTTTGGATCTGGATCGTTTCTTCTCCTGGATAAACTCTTCAGGAATTTCTTTGGACTTAAAGTTTATCTGTTCGCAGCACAAAAAAGAAGGAAGATGGCTGCTTGTTGCTGGACTATATAGATGTTCAGAATGTTTTCAAAGTTCTAAATTCTTGTTAATTGTTGCTGCTGTATGAGCTGGCAATAAAAGGAGATTGCATAATCTTAGCCTCCGTGTCCTTAATAAAATCCAGATTTTCTGCTCATCAGGCTGTGGAAAATCTACATTTTCCACAATACACTGGCGTTAATGAGGGTGTCCTATCTTTGTGGTTTACTATTATCCTGTTAATAAAAGGAGCTAAACATAAGAAAGATTTATTTGAAAAAACCTACCACAAGTTGTAAGTTTTTGTTTTCTCTAACAGTATCAGTGATTTATGATAAATGTATTGTGATATTTTTTAAACAGGTCTAAATAAATGAAAATAATAAGTATATGATCACTTTTGCAATTGTAACATTTGCTCAATTTTTCATATTTTAAATGAAGTAAAAATAACACCAAACAGTTCCAGCAAAACCATATATTTCAGAGAATCTAGTTATTTATAATCCAGAAGCTGGTGTTATTACACAAGTGTTAAATCTCCATCACGCCCCATTATCGTCTGCATTTTGCTTAAAAGCGTCATGCTCATGTTTACATCTCAAGACGCCAGGTTTACTGCACGTGCTACTTACTACCGTACGTTCCAAGACACGCACTATGCTAAATTGCTCGGTATTGTGTGTTCAGAAAAATCGCTGGATACCGATGTCCAAGTTATGGTATGTGTTAATTCCCGATAAGATAACTGCCTTGTTTAGTCTCTCGTGCATAAGCACCGTGAGCAAAGCTCTGAAACGTATGTTTCTGAAGAGTAAACGGCCTAATAATTCCAGGGAAATCTCACATTTATAGATTGCTTGAGCAGGTTTTTCTTTAACCATAATGGAACAGGATTTGTAGCTTGTAATGATAACACAGGAAATGACATCATAGGATGTGACTTAGATCAGATTGTTGGTAATGAGCGTGGCATTTGATACAGAGTTCATCACCACAAGGGGGCTCTAGGCTAAAATGATTAAGATGCTTTACTTAAGGCCGCCTGGCCGTAGAACAGTGCTTCCCAAATGTTTTAAAACCACAAGCCAATTTTCACGACCACACAATTTCGCAACCCACCTAGCTTTAATGAACATTAGGCGGGCAATTTTTTTGATGTAACTAAAGCATCCTGTGGTAGCACACTGCCCTTTGCATACAGCGCATTTTCCATTGAAATGGCCTCTAAAGTTGAACAGACATGCAGTTTAGTGATAAAACTATACTGCACACAAATGATAATGGGCATGCTTTAGAGTTCGGTGGACAGGTGATGGATATCCTCTCCGCCTATTACAAGTGCAATTGGATATAATGCACTTGTCATATGGCAGATGGAATATCGGTCATGTTTGTGATGGAGTAACCCATTTGCCGAACACTAAATTAGGACCAGTGTGTGGAATTTGGGTTTCAGTTAATATTTATCATTTGTACATCACCAAGTAAAGCATCTTGATTTGTTTTGATCCTATTAAAACCTTTGTTTCCATCACACTTCAGAATTACAAAATAAAAAAAGTGCTTCATTTTTACTTTCCTAACGCTGAATGTGAGCAGTTGATTTACAGGTATTTACATTTTGTTGTGTGTTACAAAAAAAATTACATTCTACAGCCTTTCCTTTCACACTTCCTGTTCCCAGAAAGCTTGTCACATAATTCACATTACTTTTCTTTCTCTGACTGCAAAGTGAGAGGAGTTTGTAAACACCGATCCTCATGTTAAAATAAGCTGCAATTTGTTAGAATACATAGCCTGATATCTGACCTCTGACGTTGAAGCGCAGCAAATGTGATAAGATAAATACAGAATTTAAATGCATCTTTATTTATTGCTTGGACTTCACAACCCACCAAAAATCGGCTCCCAGGGCCGGACTGGGAACAGAAACCGGCCCTGGCAAACTGCTCAGCCGGCCCCCCCTGGGGTGAGGGGGAGTGCAGCCGAGCAGTTTGCGAGGGCCGGTTTCAGACGATTTTGTTACCGGGGGCCGATATTGCCGACCCACGGTAACAAAAACGGCCCCCCAGGGGCCCAAAACCGGCCCCAACCCTAGCGGCCTACCGGGGAAACGCCCGGTGCCCGCTATGGCCAGTCCGGCCCTGTCGGCTCCGAACCAGCAGTGGGTTGTGACCCACAGTTTGGAAACTCTGCCATAGAAACATGGAACCAGATGAGGATTGCTGGCTCTATCCTGCCTTGCCTCCACTAATTTGTGGTCTCCAGCTTTACCCTTGCTTTTTCCAGTGCTTTTGGTACCTTGTGTCTTGGTCCATCCACTGTGTCCAATTTCAAATGTCTCATTATTCTCTGGGCATAGATAGTGTCCAGCTTCACGCTTCCACTCTCAAATACAGCGCTCACAGGCAGTGGCACCATCAATAGTTACCTGCGCCTTTGAGAGTAAGGAGAAGGGAGAAAAGAAGATACAAGACAAAAGGGAGAGAGCGATTAAAAAGAGGAGAAACAGGATGATATCCAGAAAGAAATTGAAGACAAAAAAGGAGATGGTGGTAATCGAGGGAGGAGCATTGAGTGCCAAAGAAGGAAGAGAGAAAAAAAAGGGAGTGAGAAACACAAAAGATTAGGGAAGAGACACAAAAGAAGGACAGTGGGAAAGGAGGTGGTATAAAAGGAAGGAGGGGCCTAGAGTGAGATAGAGAGGCAGCTTAGGGGTAAAGAAAAGAAATGCTAAGCATAGACGAAAGAAGGAGTTAAAGGAACACATAAAAGGAAAGGATTAATGAGGTGCTGCATTAAGCACAGGACCCTCCAAAGGCATCTCCTACATCTCAGCCATCATTGGTGATACAATTTCAAACTTAGGCCGCCATCACATCTTGCCTTCGTGGAATGTAATACAAACTTTACACTATGGCAGGGGGTGTTGCTATCAATATTGCAGCATCTGCAGTAGCGCCAGATGTCTGGGGGCTCAATGCACATTAGTGATTGCTGTTTCCTACTCGCCACCTGGATGCAGGAAGACATATGCCTGCTTTGCGTTAGTGCTACTAGCTCCTTTGCTGAAGCGCTGTACTATGGACAAATACTTTACAAATATTGCAGACTCTTTAAGAGAGAAACTCACCTGCAATTCCAATACTTCAACTCCCCTTAATAAAAATCATGTATAGTCATCCAGCATGTGAAGGAGACACCATACCAGATGAAGGTAAAACAGTTTTGTCTCAGTTGAAGGCAAGGCAAACATGGGCCAAAGAATCCCGCCTCAGCTCCCAAGGTCACTCTTAGAACCCTCAACCACAAGCATTCTAACCCAGAAGGTAGGAGAAGCTTCTTCTGGTGGTAGACACAATAAAAAGCTAGAAGGTGAACTTGAAAGAGATAAACAGGCAAATGGTATATCATATAAACAATCCAATATTACACATCCCTCCCCTTAAGCAAAAGGCATTAAATACTTGGCTTTTCCAGGATGGGCTCCTCTGATTCCCCAATCGATTCTGTGCCTTACTTTTAGCTCTGGGATGCCTACGGGTAGCTATGTGCTCTATTAGTGCTACATAGACTAGAATAGAAACAACCGACAAGTAAACAAAGGAAAAAGACGCATGTTACATTTGGGAGAAGGGGAATAATATGCAACTCAACCTTAATAAAATGTTGAACTTAGACTGACCATCCCAAAAAGTTCCCTGGATGTTTCCAAAACAAAAGCAGTTAACCCATTTTTCCTGTAAGAGCCCCCAAGAAGGCCTCCGAAAGTAAGCCAAGTTCTTTACCCTCCCCGCAATATTTTACCCACTGACCTCTTGGTAGGGCGAATGTCTGGTACTTCCTAGATTCATTTCTGGGACTTCACTTGGGAAAGTGGCTTATTCTCTATTTCCTTCAAGGGAATCCCCATCAGGGGAAGAATTTCCTCTAAATTGGATATGTCACCCATTAGACTGGACATGCCACCCATCGGACTGGAAACAGATTTTCTAAAAATGACAACCTTCATCATGTTCCAGGATCTACCATCTTGGGTCTCCACACTGCGTTTATGTACCTTAAGAACCATGATGGCAATAGAAAACTTGAATTTACCCATTATAAGCATGCCCAAGTGATTTGATCCTGATGACATCAACCTTCTTGATTGTACTGGTTTCGGCCTTCTGGCATTCATTATTTTGTCTGTTAGACTGTGCTTATTTTGAGGTGGTGGCTGCAGTTGGGGCCCTTTGGTGCCTATTTTTAGTGACCAACACTTATTTGTCCTTAACAAATTTTGATCCAGGGCAACGAAGAAAAGCATGAAAGGGGGAAAAGGGAGAAGGGAAAGGAAGAAAGCAAGGATGAAAAATAGCTGCAGGAGTGAGATAAAGGTACAGGGAGTGTCTGATGGTGGATGAAAGAGGTATGAAGTGGAATCAAAACTATGCAGCTTTGGTATTTGGCACCCCGTCATTTGATAGCACTGGCCATAGGTTTCTGAGCAAAACTTTAGGCCTTGGCACATATTCTTTTACAAATTAAGCATTGATGCCAATTGTTTGCATTGAATCTTATCTTCTGGTTCAGATCAATATATTTAGAGAGGATTTGCTCTCTGGGTAGTTGCTATTTCAACCACCCTGCACACACCTGAGGCACTTGATGCCTACCCCTAAGAAGCAAGAAAGGACTAGATGTTGCCATGGAATGAGGACTTATTGTATAGGACCACACTTTTTCCTTCGGTGTGTAGATCAATGGAGCCTTTGTGGGCACATCCAAATTGACACTGTCTTTCAGATAACAATTGAAATGTTCCACTTGTCCATTGAACTGTGGATCGTACAACGCAGAAGTAACGTGTATGATATGGTATTTCTTGGTGAACTCCTTCATCCCCAGACATCATCTGCACCCCACTGTTTGTAACTCGCTATTCTGTTTAATGAATATATCTAATAAATTCAATACAGTTTTTGTGATAGAGTTCTCTACAGATTTTACTTTGACCATTTTGAGTGATAATCTATTAACACTAATGCAAATCTCATGTGATACAGTGGCACTTCGAATGGGTACATAAGATGGAACATCAATTTCTGCCAGGCATTGTTGGCACATTTAAAAGAATTCATCAGCAAACATAGTACAGTATTCTTATCGCTTGTAGCACAAACATCACATTTTCTGACCCAAGGGTGTGGAATTTTATAAAATATCTACTCGCGCAAAGGATTAGATGCTTCATAAACCTACTTGTCCAATAAAACCCCACTTGTCCCATTTGGTGCATTTTCCTAATGCCAGAAGTGTTATAATTACCTCTTTTTTAATGCCAGGGCTCATATTAGGCCAGAGTTTAAATTCTAGGAAGGCCTTATCCCACACGTTTAAATATTCACAGGCTCTGCATATGTAGAGGCTCTATTTATGAATAAGCTCTGTTTGGGCCAGCTATGTGATCACAGTAGGCCTTTGAATATTCCAGCACTTTCATTATGCCAGAGTATTGATTCTATCCCTGCTCTTTTTCCTTAATTCAGTTTCTGGGGAAGCATCTTTTGAATTTCTATGGCAAACTTACTTTCAAGCATTCACTTAATTTCACAAAATGTTACTGTAAAGAAACCCAGATTCTACTTTCAGCCTAGTGCTTAGGTTGCCAACAGATGATCATGGAGTTTGCCGTCAATTTGACATTTTCCACTTGACCACATTGTGTAATTTGTGAACAGAACACCATCTATTCCTGCGACCGTAAGAGTTTGTTAAAATTGTAGATCAGCCATCAGGGCCACAGAAGAATAGATGAAAACTTTGTCATCTATTTTTTTTTCTACCTACTTTCATCAGTTTTTGATGCCAACAATTAGTTTATTTGGGGAACTATGAGCAAGCTACCACTAATCCCTTGCTGAGTTTAGAATTTTGCCTACTTTCAGAAATGTATATCTTTACAGTTTCACCCTTGGGGTTCACACCTCCTATACAAACTATAACTAGGTGGAAGCTAGAAAAATAGAAAATATTGACTGCTACTTAGAAAATTGTAAAAACTTTGGAGTGGTAAAAAAATTACTTTTTCTTAACTCTACATGTTCCTGAAAACTGCAAACAGGGCAATCTCAGCACAGCAAACCTTTTGTTGATGCCAATCTTAGAAAAAATATACACCCTTTCTTGCACAGCACGTTTTTCATTTTTCCCAAAAAACGAACATTTTGGCTATTTTCTGTTTCCTCAAGGGGATACACAAACCCTGGGTGCCTTTACAATCCCCAACATGTGGGCGGAAGGATGGAAAGATACACATTTTGCCTCGATATAATTTGTGGATATTTGCCCCAAATACCAAAAAAGAGCTCAGCACTTTGGTAAAAGCCTTAGCGCTTAAAAATGCAGAATGATTTCTAAACCTGTTTCTGACCTTTGTTTTTCTAGTTGCAAATACTTTTCGGTTCATTTTATTCTGCAAGCAAACAAATTGTATGGCAATTTAGCAAAATGGTCTGCAACCTTAATCAGTTTTTTAAGTCACATATTTATTTTGGGTACACTGTTTAGCTACAAAATAAAATCACCACCCTTGCTTCCATTCTGCTGCATGTATTTGTACATAGTAAAGGAGCATTGTGGGAGCTTCATAAATAGCCACAAATTGTTAGATTCTGTAGATTTGTGTATCCGTTGTCATATGGGACTCACTGTCATTTTTGCAAACTGAGCTCACAACTCACTGTACTTCTAAGAATACTCACCCTAACAGTAAAGACTTTCTGTTAATGAAACAAGTATATCATTTTGAACATCTTCACTCACCTTAGCAATAGATAGTCCTCTTTCTTGCAACCATACCGTAACAGACAAAGGGTTTTTACTGCAGGTTTGAGCCCACTTGTCCTTTGGAAAAAATAAACATGCAGAATTTGACCCCAAATAATATGTCCTGGGCATCAGGCAATAGGAATTCCACACCCATGGTCTTAACCATGCATCTGCCTCTCTGTCCATGTTGGGCCCGCAAAAATATGCCTTTAACAAGCTATGGAGAGCAAGCATCCCCATATGCCCTTGATGTCTGCTTTTATCATCGCTGATGACAAGGCTATCCACTAGCAAACACAACAAGATGATGGGCGGAGTGCTGAAACCTTTCAACCACCCACCCCCAGTCAAGAGAACTGGATTGAATCTATCGTTCTTTTGCTCACCATGCCACCCCAGTTTGGACCGAGCCACATGCAAATCAGTCTTGACCCTGCTCCTCATGGGAACAGTCTAGCCCGAACTGCTAGGCCAGGTCCTCCCTAGACTGGAAACAAGTATCCTGGGACTGGTTTTGGGCATTTCCCCATATCAGCTAGGCTAGCTTGAATCCAGTGGCACAGTGAGCAAGGGACCCAAGGCTGGGCATACCCTTGGCCACTTAGGGCAAACATAGCAAACACAACAAGAAGATGGACGGAGTGCTGAAACTTTTCAGCCACTCACACCCCAGTCAAGAGATCCGGGTTGAATCCATTGTTCTTTTTTTGATCAACATGCCACCCCAGTTTGGACCCCGTCATATGCAAATCAGTCTTGACCCCGCTCCTCATGGGAACAGTCCAGCCCGAACTGCCAGGCCGGGTCCTCCCTGGACTGGAAACAAGCATCCTGGAACCAGCTTTGGGATATCACCCCTCATCAGCTAGGCTGGCTTGAATCCAGTGGCATAGAGAGAAAGGGGACCACGTCTAGGCATACCCTTGGGCACTTAGGGCAAACATAGCAATCACAACAAGATGATGGATGGGGTGCTGAAACCGTTCAATCACTCACCCCCAGTCAAGAGATCTGGGTTGAATCCATCGTTCTATCCACTAGCCTGAGTTTGACAGTGGCAGTAAGCACACAGATGTCCATGAAAAGATTCCACGGGAGACCATCCAACCATTAAGCATCTTTTAACAGTTTTGAGAATTTCATCCTTTCTTTCGGCAGCTATCCATTCCTTTTCCATGACACCCCATTACGATTGAGTTACCACTTTTTGGATAGCTGAGACAACATCAGTTTCCTCTGTCTTCCATCTTGGGATGATTGAAATCGTAGGGGAGATAAGCAATCAGCTGTACAGTTATTCCTCCTAGGAACAAATTTGAACATGAAGTGATATCCTTGCAGTTTCAAACAAAAAAAACGACGATGCGGGCCGTTGCTGGCTATCCTTCCCCTGACTTTAATATATTCAGTGAAGGTTTGTGGTCTATTCGCAAGATGAATGTGTTTCCCCATATTGTTTAAAGTGGTTGTAGGAAAGTGGGTTTCTGTAACAGTAACCCCCCCACTTTTTGCCAGACTACTGATGCACTTTTCCTTGGTGTGCCCTGGTTCCCTGCCAATCAGGTTCCCAGGGCCTGTGTTCTTTCCCCAAAACTAAACCCAATTGGCATCTCTGGCCACAGGTCAGCCCCTGGTAAATGATACCACAGGTACTCAGGGCACTGTGACCAGAGAAGGCCTCTAAGGGCTGTAGCACTTATTGTGCCACCCTTAGAGGCCCTGTGCCTTTACACACACACACTGCCTTTGCAGGCTGCGTGTTTTGGTGCAGAACAAAGTGAAGAGTCGACATGGCACACATCCCTGTGTGCCATGCCTACAACCCACTGCCCTGGCATAGATCAGTCACCCCTCTAGTTGGGTGCACTATACCAGTGGTGAGGGTACAGGTGCATGAGCCCTGTACTCCTACAGTGTCTAAGTCCATTCTTAGACATTGTAAGTGCAGTGCTGCCATTAAGAGTATATGGTGCTGGGAGTTTGTCATTACGAACTCCACAGCACCATAATGGCTACACTGAAAACTAAGAAGTTTGGTATCAAACTTCTCAGCACATTAAACCCACACTGATGCCAGTGTGGGATTTAATGAAAAATGCACACAGAGGGCATCTCAGAGATGCCCCCTGAAAACTAACCCACCTCTAGTGTCCCGACTGAGTGGCTGCTTAGGCTGCCATCAACAGACATGTTTCTGGACCCCTGGGTCGGGAGCCTGCTGCTCTCGGGGGCCTGAAACAATGCACATCCTGGGACGAGGTGCCAAGTCTCCTCCCCCAGGATGGGCAGGGTTCACAAAGGGGAAGCTTCAAAGGCATGCCGCCTTTGTGAGCTTCCCCAGACCACTTGCTGCTTTCAGCAACTGGTCCCCACTGGTTCTGCCCCCCACTTTGGGCGGGAGAACCGGCGGGAAAAACAAGTGAGGGAGAGAGGTGTGCCCACCTCTGCCAACTCCACCCCTCAGGTGGGGAAGGCGAGGTGAAGCACAACTCCGAGTCCCCGCCATCTTGAGGATGGGGGGACCCAACCAACCAGGGACAGGCTCATGCCCCCCTCCCACTGGAGGGTGGCATAATAGGGGGTGTACCCACCCCAGGGAAGGGACCCATTGGTCCCTGCCCTCTACCTACCTGTAACACCCCTAAATCTAGTATTTAGGGGGCACCCTGAACCTTGCTTCCTCAGATCCAGCCTGACAACAAGAAGAAAAGAAGAAGAAGGACCGAACAGCCGTGCAGCCCGCTAACAAGAGGAAGACGCCCACTGACTTGGCCCCAGCCCTACTGGCCTGTCTCCCCTCGAACCTGCTCCTGCGAAATCCCGGTGTGTCCTGCAGCCAGCAACCTCAAAAACCCTGGAGGACCTGCCTGCCTTCACTTCCAAAGCCTGCTTCTCCCGTTAACACCGGATTTGTTCAACTGCAACCTCTGGCAGCAGCCGGAGACCGCAAATCCGCCCCACTCTGCACCCGCTGTCCACGGCCCAAGCTCGAGTGGGCAAACACCACGAGGAGGTCACCCCGGCGATCCTGAACCGAGATCCGGCGACCCCTGACCTGCCTCAAGCCTCTAGTCGACGCCTGCAGCCTAAATACAGAAGGCCCCCCTAACCGCGACCCGGAGCTGGTAAGAAGATCCGACCCCAAAAGGCACCCCTGCACCCGACGCCCCACGGCCTTGTGTGCCCAAACCGATGGTGCCTAACTAACCCCTAACTTCCCAATTTACCTCACGAAGTAGTGGTCGCACCCAGAAGTCCTTCGTCTCCCTGCCTGCAGTGCTTTTGTAAACCGGAGGTTCTCCATTGAAAACAAAGGGGCACCCGACCTCAAAACAGCACCCTGCACCCGGCCGCCCTAGTGCCGCTGAGGGTGCACCTTTGGTGCTACTTTGTTTCCCCATTTGCCCTGAGCTAAAATCCAGGAGCTTTGCTCCCACAACCCAGTGGCCTGCTTGCCAGCAGCCACCAACCGGAGGCCCCCTATCCCCCATTGGATAACATTGGGCCTCAACACTCTGCACCCGGCCGCCCTACTGCCGCTGAGGGTGTAACAAGAGTGCATCACTGACCCTGGGGGACCCCTGAGTCTAACCCCAGAACCTTAACTCCCACAGTCGATAACTTACCTTTGAACCGATAATCTGTTTTTCCTCCATAGGATAACATTGACAACTTTCTTCCAAAAAGTTTCTAAGTGTGGAGTTTTGAAATCTAAAAATATTCTTTAAAAATCGCACGAATAACCATAAACGTATTTACTTACCTGTTTGCAGGAAATGTCCCAGTGCTGAATCTAGGTATCCAGCACTGAGTTAGAAAAGTAACGTAAAAAGTAACTTACCTGTAATTTACTGAAAAAGCCTATTCATTTCAATGTACTGTATTTGCTAAGTATTGCAACCTACTGCATCCCCTGTAAACCAAGCAAAGTACAATTCCTATTGCATTTTCAAACTGTTCTACAATCAGCAACTTATTACTGTAAAGTATTTAATGCTTACCTGTGCCAGGCTTGCTTGGTTCTAAAAATAAAACAACAGTATATTTTTTTATACAAAAACAATTGGTCTAGAGTTCAGTCCTTGAGTGTGTGAATTCATTTGCTGACTGAGTGTGTACATCAAATGCTTCACACTGTCCTCTGATACTGCCTTACTGCTCGACCACTCTACCACAAATAGAGAGTAAGGTTCTATCTACCTTTAACCTCTGCCTACCTCTGGGGTCACCTGGACTCTATACACACTATACCTCATTTTGGTGGAGTATATATAGAGCCAGTTTCCTACACTGGTGGATCAGCGGTGGGATACACAACTTTGCATTTGTTGGACTACTTGGTTACCACCTGATCACACGACAGAACTCTTAAATTGCCTTTAGAATTCTGATTTTTTCAAATTGGCATTTTTGCAAAATTACTAAAAGTCTTGTTAGGGCTTTGCTTAAGTCCCTTTAGAATTTTAGAAAATAAAAAGTCACTGTAGTCAAGGCTAGAGGGGTTAGAACTTTTTTGTTAGAATGTCTCAAAATAAGAACCCAGCTACTAGTGAAGATAACCATAATGACATACAGGACATGGTTGAGGAGCTTGACCTCACCCCTTACCTTCACTTGTCTTTCAAGGAAGTAAGGTCCTTATGTAAAATTAAAAACATACCAATGGGCCCCCATCCAACCAAACAAAAGCTCCAGGAGCTGTTGGCTGAGTATGCAAAGGCCCACCCCTCTGAAAATGGTGATGACCAGTCAGAGGGAGAAGGAGGTGAGGAGGATGGAGATAGGTGCCCACCTCCACCACTTCCTAGGGAAGGAAGGGACCATGTGCCCTTACTTCCAAGAATCAACCTCTGGGGACCTAGAGGCCACACAGGTGACTCAGGTTCTGGTGCGGACATTGAGGACAGCCTCAATGAGGAGGACAGCCTTTTAGCAAGGCTGACCAAAAGACTGGACCTAGAGACCAGACTCCTGGCTCTAGAAAAAGAAAGAAAGGAGATGGGATTAGCACCCATCCATGGTGGCAGCAACCAAATAATAAGGATAAAGAGCAATCTTATGATCCTAAAATCCCCAAAGGGATTGTCCCTAAATATGAGGAGGGTGATGATGATATCACCAAGTGGTTCACAGCCTTTGAGAGGGCTTGTGAAGCCAGAAGGGTGAAGAAGACTTTCTGGGGGGCACTCCTTTGGGAACGGTTCTCTGGTAACTGCAGAGACAGACTCCTGACCCTTTCTGGGGCAGATGCTGGGTCCTATGACCTCATGAAGAGAACTCTGATTGAGGGATTTGGACTCACAACTGAGGAGTACAGAATTAGATTCAGGGGGCTCACAAAACCCAAAACCAATCCTGGATTGATTTTGTAGACTACTCAGTAAAAACACTAGGTGGCTGGTTAACTGGAAACAATGTGCATGACTTTAATGGAATTTACAACCTGTTTATGAAGGAACACATATTAAGTAATTGCATTGATGAAAAGTTGCATCAGTACCTGGTAGACCTAGGTCCACTTTCTCCCCAAGAATTGGGAAAGAAGGCAGACCACTGGGTCAAAACAAGGGTAACTAGGACGTCCACTGGGGGTGACCAAAAGAAAGGGGTTACAAAGCCTCCCCAGAGGAAAGACAGTGAACCCCCTAAAGATAAAAGTAAGGAGTCCCAGGTAGCCCCCAAAAAACCTGTCCAGGAGGGTGTGCTCAAAGACACCTCACAAACTAAAACAGGGTATCAAGGTAAGAATTGGGATCCCAACAGAGTATGGTGTCACAACTGTCAAAAGGCAGGACACCACACCAAGGACCCTAGCTGTCCTAAAAACAAAGCCCCTAGTGCAGCTCGCTGGGTTACTAGTGTAGCTCCAGGGGTTGCCAGTGTAGCCTTGGAGGATGGTTCCTCAGATGAGGAAGTCCTCCTAGTCTTCAACTGGAAAATGGGCCCAAAAGGTGAGCTGGAAATTCCAGAGGGGAGTAGACACTTCCACCACCTACTGGTGAATGGGATCCCAGCCACTGCCCTGAGAGATACCTGTGCCAGTCACACTGTGGTGCGTGACAGGTTGGTACTCCCACACCAGTATGTCCCAGGGGAAACAAAAAGAGTAAGGACTGTCCCAGGGGGTGTCACTGTTAGGCCTGTGGCTGTAGTGCTCCTAGAAGTAGCTGTGAGACTTAGATGGAGAAAGGTAGTAGTCAGTAAAAACCTCCCCCTTGATGGTCTCCTGGGGAATGACCACCCAGAGGTTGGTCTGAGCCAAAGAGAGGTACTGGTCCAATGCCAGACCTCACCCAAGAAACCTGGGGGGGGCTCAACCTGCAGTTAGTGCAGCTAAGCCCCAAAAGAGAAAAAAAAGAAACAGTGTAGGAAAGGTGGGCAACTGTTAGCCACAGTTCCAGTGGGCCAGGAAGATTCTATCCCAGTAAGGGAGAACTCCAAAATTGGCACTGGTGAAGTCCCCCCTAGCCAACAAAAAGACCTGAGTAGTCAGGCAACTGTCCAGCCTGAGTTGGTGGCTCCTCAGCTGGCAGAACAGAGGGTGGAAGAAGGGTGTTCACTACCCAGTGTAGTGACCCCCGCCATAAAACAGCAAACAGGCAACCAGAAGCCAAAGAAGCCTTCACTTACCAGTAAGGAGCTAAACGTGTGGCTCTGGGCACTGACAGCTGTCAGTAGCCTCTGCTGGGTGTTAGCCTTCATGGCAGCACTGTCCTTGGCATGGTGGCCTAGCCCCCTGCCAAATAACAAATTAGGCCCCCTGACCCTATTGGTCATGGTGGGGTTACTCAAGCTGTGGGTAACCTCTGTGGGTAAGCTGGGCTTTGCCCTAGCTAAGTTAGAATTTGCAGAGGTAGACACCTCTGAACCCAAACTAAAACGATGGGGTGAAGACACTAAAGAGCTAGGAAAGGAGCATTGGGAATTAGGTCCTGAAACTGTTGAGGTAGGCCAGCTCCCCAAAGGGCCTGGACAGAAGGATGTAAGGCAGAGTAGGCCCTGAAACTTTCAAACCACTTCCTCTACTCTTCCTCGCCTGAAAGACTAGGAAGACTCTCCCAGCTTTGGCAGAGTCTCCTGGCCTTTGGGCTGGGGGGGGGTGGGGGGGGGCTTGTGTAGGAAAGTGGGTTTTCTGTTGCAGTAACCCCCCCAATTTTTGCCAGACTACTGATGCACTTTTCCTTGGTGTGCCCTGGTTCCCTGCCAATCAGGTTCCCAGGGCCTGTGTTCTTTCCCCAAAACTAAACCCAATTGGCATCTCTGGCCACAGGTCAGCCCCTGGTAAATGGTACCACAGGTACCCAGGACACTGTGACCAGAGAAGGCCTCTAAGGGCTGCAGCACTTATTGTGCTACCCTTAGAGGCCCTGTGCCTTTACACACACACACTGCCTTTGCAGGCTGCATGTTTTGGTGCAGAACAAAGTGAAGAGTCGACATGGCACACATCCCTGTGTGCCATGCCTACAACCCACTGCCCTGGCATAGATCAGTCACCCCTCTAGTTGGGTGCACTATACCAGTGGTGAGGGTACAGGTGCATGAGCCCTGTACCCCTACAGTGTCTAAGTCAATTCTTAGACATTGTAAGTGCAGTGCTGCCATTAAGAGTATATGGTGCTGGGAGTTTGTCATTACGAACTTCACAGCACCATCATGGCTACACTGAAAACTGAGAAGTTTGGTATCAAACTTCTCAGCACATTAAACCCACACTGATGCCAGTGTGGGATTTAATGAAAAATGCACACAGAGGGCATCTCAGAGATGCCCCCTGAAAACTAACCCACCTCTAGTGTCCCGACTGAGTGGCTGCTTAGGCTGCCATCAACAGACATGATTCTGGACCCCTGGGTCGAGAGCCTGCTGCTCTCGGGGGCCTGAAACAATGCACATCCTGGGACGAGGTGCCAAGTCTCCTCCCCCAGGATGGGCAGAGTTCACGAAGGGGAAGCTTCAAAGGCATGCCGCCTTTGTGAGCTTCCCCAGACCACTTGCTGCTTTCAGCAACTGGTCCCCACTGGTTCTGCCCCCCACTTTGGGCAGGAGAACCGGCGGGAAAAACAAGTGAGGGAGAGAGGTGTGCCCACCCCTGCCAACTCCACCCCTCAGGTGGGGGAGGCCAGGTGAAGCACAACTCTCAGTCCCCGCCATCTTGCAGATGGGGGGGACCCAACCAACTAGGGAAAGGCTTATGCCCCCCTCCCACTGGAGGGTGGCATAATAGGGGGTGTACCCACCCCAGGGAAGGGACCCATTGGTCCCTGCCCTCTACCTACCTGTAACGCCCCTAAATCTAGTATTTAGGGGCACCCTGAACCTTGCTTCCTCAGATCCAGCCTGACAACAAGAAGAAAAGAAGAAGAAGGACCGAACAGACGTGCAGCCCGCTAACAAGTGGAAGACGCCCACTGACTTGGCCCCAGCCCTACCGGCCTGTCTCCCCTCGAACCTGCTCCTGCGAAATCCCGGTGTGTCCTGCAGCCAGCAACCTCAAAAACCCTGGAGGACCTGCCTGCCTTCACTTCCAAAGCCTGCTTCTCCCGTTAACACCGGATTTGTTCAACTGCAACCTCTGGCAGCAACCGGAGACCGCGAATCCGCCCCACTCTGCCCCCGCTGTCCACGGCCCGAGCTCGAGTGGGCAAACACCACGAGGAGGTCCCCCCGGCGATCCTGACCCGAGATCCGGCGACCCCTGACCTGCCTCAAGCCTCCAGCCGACGCCTGCAGCCTAAATCCAGAAGGCCCCCCTAACCGCGACCCGGAGCTGGTAAGAAGATCCGACCCCAAAAGGCACCCCTGCACCCGATGCGTCAAGGCCTTGTGTGCCCAAACCGACGGTGCCTAACCAACCCCTAACTTCCCAACTTACCTCTCGCAGTGGTGGTCGCACCCAGAAGTCCTTCGTCTCCCTGCCTGCAGTGCTTTTGTAAACTGGAGGTTCTCCATTGAAAACAACAGGGCACTCGACCTCAAAACAGCACCCTGCACCCGGCCGCCCTAGTGCCGCTGAGGGTGCACCTTTGGTGCTACTTTGTTTCCCCATTTGCCCTGAGCAAAAATCCAGGAGCTTTGCTCCCACAACCCAGTGGCCTGCTTGCCAGCAGCCAACAACCGGAGGCCCCCCAACTCCCATTGGATAACATTGGGCCTCAACACTCTGCACCCGGCCGCCCTAGTGCCACTGAGGGTGTAACAAGAGTGCATCACTGACCCTGGGGGACCCCTGAGTCTAACCCCAGAACATTAACTCCCACAGTCGATAACTTACCTTTGAACCGATAACCTGTTTTTCCTCCATAGGATAACATTGACAACTTTCTTCCAAAAAGTTTCTAAGTGTGGAGTTTTGAAATCTAAAAATATTCTTTAAAAATCGCACGAATAACCAAAACGTATTTACTTACCTGTTTGCAGGAAATGTCCCAGTGCTGAATCTAGGTATCCAGCACTGAGTTAGAAAAGTAACGTAAAAAGTAACTTACCTGTAATTTACTGAAAAAGCCTATTCATTTCAATGTACTGTATTTGCTAAGTATTGCAATCTACTGCATCCCCTGTAAATCAAACAAAGTACAATTCCTATTGCATTTTCAAACTGTTCTACAATCAGCAACTTATTACTGTAAAGTATTTAATGCTTACCTGTGCCAGGCTTGCTTGGTTCTAAAAATAAAACAACAGTATATTTTTTTTATACAAAAACAATTGGTCTAGAGTTCAGTCCTTGAGTGTGTGATTTCATTTGCTGACTGAGAGTGTACATCAAATGCTTAACACTGTCCTCTGATACTGCCTTACTGCTCGACCACTCTACCACAAATAGAGAGTAAGGTTCTATCTAACTTTAACCTCTGCCTACCTCTGGGGTCACCTGGACACTATACACACTATACTTCATTTTGGTGTAGTATATATAGAGCCAGTTTCCTACAGTGGTGTGTAGCCCAAATGCATGCCTATTGTTCCTTTTCAATCACTACTTACCTGCACTCCGTAGGGAACACGGTCCTGGATGCAAAAGTCACATTCCATTCCTCGTCCCCTGAACACTGCGAGGACTGACCCCCCCAACCCATATGCACTAGCATTGACAATGAACATGCACAAAAAAATCCTCTTGAAGGTCCAATTTTTCTGGCAAAACCCTCCACATACTTGCCGCAGTACTCATAAAGGACAGAGAATGACAGCAATTTGTCCTTATGGACAGGAGGCATCTGATGGCAAGCACCAAACAGCTTTCGGCATGATAGCCTCTGCTAGAATTGTATGACCCAAATATTCAACAGTAGCTTGAAACAATGAATATTTGTCAGCAAACAGTACCAAAACCTTCTTTGCCAAACGGGAACACGCTACTTGCAAAAGAAATAAATGAGGCTCAAAGTCTCTAGTATACACCAAAATGCCATCTTAGAAGAACTTGACAGAGGAATCCATGTCCTAAACATTTGAAATATTCCTCCGAAAATTGAGAAGGCGATGCCAAACCAAATAGCATTTTTTTTAAAGCAACATAACCCAGTTGAGGTGATGTAGGTGGTTGAAAGTCTGGAATAGTGTGTCAGTTCAACCTTGTGGTATGAATTTTTGCAGTTAAGTATAGAGAATATGGTGGCCCCTCTAACATAGACATAATTTCATTAATGTTTGGTAATGGGTGATTGTCTATAAGGAAGCAATTGTTTAAAACTTTAAGATCCATACACAAACGGAGGCTGTCAGTGCTCTTTTTAGACATTACAGTAGAAGACACCCAGTCTGCTGATTCAGCCTCTTAAAAAATGCCTGTGTGCCCATATCATACAAAGTCACTTGAATTTTGTGTCTAATGCTGATTGGCACTCCTCGACTTTTGCGTCACAGAGCCGGTATTCTTCTTTAAAACTGTTTTGTGTGGGAATCCTTGAATTCTCCCCAAAGCATCACCAAAAGCTTTGGGAAACATATCAATGCATTTACTCCACTTGTCTTCTCCCACTTAAAGAACCTGCTCAGGATGGCAAGGATTCAATATTATTTGCAATGTGCATTGATCACACAGCCCAAAAACCAAAACACAATAGTGCAAATTGGAGGCCTAGGATTGTTCACTTACACTATTGACAGTCCACACCCCTAAAACCATGTTCTCCTTTTCAATACACCCCTCTTCGATTCTCCCTAAATAGTGCCACCCTAGGTTTAGTGGGCATTGTCTCCTTCTACCACATACATTACAATTCAGGTTCACTGTTGAATAAGCCTTTTACACAAGTCATGTGCATTTGACTGCCACAACAGTAAAACAAAAGCATTCTTTCTGTCTTTTCCACTATCATGCTTTACTACTGGTTTGTTGAATCAATATATTTCACTGGGCTTTTTGTTGGGTTGATCCTCATTCGCCTTGTTCATCAAATGATTGTTCAATAGCCTTGGCAGTTTTGATCATCTAATCCAGCATTGGGTTTCCAAAAATCCACAGTTGTTCCTGCATTCTCTTGAAATTCGTGTTTACTATTAATTGAGCTCTGATCTACTTGTGTACAGATGCCCTAACATTAGAAGAACTTGCTAAGCATCTTAATGCAGTAAGATATTAATCAAAAGTTCATTGGATTTTTGTGCATGTGTCTAAAAATGATTTGAAGTGTTACAGTCCCTTGTAGTTTGAAAAAATTTTCAAGTTTACATATAGCCTCATCAAAATCATGACTTCCCCAGCATCCTCCATAGGCACTATTCGAAGTAGGGTTCTAAAAAACCTTTGACTCTGTGACTCTAAACAATGTAATAAAATGCACTTCTTCCTATCCAGTGGCATTTTTGCCTCTTTCATGGCTGCCTACTAAATTTGGACACAAAACAAACATGCCAAAACTGACATTCTTTTACAAGCGACACTCACTAGCATAGGCTTTACTTAATAACAGCGGTTGCAAACAAGTCTATGTTACCCTCAATTCATTCATTTTGAAAAATTCTTTATATCAAACACAGAGAAACACAAATGTAAATTGAGCACAAATTATTTTCTCCCACCCACAGAAATACATCCAAGACAGTGACTAATTACACATTAAACAAACCAATCAACATATGTATAAAACACAAAAATACATCAAATCATGTTTTCAACGTCGAATGAATCCATTAAACCATCAGTTCAATTTCTACACAGAAGGGAGCTCCGTCACGGGGCAGGTACAATAGGCCCCTAAGTAGTTCAGAAATGAGTACAACATGCTCCCTAATTTTGCTAAAGAAATGGATCCCTGTAAGAGCAATTTTGGACACCAGGTACACTCTTTCAATCTTTAACTTTTTATGTTCCCTGGATTAGACCAGTGCTCAGAAATGCACAGCAATTTCTAATTTTTAATAGTGGATCCAATGGAAATGGTCAATGCGTTTCGAGCCCCTGTTCAACCTTTATGGGGTTCTCCTCAGGACATAGAACTGATGTCCATTCTTAAGTGCCTCGTAGTTTAGGAACAATCCCATTAGATCGGATCTTTCATGATTAGAACGGAGAGCAACGCCTTTCTCATTTGCCACTTACGGCCACCCCATAACCTTTGGCAGGAGCGGCGAATTAGGAGATCGCTCCGTTTCCCGATTGAGTGTTGTGCCAAAGGTTATGGGGTGGCCTCAAGTGGCCTTAATGTGTAATTAGTCACTGTCTTGAATGTATTTCTGTGGGTGGGAGAAAATAATTTGTGCTCATTTTACATTTGTGTTTCTCTGTGTTTGACATAAAGAAGTTTTCAAAATAAATGAATTGTGGGTAACATAGACTTGCTTGCAACCGCTGTTATTAAGTAAAGCGTATGCTAGTGAGTGTCACTTGTTAAAGAATGTCAGTTTTGGCATGTTTGTTTTGTGTGCATTTGATAGTGGCTCAGCCAATCTGACGGTAAGAGCCCAACCCCTTGATGTGTTTGCCTACTAAATATGTCACAAATTCCTCTTCTTTTTCCATGGTATGGGAGGGTTATCTTTACATTAAAGGAAGTTTTGTGATGGATCTCATTGCATGATATAGTGTGTTTTGTGATGGATCACATTGCATGATATAGTGTACAGACGTTCTGCAATGTAATGGCAAAGAGTGAAAAATACTGGCAATCTGTAATAATGCAGTGTATATAAATATTGAAAAACAAATACAATAGGAGCTACATTACACTTGATAATATGCACACAAACAGATCAAAACTTCACACGAAATGGAAATGTCAATGTACAATGAGGTTAGATTAAGTTAAGGCATGCACATCACAAGTGGAGAAGAACATATAGAACATGCACCCTTAACTACAATAAGCGTGCACCGCGCACTATATTGCCACAGTCTGTGTGCATCACAGATAGAGTAAATATATCAAGTATGCACAGATGGCATCAACGTGCCAGGATGCAAAAAAAAACATATTACATGTGAGCTGGTATTTCACCAACGTACGTGTGCATCTCAGTAGACACGATACTTACAAGACTTTTCTCATCACTGACAGAAAGCACCCAGGAACGCCAGTGACAAGGATTCGCCCTACCACTACTCTGGGTGTGTTATGAAGAGGATGGATGTGGTCTGAGAAGGTCTAGAGAAGTGGTTCTTTACCTGTGGTCTGGGGACCCCTGTGGGTCAGCAAAGCCTACATTGGGTGTACGGGGGTTAGAAAATTAAATAATATTAACAGATTAATAAAGTCTATATAAATAAAGAAGCAAAATGTAAAAGAAAGTAATCATTTGTGTATTTGTTTGATTAATACTTGTTTTTTTATTCTTTTCGTATTGTTTTGCTGTTCAAATCATTGTCTTTTCGTATTGTTTTGCTGTTCAAATCATTGAAAATACTTAGGCTGGGGTCCCCAACTTCCAGTAATTCCAGTAATGACTCAGTGGGAGTCACCAGATTCCAATAATGATTCAGTGGGGGGTCCTTGGGTTCCAGTTATGATTAAATGGGGTGTCCACAGACAACTCCAGCTTTAGTGCTGGTGGTGCCTGGTGTGACAGACCTCGTTCTCTAAGTATTCCCTCACTACCACCCTCCAATGGTGCCCCTCATCTCTCTATAGCCCATCTCTCACATGTATTCGTTTTTCTATAACACTACTCATACCAATGTAGGGGTCAGGAAGTTTTATATCACATACATATTATCCAGAGTTAATGAATCATGAATGTGTAAATCACTGTGTAGGAAATGTTACATAAGTCAATGAGGACTACAAGGTGTAGGAGTCACGTCACTCACACTGTGACTGGTAGGCATCATATGTTAAAAGTGCTTAGTCTGGAGAAGCACAAACTCAAGATTTAAAATGTAGCACAGTGGTTGGGGTTGGCTTTACTAACCGGAATGTTTTTCTACGCAAACAAACCATTTTTAGCAACCTTAGAATAATAGAAGGCTGAGAAAAAAACATATGTTTCTAACCTATGTCTTGCAGTTTGCATGCAGCTCTTGGATGCTAGTTCCTAGCTCACTGTGCTATATTAGGATTGTGACTTATGAACTTCAAGTAACAAAGGATTTATGGGTTAAAATCAGTGAACCACTGAACAGTCTACATAAAAAAACGGTTCTGTGGACTGCATGGTACATGTGCTTTGTTTCAGGCACATCAACCCTTTGCGCTACTTTTTGGTGAGTCAAAACTGCAACTAAACAAAACTCCAATCTCTCTCCAGCACATACATTAATCACTAGAGTTATCTTGAAGTTTTTATTATCGCTTTAAATTGCTGGGCGCACAAGGAACTCTGCAGCAGGTACTTTTAACTCCATTAGACATTTCAAAATACAGCGTCCCTCAGCTCGTCACACAGTGATGTGGCACCGGTTGTATCACTCTAAAGCCTGCCATGTCCAGAGACATCAAAAGGTTAAGAACCACTGGCCAAGAATATGTGCCTTCGGTGTGCTGCACAGGCGTTTCATCCTCAAACAACACCATGCAGTGAGAAGCGTCCTCAATTCTCTAATGTACCATCAAGGGAGAAGCCAGAAAAGTACACCCCACTTTGACATGAAAGCTCTGGTGGAAAAAAGCAAACAAAGCAAGTGAGCCGGCCCCTCTCTAGAAGAGTTCCCCTGTCTTTTCCATCCAGAC
Organism: Calotriton arnoldi; assembly: GCA_963921515.1. Classification (NCBI taxonomy): domain Eukaryota; kingdom Metazoa; phylum Chordata; class Amphibia; order Caudata; family Salamandridae; genus Calotriton; species Calotriton arnoldi. The sequence goes on along the minus strand of CAWUFW010004471.1, from coordinate 219,106 downwards.
ATCTATCCATTTATCCTTTCACCGTTCCATCCACCCACTGATATCCACAATTTCACCTTTACATTCTAACATCCATTCATTTTTTCATGCATCAGTCAACCTTTCCCCATTCCATCAATCCATCCACTCTGCCATCCACCAATCCATCCATCCACTCTGCCACCCATTCACTCTGCCACCCATCCATCTTGCGATCAATCAATCCACTTTCCCATTTATCCATCCATTCACCCTGCCATCCATCATCATCCTCCCATTTACTCTGCCATCCAGCCATCCATCCATACTGCCATCTGTACACTCATCCGTCCACTCTGCCATCCATTTGCTCATCCTTTCACCCACTCATCCATCCATCCCTTTATTCTACCATCCTTTCACCTGTCCATCCATCGATTCACTGATCCATCCATCCACTGGGCCATCCTGACACCCGTCTATCCACTTTATCCCTTCAATTATTATTGCACCCATTCATCAATCTACCCGCACATTCATCCGCCTACTCATCCCTTCATTCTTCCCTTCACCCTTCCTTCTATTCAATATTCCGTCCTTCTTTCCCTTTTCTATTTACCATCTTTTGTTTTTGACTTGCTACTTCATGCTCATCTATTGACGCTGAATTCCTCCATCGTGTTAATTATGAGATGCTTTCTGCTTGCCGAGTTGCAGACAGAAGAGGCCCATAAAGTGTTCCACCCCCACTGTAGCTGCCAAAGCAGGGGGGTGGGGATGGGAGGGGGGATGGTTGCGACGCCCCTGTGTACCTTTCTCTGTGGTACATAGGCCTCAGTAAGAGCAGGCGGCTGGAACAAGACGCCGAGGCAATGCATACTTTAGAACTCTCTGTGCGCACTAAGCGTTAGCGGGGCCTTCCCCCTTTTAATAACTAGCCAGTGACCTCCAATGTGAGGTCGGAGCATGTGTGTGTATTGGCGTTATGTCTCAGGTCGTAAACCTGTACCGTACTACATTCCTCCAAAACTTCCAAATGAAACAACATCATAATAACTTTCACCAAAAGTCACAGTTCTGTGGAAGTTAGTTTCTTAGCCTCACTGGGATCATTTGCAAAGATAGTCCTCAAGCTTCTTCGGTTTCGTTATGTTGGGTCTGAGTCGGTACGGGTGCCCTCGGCTTGCCACAGGCATGATGTTAGGTTCTGGTGCTTGCGACGGCCTGGACACTTATGCACAGGACGGATCTACTTGTAATGTGGTGTGGCCGTAGGCCCCCATGCAGTATGAATCACAACACGGACACTGGAATGTGGTTAGTGGAACTGGCCCAGGGCACGTGCGCCCGGCCCCTTTTATTGCCAGGGTCACATGCCCTGTGACGCCTGTGTTGGATGGGTGTAAGCCAGCCCTCGGGGAGCGGCTGGCACACCAAACACAAGACCAGTGACCAGCAGGTCACTACATCCCTCCCAAACTTTATTCAAACTTGAACAACAAGTCCAACCTGTGGGAGAGAATAAAATAATAACAGAAAACTTCCACTGAGTCTATTCAGCTGCCCACAGAACAAGACGATGGTACAACTGCAGCTAGGATCACCAGTTCTTCTGGGTACAATTCAAGGGTGCACTGCGGATCCGGTTCACCCTAGACTCGAGGCATGGAAGTTGACACCCAGAGTCTCTATACATACAGTTCTATGTGACGGTGCAGGTGGAGTGATCGTAAATCTGGTAGATGTTACATTTTCACAAAAAACGTCCTGGCTCCACGAACATCAAGCCTCCGACTACGGATGACATCTTGGTTGTTGTTTAATCATCGCCGAGGCAACAGTGCTTCCAGCTGCTGAGTGATGGGATAGTTACAGACATGCTTCTCTCACCAGGATGCCCCTCTCCTGGGTGTTCCCCTCTCACAGGATTTCCTAGAGGCCCTCTTCACCAGGGTTCCACTGGACTGGGTGTACTTTGCCGTGTCACTCCAACGCCACCCTCTAGGCTCGTGGAGGAAGCGCTATTAGTCCCACCTTCAAGTCCCTCGCTCCACCTGGAGGGTAGTTGTTTCCAGATAGGATTACTCCTGCCATCAAGACTCTGGTGCACCGGCATTGATAGGATGGCCTTTAGAATAGCCAGCTTAATACACTAGATCTTCCTGGGACCTGCGAGGGAGCTGCTGTAGATTCATCTCCTGTGTCGGGACCCCGCTCTCACCAGTAATCCCTGAGGCCCTTGTCCCTGGATCGCCACGGTCTGGTGTGGCATGGTCGGATCCTTTTCTAGACCTCACATCCAAGGTCACTCAGGACGTCTGAGCAGGACCACAATCCAGTCTCCCATGTGACCCCAATGGTGGATGTTACCAACGGTCCAGCTTGCTCACATCTGCAGGCGCCAGGTTTGCTTGGTGTAACCGAAGACTTCTGGACAGCTAGCCTCTTATGGTGCCACCAATGTTACCTAGGTATTGTGCTTCACTCTTAATGTTCTTGCACTCAGTCATCCTCTGGATCTTGTGGTGTGCCAGGTGTCTGATCACATACTCCTCTCTTCTTTCTTCTGTTTCTATTCTTTCTTTGGACTTCTTCTGCGGTAGCCTCATGCCAAGCGACTTCCTTTTCCTTGTTCTTTCACTTCGCGACGCGGTCTGGTCCCATCTTGTCTTCTCTGACTAGGCCTCTCCATGTGATGTGCACTTCACACGGGTCTGCCTGGCCCTGTCCTACCCCTAGGACAATGCATTCTCCTCATCCGGTGACCAGACCTGTCGTTGCGACCTTCTTTCTTTCACAACCTCTCCTAGGCCTTCATACTTTGACTTCAGGTCAATCTTGTGAGACCTCTCTCTGGTCATCTCTTTTCTGCCCTCTGGCAGGTCGTCTCTTCTCTGACCTCTGGCAGGTCATCTTCTCTGACCTCTGGCAGGTCATCTTCTCTGACCTCTGGCAGGTCATCTTCTCCGACCTCTGGCAGGTCATCTTCTCTGACCTCTGGCTGGTCATCCTTTCTGACCTTTCATAGGTCATCTTCTCTGACCTCTCTTCTCTTGAGGATGCATTTCTGGCGCCTCAATACCACGCCGACGTGGCTCTTTCTTTGCAGCCTCCACTCAGGCCGACTTCACAGAATCTGTCACCCCTTGTGACAAACTGGGCCCTCTTTCTCACAGGGCGCTCACTCTCGGGCTCCAGCCGCTACTGTTGGTGTCTTGGGTACGATCTTTGGCGCACTTCTATCCTTGCGCTCTTCTTCCTTCATCTGAGTGTACTCCTGCTTCAGGTGGCTTGTGCACTCACTTCTTCCACTTGCAGTGGTGTCCTTTTGCCACTGGGCACACATGCTGCACCCTTTCTTCAGTCCTTCGTGGACTTGCTGCCTGGGGTTGTTGCCTTGTACCACACCTGCCGTCCAAGTGCAGTACTCACTGGTGTCCTTACTGCTGCAGGAACCACCCATGGCCAATAGGCGTCACTGCAAAACTTCTCACCAGCCCTGGCAGCCTTTGTCCTCAAGGTTCCCTTCTTGCCAGCATCCTCACTTTAAATGGGGGGGTCACAGCAGCCGTTCCTGTGTTTCAGTCCACTTCTCTCATGTGGCAGGCCATGCTGCCTCTCTTGACCAGCAATGTACAATGTTTAAAAGGTACAATACCCATGAAGGCAGTGGGGATCAAATCCAGTTCTCTCCCCCACTAACTATGCGCTGTTCACTTCAACTTGCACTGTTGTGTTTTTTTTTTCTTCCCACATTGCCACCCTGAATGCGGTACTCTATTCACAGGCTTCCCATTCATATCATTCTGACACACTGTCACTGACACTTTCCTTCAATTGACCTTTTGACTGCAGCAGAGTTCGTCGTACTGCAGGCCGTCATTCTGTGCACTAACCTCGGGCATGGGGCCTCCATTTGGCCAGTAGATGGAAGTGCAGCACTATTTCCAGTGTGGGCCCGGGCTGTTTTCCTGATGCTGAGGCCCCACGCTGTCACCACTCACAATTCCAGCTCTACAGCATCCTCCGCCCGCCTCTCTCCAGCGATACAGCACCCAGGAAAGGCCTCAGAATACCACAGGCATGGGAAAAACAGGCTGAGCTGCTGACGGGCATTCCTGCCTGCATGGGGCACCTCAGAGATCAGGTGTGGCAGCTTGGACGGCTCATACTTTCATTTGGCTGCACTTGTCCTTCTTGCATCGCGCCTCACTCACCAGGGCACCACGATGTTGGAGTAGGGGTCAGTCCAGTGTCCGTGCACGGTCAGAGGTGGCAGCGAGAAGCACGCTCATTTTCTGCTGTGGCTCTGGCCCATTTCTCTGCCCTCCTCCCTGGGATTACAGTTATACAACGTGCAGCGCTGTGGATGCCGGTGCAGGGTTCAGCAGGCGTGTTGTGCCATGTCTGTAAGGCTTTCCTCCTTCCTATCACATTGGCACTGTCGGTGAAAGGCGGGGCAGCATGGCTGGGCTATTTGCTTAGCCCTGTCGGGCCGCATCATATTATAGTCACCTGCACAGTGGCACTGCTCCTTTGAGTGTTGTCCGCTGTGCCTGCAGGCTGTGCGTTATCCCCACGGGGGTCATCTCACTACCCCTTCATTTGCGTGCAGCCGGCACACCTCTCACTAGGAAGCTGCCGTCTTCCACTACCCGCACCAGTCTGTGATGCAGAGGCCTGCTCTCATCTTCACTCACTTGCTTTGATCATAGGAGACTCACATGCGGGGCACACTCCTAGTGCTTCGTACCTGCACAGTGCCTTGTCCTCACACACCGCTGCTTCATCGAAGCTGTATCTCCCACGGGGAAGACACCTGATTCAAACTGCGGCGCTTCATCTCATTCCCCGGCTCACTCTTCACCCAGGCCAGGTGTAAAATCTTACCAGTGTGTGTTATGTGTGTGTTCCGTGTTTCTTAATTCATTTCGCTTCTATTTGTCGCAAGGAAAGGCACAAGGTAGACACAAATGTGACGGAAAGTAACTCATAATGGTGTGCACAACGCCGTGTGCATTTGGCGAGAAAGAAAGTAAATACCGTTACAGTCGAGAAGGACAGTGGCAGGCACTTCATAAGCGATCCGGGCGAAATTAACTTGTTGCTAAGCTGCCAGGCAACAACATGTCCAAAAGTGAAATGAAGATGGCTGCTACGCAAGGTCACGCTGCGTGACCTGGCGCGATGACGAGCGCTGGTACTCAGGCTTGTATTGTATTCCAGAGACTTGGAAGACATCATGGAGGAGCTCGAGCGGGGTTTCTCCGAACGTCAGAGCTGCTTGAAAGATGCGGCCGGAGGTAAAGTTTACCAACCGTCACTCGGTTAGGTAAAAGTATTGTTTATGCTATGTACTTTAAACTATGTACTCCCTTCCGCTGGTAGTACTGCCAATTAAAATGATGTCCTTCTGAAGCTATTGATGTATTAAGATGCCATGGCACACATTATCCAAATGCAAACGTGTAAGCGTGATTCCTTGCACAAAACAAAGACGTCTAAACACAGCAGTTCACGTCGGGCACATGAAGGCAAGAACACTTTTGAATAGGAAGGCTGTGTTGCAACAAATGACGCAGGCAGAAACAGCACAAGGTGAACTGACTTTAGATTGGACGATAGTTTGTAGAAGTGGTGCAGGCACACTCGTTCACAGGTTAGAAGGATGACTCACCAGCTGTAGACCAGGTCGTCCTTTAAGTGAGAGCCAGGTTGATTCAGCAAGAGATAAACAATGCTTTGTTAGCACAAGTCCTTGTTGACGCTAAATTAAACTTCATTAGACTGCGTCAGAACACATGCCCTGGGCTGAGGCTGTCAGATGGTAAATTGACACCGGTGGGACTGCCAGAGGCATTTAAGTTGAGAAGGCTTAAAGTAGGCGCTTTTTACTTTAAAGTAGCCTTACTGTCTCTTCTTCTTCAGTTACAAAGATGACTTTTTAAAGTTCAGTGTAGTCCTTTTTCTCCAAGAGGGTCCTTTTTCAACTCGTCGCCAGTGAGAAATCTTAAGAAGGGACGCAAACCCAGTTGTAGCTGTATCCAGGATGTAGCTTTATTTACAATATGAAGTTACAGGATATGCAGCATTGTAATCCAAAGTAATCAGCCCTGCTGCTCAGCCTCCAAGGATAAACTGACAAATACACTTAAACATACACAGAGGCAACATTCCATGACATCACAGAGACTGGCTGAGCAGCAGAGAACAGGACACAGAGAAAGGGTCACTTTACTGCAGGCAGGGAGTGCACGGGTTATTCACAGGCGGGCACCGTCATTTTCGCCCGCCAGGTGCAGCGTGCTGGTAGGGGTGCCTCAAGCACAAGCTATGCTCTCCCTTTTTACATAACATCAAGGCGGCTGCACACGCAGGTCCACCCGCTCGTCGCCAACGTAATGTGGTGGGGCCCTAGACCCCCCCAGGCAGTTTGAATCAGGACACGGGCACTGGAAGGTGGTTAGTGGAACTGTCCCAGGGCACATGCGCCCAGGCCCTTTTATTGCCAGGGTCACATGTCCTGTGACGCCTGTAATGGATGGGTTTTGGGGTGGGGTGTAAGCCAGCCCTAAGGGAGTAGCTGGCACAGCAAACACTAGACCAGTGACCAGCAGGTCACTACACTACTGTCAGTGGCAAGAGGTGGAGTGTTGTGTTAGTGCCTTGCTGTCCAGTCTCCTGATCTTCCTCCCAATCCCACTGAAGTGTGTTTGGAGGCTGTATTTTTGGGCTGTCTGTTGTCTGCTAGTGCCACTTTTTGAATGCTGACACGCTCCTTGTGACACAGTCAGAGTTGTTCTTGGCCATCGCCATCATGCCTTTCCTATCAATGCCCCCAGAGGGAGTGCGTTTCGAATTGGAGTCAGAATTTCCCGCAGGGGCGTCAGTCTCACACCAGAAGCCAGTCCCCTATATTGATGTCCGATTCACAGCCTCAATGGGCTAGGCTGGCATCTTGATTATTTTTGGTTCTCCATTGTATTGCATCCCTTTCCAGAGGCTCGGGAGTTAATCCCTCAGAATGTGGAATGTTGTCTAGTATAGCTCTTCGGAACAGGACGCCAGCAGGTGCCCTTTGGGTGGTAATTTGTGGAGTGGGTCTATATGTTCCAAAAGTCTTGTGCTTGGCGTCCTCTTCATCAACTTGTTGTTCGCATCTAATGCGGATTGAGAATTTGAATGTGCGCATTAGTCTTTCGATTTTCACCATTGGCTTGGAGCATTTTGGACTCTAGAAATCACAAAGATATTGTCAATGCATTTTCTTGTGTGTTCAAAAGTGGTGCTTTGCAGGACCTCTACGATGGGGAACTTGGAGAAGGCATCCAACACCATCAGTATGTTGCGCCTGTCAGGCAGAGCACCGAAGTGCACACTTATGTTGCACCAGGGCCGGCGATGGGACTGTTGGTTGTGATTAGAGGGGGTTGGTTTGGATACTTGCTTACTTCACACCAATAATATTGGGTGACCATGTGGTCAACTTTCCCATTCAGAGTTGGAAACCAGACCTATCGCCTCAGGCGTGCATTTGTTTTGGTTGCGCCCTGGTGGCCTGTGTGCGATAGTTGTCCGCAGCAAGCGGGGAATGACAATTTGATGGACTCTTAGGAGGATTCCCTGCTCATTAACACTGAGTTCATGGCAGATGTGCCATAGAGCGGAGAGTTCACAGTAAATAAAGTCAGAGTGCCTTCTAATGTCTTGGAGGAAGTCCTTCCATTTCCCAGATTTGGCAGTTTCCAGGGTCTTTTTGATGCACTGATCTGAGGTGTTGGCACTGGCAATGTTGTGAAGTTATATCGTCAAGGGGCAGCTGACTTCAGCAATCCAGTATGCGTATTCATCCGCATTGGACAGGTGGCTCGGGCGGCTATTTGGCTGGCTGGCCGTGGGTGCCTGGAGAAGTTGTCTGCGGGATTGTCGCATCCTGGCTGGTAGCTTACAGTCAGTTGGCATTTTTGGAGCTGCAGGGCCCATTTCTCAATACGGGGAGGCGGGTGCGGAGTGGTGCCAGCAAATAGCAATATGAGTGGCATGTGGTCAATAATGACTCTGAAGGGCAGACCGTAGAGGGAGGTAGAGGTGAAAATGATGGCAGCCCCATTTGATGGTGATAGCCCCATTTGATGGCGAGTGCTTCATTTTCGGGAATAATGCTTTTCATTATCCTCAAGGTCTTTGCAGGCAAAATCAAATGTTGCTCAGCAGTCGTCACCAGCATTCTGCATCAGGACAGCTCTGAGGTTAATAGGGCTGGCATCCACACTCTTGATGGCCTGGAATGCGTCATCCTCCGCTTTTTCCCATGTCCAGGAAATGGATGTTTTGATGAGGTGTCTCAGTGGGCCTGCCAGCATCGCCAGGCTGAGAATGAACCTCCCACAGTATGTCACAAAGCCAAGGAAGCTCCAGACTTTGGCGGTGGAGGAATTTGTGGCTGCGCCCTTGATGTTGATACACTTGGCGGGATCGACTTTGATGCCTGTGTTTGAGAATATGTAACCATAGAACTCCATCTCTTGTCAGAAAAATTGACACTTTGTCTGAGAGTGAGGCTGGCTGAGTTGATACTGTTGAGAGCTCGCCGCAGGCAGCGATGATGACTCTCGAGGGTGGGGGCATGGACCAGGATATCATCACTGACATTGATGATCCCCTCGAGGCCTATGAGGACTTCTTGAATGGCATTCTGTTAGACCTCCGTCGCTGACCATATTCTGAAGTTGAGCCTGAGGTAGCGGCAGAGGCCGACTTGAGTAAAGAATGTTGTGAGGTACCTGCTGTCTTGATGTAACTCAAGCTGATGGTATTCCGAGTTCAGGTTGAGCTTTGAAAACCATTTGGACCTATTGATGTTGGCGATCAGGTCATCATTGTAGGAGAGATGTGTTGTTCCCTTTTTGTAGCCTTGTTGGGAAGGCGCATGGCAATGCAAATGCGCATGCACCCTGGCTGCCTGGGCTTGTACGCAACCACCATTAGAGACACCCATGGGGTGAGTCCAGATACTTTCTTGATGACTCCTGCATCTTCACTTTTTTGTAGCGCCACCTCTACCACAGGGTGGAGGTGGAATGGGATTCTGTGGTGTCTTAGTGCGATGGGGCAAACTGTGGGTCAATGTAGAGTGACACTGGGGGCCCTTTTAGGTGGCCTACGCCAGTGAAGAGGTGTAGAAAGTTGAGAAATATGTAGTCGATGCCGCTGGATATATCCCCAATGGCGGCGGTGAAGTGGATGACCTGTAGGCCCATGGCACTGTTGCAGTTGAGGAGCGTTTCGAAGTCTGATGAGGTGACAATGAATTTTGTCAAGCAGCCATGGGAGATGGAGCAGGTGAACACTTCAACCAGCAGGATGGCTGTCAAACTTCCATAGGTTAAGATCCTGGTTGAGGTGGACAGTGGTGCGGGGCACAGATCAAAGGCCGTGTAAACTCGGAGATGTGACTGGCGTGTGCCCCATGTTAACCTGGCAGGTGGGGCGAGCCTGATGCGGGGTTTGTCCTGGTTCAAGGTTGCACAATAGTAAGAAGATTTCATCATCTTTGTCTTCTGCTGTGGTGCAGCTGGTACCCGAGGATTCAGAAGCACCCTTGCTGTCTCGTCAATTGATCATGTGTGATTGCGTTTACCCCTTGGCGCCAGGGAACGCCTTGTCCTCGGAATACTGGTGCTCGGTGCCGATTTCGACATACTTTTACGAAGTGGTTGGGATGTTGGCACGTTGAGCATGTCTTAACTCTGGCAGGGCACTCGAAAAGAGGGTGCGGGGAGAGCCCGCAGTAACTGCAGGAGTTTTTGTTAGGGTCTTCCGCGTGGACAGGCCTGGGTGTACTTCGTCGAGTGGGGCCTTTCAAGACCACAGCTGCAGTTTCCGTGTTAATTGGTTGTGGAATGGGCTCGGGTGTGGCTGGCAGTGAGCTTGTGGAATGCCATTTCTATCTGGTCAGCCCAGTCATTGAACAGTTTGTGGGAGTGGGTGAGCATAAGCATCTCATCCAGTGGCATGTTGGACGGCGAAAGATGTGGCATCTCAGAGTGGCATACTTGGATGATTTGAACGCGTACCTCTTTCTGCGGGCCGTCTTTAGTACAGGTGCTTTCAAGCTCGTGCAGGTAGCATAGAAGTCAATGGACTCCTCTTCGCATTGAGGGGATTGGCGTAGTTTGAGTCACACATTGAGGGCTACGATGGCCCGTTGTAGTCATCATTGGCCGGAGATTGCAGAATAGTTTAAAGATCTCCTCCCCCGCATAGTGTAGGAGCAAATAGCATTTTGTCTCATCGGCAGTCTCTTTGGTGGCCTTGAAATAATTGTTCAGGTGTGCAACCAATGTGTGCAGTCGCCGGGTCACTGAGCTCGCTGACGGGTGGTAGCAGATTAAACGCCCCTCTAATGGCGTGTTCTGGCATGAGGCGTTGTGGTGGAGGTGCCGCAGCGTGAGGCGGGGGTGGATCTTGCTGTTTAGGCTCGGCTTGCGCATTCTTTAGCTGTGCTGCACTCAAACTGAGGGGCAAGCAGGGCTCGAGTCGGGGGTATACGCGGGTGGACGGCGTCCACCCACTCTTTTCACAGGGTGGACGCCGTCCACCCTGCCAAGAAGTTGAGCCCCACTCTAAAATATGCTGAACACGTCCCAGTGTAATTTTGAGACACCGGGATACATTCAGCAGCGCCTGCTCGTTATCTGCTTTCCTTCCGAGCAGCAACGTGCAGACGGGGAGGGGGGTTTTGTCATTTGAGACTCCAGCTGGGCCATAACAAAGGCCGAACTTAAGGTCCCATTTGGCCTTCTTTTGTCCGAGTATCCAGGCTGGGGCCTGCCTGTAGCCTCACACCTAGATGTAAATGCAGAGGAAGGGAAACAAAAGCAGCAGCTTGTTAACACTTCAATGGCGCATAAGAGAGGCACGATTTTGACTTTGTTGGGACCCCCATATATAATAGATATTCATGCACTGTAAGAATGTCAGATGTGTTACTCTGTCCCAGTGCAAAATAACAATTTAAATACCAGTATTTTTTTATTTGTTTTACAGGGCTATTCATCCCAATATAGGGTGTCAGATCACATTAAAGCAAACATACACATTATATTGACAATAAATCACACAAGTTTGTAAATCATTGCACAGGATGTATTACATAAGACAGTGAGGGTTACTGGGTGTAGGAGTCGCATATCGTCCGTCATAGCTCACTGTGCTATACTAGAAGGATTACAATGCAACTGCGTGTAACAAAAGGATCTCTGAGTTCAAAGCAGTAACCCACTTACTTACCTATCTACATAAAATAAAATCTGCCATCTGCATGTTACATGATGTGCTTTGCAGGAGGTGCATTAACCCTGTATGTTACTTTAAGTCAAAACTAGGACTAGACAAAAACAGATCTTTCCATCAAATGTGTTAACTCCCAGGCAGCTAAAGCAATCACATCTACATGGAAATGTGCTGCACAAGGAATATTACGCTTGGTTAGGCTGGCAGCAGAGTTAGTTTGTCAATCCTTGGGTAAAGGAACCTGTCACGTGCAGTGATGTCACTTCCTGTGATGTCACTTCCTGAAATGCCACGCGCCGTGATGTCACTTCCTGTGATACTACCTAACTTGGAGAGTCCCCCCACTTCTTTTTTTAGGACTTGTGCCCTGGGGGCAAGTGTAAGTAACTGGGGAGATGGTGATCTGGGGGGCCTTCCAGGGAGTGCGGAAAGACCTGGTCTGATGGTCCTGGCACTCACCGTAGAGAAAAGAGTGTCAGAGGTCACCCACTTTGTGGTGTAGGGCGAGGTGCCAGGAAGAGGTGCTGTGATACAGACGTCTCAGGATGATAGCAGCAGGCACTAATTGTTTTGGGCCGCATGAGCATGGTTGAGGCATGGCATGCTGCTGTCATTTATTATTTTACGGAGTTTTATATAGCGCGAACTTGACCCGAAGGTATCGGGTATCAGAGCGCTTTACATAGCACCAGTTGCGTTACATGAGGACACATTCATTTTTGTTAGGCACGGGGAGATTAAGTGATTTGCCCAGAATCACAGGATGTTCAACGTCATTGCCAAGACTCGAACCCAGTTCCCCAGAATCGAGGTCGACTGCCCTAGCCGTTAGGCCAACTCCTCTCCCCGTAGTTAAGGGAAAGAGTTTGTGGACCAGGTAACTGAGCATTGTTTCTGTGGGGGCGTAAATGTGCACACACCCAATGATGATAGCTGGGGCCGGTATGATGGGTGTAGCGGGCCGGCTCCTCGACACCACTGTAGTGCCATGGTACATAGGCTTTAGTGAGTGCAGGCAGATGAACTAAAACACAGAGGCATTATATACTTTAGAACTCTCCGCGTGCACAAAGTGCGGGTAGGGCCTTCCCCTTTTATTGAGGAAGAGGTGTGGCACAGCGGCCAGGGTGGCTGACTCGGAGCGCAGAGCTCACGGTTCGATCCCGGCGGCAGCTCAGCACCATGTGACTCTCGGCAACAGCTCACTTAATCTCCTCGGCGGCCCCCAGCGCCTTGAGGCCCTTAGGGGTAAGTAGTTTGTGCTTTACAAATAACAGATTTTTTTTTTTAGTAACTCGCCCACGCCCTCAACGTGAGATCGGGGCAAACGTGCTTGTCAGTGTTATGTTACAGGGCATAACCCTGTGCCGTACTACATTGGGCTCACTTCTTGCTGGGCCGAAGCATAGTTGCCTAGCTGCCAAGGTTTCAATTGCTATGTGTGACATTTTCATAATTTCAGTGTAATTATGAGTGACATTTCAACATTAAGGGGCAGATTTACAAGCCTCCTGCGCCACCAGTACGTCACTTTTTGTGACATACTGGTGGCGCATGTTACTGCTCCATATTTACAAGGACAGGAAAAGCCACCCTGCTTGGCTTTTCCTGTCCTTGTAAATATGTCCCCTTTACACGCAGCACTTTGCGTGAAAGGGGCGTTCCATGGGTGATGCTGTGGGTGTTCCCACGCAACACCCATGGAACAAGACACATTTCCAGATTTACGAGGAATCGTAAATCTGGAAATGCGTCTGAATGCTATGCCACCCTAGGGGTGGCGTAGCGAGGCGCAACGAGGAGAAATGTTTTCATTTCTCCTCGTTTTTTCCTCTTTCAATGCGTGCTGCATTCTACAGCACGTATTGAAAGAGGAAAATGCCTGTAGTGATTGTTTTGTGCAGGAAGGTGCCCCTTCCTGCACAAAAACAATCTCCCCATGACGCAGGCATCCTTGCACCATGGTGCAAGGGTACCTGCGCCGGCGCATGGCAGCAGTTTGTGCGCCAGCGCAGGGGAGAGCACAGGAATGCAACATATTATTGTAAATATGTCGCATTCCTGTGCTTTGGAAGTGCTGCAGCGTGGCGCAGCCAAAGGGCTTGCGTTGCCGCGCTGCGGCACTTCCTTGTAATCTGCCCCTATGAGTGACACTTTCTCACGCGCAAAATCAAGCAATGAAGACGAGGGAAATATAAATATCAGAAATTACACCCATTTGAGCAACGAGAAACTCTAAGAAGATCTTAAAACTGCTGCAAATCAAGCTTCACACGTGGAAGGGCACTAACCTGGTGCCCTCGTAACTAGATCATACTGTTAAACAAATGTGTAACCAATACAGCCCCGCAGCCAGCAGCTGTCACAGAGCTACTACACACCACTGGCACTGACCAGGCGTCTCTGCTGACTTAACATCGCTAGTGCTGAAAGTAATTGGAGTGGCACCAGTGTGGTGGCGCGCTAGTGCTGTTTATATTTTAAAGCACATTTTGAAGCAGTGAGAGATAGGTACCTCACTGGGACACTACTTACTTTGTGAGGCGACTCTCGAGGATCGAAGCCACTTCAACCTATGACAGCAGAGCTTTGGCAGGAAGGTAATTAGTAAGGAGTCAATACCACTACTTTATAAATTGGCCAGATTCCCTAGCAGAAAAAGTGGTTTCTCGGAGCCCTACAAGAAAAACGCTTCATTCCTTCACGTTTCGTATGGTGCCACCGTAACCCAGCTGGTGGTGGCACTGCATAAACAGTCACCACAGGTGGCACAAGATTCCACACACTCGATGCGTACATGATTTCAGAGATGGCATGAACGTAGGTTCACAAGTCCTCGTCAACACATGCTAAGGAGAATCGGTACCACAGATGTAGGTAAAATAGTTTATTCTCAATCGAAGGCAAGCATCTTCACTCAACTACATCTAATGAGGCAATGAATCCTTCTCAGCTCCCAACTACCATCTTTAAAGCCCCTCTCCGCCAGCATGCCATGTCGAGAAGGCAGTTGAAGCTTCTGCTGGGGACTGGCATAATAAAAGATTACAAGCTGAGCGTTGAAGCGATAAACAGTCAAATGGTATAACATTATAAACAATGTGTTATTACCAACTGCCATAGTAGTTTCCATGGCAAGACAGTGTGCTCTCCTACTCTGCTCTGACTTGCACATCACAGGTGCCCTGTCCCCACTTCCTAGACAGTGCCCTTACAGAGAGGCTGGGTGTACAGTGTGCACTGTAGGGAAGAGCTGACCTACTGAGCAGCCTCACCCCTCAAGCCTGGCACTGCACAGTAAGAAAGGGATTTTTAAAACCAAGATCAATTCTAGCTATGGAGTTGGCCCTCTGTGCTCATTCATTTTATCACTCATTGATGCTTTAAAATGTTCCTGTGTCTCCTCATACAAGAACACATTCCATACTGTCCTCTCCATGAACACACTAGAGCAATGCACTATATATCCACGCACTGCACTCACTCTCTCAACCCTCTTCAAGACCCTGAAACCCTAGAATGAGAACAGACAATGGTCTGCACGCTTCATCCTTTCTCACCCATAGATACAGTACACTATACTGAACAGCTTCCCCTGCACTCACCATCCCTCTTACACATTTACTCTGTGCTAACAGCCCAACACCCTGAAACAGTTGAGAGGAACAGGTAAGGGTGTGCACCACAAGCCTTTAATGCACCCACATATGAGCGAATTCCCTCTTCAGTCCAAGAGCTTAGGGGCTCCAGTAGAGCAGTCACTTAGGATACCTAGGGTGAGGCAGCATTACAGCATGGCAGCCTAAGTCAGTTAAAGCAAGGTAAGTGTAAATTCAGCATTCTAAGGAGCGACACCTCTGCCCTTCCAGAAGGCATAGCACCTAATGAAAAGAAGGGGAGTGTACCATTAACTCCAGCTCTAACTCCCATCATCTTCTACTTGAACCTGTAGTTCCCTCAGGTAAATGTATCAATCAGGAAGAGGTCTAAAAGCAGACAATGGGACTTGGGGAGGAGACATTACCTCTTACTCATCTAGGAATCTCCTGGTCAAATATCCCTCGATTAGCCTACCTTTAACTTTATTCCTCTTTCTGACCTAATATGTCAGAAGACAAACAGAAACTCATTCAGTACCTCACTCATGCCCACACAAACATTCATACACAGTCACCCATATTAATTGTATTTCTCTTTGGCTTTTGTCTTGCTGCCCATCTTTCAGCCAGATTAAGAAATGCTCAGTGCCATACTAAAGGTTGAAGACACTATCGAAATGCAGAAACATGACTAACTGTAGAAACATAACATTTATCGTGCGTTGGTTCCACGTCAGGTTTTCTTATCTTGAAAATACAATGGTCTAAAGGAGAGCAGCCCATGCCTTAATATTCACTTATTCAATATGCATTAATGTACTAGCTTAGGATTGCTGTGAAGATTGCACTACCTTTCCTTGTGCTTTTATTTTTTTGTGGTTCTCCAGGAGGACAACGAGGACGGACTATTCACCCTTAGAAGGCACCACCCAACATCACACTAATCTATCATATCGACTCTTCTTTTGGATAATTATTTTTTCTCTTACAAATCTCACTGTCCAAACCAAAATCTGTCACAAAACCCAACAATCTGCCTTTATCACACACAGCCAGCACAACAAATTGTCTTTCATTGGAAATCCATCATCAATCTATACCGAACAATAACACCATGTGCCGTTGTTCTAGTCTCACCTTCAAATGGTCATACTCGGACAGCGTGTGGTAGACAGAACCAGCATGCAGACAGCAGAGCAGCAAACTCATGTTGTTGGCAACCCGTTGTCAGAATAACAGCACTGTCACAAACAACACCAGCATATACCCTAGAAGCAAACAGATAACTCTAGAATAAACATAAGACACCCTCACGTGCACAACATTGCATTATAAGACATGTACTTAAGATGTGACATATATATGAAAAGCACTATTCTGTGGCCAAGTAATGGACAGTTAATCTTCCCAGTCGAGAATAAAATGCCAAGCCATTCAACACACCCGCCAATACACATAAAAAACATCTAGATCAAACGCATTTTAATTTCAGGCTAACACAAGCAATTTCAAAACATAAAGTTGCACACACTCTCTACTTCTACTAATCACACAAACAAACAGCTGGAAAACCAAACACTATCAAATGATCATTTCTGCAGTCTGATTGATGGCTCTCCTAGATCAATCAGTCAATCAATCAGGTATTTATAAAGCGCGACTACTCACCAGTAATGGTCTCAAGGCGCTGGGGAGGGGGGGGGGTGCAGGTTCCATTCCATCAAGGAGGTCTGTCGAAGAGCCAAGTTTTGAGGTTACTCGTGAAGATGGGGAGTGATGTTGTCTGTCTGAGGTGGAGCGGTAGGGCGTTCCAGGCTCTGGCCGCGAGGAAGGAGAAGGAGCGGCCTCCCGATCTGGTCTTTCTGGCACGGGGGACCACGGCGTAGGAGAGCTGGGCTGATCGTAGGGTCCTTTGGGGTACGTGGAAAGCGAGGCGGCTGTTCAGGTACGCTGGTCCGGCGTTGTGGAGGGCTTTGTGTGCGTAGGTGAGGATCTTGAAGGTGATTCTAGCCTCGATGGGGAGCCAGTGGAGTGTGCGCAGGTGCTGGAAGTTATGGCAGTGTCTTGGCAGGTTGAGGACCAGTCTTGCGGCGGCTTTCTGGATGTTTTGCAGCTTGCGAGTGAGGTTTTTGTTTATTCCGGCGTAGATTGCGTTGCCGTAGTCAAGTCTGCTGGTGACGAGGGCGTGAGTGACGGTCTTTCTGTGCTCGAGGGGGATCCATTTGAAGGTCTTACGTAGGAGGCGGAGGGTGTGGAAGCAGGAGGATGCGACGGAGTTGATCTGGCGGTCCATTTTGAGCTCGGAGTCCAGGATGATTCCAAGGTTGTGTGCGTGGTCCGTGGGGGTGGGCGGGCTTCCGAGGGCGGTGGGCCACCAGGTGTCGTCCCAGGCGTCGGGGTGTGGGCCCATGATGAGTACTTCTGTTTTGTCCGTGTTGAGTTGTAGGCAGCTGTTTTTCATCCATTTGGCGACTGCTTCCATGCCTTCTTGAAAGTTGTGTTTGGCTGCGTTGGGTTCGTTGGATAGGGAGAGGATGAGTTGGGTGTCGTCTGCGTAGGAAACAATGTTGAGTCCGTGGGATCTGACGATGAGGGCGAGCGAAGCCATGTAGACGTTGAAGAGCGTGGGGCTGAGGGAGGATCCCTGGGGGACTCCGCAGGTGGTCGGTGTAGGGTCCGAGAGAAACAGAGGGAGTCTGACCCGCTGCGTTCTGCCGGTGAGGAATGAGCGGATCCAGTCGAGGGCCTTGTCCCGGATCCCTGCTTCGTGGAGTCTGCGTGCTAGGGTGCAGTGAGAGACTGTGTCGAAGGCGGCTGAAAGGTCGAGGAGGATGAGGGCTGCTGTCTCTCCTCTGTCCAGGAGGGAGCAGATGTCGTCTGTTGCTGCGAGGAGGGCGGTTTCTGTACTGTGTTTTTTTCTGAAGCTGGATTGGGAGGAGTCGAGGATGTTGTGTTCTTCGATGAAGGTGGCGAGTTGGCTGTTGACGGCTTTCTCGATGACTTTCACTGGGAACAGGAGCAGGGAGATGGGTCTGTAGTTTTTTAGGTCGGTGGGGTCCGCCGAGGGCTTCTTCAGGAGGGGGTTGATCTCGGCGTGTTTCCAGTCATCGGGGAAGGAGGCGTTCGCCAGGGAGCGGTTGATGGTGTGTCGGAGCATGGGTGCGATGGTGTCGGCGGCTCTGTTGAAGATGTGGTGGGGGCAGGGGTCCGTGGGGGCCCCGGAGTGGATTGACTTCGTCTTCAGTGTGTCTTCGGTGGTGAGGGGTGTCCAGCTGTCAATCGTTGGCTTCAGGGTGTCGGGGGCGTCTGGTGAGGGTTCGGTGTGTTGGCTGTCTTCGTCGAAGTTGTCATAGATGTTCTCAATTTTGTGGTGGAAGAAGGTGCTGAGTTTGTTGCAGAGGTCTTGTGATGGTGGGATGTCGGTAGATTCGCTGGTCGGTTGGGCGAACTCTTTGATGATGCTGAAGAGCTCTTTGCTGTTGTGCGCATGTGTGGAGATTCTGTATTTGATCGCTGTTTTCCTCGTATTTCTGATGAGTTGGCGGTGGGCGTTGGTGGTGGCTCTGAAGTTGTTGCGGGCTTCTGTGGATTTGGAGTTCCTCCAGGCCTTTTCGAGGCGGCGGCATGTGCGTCTGGACTCTCGAAGTTCGGTGGTGAACCATCTTGCTTTCTTGGCGTGTGTGTTGTTGTTCTTCTTGAGGGGGGCTATGGTGTTGGCGCTGTCGGAGATCCATCTGTGCAGAGTTCGGGCTGCGGTGTTGGGGTCGTCTTCCGCGGTGGTTGGGGTGGTG
The DNA here is from genome assembly GCA_963921515.1 of Calotriton arnoldi. NCBI lineage: Eukaryota > Metazoa > Chordata > Amphibia > Caudata > Salamandridae > Calotriton > Calotriton arnoldi. Next base: position 200,463 of record CAWUFW010004471.1, on the reverse strand, counting down.
TTGCAGAGTGAGGAAGTGAGCTGCTCATTGGTGATTTTGGTCCAGTTTCTTCGTGGGAAAAGGTGCTGATGTCTGTGGATGGTGGGTGTTCTGAAGGTGAAGTGGATGCAGCAATGGTCTGTCCACGGGAGTTCGGTGGTGTGACTGAAGGTGATGGAGTTTCCTGTTGTGAAGAGGAGGTCGAGGGTGTGTCCTGCTGAGTGCGTGGGTTCGGTCACGATCTGGCGGAGTCCAATGTTGTGGAGGTTGTCCAGGAGGGATGTGGTGTTGGGGTCTAGCTGGTTGTCGAGGTGGAAGTTGAGGTCTCCCAGTAAGGTGTAGTTGGTGGATGCGATGGCTTGCGGGGAGATGATGTCCGTGATGGAGTTGGTGAAGGGTCCGCGAGGGCCGGGGGGGCGGTAGGCGAGAGTTCCTCGGAGGGTGGTGGTCGGGCTGGCCTGTATCTTGAAGTGTAGGTGTTCCATCAGGTCTGTGGGCTCGTCGGGGAGGGTGCTCAGCCGGAGGGTGGATTTGTGGACGATGGCGATTCCTCCTCCAGGACGGCTGGGGCGGTCCTTTCGGGAGATTTTGTATCCTTGGGGAATGGCGATGGCGATGTCCGGTCCTGAGGTGGCGTTTGTCCAGGTTTCGGTGAAGAATGCGATGTCTGGGGTGGTGTTGTCGAGGAGGTCCCAGATTTCGGTGGCGTGTTTGTGGAGGGATCGGACGTTGAGGAGGATGCATTGCAGGGTCTTTGGTTCGGTTGTGTTCTTGCGGGCGGGTTGCGCTGGATTCGTGGTCTTGGCGGTGCTGCAGGTGTGCCGGCAGCGGTGACAGCTGAAGGGTCCGTGGGTGTCGGGTGGTGATGCTAGCTTGCAGTTGTTGTTGCGGCCTGGGTTGAGAGCGTGGAGTGCCGCTGGGTTGTAGCGTTGGCGGTTCGGAGATCCAGGATTCCTGGCGCTGGTCGCGGTCGGGTCGCGGACAGGCGCAGACGGGCTTGCCTTAGGCGCGCCTTTGGCGCTCCCGCTGTGCGCGTTTGCAGTGCGGTAGGGGTCGGGGAAGGCTGGACAGCTGGGAGGCGGGGAGGGGAACTGGAACGGGCTGGTTGCGCTGGGGGGGAGGGGCCGCGGGGACAGCAGCGGCGGGAAAACGGGGGAAAAGGAGGCCAAAAGAGCGAGAAAAAGTGAAATACAGAGTAAAAGTGAAAAAAGAATAAAGGGTGAAACGGAGCAGAAGGCAGAGAAAAAGAGAAAAGGGTCAAGAGGCTAAAGGGTGAAACGGAGCAGAAAGGAGAGGAAGAAGGGGGCAGAAAGCAGAGTGAGAGAAGGAGTCAGGGGTCCACTGGACCACCAGGGATGAGGCGCAGGTGTAACCTGCGGGTGGAGGAGGGCCTCGAACACCAGCACCACGGGAGTGCAGGGGCTCACAGAGGGCTCACTTAGTGGTGGAGCTGCGAGGGTGGGAGAGCAGTCTTACTGACAGTGAGTCAGTGGTCTTGCTCGCCTGTCCCCGCAGCGGCCGCCATTAAGTAGGGGTCGGGGAGGGCTGGACAGCTGGGAGGCGGGAGCGGGGAGGGGAACTGAAACGGGCTGGTTGCGCTGGGGGGGAGGGGCCGCGGGGCAGCAGCGGCTGGAAAACGGGGGAAAAGGAGGCCAAAAGAGCGAGAAAAAGTGAGAAAAAGTGAAATACAGAGAAAAAGTGAAAAAAGAATAAAGGGTGAAACGGAGCAGAAGGCAGAGAAAAGGGTCAAGAGGCTAAAGGGTGAAACGGAGCAGAAAGGAGAGGAAGAAGGGGGCAGAAAGCAGAGTGAGAGAAGGAGTCAGGGGTCCACTGGACCACCAGGGATGAGGCGCAGGTGTAACCTGCGGGTGGAGGAGGGCCTCGAACACCAGCACTACGGGAGTGCAGGGGCTCACAGAGGGCCTCACTTAGTGGTGGAGCTGCGAGGGTGGGAGAGCAGTCTTACTGACAGTGAGTCAGTGGTCTTGCTCGCCTGTCCCCGCAGCGGCCGCCATCAAGTAGGGGTCGGGGAGGGGAACTGGAACGGGCTGGTCGCGCTGGGGGGGGAGGGCCGCGGGGGCAGCAGCGGCGGGAAAACGGGGGGAAAGGAGGCCAAAAGAGTGAGAAAAAGTGAAATACAGAGCAAAAGTGAAAAAAGAATAAAGGGTGAAACGGAGCAGAAGGCAGAGAAAAAGAGAAAAGGGTCAAGAGGCTAAAGGGTGAAACGGAGCAGAAAGGAGAGGAAGAAGGGGGCAGAAAGCAGAGTGAGAGAAGGAGTCAGGGGTCCACTGGACCACCAGGGATGAGGCGCAGGTGTAACCTGCGGGTGGAGGAGGGCCTCAAACACCAGCACTACGGGAGTGCAGGGGCTCACAGAGGGCCTCACTTAGTGGTGGAGCTGCGAGAGTGGGAGAGCAGTCTTACTGACAGTGAGTCAGTGGTCTTGCTCGCCTGTCCCCGCAGCGGCCGCCATCAAGTAGGGGTCGGGGAGTGCTGGACAGCTGGAAGGCGGGAGCGGGGAGGGGAACTGGAACCGGCTGGTCGCGCTGGGGGGAGGGGCCGCGGGGCAGCAGCAGCTGGAAAACGGGGGAAAAGGAGGCCAAAAGAGCGAGAAAAAGTGAAATACAGAGAAAAAGTGAAAAAAGAATAAAGGGTGAAACGGAGCAGAAGGCAGAGAAAAAGAGAAAAGGGTCAAGAGGCTAAAGGGTGAAACGGAGCTGAAAGGAGAGGAAGAAAGGGGCAGAAAGCAGAGTGAGAGAAGGAGTCAGGGGTCCACTGGACCACCAGGGATGAGGCGCAGGAGTAACCTGCGGGTGGAGGAGGGCCTCGAACACCAGCACTACGGGAGTGCAGGGGCTCACAGAGGGCCTCACTTAGTGGTGGAGCTGCGAGGGTGGGAGAGCAGTCTTACTGACAGTGAGTCAGTGTTCTTGCTCGCCTGTCCCCGCAGCGGCCGCCATTAAGTAGGGGTCGGGGAGGGCTGGACAGCTGGGAGGCGGGAGCGGGGAGGGGAACTGGAACGGGCTGGTTGCGCTGGGGGGAGGGGCCGCGGGCAGCAGCGGCTGGAAAACGGGGGAAAAGGAGGCCAAAAGAGCGAGAAAAAGTGAGAAAACGTGAAATACAGAGAAAAAGTGAAAAAAGAATAAAGGGTGAAACGGAGCAGAAGGCAGAGAAAAGGGTCAAGAGGCTAAAGGGTGAAACGGAGCAGAAAGGAGAGGAAGAAGGGGGCAGAAAGCAGAGTGAGAGAAGGAGTCAGGGGTCCACTGGACCACCAGGGATGAGGCGCAGGTGTAACCTGCGGGTGGAGGAGGGCCTCGAACACCAGCACTACGGGAGTGCAGGGGCTCACAGAGGGCCTCACTTAGTGGTGGAGCTGCGAGGGTGGGAGAGCAGTCTTACTGACAGTGAGTCAGTGGTCTTGCTCGCCTGTCCCCGCAGCGGCCGCCATCAAGTAGGGGTCGGGGAGGGGAACTGGAACGGGCTGGTCGCGCTGGGGGGGAGGGCCGCGGGGGCAGCAGCGGCGGGAAAACGGGGGAAAAGGAGGCCAAAAGAGTGAGAAAAAGTGAAATACAGAGCAAAAGTGAAAAAAGAATAAAGGGTGAAACGGAGCAGAAGGCAGAGAAAAAGAGAAAAGGGTCAAGAGGCTAAAGGGTGAAACGGAGCAGAAAGGAGAGGAAGAAGGGGCCAGAAAGTGTTGCGGGGATTCTGCACATATACAGAGCTATGCGCAGGATAATAGGACCTCGGTGTATAGTGGTGAGCCAACCATGCACCTTAGTACCCACAATCCCAATCAGACTAGCCTTAGCGTCTCATTAGGTCTCCGTACTACAGCGAAGCTACCAATGATTAGACAACCCAGAACACGGTCTCTCTCTCTCAGGACTCATGGGAGCAAGAACACTCTTTGATCTCTCACTCATACTTGTCCACAACATGCGTAATAAGAGACACAGTATAGTTTAAAATGTTTATTTCAACTATCGTGCTCTAAGATAAAGTACACGTGCCAGTACTATCAGCATAATGCATAATGATAAAATAATAAGCCTGGTTACAATTCCATAGAATACAAACGGGGACAGCATTTTATAAAGACAGTGGATATAGGGCTAAATGACCTGTCCACCCTCCCCGTGCTAATAACTAGTTTATTATAAAAATAGAAGACCTCTGGGCTTTGTCAAGCGGACCCCCATACCTCAATATCTAGATGCAAGGTTTACATCATCAGACAAGCACAGCTCTTCTCCCTGGAAAGGTTTTTCTCCAAGTCCCACTAACAGGGAGATCACAATATTAAAAGCACACAAATTTCTCCAATGCAGCTGTACTGCGTGTTATGTCTAAGTGCGAGGGGCTGACCAGATCAGCAATAACAAGGGACGTTGTTTTTCGACCTTGTACATGGTGTGCAGACGAAACCCACAGGGAACATGAGAAAAGGTGAAAGGCAAAAAGGCAGACAGATCTAATATAGCCGGGCACAGGCAGAGTCTGGAAAAACAGAGTCACAGAGTATCGTGTTCAAAAGAGGCATCATGGCAGCCAGGCCTAAGCTAACTTAGCAATGCAGACAATGAGGCCACAAGCCACACTACACCCTCCCCTGGTCAGTCCATAGGCCAAGACATAGGACGAAGACAGAGTTCAAATAGATGGAGCAGAATGCAAACGTCTATTCACAAACAAAATTTCAAATAGGGCCAATAATCAGGGCACTAAGAAAAGTAAAAAAATCCAGAAATGCAGTTAGTTGAAAGTGAGGGACCCTAATCCAATAGAGTGTATGCGCAGAAAACTGCCACTCCTTCCAAGAGGATGTCATTGGTATCGTTGGAAAAAAGAGATGCCATCCAGTTCAACAAATCAAAACTGCATGCATGTTCTTCAAAATAGGGAGCAGTGATCAGCAATGCGGGACAACTTGCGTGATACTCAATGTAACTTTGTTGTAGGAGATTCTGAGCAGCCGCCCAGATATCCCATTGCGCTAAAACTCCAAGTGCAGCCGCACGCGCCATCAATCCAGTGCCGGAACATTCCTGTTCATGGGCCACTTAGGGGCCCATCAACTGGCCAATATCCGGGTCAGACTGAGACGTATTGGAAAGGCAAACATCCAAGGACCAAGAGAAAGGACATCGTAAGCAAGACATCACAGGTTGCACGCAAGTGAAATACGCAAAGCGTAAAGAAAGTTTGTAGGACACACCGAGTGTCGCCAATGGCAGGACGCCGAAGCTCATGAGTATGCGTTCACGGAGCATCCGGAGTCGACCTTGGTCGAGTAGGCCCCCAGGAAGTGCAGCCATTGCGCAGCAAACAAAACAAAAGCAATATTCCAGCAGCTAAGGCTAGGAGTAATGGGAAGCCGCCAAAGACGCTGGAAAAAATAGAATGAATAAAGGCCGGAATTACTCCAAATATAGTTTGAAAGGAGGTAACAAGGCCAGAGCCCACAACTTTAAAAAGTGCACAAGACCTGCGGTATTAGAAGCATTGAAGACGCGGTGAATCAGTTCACCGAAATGTTGTGGGAGGTTTGTGTTCAAAAGGGCCTGTATCTCACTGTGGGTACTAGCCACCTGGAGAACGAAGGTCTCCCGGGCGGACGTGAGCATAACCTCCTGGTTTAATAATAGCGCTTTTATTCTGCTCAATTTATTGAAATCCGCCGTCAAAGTCGGTATGGAAGGCCAAATGGGACTATCTGTCCTGTCGTGCGGGGGTGGAAAAAGCTAATTTTTACAGCACACAACACGGTGGGAAACAGTTACAATGTAGGGGATGCCGGCCTGCATACCACAACAGTCCTGATTATTCAGAAGCAGATAGCTACCATTCGCAAGCACAGTGAAAGTGGGTGATATAACAGGAGCCGGAATGCTCTTTAAAACACAAGCAAGGTTCGGAGCGGAAACGTTACAATTTTTATTAATGTTTTTACAAATGAGGGAATGACCCACGGTAGAATCGCACGATTCTCCTGTGAGAAAAACCTCCTTTCCGTCCCCAAGGCATCTGTACATAAAAGGTAGGGACCAAAGTTCATGCAAGAAGGCACTGCCTAAGGGCTGAAATCGTCCAACAGGATAATGTTTCATGCATGAACTGAACTCAAATAAAGAAAAAGGCAAAGCGATCACCCCGTGAACTAGCCACACTGCAGAGTCCAACTCCGCTACAGAGAATGGTAATGGTTCTATCTTTTCGATATGCAAGAGAGTGTATGTTGCATCTTTCATGGACATAAACTGTTGCTTTTCAGATAAATTAAACGGCAAGAACAAGGCAGACGTGTTTAAAAAATGCCAAGGAACTTTACCCATTTTCAGAGTCTGCAAAGTCCATGCAAACTGCATTACTGAACGCAATTGATTCTGACCATGATATAACACAGATACATCATCTTGTACAATATCGACAACAGATGAAACAATATTCTCTAATGTGTAAATGCGGGAAGACAGGGTATTAATACTATTGTCAACAACAGCAAGCACTTTTTCTAGATTTGCCTGATCTATTTCCCGTAAACGGGAAGCAGCTTCAATTTGCGAAAGCTTCCATAGTTCATTGTAAGTCTCATAAATGAACCTTTTAGGTCGAGGACCACGAGGCCCTAGAACAAAATCGGACAGATCAATGTTGCCTGATATTAGCGATAAATGTTGTTTTACAGAGTGTAATGAAGAGTGCTGCAACCAGTGTTTACACAATTTACCAACAGAATATGTTGTAACAGTACGAGAGTGTGAAAACCGTGGATCTGGCCTATCCTGTTTACAACCAGGAGCTGAGTTATAAAAACGTAGTTGGCAGGCATTTGATGCTATGGGCCAAGACAACCATGGTAACGGAACAAACGTAGAAATATTAAAAGAATTATTTTGAAACAAAGCTTGCAAAGTTGAAAGGGAAATATTAAAAGGCAAGCTTTCATTGGGAGTGGAAGACAATATGGGAATGGAGGGTGCATTCAATTGCTTGGAAGTAGCCAAACCCCAACAGGTTGTTTGAAAGATCGTGCTATTTAAAAATAAAATCTGGGCCGGGATGAGGCAAGCACGGTGCAAGGCTTCCGTACCGCGTACCTGCCATGATTTGGTGCCCCAAATAGATTTTAAGTCAATGGTGTTTAGCCAGTGTTCATAACCACCCACTGCTAAGTCGTTCAAAAAGGAACTCGAATACAGCAATTTAGTGTGGGTCAACATGACCATTTGAGCGGATGAGGAATTTAATTTAAAATAATAGGACCCAGGGTTTGATCTATCAAAATCTGTGAAATAAGTAAATTTACTTTTAAGTGTTTGGGAGCTACCAGGCAAAGGGGCCGGACAATGTTCCCATTGGGTGTAATTAAAAGTACCCCGAAGTGTACTTGGTTTATGGAGAAAATGGTTGCCCCAATGCTGGTAACAATATAAATCAGCATAACTTGCAGAATTTAAATACAAATCTTCAGCATTAAAAGCAGCATAATATTTCAAATCAGAGAATAACGATTCAACGGCATGCACATCCCAATCATCAGAGTGAATATTACTTTTCACCACATCACCCATAGAAACACGGAGGACATTAGGTACATTAATAATTTCGGTAGGTCCATGAATTTGGAAATTTACAGCATCCCATACGATGCCATCAGCGACTGGGAAAGCGGAAATGTTCACAAATGTGTGGTCACGCTTCATGATGTGAGAAGAAGAATGCAGAGCCAAAGTTCCAGCGACACAGTCAACTGCAGAGCGTTCAGGTAAATAATGACCATTAATAAGCAAGAAAAAAACTGTCACAAAGCCAATGGACATGAACAGAAAAATCAGGAACAGCACCCTCCAGATGTATGTCCATGGTGGGACCAAAAAATTGTCTCTGAACCAGGAAACAAAAACACTGAAGCGGGACGGAATAAGCGATGAGGTGGAAGCCGAATTAAAGGAAAAACGGGCTGGGCTTAGTGGTGTTGTAGGTAAATGAGCCACCGACTCGGTGGCGGGGTATGCATACACTGTTTCTTCGTTGCAGGAGGAAGCAGGGAAGTTGAGCAGGCAATCAGGCAAATCTACCATCTCAATGGCAACATTGGTGTCTGTGTAAGATGGAGGGACACAAACAGGAATCCGTGAAATGGCTGGACATGATAATGAAGGTGTCACGCTATTCAGGATCGGCCAGATGTTGTAGCTTGACATTGTCCACTGAGATGTATCTGTTCTCTTTGCGACCAGGAAGCGGTGGTAAGATTACTGTACGAGTACCCTTCAAGCCAAGAACTGGAACCGGTGCACGATAAGAGGGGCCAAATTCTTTTTTGTTCTCCACCTTCTCTCGGACCAGATCTCCAACCTTTGGAAGCCAGCCGGCAACCGGAATCTGCAACGCAGCGTCTGTGGCTGAAGGCAAGTGTTCGTTTGCAAGTTTGTCTCGGGTCTCTTGTAAGTCCTGCAATATAGTAGAATGATTATCTACGTCAAAGATTGCGGTAGTCGCCGCCATGTCTAGACCATCAAGGTCTGGCACAAACATTTGTATGCCAAAGAGCATTTCGTGTGGGGTCCGCCCACCCAGAGATCTTCTAGGGAGATTATTAAGTGCACTTTGTACGCCATACAAGTGGGCCAGCCAGTTCCTACCAGTACCTAAGACCCTAGCTGTCAAGGACTGCTTTAAGTCACTGTTCATTTGCTCCACAATTGAGTTGCCCTCAGGCCTATATGGAGACGAAAATTGCACCTGCACCCCCAAAGACCGCATTGCGTCCTTGTACGCCTTAGAGGCGAACGCTGGACCTTGCTCCGAATGGAGGGTGCCACAGGCAAAAATTCCCATAAAGACACGCAAATCCCTGATGACATTTCGAGCGTCAGCACGTCGTTGTGGCCAGACCCAGATGAAACGTGTGCACGAGTCTACTGCAACTAAGATGTATTTGTTTGCAGTGTCAGAAGAAAATGGACCGCAGTGATCCAGGTAAACACACCCAAAAGGTTTGTTAGAAATGCAGAGCTGTGTTTGTGGTGGTCGTGTAACCGTGGAAGGCTTAATTTGCTGACAAACGTCACAAGAAAGCACATAAGTACAGGTTTGTTTATATAAACCTCGCCACCAGTAACGCTGCTGCAAGATGGAAACAGTCGCAGACACGCCAGCATGGGCCGAAGCCAAGCCTTCGTGTGCGGCAGTTATCAAGGAAGGTCTGCGGTCCGCGTTGGGAATCAGCCGATCCAACGTCTGGAATACTTACATAAGGAACCTGTTTGGGACTTAAGTGATAAGAGTACTTGGAAGGGAAACCCCGCTGGTAATTAGCACCTTCCTTTGTTGCAGCAATAGCTGCCAAAATCTCATTATCTATTTTAGTCATGGATCTTGTAACCGCTGCTACTGAGCACGTTGCTACTGCAGATTTGGCAGCTTCATCCGCCAAACTGTTACCGTGCGCGCCCACACGCTGGTGGCCAAGTGTGTGAATCACCTGTGTGAGGGGCAGACGTTGTTTAAGATCTGCCACTCGAACCCAAAGCATCTTATGCTTGAGTGTGCTGCCTTTAGCTTCTCTATAGTCGTTTTGAGACCAAAAGAAGAGGTTTTCATTAAAGGATTGGACACAATAGTAAGAATCGCATACAATAAGTGTAGTCACATCCGGATCTGCAAACTCAAGTGCGAGCACCAAAGCACGCAGCTCGGCCAATTGTGCGGTACTGTCTCCTAGTGCCTGTGTGTGCACTACACTCGACTTGAATTCACCGTTCACCATAGTACCTGCAACAATAGCACATGCTGCGGAATAAGCGTGCTTAGAACCTGTGGCCGGTTGCGCCGAACCATCAGTGTAAATGATACATTCGTACTCCTCTAGCGGCCGCAGAGACAGAGGAGGAGGATGAACAAATTCATACTGTAAGAACAACTGTGTCTGAAGCGAGGAATCAAAGATAAATGTGACATCCGGGGACGTCAGAGAGGTAGCCCATTGAATCCAACAGGGGTGCAATGCCTTAGAGTTCGGTACACTTGCCTTCGTCACTGCTTCAAGAGCAGGATATGGTGTTACCACCAATATGCGTTTTCCCTGTGCCAGTGCGCGTTCCTTAAGAATCGCCATTTGCACTGCAGTCAAAACTTTCTACACAGTGGAAAAGCGCATCTCGGCCGAAGTGTAAAGATGTGACTTGTATGCAATAGGGACTGTGTCACCTTCGTTAAAGGTTAAGTACGTAAAACCCACCGCACCTGGCACAATTCTAATCACCAGGTTTGTGTGGTTATCACGTGTCAACAAGAACTTAGATTCAAGTAGATCAAACTGCAAAGAGTGCAGTATAGAGGAATGCTCAGGAAGCCAGCATGACTTCGAAAAGTTAGGTTGTAACAAGGCATAAAGAGGCTTGATACGCTGGGCATATTCGGGAATGTAAGTACGCCCGAAATTTAGAAATCCCAGCAAAGACTGAAGCTTCTTCAGAGTGGGGAGGACCGTCATGGAAGGAGTGCCGAAGCACTTTGCATACACTGCTGCAAATACCTTACCCCAGTTGGAACATTCTGCCAACTCGGGAATTAAGTCTTTCGGCAAGCTAATCGTCAAAATCCTGTGTTTGTCCACAGGAGAAGTATTCGGAAAAACAGCCTCCAGCTGGTCAAATTTTTCTGCAAGCCAATAAGGCAAATCATCCTTATTTTGTGGGCATTTGCCCATCACCGAATTAACCATGACGGGACTTATGGTTACACCGCCAGGCCCAGCTGGATGTGCCGCAACTCCAGGAGGGGCTCCCTGGACGTTGCCTGTAACATATTGTACCAAAGCTCTGTGCACGCGGATTAAAGACGCATGCAACACGTGCAGTTCATCTATTGGAACCGCTAAACGACGTGGATGTGGGGTAAACCTGGCCAAAACAGGCCAAGTGGCCCCTTCGATTGATATGGGGCCTAAACGAATTGGGGTAACCGGATGTGGGAGGGCGCCATTAAACCAAACACGGTGTTGCCATGCCGTGAGCGGTACTTCAAGAGCCAGATAAGGCCTATAAACATGAGGAAGAGCGGTGGGCGTGTATTCGTGGAACAAGTTGTCAGTTCCATCCACCGCCGGAAAAGTGACCCAAGAATAAAACACTTCAAAGTGGTAAGCGGGATCCGCTTGCACCACAAAGATCAGATCGACACCCGCGTCAGGCACTCCATATGCTGTCAAATGAGCTCGGAGCACCGCGCGACTATGTACCGCGATGTTGACAGCCATTAAGACTAAGAATGTCCGACAACCTATGAGGCAGCGCAATATTGGGTTAACATAAACCTTTTAATAACTTCAAGCTTGAAAGAACCTATAAAAACATCAATATAGGAGGTATCACCCTCACAAACGTTTCCGGAAACATAAGTGAAGGGAATTGTGGACAAGCACAAGTACTACTCAAGCGTCTCGCAGATAAGAAGCCCACCACGTTGGTGGCGCCATGTTGCGGGGATTCTGCACATATACAGAGCTATGCACAGGATAATAGGACCTCGGTGTATAGTGGTGAGCCAACCATGCACCTTAGTACCCACAATCCCAATCCGACTAGCCTTAGCGTCTCATTAGGTCTCCGTACTACTGCGAAGCTACCAATGATTAGACAACCCAGAACACGGTCTCTCTCTCTCAGGACTCATGGGAGCAAGAACACTCTTTCATCTCTCACTCATACTTGTCCACAACATGCGTAATAAGAGACACAGTATAGTTTAAAATGTTTATTTCAACTATCGTGCTCTAAGATAAAGTACACGTGCCAGTACTATCAGCATAATGCATAATGATAAAATAATATGCATGGTTACAATTCCATAGAATACAAACGGGGACAGCATTTTATAAAGACAGTGGATATAGGGCTAAATGACCTGTCCACCCTCCCTTTGCTAATAACTAGTTTATTATAAAAATAGAAGACCTCTGGGCTTTGTCAAGCGGACCCCCATACCTCAATATCTAGATGCAAGGTTTACATCATCAGACAAGCACAGCTCTTCTCCCTGGAAAGGTTTTTCTCCAATCAATCAATCAATCAATCATGTCACTTATAAAGCGCACTACATACCCGCGAGGGTCTCAAGGCGCTGGGGGAAGAGGGGGGTGGTGCTGCTACTGATCGAAGAGCCAGGTCTTGAGGAGTGTTCTGAAGGCCAGTAGGTCTTGGGTCTGTCGGAGGTTGGTGGGGAGGGTGTTCCAGGTCTTGGCGGCGAGGTCCCACTAACAGGGAGATCACAATATTAAAAGCACACAAATTTCTCCAATGCAGCTGTACTGCGTGTTATGTCTAAGTGCGAGGGGCTGACCAGATCAGCAATAACAAGGGACGTTGTTTTTCGACCTTGTACATGGTGTGCAGACGAAACCCACAGGGAACATGAGAAAAGGTGAAAGGCAAAAAGGCAGACAGATCTAATATAGCCGGGCACAGGCAGAGTCTGGAAAAACAGAGTCACAGAGTATCGTGTGCAAAAGAGGCATCATGGCAGCCAGGCCTAAGCTAACTTAGCAATGCAGACAATGAGGCCACAAACCACACTACAAAAGCAGAGTGAGAGAAGGAGTCAGGGTTCCACTGGACCACCAGGGATGAGGCGCAGGTGTAACCTGCGGGTGGAGGAGGGCCTCGAACACCAGCACTACGGGAGTGCAGGGGATCCGCACGAAAGGCACCCAGATAGTGAATGTGCTATAATCCCATAACAATGGTGGTTACACAAATGTGAATAACATGAGATAACATATCATTGTGTGGGGTGAGGGGCAATCTTCAAGCACAGGCCTATATATACACACATCTGCTGACTTCTCACTAACTGTCCCACTCATGGCACATGGCACAGAAAGTGAAAGAAAGGTAGAGAAATTGTATTGTAAATTTAGGACATCACCATAGTCACTCCACTATGTTTCAGGCTTTTATATTTATTTGGAATAGTCCTGACCAATTCCTAATTGAGATAAGAAACAAGGAAAAGACACTAAGGAATAAAGGAACAAACTAAGAGAAGGGCACTGTTGGTAAACGTTAGGGTATCAGTGTGGGCAAGTGGCAAATCAGGGTTGTACAATCTACTTAAGGGATGTACTGAGTTCCTGCCAATTGCAATAGTAGGATACTGCAAAATGAGTTAAGTGTATTTTGTTTTGATTCACCTACAGCTATCTTGTGATTTACTTGATCATGCTAAAGATTCCCTCATATCTTTTGTTACAGGTACCTAGCAAACACAGTTGAAGAAGATGAAGAGGAGTCCAAGTATGAAATATTTCCATGGGCTTTAGGAAAAAATTGGAGGAAACTATTTCCCAGTTTTTTAAAGCTGAAGGACCAACTTTGGGCCAGAATTGATTATAGGGCTGCTGTCAGCAGGCGTTGCTGTGAAGAGGTACCATTACCCTTTTCACCTTTCTTTGCATATTATCAAATGTAACATTTTGTGTGGTAATTGTAAATTTGTATGGGCTTTGATGCCATATTTACACCTCTCTGTTATGCATGTCATGTAAGAATCGTTTACAGTTCTCCTATACTGGATGTTTCCTAGAATCACATTTTTTAACCTTCCCGGTCGTTGAAGTGGGAGCCGCCAGTAGATACTGAGCAGTATAGAAAATAATTTCCATTAGAAACAACTACAAAACAGTGCATATTTAGTAGCTATTCAACCTCAGTTGAAAAGATCCGAACTTCAACAAATGAACTCCACTTCTATCCTTCCAGAGTAATTACCTCCCAGATTTTCACCACATGCTTCAGTGAACTCTGCTCATTTTGCTACAGGCTGTGCTTTTTCTCTACCTCTTGGGATTTTTCTGGATTTAGCCAACTGTTTTGCCAATTCTTCTGTCTCTGGGTGGCTTGGACCTGATCTTGTCCTTATCTCTGGAATGCCAGCTTTTCCAAGTAAAGCCCTGGTCAGCCCCTGAGGAGCTTGTGGGAAAAGACCATCTCCAAACAGAAGACCCGCACAAAAGTGCATTTATGCTACTACCCTAAGCATAAACATCAGGACTGCAAATTCTGCAGAAAATTCTCCACAAAAACACTCCAGGATTGTGAGAGCAGGGTATTATACTTTTCAAGAGGGAGGAAGTTCCCTGCTCTGGAGACGGATGAGTCAGAAATGTTTGTTCTACCACTTCCAGTAAGTGTGTTGAGTGTTAAGAATTGTTTGACCTGTAATGCTTATGTTCTTTTCTGGAACGTGTTTACCTTCAAGTGCCCAACATTCTCTCCTGGCAGTCGCTGCCTGGGTGAGGTGCTAGTGTCACTCTTGGTTTTGCAATTAAACACCAGGAGCATCTTGTGTGATCAGCTTTTGAGTGTCGACAAGCTGATCTTATTCTATCGCACCTCTACAAAATCCACTGCGGTGACCTTAAAAGATGCTCATAATCCCCATGGTATTCCTGCATTGATCACACTGCTCTGTGTCAGTAGCCTTTCTGCCTGGGTGTGGAGTCACTTCTCAGATCCGGAGACCAACTAGTTGTGTGCTACCCGACTCACACCTCAGCTTTCCAGAGTCTTCGCGCCAGACAATGCCTGAACCTGATATCCTACTGCACTGTTGTGCACCACGTCATCACACTAGTGTCTTGCCACATGGAACGTGCCCATCAGGCACCATCTTGCATCAGCATGTTACCTGGCAACATTTCAAGCTTGTATTTTTGAGCCTGACACACTGTTTTTAGTGTGCATTGTTTACTACAGATCACATTTACATCTATTAAAACAGTACATCGGAGGTGAGACTACCGCATGATAAATTTACTCCTCACTTGACAATTCCCAATTTGATAAAACATGCTCTGTTCTAGTAAGCATAGAACAATGAATATCCTCAAACGTATGCTACTTGATTTTGTTACTGCCTTATTTAACATTGGCAGTGACAAGTGATTATTGTGATCTGAACGGCAAGGTCATTAGAGATCAGTTAGAAGAGAAGACAAATAATTTGAAAAAAAATTAGGGGAGTTTTTTGTCGACATAGGACCCGGATCTAGAGTTGGGTTTGAGTATAGCTCGAGGAATAGAACATTTCGAAGCTTACATGAAAGAAATGTCTAATGCGAATGATACACTGACTTGTAAAGAAATCAAGGTACAAGGTGTTAAGTTTAAAGACGTTCTGAAAACTGCTTATGGACTCAAAACGAAAACTAAACATGATCATCTGAGGAAGGAACCACAAGAGGGTAAGAACAAAATATGTTTTAGATATGTAAACAGATCTCCTTCAGGCAAAGCTAAACCGTGCCTAGGTTAGACTCAGACATCTTTCAAATGTGGTAGAGAAGGTAATTTTACTCAGGTATGCAAATCTGGCATCACAGTCAAAAGACAGAATAGTACGGTGTCCAGATTGGAAAGTGAAGAAGTTGGTGAGGAAAGTAAGTGGTTATGTGCTGACTGTAGTGGATGAGCCTGCCAGTCTGGATGATGAGGTGGTAGGACAAGGAAACCACTATTTTGAAATATTTCCATCAATGGTCTTGAAGTGAGAGTCATGGCTGATTCTATGGCAGGAACCGGAGGCGAGGATTAGGCTGTACTCTCTCCGCTTTTAATCTCACAGCGGCCTTTAACAAAGAACAAACCTTAGAACAAAACTACACTTCCCATGGTACAGTGGGGAAACCAGAGAGAAACAGTACATCCAATCAGGGCTCCTTAGGCTGTATAACGGTCCCCGCAGACGCTCCTTCCTCCTCTTTCTTCGCTGCCCCAGCAGCATACAGATAAGTCCTCTCTGTTTATCCTTATTGTGCATGGTTTTGTGCAGCATTATTGGCATTTGGTTATAGAATTTCGCTCTCAGGGCTTAATTTGCGTGGTGTAACACATGCGGATTGATTGATTGTACCGCTAACGCGTTTTTCTCTTTCAGGGACCGTGGGAGTCTCTCAGCTCCTACGCGGTCATTTTCTCTGTGTATCCGCTCACGCGCGGTGCGGTCAGCTGACCGCCAGGGGGCCCCACGCTATCTCAGCAACGCGCCCAGCGCGTCTCTGCCCCCGTCCCCTGGCACGCGCCTCGTTCACTGCTGTCAGTGAAGCGCGGCCGGCGGAGATATTGACACGGGGGAAGACTTCTGTTTCGGAGGTTATTAACCTCAATTAAAATCTTTGTTTGTGTCTGTCAGCCGCTTGTTAGAGCTTTTTAAAGGCTACAGACAACATTCTTGACGCTCAGTAAACGAGCACCTGCCTGGAGACTGACACCCGTGTTCGGGTAAGATTAGGGTCATTTAGAGTGGGACAGTCCCAGGCAGATTTATTTTCCCTGGAAAATAATGGGAGAAGGTCCCACAGTAAAGCATTAATAAATCCTGTTACAGGGATATACTTAGGTTCCACCCAGCCAACTTGCTGCCTCAAGCTAGATCAATGGAGGGCTTTGAGGAGGACGAGTACATGGAAGAGGAGGAAGTTACTTACCTCCCGATCGATGATCATTTTTGCGAGGTGATTGATGCCTCCATTCTCAAGGCAGTATCACAGGTGGTGGCTCCCCTAGAGAAGAGACTCACGGCATTACAGGCCCAATGCCAGAAACCCCTCAACCAGAGGGAAGACGCGTCGGTAGGGTGACCAGAATTGTAAAGCCAAAAACCGGGACATTTCATGAAGATGGAAGAAGGACTAGAGTTTTACTTCAAGCGAGCGCACAGAATGACAGCGCTCCTCAGCACAGAATTACAGAACAGGTAGTTAGATCATACATAAAATGCAATTTTTAAACCCAGAAGCTTCCCTGTTAATTAACTTGCTTTCTAGAAACAACTGCTCACTATGCCTGCTTTGTACAACATAAAAAACACCTCCCACCGTTTTCAGCTGACCCTCTCTAAAAACCGGGACAGGAGCTAAATTTCCTGAAATCTGCCCGGACAGCTGATGAAAAACCCGGACCGTCCGGGCAAATCCGGGACGCCTGGTCACCCTACGCGGCGGGGTCTCGAGCCCCTTTACCTCCAGGGAACCCCACCAAACCCAAGGCAGATAAACGTAAGCGCACGGAAGGGTCGGGGGTAGACCTGGACGCTTTTGAGCGTCTGAAGAAGGCCTTTATGGACGCCCAGCCCATTCTAGAACCCTCAGATGAGGGCACACCTGGGGAACCCCCGGTATCATCATGCCCCCAAGGTTTTCTAGGGGACGGGGATGACTCCCCTAATACTTCTGATGGCGCCGGAGAGCAGTCCAGACCCTGGCGCCCCAACCTGTCCCCACCCCCCCACTGAGTCAGTACCAACAGACCCAAATCCGGTTGTGACAGCGGACCTTCTAGATCCGGATGACTTACTGCATCCGCGATCCGTGGAATGGTTCCTGGCCCCCAAGGTTTCCTCCTACATGGCTAGCAGACTTAGGAAGCCTTTGGATAAAGAGGTGAGGAACTGCCTCAAGACAGAGTGCCTGCGACCGTCTTTGGAGGGGAAGGTGGCCGTAACACCGGAAATAGACGCAAAAATGGCCACCTTCCTCACCAAATTCGTTTGCGACCCCAAGAAGGGAATTGACAGGTCCTGGCAGTCCAGTCAAGACAAATTACTGGACATAGCAGCACCCTTGGCCAAAATAATGGACATGGAGGAGGACGCGAAGGCCTTCAGTACGCTGATCTGCCCTGAAACCTTGTCTAGCTGGGCTCAGCGGGCAATAATATTCCTGGGGAATGCCAACTGCGCCATCTCTACCGAGTGGCGCAGATCCTTGCTCATCAAGATCGACCCCAAACTGGGGGATCTTTCCACCTCGGAGGCAGACATGGTCACCCAGGGCAATCTTTTTGGAGACCTGTTGATCTGGGAGCTGGGAAAGTTTGTTAATACATTCAATTCCCTAGATAAGGCCCAAACCTCCACTAAAAGAATATTTAACCCCCATGTTTTTGCCTCCGCCGGCCGAGGAAGGGGGCGCTCGACCGGCCGCTACACGCAGCAAGCCTCCAGAGGAGGAGAATCCCGCAGGGGCCAATAGCAAGACTCCAGTAAGTTCGGGAATTTCTACCAGACCAGGCCAAACGCCTGTCGCAGAGGTGGCCACAGGGGCAATAACTACAACAACTACAACAATTCACAAGGTGAGAACCCAAGGGATGGAAAATCTCCGGCTTGGGGGTCGTTTGGGTCTATTCTTTCAGAATTGGGAATCCCTGTCATCAGATGCATGGGTTCTTCAAAGAGTCCAAGGGTTTCACATCGAGTTCTATGGGACCCCCGTCCAAACCCATGATCCCAGACCCCTGGTCTTCCCAAGGGATCAGCAGGTCCTGATCGACTTAGAGATAGCAGATCTCTTGGAGAAGGGAGCTATCGTCCCCACTTCCAGACACCCCAACGGGTTCCTGAGCAATATCTTCCTAGTGGAGAAGAGGGACGGAGGCCAGCGTCCGGTGATCAATCTAAAGGAGTTCAGTGGGTGGCTCCTATATCTTCATTTCAAAATGGAGGGCATTCACCTCCTCCGCGACCTTCTGCGAAGTGCGGACTGGATGGTCCGTTTAGACTTAAAGGATGCCTACCTGACTGTGCCAATCTTTCCACCCCACTGGCGTTTTCTGCAATTTCAATGGTGATCCCAAGTTTTCGAATTCACCTCCCTTCCTTTCGGACTCTCATCCGCCCCTTGGTGCTTTACCAAGCTCATGAGACCCGTGGCTGAGTTCCTATGGGCATGGGGGGTACGACTGATAGTCTATCTCGACGATATTCTCCTTATGCATCAATGCCCTAACCCTCCAGTTGCAGATGGCCATAGACCTATTGAAGTCCCTGGGCTTCGTGATCAACACGCACAAGTCCACTCTGATCCCGGCTCAATCCATTCAGTTTCTAGGGTTCCTTATCAACTCCGTAGAGGCAACTCTCTGTCTCCCTTCCCAGAAATTGTCCAAAATCAGACACGAGCTGCAGAGAACCCTGACCAAACCTCAGATCACTCTACGACAGCTGGCCCGCATAGTAGGGCTGCTCGCGGCTTCCATCCAGGTGATATTTCCAAGTCCCCTTCACTACAGGGCCCTACAACACTTGAAGATAATGCACCTCTGGAAGGGTATATCCTACTCCCAACGGATCCCACTCTCAGTGGAAGCGAAGGAGGAAATCAAGTGGTGGATCTCCAATATGGAGGCTTGGAACGGCAGGGCGATTTTCGGCTCCCAACCGGACCTGGTGATCGAATCCAACGCCAGTGGATCGGGTTGGGGCGCTCGCTGAGGCGAGTTATCTACCGGAGGAAAATGGTCATCCGACGAACAAGCCCTTCATATCAACTGCCTGGAACTGATGGCAGGTTCGTTCGCACTCAGGTGCTGGACAAAGGACAAGGTCCAATGCACAGCCCTCCTGAAGATGGACAATGTGGCGGCGGTCCGTTACGTCAATCACCTCGGAGGAACCCGCTTAAAGGCCATGTCGGATCTGGCCAGGACTCTGTGGGAGTACTGTCTGTCCAATCACATATCCTTGACAGCCGAACACCTATCAGGCCAGGCCAACCAGATAGCGGATTGGCATTCCTGTCACTGGAGGGATGTCAGCCTGTGGAAACTGGATCCCCTAGTCTTCCAACGACTTCAGGAACATAGGGGCCCGTTCTCGACGGATCTTTTTGCCTCCCGCCTAGGCTTTCAGGTGGAGAGGTTCTGCAGCTGGAGACCAGACCCCTTGGCAGTAGCGACGGACGCTTTCCTCCAGGACTGGACCCTGTAATGGGCCTATGCTTTCCCTCCGTTTGTGATGATAACGCTACTGTCGGCCCAAGTGCGCAGTCAAGGGGCGGATCTGGTCGTGATCACTCCAGTCTGGAGGTCGCAAGCCTGGTATCCAGTGATGATGGAACTTTCCTGGGATTTTCCAATCCTTCTACCCCTAGATCCAGATCTCCTGAAGGATTCCCAGGGCAAACCCCATCCCCTGATATGGGCGGGATCCCTCCGACTCCTGGCATGGAGGATTACCGGGAACAATGGAAAGTACCCTGAATTTCAGCAGAGGCTACTGCACTCCTCGCCAAAGCGTGGGCAGATAGTACCACCAGACGATACAAATCGGTGTGGTCTAGATGAGTATGCTGGTGTCTCCAACGCCAGATGGATCCTGCGGGGACAGAGGTTGTAAATATCATGAATTTTTTTGCACACATGGGCTCACAGGGCTTAGCATACAGGTCCATTAACACCTTTTGATCGGCAAACTCGGCTGGACACTGTCCCATAGATGGCCACCCGGTGGGGGAACACCCGTGGGTAGGAAAACTCCAAAGGGGTATTAGGCTATCTCTTCCTCCAGAACCTAGATATTCCGTGCTAAGGGACGTGAATAAAGTCCTTAAATTATTCATCTCCTGGCGCTCCAATAGGTACCTATCCAGGAAACAATTGTCGGCTAAATTGGCAATGCTGCTTTGCCTCATCTCCTGTTGCAGGGTGTCTGACGTGCGGGCTTTGGACATTATAGGTAGGTTTTTCACTCCAGATGGAGTAACCTTTGACATTTCTCAAAGAACGAAATGCAATTCTAGAGTGGTGTCTTACCCGGAATTTCAAAGAGTGCCAAAATGATGTGTGGTCTGGTCCCTTAAAATGTATGAAGCAGTCACGGACGAGCTTCGTCCCCATGGGGAAAGACAACTATTGATTGCTCTGACCAAGCCTCATAGAGTGGTTTCCTCCCCTACGATTCCCAGATGGGTAATGCAGGAAGCGGGGAAATAATATCTCCCAGTTTGGCGCCCACTCAGTCAGAGGAGCTATGGCTTCTAAGGCCTTCTCCCTGGGGGCTCGCTTAGAGGATATCCTCAATGCAGTGGACTGGTCTTCTGACTCCACCTTTAAACGGTTTTACTTCAAACCGGTCTCATCCCTGGCAACCGTTGTGGTGAACCAGCTTTAAACTAGCCTAATCCTCGCCTCCGGGTCCAGCCATAGAATGAAAAATGTCCTAGCTATTGTAACAGAAAGTTTCAATTCTATTAAGGACACGGAGGCGAGGATTAGCCCACCCGTTTAGCCAGGGACTGGCTCCCACCCTCATAAGAGTCAACTCCTAAGGTTTGCAATGATACAGGAAATGTTTAAGGGTAACTTGAATTATCGTGTGGATTGTCAATGTTTATAAAAAAAATTCAAACAATGGTTATGCTTGTGATTACGGTGTACTGTAATTGAAATGTCGAACTGGAATGCGTAGAAGAGAGTATCTCAATTTCTCTTTGTGCATCTTTCCAGGATCGGAGTCAACTAAACAGGAGTAACGTTCAAACGGGGTAGCTGTGTTCGCAGGAAGAAAGAGGAGGAAGGAGCGTCTGCGGGGACCGTTATACAGCCTAAGGAGCCCTGATTGGATGGACTGTTTCTCTCTGGTTTCCCCACTGTACCATGGGAAATGTAGTTTTGTTCTAATGTTTGTTCTTTGTTAAAGGCTGCTGTGAGATTAAAAGCGGAGAAAGTACAGCCTAATCCTCGCCTCCGTGTTCTTAATAGAATTGAAACTTTCTGTTACGACAGCTAGGAAATTTTTCATTCTGGTTCACATTGGAGAGGAAATGTTTCAAAATGTTCACAGTATTATTTTAAGGGAATCAAGGGTTAAAATGTTTGGCAATGGGGGAAAGAAAATTGAAGTGAAAAGTGAGTTTGATACAGTTTTGGAATTGAATGGCAGTGTGGCTAGAGGTGCGGCTTACATAGTCAAATTTATTGGGCAAGTATGACCAAGGAAATTCAACATAATACTGGATCTCAATCATTCAGAGCAGGTAATCGCCAAAACTAGGCTTTTAAGTCTGGCACGGATTAAGGTGTAATGAGTATTATGTCTTTTCTCTCTTTGGCATTACCCTGCTTGAGTTACATGAGTCAGTCAATCAAAAGGGAGTATGTGTGATTAACAGAAAGTATATTTAGCCTATGTATATTTGTCAATGTGATAATCAACTATTGCTTGAATATATTTACAGTATTTTATCTAAGTGCTGACTGTGCTGTCTTGCTTTATTTGTTTTTGATTTATGATGAGTTTCTAGAAGGTTGATAATTACATTTCTTATTTTTTGTTCAAAAGAACGTTGTCTTGCTGAAAGAAAATAAGTGAAAGGGCATCACGTCACTTGGCTAATTGGTTTTTCTTAGAGTTTCTATAATAGTTAAGTAATGTTATAAAAGCAGAGCAGAAAAAGAGAAGGGTAAGAGAGGAGACCTTCATGCCATGCGACACTGGGATAAGACGCACAGAATCATATCACCAATTCTAATTGAAGTTTACTGAGGAGGCACTTAGCCTTTCCATTTCCACTGGATGAACTTATCAGTGCAGCTAGCTTTGAGGGACAAGAATTGAAGACCTTGCTATTATATTGAACACAAGTTCAACAGGTTCATATAGGTATCCGGTTGTGAACCACATCTGAAGCTCGAAATAGGTTATATTTTCTTCTGTGCTAGAAAATGTATTGCTATAAATGTGCAACAGCAATTGTGTTGGAGTATTTCCTCTTGTTCATGCTTTTGGAAAACATTGCTGCTGACATTTTACTTGTCTTTATTGTGGTTACAATTCATTTTGTGTTCACTAGACTAGGTTTTTGATTTTAAAATAAATCTTTTAAATGTATTCCTCATTTTTTTGTGTTCTTGAGTGCGTTAATCCTTAATGAAAGGGTGTTTGTGTTTCCACTAACTATCCCTGTAATGTCTCGTAGTATTGATTGTTACCTGAAACACATCTCACACAAATATTGCTCAATGAGTTCTGGTTTTATGTCTCGTATTGACACATTGACTAAGACCTTAGTGTCAAGGAGTCTAGAAACTTAACTCTGCAGTTTTAGAACAATTAGAAAACATATTAGAAGTAGAGAATGAGAGTTCTTCAAAGTAGACTAAAAGGTTTCTTGAAGACTTTAATAGGAGTCTTAAAAGGTGTGGGGGTTTTCAACACAGAATTGTGTTAAAACTCAATGCTGTAACAGTTGTACATAAGGTATGTAAATGGTCTTTGAGGTTGAAGGAGGAATTACGCAACAAATTAAAGAAATTGGGATAACTTAGTGTCATATAGCCCATAAAAAGCTCAGAGTGGTTGGCGCCTGTGGTTTTGGCATTCAGATCAGAAAAATCACTGAGGTTGTGTGTTGACTTGAGTGAATTTTGACTGCAAAACACTACCTAATATACCACAAATGTAGTGCTCATTAAAGGAAGTTGAGTTTTTCACATGAATTGATATGTCGTCTGATTACCACCAGATTGAGATATGCGACAAATCAAAACACCTTGCGTCTTTTGTCACTATTGAGGGTGCATACAGATAAAGACGAATGCTAGACATATGCCTTTTGGGTTAGTCTCTGCGTCTTCTGTTTTCCAGGGAGCCATAAGAGGTTTATTTAGGAATATGTGCTGTATTTTCAGGATGATATCCTGGTGTGTAGAAACAGTGTTAACAAACACAATGAGATACTGGGAGGAAGGATGAACATTTTCTGTGATCATGTGATAACTTTTCAGAAGCTAAAGTCAAGTTTGCTTTTGCTGGGTTTGATTATTTAGGACCCAATGTCTCTGGGAGGGGTGTGGAGCCAAAGTAAATAATTAAGAAAGCTGGGGGGACGTGGCTGGACCGCCTAAGATGGCGAACCAGAGTTGAAACTGCTCTGTGCCGCTCGCCATTGATCCTATTCAATCTTTCCCTCAGGGAGCCCATCGATCCGTCTCTGGCTTTCGGCAGACATTGTGCGAGGCTGACGGTGCCCCGGGGAGCCAGGACGGTGGCTTGCAGCCCCACAGAACAGCGTAAAACGTGTTGCTGGTGTTGCACCTGCACTGAAGCCAGGGAGAGGCTACAGGAGATGCATGCAGTTGCGCACCGTGCAGCCCAAAGGAATTGTTGGCTACAACGGGGGATCCTTCACCCATCTGGAGTGTGTTATCCCCGCTTGGGGAACAGCAGTGATCTCGCTGCGATTAAAGCAGGAGAAGCAGGAGGTAAGGCATGGCTGTGATTGATTGACAGCGCCCGATCATAGGAAGCCACACTGCCTTACAGCGGCAGCTTCTGAAGAGCCTGTGAGTGTACCTGACCAGTGAGGAGCCCGTCGGGGGAGATGGACTGAGGCTGCTGAACTTGCCCCCATTGGGCTTAAAGGAACGCAGTGGGGGGCGGGCCGATGAGTGGATGTGGTGCTCCAGAGGTGAAATGACTCACCTGGCCCGCCTTGAGGTACCAGCCTAAGCGCCATGATTCTGACTGCCCGGATCCTGACCCTGTGGAGCGGGGACGCTGTGATTGCCTTGACTGCATGCCTGCCTGTACTGAGGACGCCTGTTTGACCTATACAACTGCCGCCTGGATGGATAGAGTGGTGAAAAGGGGTCCCAGATTGACGGGCAAATGGCACACCGGAGACCTGTGAGTGGTGGTGGTGTGCCCCCATCACCCGCTAGTTCACCTTGTAGGATGTCGCTTGGGGACCCTCAGGGAGCTCTTCACTGCTTGTGCCGCCTCTGAGACCCTACACACGGGCAGCGGGCAGGTGAGTTGGAGCAGTGTGTTTTTTTTAGATTGCCCCCAGACAGGAATCCACTGGCCAGGATGACCAGGGACAAGCACCTCCTGGCTAAACAGACCACACTCAACAAGTTCGCCCATTCGGGAGTATAGTGATTGTGGCTCCGCCGGTGGGGGTAGGCTGTTCAGGGCAGTGGCCCCAGTGACACCAGGACAGACACTTCCAGAATCTTGGTGGCAATAGATCAATCAAGAGACGCGCTGGAGGCCGAAATTGGAGCAGTGGGAACGGATGTGATGCTTTTGCACCAGGACCTTTGCCAAGCTGTGGACAGGATTTCTGAGGCAGAGGTGAGAGTATCGGGAGTGGAGGACATGGTGGGAGATATGAAAAAGACTATTCTGCGTCTCACGACGAACGCCAGAGAACTCGCCGCTAGAGTGGAGGACATAGAAGGCAGGGTGTGTTGAAATAGCCTCAGATTTGTGGGGTTTCCAGAGGGATGAGACGGGACCTCCCCGGAGGGGTTCCTGGATCGCTGGTTGAGATCCCTGATACCGGTGGAATCCTTGTCTCCTGTGTCATCATTGAGAGGGCGCACAGAGCTTTAGTACAGAGACCACCGCTTGGTGCGGCTCCCAGACCCATGATTGCAAGTTTCCTGAACTACTCAGACAGGGATGCTATTCTGCGATATGCTCGCTCCCAGGAGGCTGTTCTCTACCAGTCGCACAAAATAATGATTTTCTTTGACTATACTACACTTGTGCAGCAACAGCTGAAATCTTTTGTGGAGGCCAGAAGAAAACTCCGGGACCTCAACATCCGTACATGCTGCTCTACCCGGTGAAGCTAAAGGTGATTTACAAGGACCATATGCTCTTTTTTTAATCCCCGGAGGTGTTTCACTGGATGGAGCAAAGATTGGCCTTTAAGCCTCACACTCCCCGCTGGTGGAGGCTTCCCCATGCAGGTCTCACACTCAACGCTGCAGAAGAAATCGCTCACGCTCTTCCTGGTGCAATAAAAGAGCTGTGATGAGACCCGCGCAGGACAGTGGGCCTCAGGATCGGACATCGGGAACACGGGTGAGTAGTTGCACTTTATAAGATTACTGATTGATTGATTGAGGAGGCTAGCAGGAGGCGCAACCCTGCGAAGCTACGGGACAGTGGTTAACCTTGACTCATGACTGGGACCTCATGAGAGCTTGTGGACTGGAGTTTCTCGATAACCTTTGTGGCCCATAGCAACTTCCTCGGATGGCGATGGGTTTACACATTGACCAGCTAGGGGCGAGATGGCAGTGGAGGCAATGGTCATGGAACAGAGTCGAGGCTTCCCCCAGCCAGACAATTTTTTTACTGTTTTACAGACAGTTGGAGATATAACCTCCACGTTGGGTATCACAGGTTAACAACATAGTATTGGGGAGGAATTTGATTGGGGAGACGCTCCTCCCGAAGCCCCGTTGGTACTGGGAGAGGGCTAGTCCAGCGACAGATACTTCAGGTTCACGAAGTTTGGGGTGGGCAGGTTTGGTAAATTATGGCTTATGTTTGCATGGTTTACAATTGGCGCTGTCGATGACCCTTCTGCTGGTGTCCCCTGCTCCTTGGTGACTGGCAAGCTCCTACCCGAGGACTAAGGGCAGTGCAGGATCCTCAGGAGACCTAACTAGTCTGGTCTCCTGGAATGTGAACAGCTTATTGGACAGGATTAAGCGGACATGCGCTATGTAAAACAATTACAGGCAGATATCCTGTTCCTCCAGGAGACGGCCCTATTGGGAAATAAAACCCTTTACTAAATCATATGTTATAATTAAATGTATATGTGAAATACAATATTAAATATATTCACAATATGTTTACATGACAGACTGAGTTCTTACTTTTGGTGGCTCAAGATTGGCATTTCATGCAATATGAATATGAATGTATAGGAAGTACACCTATGTAAAACAACAGAGTAGGCAGTTTGTCTGTTGTTTTTGAGTTCCAGATCCTGGGTGCATAGATGGAAAAGTCTGCAGTCTGATGGTGGCCTGCCTGCAGGTGTGCCAAGATCTTTACAATCATATGAATGTCATAATAGGGTCAAGCTCATCCTAAGGCGTAGAATGCCTTCTAATCATATGCTGTGTTACGAATTTTATGAAAACCTGACAATGAATACAGCGACGTAACATAAGAAGACAAACAAAAGCCTGTAATCTACTTTTTTGAGTTATATTGTTCCTACAGGGTGCACCTGTAAGCCGCTCTAAGGCTCACCCAAAAATATAGGTATAATGACTTTATAGCGCATACCACAACCGAACAGCCTGTAATATGCTTAAATAGTAGGCATTGCACAACTTAATGGTGCTCAAATTAACATCGATCTGAAGGAACCCAACAGGTACATATAGACCTTTACAATACTGCTTAATAAATACTCATCGGACCGTGTGACACTATGAAGGTGGGGCAACTCTTTGTAGCATCAGTTCTTGCAGGGGTGAAAGAAGGTGAAGTACCAGGCTCATGTGACACAAATTCCGATCCAACCGCCACTTTCACCTTCGATGGGGAATATTTAATTTGCTGGGTACCGAGAGAGTAATGTGGTTTGCATCAAGGGGTCTGTTCGACTGCTATCACGTAAAGAGTATACTCCTCACAGCACACCTTAATACTGCAGTCTCAAAAGCAGTAAATGGATCATTGCACCCACAGCAACTGATCTGAATAGGCCAACTAATTCTACTTATCACACTCCTCGGTCTTATTGAAAAAGCCTTAATGTTGAAGTGTTCATTTATTTTAAATGGTTAAGTAATCAGTGCAAAATCAAGGTTGAATTTAAATGTGTGATGATGTATACCTGGATATGGTAATTCTTCACTACGTGCCTAGCCCCTAGAAGGGCATTATTTGCACCATAAGCCGGACAAATTAAGTACCTTTGGTAATGCTTTTTCTGGAGGATACTCTAACTGCAGATTCCTAGCCTTACTCCAGTATTGGAACTTTAAAAGATTCACATGCTTGAATCATTCCCCGTCATCGAGATGGGAGTCCCCGGTATATAAAAATAGCAATGCAAAGCTATTACAAACTAGAAACCAGGCCTAGGCCCATTCCAGTTTTGTAACATATCCACCTCTTTTTGTAAAAGAGACCAAATAAAATCAACAACCAATCAGATCAGCCTCACCCTCTAGAACTCTCCTGAGAGAACCTCAGACCTTCAGATTTTCTACCGCACGTTGTGCTAGGGAGTCTTCACTGAGCTCGGCTCAGTTATTCTTTATTCTACTACTCTTGAGAGAATTTTTCAACTTTATATTTTCCAGACTACTCTACAATCTTGGTCTGTTCTCTATTCATCATGGCAGACAAGGAGAAAAAAGGCCTTTTTAGAGCTTGTGCCACCTGCTCTAAAAAGAGGCTTTTTGTGGATGACCCTCATAAGGATTGTATATACTGCTTGTATCCTGACCACAAAGCCAAGGATTGCAAGGTATGTCGTACCTTTTCACCTAAAACCTCGAGGGATCGTGATGGACGTCTCCTTACCTGGCTCCAGAAGTTAAAATCCAGGAGAGAACCAGTCTCTAGTGACGACAGTGATGAGGCCTCATCTGCTTCGTCTTCTAGACGAATCAGTAAAAAGGGGAAGATCTGACCCTACTATTAGTCTCCCGACACACCTAGGGGGTAACATCCTCGATCCAATCTGCTCTAATTTTCCCATCTCGGCAGATGATCCCCTCCCGGTACCTTGGTCTGACCACTTCCTGATGTATTTTTCCTGGGTGGCAGATATCGCCGACCCCCCGCTTCGAACCAACCGCAAACCGGCCTTTAGCAAGATTGATCCGCTTGGGTTTAGCCAGGCCTTGGCGGCCTCCAGGCCTGTTCTCGCTAAGGACCTTGAAGGGGGTCTTGCCGGCTTTACTACCTGGATTTCAAATACAATGGATTCTATATCCCCTGCCTCCCACCATAGGCTTTCCAGGGAGTCGCCATCGAAACCATGGTTCACGCTTGACCTGAAAGCACCAAAACAGAAGTGTAAGAAATTAGAGCGAGACTGGTGGCGTAGGGAATTCTGTCCTTTGGCAAAGCATATGCTCAGGAAAAAACAAAAAATTTATTATTCTGCTATAACCCATGCTAAAAGCCTTTACTATTCGGCCCGCATCAACCTTGCCAGGAACAATACCAAGGAAATCTTCTCCATCATCCAGAGTTTCCTGGCTCCCAAAGCCCAATTGAGTACTCTTCCATCCTCAGACTCTTGGTGCGAAAATCTTTCAAGTTATTTTGCGGACAAAATTCGTACTATCCAGGCCTCTTTTACCTCCTGCAGCAGGGTTACAGCTGGGCCCCTGCTTTCTGGGGCTCCACCTGCTATCCCCACTTACTCCCTGACTGCCTTCACGCCCATCAACCTGTCCTGCTCACTGAGAATTCTTAAGAGCTTGAAATCAGGCTCTCCCTCGGACCCCTGCGCAGCCAGACTTCTGGCAGCCGTTGCAGAGACTGTTAACCCAGAAATTAACAGCCTCATTAATATGTCCCTTCAGGAGGCTCTTGTCCCGGCAGTCTGGAAGCAGACCAAGATTCTACCCTTACTGAAAAAGCCATCTCTTGACCCCCTGAGCCCAGTGAATTACCGTCCCATCTCCCTTTTGCCTAGTGTGGAAAAAGTGTGTGAAAAGGTGGTGACTAAACGGCTTACAGAGTTCATCGAAAGCTCAGGCCTTTTTCATCAGGCCCAATCAGGGTTCAGGGCTTCCTATAGTACTGAGTCAGCCCTGGTGGAAATCTCTGAGGCCATCCGGGAGTGTCTGGACGCCGGCGGGAGGGCAGCATTGATTTTGCTTGACCTGTCGGCGGCGTTCGACACTGTTCTGCACTTGCTGCTGCTCACTCGACTTGCTGAGATTGGTGTATCCGGCACTGCTTGGCGCTGGCTTAAGTCCTTTTTGGAGGGACGGATGCAACAGGTATGGCTCCTCCCAGTCTTCATCTCCTCAGATAGTGGCTACAGGTGTCCCACAGGGGTCCTCCCTTAGCCCCCTTCTTTTTAACATTTACGTTACCCCCTTGGTCCAATTAGCGGAGGACTTGGGGGCAAAAATTATTGCCTACGCTGATGACACCCAGCTCCTGTTCACATGGGGGAAAAATGAGGGCTCCATCTCCTCCGCAAAAAATTGTTTGACCACAGTCTTTCACTGGCTGGCCTCTGCTCAACTTAAGTGTAATGAAGAGAAGTCAGAAATACTCCTTTATGGAAAGTTTCCCCCTCAGTTCAGAGAAACACTCTGGCCATCTGAGTTCGCTATGCCAGCCTCTACGGGGAAACCCGCTAAGAATCTGGGGGTTTGGTTTGAGGAGAACCTTTCGTTCTCAACTCAGATCAAGAAGCTTGCAGGTAATTGTTTTGGGCTACTTAAAACCCTCAGGAAATTTCTTCCACTTCTCCCGAGGGCTGCTAAAGAAACGGTCACCCGTGCCCTTATCTTATCCCGGTTAGACTATGCTAATGCCCTGGCTATCTGCTTAATAAGCTACAGGTAGTTCAAAATGCTGCGGCCAGGCTTCTCCTCAACAACCCCATTAGAAGCAGCGTGAGACAACATCTGCGCACACTACACTGGCTTCCCGTTGCAGAACGGGTCAAATTTAAATCCTTAGTCATTGCTCATCGCGACCTTCATGGCTCAGGCCCTATCTATCTACGAAAGCGGTTCTCTTTTTAAACTCCCTCGAGACAACTGCGCTCCACTTCACAACTCCTGGCCCAGGTTCCCAGATTCAAACGGCAAAGGATGGGTGGCAGCTCCATTGCCTTGAAAGCTACCCTGGCCTGGAATTCATTGCCCTTTACTCTTCGTAGCATTCAGGACCCCACTCTTTTCAAGAAAAACCTGAAAACATTTCTTTTTGTCTAAACGGACTCCCCCTACTCCTCAAGGTTCGCGCCGGGACACTCTTCGGAGTATCTGTGCGTGCTATAAATATACATAACATAACTTCTTCAAAGGAGCGCCCTCAAAAAGCCTCTAAAGAGACCTCCCATGGGTCTGACAGGCTCAGTCCAACTAAATCTCCTCACCGAGGTGAAAAGGAGAGGAAAAGCCTTAAAACAGGAGAAAGTGGAGTGAGGAAGTCGAGCTCTGTTCCTCCTTCTTGCCCTCCTGAAGGAAGAAAAATGTTCAAGAAACCCTCCTCTGTTCCTCTTGAGGAAAAACAGGCAAAGAAATTACCACCGTCGACGACACACGAAGAAACCGTCATCAACATCGTCGACGCGGAGTGACAAGGGCCAGTCTCCTCAGCTTACAACAGTTCCGACGACGGTATCGTCGTCGAGAGCTTCTCTGGCATCGACGACCACGGTTCCGCCTCGATTGACGAAGGAGGCGACGACGGAGGCTATGACAGCAGTGTCGACGAAGCTATTGTCGTTGACAGCGTCGACGAAGATGACGGTGGCGACAAGAACTACGACGACGGCTATGGTGTTGATGGTAATGACGGTATCGACGACAGCACCGTCGATGGCAATATCGACACCGTCGGGAGTGAAAATTTCCAGAGAAAAGGTCAGGAAGCGTCAGGTAACTCCTGAGCTCACTTCTCCTAGCAAGGTGACCCCCCTTCTACCTTCTCACCTCCTAGAAGAGGAAGATTCAGACGACGAAGGACCTTTCGGTTATGCCCATAGCCCTTCAGAGCTGCACGTCAAGTGCCAGGAGGACAATTCGGAAGAAGGATATGAAGGAGCAGGACTATGATCCTCCCCAGGACTACCATGGGGAATATCAAGAGGAGGTAGTCTGTATGCCGTCCTCTTTGATTTCTGACTTGCAATATATGCTGTTGGACTACAAGAGAAGGTTTTTTTAAAAACATTTGTAAAGCGCATGGTTACCAAAGGCATCCCAGCGCTAGAGGCCGAAGTTCATGAACTATATATCAGTTTATGGAAACAGGAAGGTTTTTATACGTTTCCGGAAGACCAGATGGTTAGTTTCACACCGAATGGCAAGGGGGAGGGAGTTCCATAGCCTTGCAGCGTTATATGAAAAAAGGCGACCCCCTGTACGTGCTTTCCTGATTCTAGATACAGCTGCCAACTGTTTATTGCATGATCACAGGGTTCTCTCAGGATGGTAAGAGGAAATGAGGGAGCGTGTGATAGGTGGGCCAGAACCTAACAGTACTTTGTGTGAAATGCAGAGAGCCTTGAACTGCACTCTCTGCTGAATGGGCAGCCAGTGAAGGGCGGCCAGGGCAGCCCCTGCTGACTGTCGGCTGGAAATATTCAAAAGTTGTCGCGCCGCACAGTTCTGTACAATTTGCAGTTTCTTAACCGTGGAGCAAGGTGCTCCTAAGTATAGGGCATTGGCGTAGTCGAGCCTAGAAAGAATAAGGGACTGGACCACCACTTTCCTTGCAGAGAAAGGGAGAGGAATGATTTTCTGTGTCATCCTCATCAGCCCAAAGCAGCTGCCAGCAACCTTCCTTGCTTGCTCCCCAAAATCAAGGTTACGATCTAACCAAACCCCCAAACTCTTGATATAATCTTTGGGGGATGGGGGAGGGCCGAAGCAACTCGGCCAAGATGATATTATATTGGGTACAGAAGGTTTACCCAGAAACATCAGCTCCGTTTTAGATCCGTTCAACTTCAAGAATGAGCCCTCCATCCATGCTGAGACCTCTCGAAGACACATGGCCCACTCCGAGGCAGTGTTGTTGAGCTGATTAAAAGAGACAATCAGCTGTGTATCGTCGGCATATGTGATGATTTGGATGCCGAAAGGCTCCACAACACCTGCCAAGGGGCTCATGTACACATTAAAAAGCGTGGGGGACAGGGAGGATCCCTGAGGAACCCCACATCGGAGTGGCAGAGGGTCAGAGATGCAGTCTTCATGGAACACTTGAAATGACCGGTCGTCCAGAAAGGAGTGGATCCATTTAAGGGCCAGATCAGTCACTCCTACATCTTTAAGCCTCTGGATGAGCAGCTGATGATTGACTGTGTCGAAGGCTGCGCTCAGATCTAAAAAAGCACAATGGCAGCGCAGCCCCCATTGTCTAGGATTTTCCTAGTTGCCTCAACCACAGCTAAAAGGGCGGTTTCTGTGCCCTGTTGGGGTCTGAACCCAGTTTGAGACGGGTGAAGACAGTTATTGCTTTCCAAAAACGCGGACAGAGCACTATTCACGTGTTTTTCAGCAATTTTGCTGATCCCTGGCAATAGTGAAATGGGACGATAGTTCCCTGACATCTCAGGGTCCAAGTTCGGTTTTTTCAGCAAAGCTTTAACCATTGCTTGCCTCCAAGGGGGAGGGACTATGCCTGTCCGAAATGTAGCATTAATCATATCTAGGATAACAGTAGACACTGTATCAAAAATTCGATTTAAAATGAGGGGGAACCTGACTTCAACTGGCCAAGGATACCTTGCAGGGCAGATTGATCCAGGAGAGGAATTTCAGCTAAAATACGATTATCAATGCCTCCTTTGTTGTTGATTAGGGGGACATTGATTAAAGCTGTGGTCTGGTGAAATGAGGTATAAATATCTTGGATTTTATTGAAGAAAAAAGTAGCTAATTGGTTGCAACGAGATGACATATCATCGCAAGGAATAGGTAGGGGAGGGGGTTTAATAAGAGATTTCACTATGCGAAATATTTCGCGAGAAGAATTGGGGGCTGAAAGTATTTGGTTTTCGTAGTAAAGGGACTGTGCACACTTAATTTCTTCCTTATACCTTTTAATATCCTCCCTATAAATCATTTTATTAGTAATGGAGTAATCTTTTCTC
Organism: Calotriton arnoldi; assembly: GCA_963921515.1. Classification (NCBI taxonomy): domain Eukaryota; kingdom Metazoa; phylum Chordata; class Amphibia; order Caudata; family Salamandridae; genus Calotriton; species Calotriton arnoldi. The sequence continues at coordinate 167,075 of CAWUFW010004471.1, read as the reverse complement.
CATTTGCTTTCGGACCGTTTACAAGCCTGCTTAAGTTTACGCAGTTTGGGGGTATACCAAGCTGTTCTATTTGCGCCACTTTTATACTTAATTTGTTTCTTTGGGAGCACCATGTCTAAAGAAGAGATCAGCCATTTTTCAAAGTTGTGACTTGCATTAATCGGATTGGACTCTGGTGCTGGTCTAGTGTCATTGAGTATTGATACCCATCGTTCTACTGGGAGTTGTGACCATAAGCGGAACAGTTTGGTAGATGTTACCGCTAATCTGCTACTAGCTTGATGGGTCCAAGAAAAAGGAATAAGGGAGTGATCTGTCCAAGGAAGCGACATAGGATTTCCAACCTGAAGATCTGTGGCGTTAGTAAAAATAGGGTCAAGTAAATGACCCTGGGAGTGGGTGTGGCCTCTCACTTTCTGGGAAAATTGGAGGGCTTCCATACTATCCAATAGGTCACGTGTGGCTGGTAAAGAGTAGTCATCAAAATGCATGTTAAAATCTCCCAGGAGGGAAAAGTTGGACAGGGGGCTAGCTAAGTTGGCTGTGATCTCGGGAGGTCATTGCAAAATTTGCCCAATGTCCCCGGAGGGCGATAAATTAAAATCCCAGAAAAGGTGCAGGTGTGGGAAAAGCCGATGGAAAAGAGCAGACTCTCACAGTCGGGTATAGGATTCCCTGACACACGGCAGTTAAATCCAGTTTTATAAACGATGGCTATGCCACCTCCTCTGTTGTATTCTCTATCATGTCTTTGAATAGTGTACCCAGAGGGGAGGGCTTGCGTAAGGGTCGGGTCTGACTCACTCGTTAGCCATGTTTCTGTTAGAAACAGAACATCTGGACTCTCCTCCTCTAACAGTAATCGAATTTCAATGGCATGTCTGGGTATTGAGCGACAATTAAGCAGAAGCATGTTAAAAACAGTAGCTGGAGTCGAGGTTGTGTGCTCATTGAGGGCGGGACGGAATTGAAAGGGGCAGTGCATACATTGAATTGTCTTCCCATCAGGGCACATACGATGGATACAAATACTCCTTACCGTCCCTCTATACTGCTGGAGCTGATCAGTGGTATAAATGATCGACGCCCTCGCGCAACCAGCCGGGGTTCTGGGACCAGTCGGGCGCAGACAGGCTTGCCTTAGGCGCCCCCGCTGCGCGCGTCCGCTGCGCGGTCGCGTCATCAGCCCCTTTTGTAGCTGGGCGTGCGTGTTGGCATCAGCGTCTAAACACTCGACTGCTGACCTCAAAATGCTTTTCAAGATGAAAAAGCAGCCCCGGAGCTTTAACACAGCTCCCGCGATTGTAAAATGCTAAAGTGCAGCGTGCAATCACAAAATTTAAAAGCCCCCCCGAGTTTTCAACAATTTTAAAACAATTACAATTTAGATTCAGTGTAGCAGCAATCTCTGTCCAACTCCATCTTCGATTCCGGAACAGGGGTCAGTTCACCCTCAGAGCCGTCCACCCCTCGGGTGCTGCCGCCACCACCGCTGCAAATAGTAGAAGGTCCTCCACCAACACCACCTTTTATCCAACACCAAGATACCTCGGATGATGATCAGGGGGAAACGGACCTTCCAGACTCGCATAGGGAGTGGGATGATTATATTATCCCCACCCCTTCTTCCCCTGTTCCTGTGGATTCTCCACCAGGGGACATGGGTGGCTTCCACAATCTGTTGGACAGGGCGGCCAAGAGGTTTGATCTGCCGATGCCTTCTTCACAGACGGAATGTTTCTTATATGACTTTAAGGAGCCCTTTAAGAAGACGGTGCAGGCCATTCCCATTGTCAATCATGTATGGGAGGAGGCTCTTAAAGTCATGAAGACCCCGGCCACGGTGGTCCCGGTGCTTCCATGACTAGAGAAAAAATATAAAGCCCCAGAGGATAGCCCGGCTTGCCTGGTGAGTCATCCGAAACCAGACTCAGTTATATCGCAGGCAGCACAACGGAAGTCAAAGAATCCGGCAGCTCCTCTCACTACGCCTCCGGACAAAGAAGGCAGACGCCTGGACAATGCAGGCAAGAAATTTTCCTCTATGTCAGGTTTACTGGTCAAAGCGGCTAACGCTTTAGCTATTCTGGGCCGCTACGACCGGCAGATGTGGTGTGATTTGTCTCCTTACCTCGACCAACTGCCTGAGGACAGTAAGACCGAAGCAAAAAAGATCCTCCAAGAAGGGGAGAGGGCCTCTTCGGAGGTCATTGATTGTGCAATGGACATTGCTACAACAGCTTTTCGATCCCTGGCTGGAGCAGCGGTCCTACGTCGCCAGGGTTGGCTTCGAGCAACCTCGTTCAGACCTGAGGTCCAAAACAAAATACTGGATCTTCCATTCGATGGAGAAGCTCTCTTCGGAAAGCATGTGGATGACGCTCTCCAAGACATAAAAAAGGACAGACACGCAGAAGTCGTTGGGGACGCTTCAATACCGCAAAGTGTCGTGGGACACTTTCAAAACCTTTGATGAAAATGCCATTCTTAATATCTTAACAACACTTAAACCGTCAAACCACTTCTGCGAACCTCTACCAGCTAACATCTTCAATGAGATTAAAACCTCTTTACTCCCTCTCTGGACTAAGATAGTGAATGCTTCACTACTCCAAGGGGCTTTACCAGACTGCCTAAAATCAGGACAGGTAACCCCCATTTTAAAAAAACCCACAGCGGATCATACGAACCCCGATAACTTCCGTCCCATCTCCACCATTCCCTCTCTGGCAAAGCTCCTTGAGAAATGCGTACATACCCAGCTATGCAATCACATTGATCAGTTCCATCTTATTGACCAATTCCAATCTGGTTTCCGTCCGGGTCACAGCACGGAAACAGTCCTTACCCACATAGTTGATGACGCACTTAAAATGCTAGATCAGAACAAATCTTGCCTCCTAATCCTCCTAGACCTATCCTCAGCCTTCGACACGGTCAAACAGGACAGCCTCCTTGAATTACTTGAACACAGAATGGGATTATCAGGGGTTGTCCTAAATTGGTTTGCCTCATTTCTACACAACAGAACTCAAAGAATTAAGATTAACCAATCCTTGTCCACTACCACTCCTGTCACTTTAGGGGTCCGCCAGGGGTCCACCTTATCACCTACTCTCTTTAACCTGTTCATGGAGCCTCTAACTGAAATTCTGAAATTTTCCAATGTACAATACCACATGTATGCAGACGACACCCAACTAAACCTTAAAATTTCCTCCCCTGAGGATATCTGTCTACAAAAACACAACTCTCCAAAAAACCCAAAACTGGCTAACCAGAAACCACCTTAAACTCAACTCGCTCAAACACGGAATTCCTCTTAATTGCCCCACCAAAAAGATCCCTCGACATCGAAGATTGGATGAAACACCTAACAGTTTTCAACTGCATTCCACACATTATAGATTCCACAAGATCACTAGGAATTACACTGGACAAGAATCTCAACATGCAAGAGCACATCAGCTCAGCCACCAGAGGAGCAAAATCTCAAATGAGTATTCTAAGAAAAATAAAACCCTTCCTCCCCTGCAACGACCTTAAATCAGGGGTGCAAGCGCTAGTTATCCCCAGATTAGAATATGGGAGTGCTACCCTATGTGGTCTGCCAAGATCCAAGTTGGCTCCACTAAGGGCATCCCTTAACTCTGCTGCAAGGCTTATCACTGGATCGAAAAGGTACAGCCACATCACTCCAGATCTGAAGGCACTAAACTGGCTCCCTTATGAGGCAAGGATTCAGATGAAAATTGCTTGCATGACCCACAAAGCCCTACACTTCAATACACCGAAGTACCTAGCTGACAAACTGGAACTGTACCGGCGGTGGCAGATCATCTAGAAGCACCAGCACTTTACTGTTGAAACCTCAAAATTTCGAAAAAGAAAACCTACAACCGAGCCTTCTCCGGATTGGCCCCTAGAATCTGAAACTCCCTGCCCCCTGAAATCAGACTGATCCCTTCAACCACTTCATTCAAAAAAGAAGTCAAACTGCTTTTAATGAACAAATCTCTACCCTGAACCCCCAAACTCATTCTCTGGATACTGATCTGACCAGCTGTTCTCCAACCAGGGCTTGCACGCCGTCTAAGTACTGGTTTATAACTCACTGTCCCACTCCTGATTGCAACGGACATAGTCATTGTTATGTTTCTTGGTTATCTATTTTCTACTTATTTAACTAATCTGTAAAGCGCTCCGATACCCTCTAGGGTCAAGTTCGCGCTATATAAAACTTTATAAATAAATACAAATAAATATAGTTCCTTTTCGAGGCGCAAGGGGTAGAGGGCTTCCTTCGTACAGAGGAGGATACCAACAATATAGATACTCCTCTTATACACCTGCCGCGCAGTCTTATCGTCCGCAGTACAAACAGCGACAAGGTCAATCTGCAGCCTATTTAAAATGGGCGCCCAGAGGCAGAGCGGGACGTCAGGGGAAGGATTCTTGAAGACATCAATAGTGGCTTGCAGGCTCTGACTACTGTCCCTTCCCAAAACCATACACCTGTAGGGGGAAGGATTTCTTTGTGCTTCCAAAATTGGCAACTAATAACAACAGATCGATGGGTGCTTAACATATTTCAATCTGGCCATACTTTGGAATTTGTTCATCCTTCTCCTAACACCCCTCTTCACAGTCACATGACAAAACATCTATGTCTCCTGCGCCTAGAAGTCCCAAAAATGTTACAGAAGGGGGCAATTGAACCGGTCCCGTTATCTCAAAGAGGAAAGGGATTCTACTCCCGGTTCATTCTGGTTCGAAAGACTGTCGAAAAGCGGCGCACCATCCTAGATCTGAGGGAGCTCAATACCCATCTCATCAAGCAGTCGTTTCGAATGGTCTCCTTATAGGACATACTTCGACTCCTAAATGCGGGAGATTTCATGGCCACTTTAGACCTAGAGGACGCCTATTTTCATGTCCCCATTCATCCACCGCACAGGAAGTTCCTTCGCTTTACAGTAGCCAAGAGCCACTTTCAATTCAAAGTCCTCCCCTTCAGATCGGCACCAAGAATCTTTACGAACATTCTGGCTCCGGTAGCGGCCTTCCTAAGAAGACAACAGCACCAAGTGTTTCCCTACCTAGACGACTGGTTGATAAAAGCCCCTTCCAAAGCAACAGCCAGGAATTCGGTGACGGCCTGTACAACGCTGTTCAAAGGTCTAGGTCTTACCCTCAACAGGGAAAGGTCAAACTTGCGTCCTTCCAAGAACGCCATGTTTCTGGGAGCCATATTGGACACGTCCCTAAACAAAGCATTTCCATCACTAGAAAGACAAGCCAAGCTGATGTCAATGGCTCGTCTGCTTCTAAAAAGAAGGTCACTTTCAGATCGCCTCTACAAGTCCTTTCTGGGATCCATTTCGTCCTGCATTCCTCTGATACCCCACTGCAGGCTACGGATGCGTCCTCTTCAGGAGCAACTGGACTTACAGTGACGTCAGGTGGAAGGATATTTCGAAGACATGATCACTGTAACTTCACCGATGAGACAAGCTGCTTCATGGTGGATCCACAAAGCAAACATTTCACAGGGTCTCTCTTTTCTGGTCACCCCAGCACCTCAGATAATTACAACAGATGCATCTCTAGAGGGTTGGGGAGCGGTCTTGCAGGACCTCCAAATCAGTGGTCAATGATAACTTCGTCATCGTCTTCTACACATCAATCTGCTGGAGCTAAGAACGATTTGCCTAGCCCTACAGGCTTTTCTCCCGAGAATCAGAAATTCATCGGTTCTGATCAGAACGGACAATACCACGGCCATGCATTACGTCAACAAACAGGGCGGCACGAGATCCCGTCTGTTGTCTGTGGAAGCTCAAAGTATCTGGGAATGGGCGATCCTACATGGGGTTTCGCTGAAAGCCGAGCATCTTCCAGGGAGTCTCAACGAGACAGCAGATACACTAAGCAGACTAAAGTCAGTTTGCCACAAAAGGGAGATGGATCAGAGGACACTGGACGACATCTTCCGGCTATGGGGCACACCGTCCATAGATCTGTTTGCGACACCGGAGAACAAGAAATGCCGGTACTTTGCAAGCTGGCTTCACCATCCGGGATCCTGGGGGAATGCGTTTTCGATGGCATGGTCAGGCGCCTTTATCTACGCTTTTCCCCCCATCCCTCTTCTCCCGAGACTTCTCAGGGAGATGAAAACGGAACCCTGCAAAATTATCCTCATAGCACCGCCCTGGCCTCGCCAGTACTGGTACACTGAGCTTCTTCTTCTGTCGGTGGAAAAACAGATTCCCTTGGATCCTATCCCATCATTGATGACGATGTCCCAGGGCCAAGTTCTGCATCCGGATCCCAAATCCCTTCAATTATCGGCATTGCTCCTGAGCACAGAGAGTTTCTTGACCTGAATCTGTCCACGGAGTGTAGAGACATCCTTTCCCAGGCTCGTGCTCAGAGTACGAACAAGACATACCGAATGAAGTGGAAAAGGTTCGGTCTCTGGTGCCAAAAGTCAGGGGTTTACCCTTTCTCTTCCTCGGCTCAGGAGATTCTTTCATACATCCTTTCCTTGGCCAAGGCTGGTTTAGCTCACGCATCCATCAAAGTTCACCTTGCAGCCATCTCTCGTTTCAGAAGAATGTCTTCAGGCCCTTCTCTATGGTCAGCATGGATAATAAAACAATTCATGAAGGGTCTCTTTCGGATTTTTCCTCCGATCAAACCTCCTCCCCCACTCTGGCACCTTAATGTGGTTTTGGCTCAGCTCATGAAACATCCTTTCGAGCCTATCCATAAAGCCGAGTTAAAATTGCTTTCATGGAAGGTGGCTCTTCTTTTGGCACTAATATCTGCAAGAAGGGTTAGCGAATTGCAGGCGCTCACTATTCAGGAGCCTTTTCTTCAGTTAAAAAATGATAGTGGTTCTTCGTACTAACCCCAAATTCATCCCTAAGGTGCCTTCGGACTTTCATCTGAATGAGCCTTTGGTTCTTAAGACTTTTTTCCCTCAACCTATTACACCGGCTGAGAAATCACTTCATTCTTTGGACATTCAACGTGGTTTAAAATTCTACCTCCAAAGAACTAAACACTTTAGAAAGTCACCTCAGCTCTTTGAGGCTTTTAGTGCCCCTCGTAAGGGTTTTCCCCTGTCTAAGCAAGGCATTGCACGTTGGATTTCCAGTTCTATCAAGTACTGTCATCAATTGGCTGGGAAACCCCTCCAAGGAAAGGTGCGTGCTCACTCTACGAGGGCAGTCTCTTCATCTACGGCCCTCTTTGCGGGTGTACCTATCCGGGATATCTGCAGAGCGGCTACCTGGAAGAGCATCCATACTTTTACCAGACATTACTGCTTGGATTCTTCGACGCGCAGTGATACTGCAGTGGGCCAAGCAGTCCTGAGGAACCTGTTTCAGTAGCGGTGAGCTTTCCCTCTCATCCCTCCTTCCTTTTCTTTCCTAAGATCCTCGCACATTCTTTGATAAAAGTATTGTTTCTGAATGTATATATTTTGTCTGCATATAAGCTTTGATGATGCCTTTTGTTTTTCTTACTACTTCTTTGAATTTTCCGTTGGATTAGGCTTAATATAGTCTTGATATTTTAAAGAAGTCTAAATTGAGGAAATGTTTTTCTTTTCTCTAATCTTTTCTGTGCATTATTTATGATTGTTCAAGAAAATAAGAACAAAAAATGTGCTCATGACTGCTAGCTACTCTGATTCAAGCATGTGAATCGATGAAAGTTCCAATACTGGAGTAAGAAAATAAGTTACTTACCTGTAACTTTAGTTCTCCAGTATTGGAAGCTTTCATAGATTCACATAATACCCACCCTCCTCCCCTGGGAAAGCTCGACCTTCTGCATCTTTATGGTTATCCTATGGCACTACGGCTACGAATATCTGAAGGTCTGAGGTTCTCTCAGGAGGGTTCTAGAGGGTGAGGCTGATCTGATTGGTTGTTGATTTTATTTTGTCTCTTTTACAAAAAGAGGTGGATATGTTACAAAACTGGAATGGGCCTAGGCCTGGTTTCTAGTTTGTAATCGCTTTGCATTGCTATTTTTATATACCGGTGACTCCCATCTCAACGACGGGGAATGATTTAAGCATGTGAATCTATGAAAGCTTCCAATACTGGAGAACTAAAGTTACAGGTAAGTAACTTGTTTTCTTTTCAATTCCCCCAGGTGTCAGATTGTGTTCAGAATTCTTCATAGCATTTGCTTCCAATGGGCAGGCAACATCAGACTCCTCATTTACCTCACACTGCCTCTAGAAGTAATGGCATGGTGCCTAATATAGGCGACCCCCTTTTTGCTGACGTCAGTTACTTTCTTTATGCACCCTTCAGCGTGGTACAGTTGTGATAAATTATAAGAGTGACAGCGTGCAAAATCTAACTTGGTATCTTTCTGGAGTCCACAACGCAGAACAGAGAGGAGTGAGGGCAGTAGTGAATCTGTAGTTCTTCACTGGCACCTTTTTACCGCTGATTCCTCACAGTTTTAATAAATTCCAAAGCAGTACCAACCAAAAGGTGGAGGGTCTGAGGAGTGGATTTACGCTCACCTTGGCCCTTCCTGTGGACGTAATTGTAAAGATATTAATGCCTGGTGAAGATGTGCACAGACACCCATGTAGCAGCCTGGCAGATGTCCAACAGCCTTGGCTCTAGTGGAATAAACCTGAAGGCCCTCTGAAGGCTCCTTTTTTACCAGGACATAGCATGTTTTTATACACAGGATGATTCACATGGATAAGGTTCGCTACTGGACCACCTTCACCATTTTAGCACCGACAAATGCAATAAAAAGCTCATCATCCACCCGTTGTTCTATCAAGCTATCCATGTAGATCTTTTTGGATCTAGCTGCTCAGGCCTGTCTTCCTTAGAAGGGTGAGGTGAAGCAAAAAAGGCAGGGAAAATGATGGATTTTTTCACGTGCAAGGGAGTGTCAGGAAAAATGAAGCGCACATTCAAAGCACCAATTTGCCCAGGGAGAAGGTTGCTTTGACAGTGCCTGTAGCTCAATGACGTCTCCCACACCATCAAGACCCATGGCACCACCTGTCGGCACACCGTATGCAGTCTGGCACCCGGGGAAATTCAAAAGGTAAGGAATCTGCAGTTAGACATATCCATCACAAATTAGATTTATGGGAACATTAGGTTTGAAGTTAGCCTTTGTTTTCACAGGGAAGCAATATTTAAGGCACTGGCTTAGGTACAGTACCTGTGTTTAGATGTGATGGGAGCAGGTTAGCATGAGAGGTGTATAAGAGGGGAAATATTTGCAGTATTCCCATTAGATTTGTATCCAAGCAATGTCTTGCGTTAGCTTCTTGTAGTCGGAGTTAAAAACTCCTCCTGGATATTTATATTTGAGTAGACGCTGAAAAGTTTCAGTAATCTGAGTGAATAAGATAGTAGAATTATATTTTCATGCTGGTGACTTTTTTGCTGAAACAGTTTTACAGTCAATTCTAAAAACGTTTCTCTCGTATTTTAGGTAATGGCCATTGCACCAATGCATTACGTCTGGCAGCGAGAGCGTTCTGTACACCACAGTGGAGCAGTTCGAAATTACGGCAAGGAAGACGCCCCATTTCCTAAAGGACCAAGTGCAACGCCTATAAACTGTTCAATCTGTGGTAAGAAAGGGAGATTCGTAGGGCTAGGACTGTCTCCCTCCTCTTCGTCCTCATCCAGTGCTTCCATCAATGAGAAGGAGGAGCAGGAATCCGAAGGATCCAACTCCTGTGACAAAATGTTAATTGATCCTCCTCAGTTGCCAGGTAGGAGTAGCTTATATTGTAATTCAATGTGCATATTAAGGATGATTCACTGCTTTACTTCCTAATGGAATTTAAGAACTTGCTGCACGTTTGGGTTGGCTTGAAACTCTGGAAGTGAAAGACTGAGGTGTAACTACTCTGTGCCCTCTTTTGTCCCAAACACAAATAGTTTCCCTTCTGCCTGCCACATTTCATGAGTCAACGGAAGAATTTGAGCAGACGGGTTTTCCATCACATTCATGTGTTAAAGTGAATCGGTCTTTCATATCTCACAAAACTCTGCTACAAGTTTAAAGGATGGTTAGACGATAAAAAATATTTGAAATAAAAAGCAATACTCTACCAAAAAATATAGATACATTCTTTTGTAGCTGTCCCCTTCAAATAACACCCGTTTAACTTGTTAAGTTGAATTGCTATTAAATCAGTCACCATTAGAAACACCCTTTGAAGTTGTCTGTCACATGAATAATGGTGAAACTGGATCTTTTATCAGAGCACTCAAATATTTCCATACACGTAGAAGCCTCCTACACATATGGTACTTAGAATGTTTACCTTAAAAATGATATCCTAAGCATGTTTAAGTTGTAAGAGTATTTATAACTACATGTTAGAAACTTGGGTATCGAGTACCAGTTTGTCGGTTGTAACAATTTAAGAAAACGCTTTCCTGGTGTCCTCTTAATTGTGTATCTCAAGTCTTGTCGATATATTTACCATTTATGTCATAATCATATTATGTCTTACAATACTGCCAAGCCTTTTTTTTTTTTTTTTTTTAAATGTAAGAAAATGTATTTAAAAATAGTATTTCACTTAACAGACATGGTCCAATTGAGGCCTTTGCTAGGGGTCCTGGGGTAGTCAGTGGTTACTGAGAAGTATTCTACATGGATGCTGTTTGCCCCTTGTGTCCCAGGACTACAATACTGGTACACTCCAACTGATTGACCAAGTCGCTCTTTTTCTTGATTGTTTGACAATGGTAAGATCAAGCAGCACAGGCTGGGGAAACTGATGCTGCCTATACGCTAGCTAACCCCCTAATATGGCCTCTGAATCTTCGTAACTTGTGAGTAAACTGTTTGGCAGGGTCAGGAGACCCAGAGAATGTGCCGTGGACCTACTTTCCTTAAAGCACTCTAGAACAGAGTTGACTTTTGAACTGGACAGGCATGAGCCATGGAAAGGCATATCCAAGAGAAAGGCCTGTTCGTCTCCAGATAATCCTGTGGAACGCATCCACGGATCGCAATGGAGCACCACACTAGTGCCAACTGCTCTTCCCAGGCAACCAGTAGTATGAAGGCCAGCATGAATCAAGTCTTTGGTTGCATCTTGACCAGTCTGAATGGTTTGAGCAAGTGATGCCCCAAGGTCTTATGGGACCGCAGGCAGCATCTAGCTGTCCATCTCTCAGAATGTGTGCGTATATCTGCCCAACAAACAAACTGCATTGACGGAGCGCATTGCCAGGCTGGTCTAAAGGGAACATTTGTTTTCCGAACACCTCAGTCCTCTGACTCTCTCTATGAGGAAGTCATGGGGAATAGGTTGGGGTTCGCCTTCCTGGTAGAAGCCTAAACCACCACACTTTCGGAAGTATGGCGTTTTGTGAGGTAATCATGGTTGCTAGGTGCCAGTCTGTAATGTCTGGCCAGCAGCCTATTCTCGGGTGGGGAAGAATAGGGCTTTGACCAGATGCCCATAAAAGTGTCTGTGAGGAGTCTCACTGAACACGAACAATAACTCAGGTGTGGCTGGCACATGCTGCAAGATTTCCATAAAGACATTTGTTTTAACATCAATGGAGGGTAGTTGTAGGCCCAAGACCAAGGCTGCATGTTGAATTACCACAGCAAATGAGGCACTGTCTTCCACTGGAAATGGAAAGTTTAACCTTGTTTTAAGGAAGCTATCAAGCCCACTAGCCTTTTGTACGTCCATGAAGTATCGTCACAATGGCGGGGGTGTAAAACATGCCCATCATCATCTCTGGGTGGTGGCAAGTTTTGATTAGAATCTGAGCTGAAGACAACGGAGCCACTGAGGGCACGTCCATTCTAGAAGAAGAATAGTATTGGAAACAGGCTGCATGGTGACTGGTTACGCTTTAATAGTGCAACATTGGTAGAGATCGTGTTGAAGTTGGTTCAGGGTCATCTCGTTGGGCGGTTGTTCCGTTCCAGTCCTGTTAAAGTGGAAATGTCCTGCAGCTGCATTTCCTTTCACCAAGGACGCAAATGCCCTATGTTGAATTTGCCTGGTCAATGTGCATTAGGCTTCTGCTGAGCTTGGGCAAGGTGTGCGTCATGTAGCACAGGCACTAAAAATCAAAGTATTATGCTGCCTGCCCTGGCAGCCTCCTTTACCATGTCACCTGGCTGAGTCGCTGGTAACCCCTTAGTACTGTGTCAGACCCTCAGCTAAGTGATGGCCAGAGCCTGGATTTGGTGGTGTGACATGGTGGACTAACTGGCGGAGTTGAACCTGCCAGTGGGTTCAGCCCATTTAGAGCTAAGACTGTGCACCAAGCTGTCCAGCAGCAACTTGAAGTTGATGCTAATTAGAGTTTCCTAAATGCACAGTTCGCATTTAGGAAAGGCTTCTTGCATATGCTTTGGGGAATCGCAAATTGCGATTCCCTATTTGCATTCACAATTTAGGTAATCGCAAGAAATTGCGATTACCTGAATTGCGAATCCAAATAACTTTCATGCATTAGGAATGGCCATTTTGCGATCGCAAACGGTCGATTTTTGCGAATCGCACTGTTTGCGATCACAAAGTACCTTGATGCATGTGCCCCTATATTCCTTCTGTATAATGTCACAAAAACACTAGTTTATGCGTCTATTGGGGTAGGGAATGGTCCCCTACATGGATTGGGACATTCTAAGTCCTCTAGACAGTGCTGCTAGCTGCTTCTCTGGTCTCAGTGGTAATTCCCAATTCTTAGTCCTCTAGACAGTGCTGCAGCTGCATCTCTGTTGCCAGTGGTAATTCCTCATTCTTATTCCTCTAGACAGTGCTGCAGCTCATTCTCTGGCCCCAGTGGTAATTCTTCATTCTAAGCCCTCTAGACAGTGCTGCTAGTTCCACTCTGATTCCGTCTGTAATTCCTCATTCTAGGTCCTCTAGGCAGTGCCGCAGCTGTGTCTCTGGTCACAGTGGTAATTTCTCATTCTTAGTCCTCTAGGCAGGGCTGCTAGCTGCTTCTCTGATCCCATCAGTAATTCCTCAAAGTCCTCTCTCTACGCAGTGCAGAGCTCGAAAAATCATAAAAAATGTTACTAGACCTGCAGGTCTAGTAACTTTAATAATCTACTCGACCTAACTGTAATGTACTTGACCCGTGAACTGGTCTCAAATTGTGTGATCCTAGGCAAATATGTTGTCTTATTGAGCTGCCTTTTTCTTTATTATCAAATAAGAGAGCACCTTCAAATATGGAAGTTCACTATTTCTGCTGTACAAAAAAACTCTATATTTACTAGACTAAATGCTTACTCCATGTATAACAAGAATTGAGCCCATATATAGGGTACACATGATTGCTGGCTTGCCTCTTAGTTCACTAATAGCATTGTTATCTGGGCAGGAGCAGTAATAATTCCCAGTTCATGTTTAAAAACTCACTTTTCATAAATGTATTACCAAAGCATGATGTGGTAGTGCATTGTCATTTACAGATAGCATATTTTCCATTGAAATGGCCACAAAACGTTCCCACTAACATGTAGTTTTACTGATAATAGCATAAACAATGTTTGGAAATTGGGTTTCAGCAAAAATATTTAAAATTTGCACATCACCAAGTAAAGTGTTCTAATTTGTTTTGATCCTATAAAAATATTTTTTTCACCACAGAATTACAAAAATGGGTCTTCATAACTAGTGAAATATATTGGAAATGTTTGAACAGTTAGAAAAAAAGACTGACATCTTACAGCCTTTTATTTAACATGCTTTGCACAGTTCAATTGTCACACAGTTCACTTCACAAAATCCTATAACTTAAGTGACAGAAAGAAAAAGAAATGTAATAAGATAAGCTGACTTTTGACCTCTGTCTCGGAAAGCCAGCAAATGTGACGAGATAAGATTTAATGGCATTTTTATTGCTCTTTCACTTTGTGAGCAATAAAGATGCCTTTAAATCTTGTTATCAGTGTCACATTTGCTCTGCTTTCAGAGACAGAGGTCAAAAGTAAGTTTTGTCTTCCCTGGATTTAGAGGATTTTCAACTGGCCAGAAAGGGCGAGTAGTCCCTAAAAATAGCTCGTCCTGAATTAATCTTGCTCGAGAATACGAGTGGGCAAGTGGTTTTTTCGAGCCCTGCAGTGCTGCTAGCTGCTTCTCTGGTCACAGTGGTAATTCCTCATTCTAAGTCCTCTAGACAGTGCTGCGGCTGTTTCTCTGGTCCAGTCGGTAATTCCAAACTTTTAACTCCTCTAGGCAGTGCTGCAGCTGTGTCTCTGTACCCAGTAGTAAATCCTCTTTTTTAGTCCTCTAGGCAATGCTACTAGCTGTTTCTCTGGTCCCGTCGGTAATTCCTCATGGTTAGTCCTCTAGGCAGTGCTGCTAGCTGCTTCTATGGTCCTGTCAGTAACTCCCCCATTCTAAATCCTCTAGGCAGTGCTGTAGCTGTCTCTCTGATCACAGTGGTAATTCCTCATTCTTAGTCCTCTAGGCAGTGTTGCTAGCTGCTTCTCTGGTCCCGTCTAATTCCTCATTAAAAATCCCCTAGGCAGTGCTGTAGCTGTGTCTCTGATCACAGTGGTAATTCCTCATTCTTAGTCCTCTAGGCAGTGTTGCTAGCTGCTTCTCTGGTCCCGTCTAATTCCTCATTCTAAATACTCTAGACAGTGCCGCAGTTGCTTCTCTGGTCACGTTAGTAATTCCCCCATTCGAAGTCATCCAGACAGTGCTGCTTTTCTTGTCTCATCAGTAATTCCCCCATTCGAAGACCTCTAGACAGTGCTGCATCTGCTTCTCTGGTTCAGTCGGTAATTACCACATTTTAAGACCTATAGGCAGCGCTGCAGCTGCTTCTTTGTTCCCGTCAGTAATTCCTCATTCTAAGTCCTCTAGACAGTGCTGGTAGCTGCTTCTCTGGTCCAGTCGATAATTCCTCATTCAAAGCTCTATAGGCAGTGCTGCTACCTGCTTCTCTGGTCTCATCAGTAACTCCTCATTCCAAGTCCTCTAGGCAGTGCTGCAGCTGTGTCTCTCTTCCCAGTGGTAAGTCCTCATTCTTAGTCCTCTAGACTGAGTAAAAAACAATATTATTTACAACAACAATAGCTCCAACTTTCACAAATGCGAGACCAATTGCATTGCAAATGCATGTTCCCCTTGCTGGTGCAAGGTTGAAAGTGTGCAGCACATAGCCCCGGTCCCTCGAGTGACAGCTGGCTAGTGGTCCATGCTCAGACAAGTAGGCATAAGCAGTTTCTGAGTTAGAGCGCTGATGCAAAAGCTGAGCCTCCAAACATGCCCTTAAGCTTTCTAATGGAGTGATATATGTTGTTGCTCCTTCACAAATGTCAGGTTTGATTCACCAATACAGTGCAATTCACCTTGCGTGGCCCAACCTGGCTCTGCGCAATCAGTCATCTTGTATCTTTGTTGCCAGCCTTTACCATATGTTACTGTCAAGAACCAGAAGTAGAGCACTAGAGGCTGTGGGAAGAGAGGTGAAGCAGCTGGTGCAGGCCTACAGCAACCAACCAGCAGAAAAGAAGTGCAAAAATACTGCTTGTGTGAGCCTAAGTGTAAGTCTGAGTGTACCCGAGTGCGTGCCTGCCAGGGTGGTGGCCCTGGCATATTGCAAAAAATTCTTGGTATACCATAGGTATCCATAGAACGAGGGTGCCCACCTTTGGCAAAATGCTGCTCCTCACATATTGGTTAATATTGGAGTACTGGGCGCATCTCTCGCAAAAAACTGGCCCTGGTATATTAATGTTGGTTTTTGGCATACTTGGGGCATCCATGGCATGATGGTGCCCATACTAGCGCTGGCATTTTGGTGGTAATGCTTGGCATAAGGTGTGGGTGGTACATAAAGCCTATGTTTTAATAAAGTTGCTATGTCCTGCACTACAGCCCTATGTGTATTTTATTTGCTTTTCTGTAGACGGCAACAGCCAATCTAACAAACGGAAGAAAGGATGTCATACACACCAAGACAGATCCATGGAGTGGTTTACAGGAAACGAAGAATGAATAACAGTCATTTCTGAAGGTTTTTAATGCTGCTGCACATGGCAACTCGGAGAAAACGAAGACATTTCAGGAAATTCGTTTTAAACCCAAAGTGATTTTATTTGCACCATTTACTTTTCCACTGCTTGCTTTACTTTTTCTCTTCAGTGTTACCTTTCATAAGGTAGTTGTACATACCCTTAAACAATATTTAAAATATTAAAAAATATATATGTACATAGTTGGAGTCCTTCACATGTGAAAAAGACATCTATCATTTACATTGTTTAAAATATTTTAAGAGTTTGTGGTCTTTTAGCAGCCGGTTGTCTTGTCACACCAGGTTTTTGGATGCCGGTATGAATTTCCTCAGCTTGACAAGGAAAGCTATATTTAAAAAAATAAATAAATAATGTAAATGTGTTAAATAAAATTTTACAAACTGTTTCAATGTCATCTCCGCATCAATAATCTATGTTTTGTGACTAGAGTATTTAGTTTGCTTAATACTTCGCTTTAAAAAACAATATGTTTGTCTACAAGTTTAACACGTACATAAACTCCTAAATCTCACCTGTGTGCCCAGTCTGCCAAGGATAGGGTCTAGCGATATATGGTACTGAACCAAATGGCACAACGTCTTCCGGCAGCGACTCTGCATAAAGAAAAACATAGTAACACTACCTTAATATTGCATTATGACAAATAGCAACTTGTAAAATGTGTAATGTTAACAGCAGATCATGTTATAAGCGTTAAAAATTACTGGTGTAATTTAATGTTATAATACCAACATAAGTCAAATGCAAAATATTTATTTAGACTAACTTAATAATTCTACCCATTCATTCGATTTCTAATAGAAAGGTTGCGCTAATTTCAAGAAATTTCACCTATTTGGGCCGACATACAGTTTAATGTCATGCTTCCGTCTATTGTTACGATTCTCAGTTTGCGAATATAGGTCAGTGATTACTTAGTATTTGTAAACAGCTATTTTCGCAATGGAGTGAAGCATGGTACTAAAGTCCTGTGTTAATCTGAGAGCATATGAAATGTCATGCAGGATGGATCGTTGGAGGACTGCTCTACCCTTATTGAGAATTTCAGTATTAGGGTTGGTTCTACTGTAGCCAATTCCCAAACCAATGTTTGTAATAACTTTGTCCGACAAGCAAAAGATCTTATTTCATGAAAGAAATTAAACAATTCTTATTATAGAACACTAAGTGATACCCCACGAAAACCTATCAGACTGAGGGATACAACTGGTCCTACATTAATTACACTTTAAATTTAGGGGAACAATTACAAATTGTGTATCGACTAGAAAGTGGTCAGTATTGAGAACATTTTCGATGTACTCCGTATAAAAGCCATCTATAATTGTTAAGAACAGTAAGTATTGTTGGGTGGTCTCCTTGACTAACACGCCACACAAGGAAAAAAAATCCTGTCTTTGTTTTGCATTAGATATATGCAACTGGAGGTAGTCCATCTTGAAGTAGTTTTAGTGATTCCAGCAGACTATTCATCTAGGAGTATATAATCAACTCAATTTTTTTAATTTGTTTTTAAAAAGCTCACCATTCACTTAAAACTATAAAAAGGAGGAGAAAACAGATGTTTTAGACAAATTTGGTAATTAATGAATATGATATTTTGGAAGCTTTTGGCTGAAGGTGCAGGGTAGACATGTTTGGAACATCAGTAAGTGTCAAACTGATGGAAAGCTTTGGAGACTTCAATATACACACAGAAAAATCCCAAGAAGATTCAGTGACCATAAGAGAAGCTTAGTTTTGTCAGCAGTTCAATAAACTTATATAAATAGGAGTGTTTGTTGTGCATGTGGTGAACTAGTTATAGAAAGAAATTCAGTGTCAGCCAAAGTGGGGGATAAATGGTCTTAATATGGAATGTTCTTCTTTAATGAGAATGGTGACCCCCCCACCTCGCTTATCGCTGACTGGATCAGACCGATACATAAGAGTAGGCAGAAGAATAAGATTCGAGTAATGGCGGTGTGGACCATGGTATCAGCCAAGTTTCTGTTGAAAATAACATATCGAGGTTGTGTGCAGTGGGTAAATCAAAACCGTCCATACAATGTCTAGGGATCAGTCAAGCATTAATTAAAGCCACATGCTGGAATGTGTTAGTATGTGATACTTTATTAGATGTGGATTTCATTGAGGTACATAGAGATGTCAGCAGGTTCCTAAGGTAGTTTGCAAGTGAAAGGGCCTTGATATGTGATGTGAGTAGGTCCGATCATATGGGATCCTGGGTGGTGGCACATCAAGAGCTGTTCCTTCAATGGTCTAAAATGAGTCGAGGGCTGAAATCGGCAGCATTCCTGACCTTCAGGATCATCTGGGGTCACCTTTGGCACGCACCTAGAGCAGACACTCAGATCTCTTTATTTTATATGGTTCTGGACATGCTCAGGGAGTCCCTGGAAAACTAGATTGAGAGATCAACATTGTGTTGCTGAGAAATTGGAAACCAAGAAGGAGATTGGGATAGGAAGAGAGGTTGCAGGAGGCTACGATGAAGATAGGGTGAAAAAGTAAGAAACCAAGAGAGGAGTGCTTAACACTAAAAATTAGAATTTAATGAGCAATCTAAAAATGGCTGTTATAAGACGAAGTGTGATATGGGCAACAACAGGGCAGAAATTCAATGAAAAGATCTGCTGAGCAATCCTCTGTGTCCAAACTTTGTTTTCAAAAGTCAGTCTGAAGTTAGTATTTCTTCCTTTCGTTTTATTCCTTTGTCTTCAAAACTCGTAGCCAACACGTGTTTTGTCACAAAGGTACATCAACCTTTGACTTCATCAGGGCTACAAAGGCAAATTACAAACTTGTAACTCACATAACATAATTACACTATTACTGTATTTTCTAGTTACTGTTAACTCCATCCATGGACTTATGGTGGCACTATGGTGTTTCTATAACTAGAAGCATGATAACTTATTTTCATGAAGTAGAACCTTCTTGAGCAATACCAGTGAATGTATGATACACTTTATTAGACAAATATGATTTAATGGACTAACTCTGATAGGGTTTTGGTAGCACCTGTGGTGTGTAAATTGGAGCTGTTTTGGAATCTACACATACAGGATTATTCAGTGTTTAGGATTTCAATGGAGATTCCACTAAGGAGAACTAGGATTACAGGTAAGCAACCATTCCATCTTCTGGCTACATCTAAAAGGCCAAGCACACACTATTCAGCAGATGAACCAGAGGGGTGACATACAGATTAAATAAAAGAGAGGATAATGAGAGGGCCTGAGGAACACGCCACACATGGGTGTTGGTGCTGAGGAAAAGAATTACAACTGAACAAATGGAGTCTCTACAACAAGAAAAAAAGATTCCCATCTAGAGCTACTGAAAAATTAAGCCACCGAAAGTCACTCGCTATCATGGAATCATATTGTAAACCGTACTGAATTTCACTGCTATGTCTAATAAAATTGGGGTTCCCACACTGTAGTCATCCACTATAAGTTGCAGCTCAGTACCACTGTTTTCTTCCATAAAATCCTATAATTGGACATTCACTGCCCTTTCCAGTAATTCAGTAGGGAATGGCATTAAAAACATGGGCGGAAACTGGGTGGATCTTTTGGATTGAGCGGAGGCTTCATCAGTAATATACGATTGCTAATTTAAGTTGAGTACATGCAAAACCCAATGCCATAGGGAAGCTTATGACCTGTTGCAAAAGAAGGCCAACACACCTGTTTCACTGAGGGGGAGACATTTGCAAGCACAAAGGTCTGTTGGTGACCCTATGGGCGTGCTTGCTACAAGACGTTTCCCAAAATCGTAAATAAAAAACAAGCACACAGGTGAGAATTTTAACAATATAGAAGTAGAATCAGAAAACAACGTCCTCGCGGAAGAACAGTTAAGGAAGGCTTCTGAATAGGTCTTGAAACTTATCATAAAAAAGACTGGATAATGAGTCCACCATGTTCTGCATTGGTTCCACCTTATTAGAGATGGCTACAAAAACAGCTAATGATGTGAGAGTTCTAAAAGTTTCCAGAAGAGTATTTTCAGCATTAATCATTTTCAGAATTACTTTTTTCAATTGTTCCAGTCCTAAATTTCAAATGAAAGCACTTCTTAGTTTTCTCTTCAACTAACCTGCAGGAAATGAAGATGTAAATCAGATATACCATCTGCAGCATTGATATTTATCTGCAATCTCACAAATAGGAGAGGAAGCAATCTGCTCTAATGAAGCGGCAACAAAGGAGTTAAATAGACCAAATTTAGGGGAAAACCTACCACCTCCCACCAGGAGCTTCATGCCGCACCCCAGTCGCCATCTAGTCGACTCAAGTCTTGTTTCCACCGATCTCTCAAGCTATTCATCGATTGTAGACTATTTATTCTGGAGTGTGGAGTATATTTGGGAGGCAGCAGGACTGGTCAGAGGGACCCCCAGCACCCTACACTCTAATTGTGTCTCCTCTGCCATGTCTTGTAGTAGGTCATCATAATCCTACAGAATATACTTCAGCTGTAAGTATCAGAAATATTGCCTCCCCATCAGCTCATACTGCTCCTGTAGTTCAGGGAAGGGTGCCATTGCACTGTCCCGCCATATGCCCCCCACCTTGGAGATGCCCAGCATGCCCCAGTTCTTGTACCCTTCTATGATCCGCAGTCCTTTTAATATGTCTGACTACCACAGAGGGGATTCTAGTGTCAACTTGCCTTTCCACCCCAGCGCCCTAGTTGCCCATTTCCATATCTTAACCTCAGTAGCTGTTGGGCATGAAGAAAGGCTGCCCTGCCCTGCCCTGCCTACAAAGTCGGGTCCATTGCCCTTCTGTTCGCAATTAACGAGGGCTCCTGCTGTGTGGTGAAGGCCCAGTCGTTTACCACCAGCAGCCGAGCAGCCCAGTAATAAAGTTGCAAGTTCGGAAGGGTGATGCCTCCCTCCAGGGGCTTCCTAGTCAGGGCTGCTAGGCTATCCTTAAAGTCCCCCCATGTAGTCCTACCCCCCTTACCCCAGTAGTCGTGTCACCTCATCCACTGAGCGGAAAAACCTGTCTGGGATCTCAAAGGGGGTATTTTGCAAGATAAAGAACTTTGTGTAAGTAAATCATTTTGTATAGGGCTGCCCTTCCCAGCAGGGACACTGGAAGTTCTCTCCAGCGACTCACATTGCTCCTGCAGTTTTCAGGAACCTAGTCATGTTCTTCCTAAAGAACAGTTCCGAGTCAGTAGTTATGTAAATCCAGAGATTGGTAAATCCCATTGGTTCTCACTTAGAGCGGTTGTTTCACCTCGTTCTGGTTCCTGGTCTGCAAGTGGAAACATCACTGACATAGATCAGTTAATACGGATCCACGTATAGGAGCCAAACACCTCCAGGATCTGCAATACTCTCGGGACAGAATGTTCCAGGTCCGCTGAATAGAGGAAGATTATCTGCGTATAGGAAGATCCCATCCTCCCAGTCTGAATCCCATCGGAGGTCTCGTATAAATGAGTCTAATCACACTCATTCATCCAGTGGCCTATTGTCCCCCTTACTTTTCGCTGTGGCCACCCATCGGATGCCCCTGCCCATCCAAATTCAGACAAAAGTGCCCCATTTACCCTAATGTGGGCTATCGGGTCTTTATAAAGCAGCCTCACCCAGGTCAGACATATCAGGGCAAAGCACATCTTTTACAGGATCAACATCATGTAGGGCCACCTAGTGAATCAAATGCTTTTTAAGCATCCAGGGCCAGCAATATTGCTGACTCAGCCAGGGGGTGTCTTTGTGCAAGGTATCCGGCCAGTCTCATTGCCCCATAAGGGATGAAACCTGATTGATCTGGGCCACAAGGGAGTCTACCACCTGCATCATGCGGTTCACCAGGACCTTCACGGGAATCTTGGTCTCTATGTTCAGCAATGACATCAGCCTGCAG
This sequence comes from Calotriton arnoldi, assembly GCA_963921515.1. Taxonomy (NCBI): domain Eukaryota; kingdom Metazoa; phylum Chordata; class Amphibia; order Caudata; family Salamandridae; genus Calotriton; species Calotriton arnoldi. The sequence continues at coordinate 145,122 of CAWUFW010004471.1, read as the reverse complement.
GAGGTGCAATCCTTTGGTACCTTCTCTTTCTTATGAATAAGAACAATTGTTGCATGCTGTAGATCATGCAGGAAAGTACCTTTCTTCCTTGCTTTGTAGAACATAGCATGGAGTGGTCCAGTGGCACAGGATCGCACACATTTAAAGAATTTGTGCGGCAGGCCATTTGGGCCTGGGGACTTACCATTTTTCAGTTGGGACAGAGCCACCATGATCTCCGTCTCAGTAATATCTGCTTCTAGGGAGTGACATTCCTTGCTACCAAGCTTAGGGGTCGGGATATCGTCAACATAGCCCTCCAAGTCTCCCGTCCTGTCACCACTCTGGGACGAATACAAGTCACCTAGGTAGGTGGCAAAGCCTGTGCAATATCAGTCGGGGTCTCAGCCACCCTGCCGTCTTTTATAGTGAATGAGTGTACCCATCTCTGCCCAGCCTCTTTTTATGCCAGCCAGGCCAGGAGTTTGGCAGCCTTGTTCCCCACCTCGTACAACCTACTCTATATTGCCCACTTTCTGCACCAGAGACCAGTATAGTCGTCTCTAGTGAATTCTAATTTGTGTGCTTGTTCTGATGAGGGAGAGGCCACATTCTACATCCCTCACTGCATCAGTCTAATCTCCAATTCCTTTCAGTCCCTGCATCCCTATTTTTTCCCCGTCAAATGTGCAATTAACTGGCCCCGTACTACTGTTTTATAGGCTTCCCACAAGTCTGCCCCCGATTTCAAGGTTTCTTTGTTTTGTTTAAAGTAGAGGTCCGTGGTCTCTATAATCAGCCTTCTGGTGTTCCACTCAGTCATCTCCCTTGGATCCAACCTCCATTCCACTCTGATCACTGGAGTGCTTCTCTGTATGGCTGTAACTGGGAGAGTGAGCCGATATACCCCTCAGCAGGAAACTTGCATTTCTAAATCTGCCAAGTTGGTGCCATGACACCAGGAAGTAGTCCAGGTGTTACAATGAGCATGTTGTGTTGGATGAATAGCAATACTAATGCGTCCCAGGGTGCTCCTCCCGCCACAGGTCCATCATTCCCATTGCCTCTAAAAAAGAGGCCAGGCGTGGATCCGCCCTGGGCACGTCCCTAGACCCTGTACAGATCACCCAGGAGGGTTACATTCAAGTCGCCTCCAACTAAGAGAAGGGTTTAGGGTATTTCCACTATCTACTCCCCCCAACCTGTCAAGCCCATCCATCTGCAGGCCTGGGGGGAAAGTACCACGATGCTAACACCAAGTTTTCTACATTCCATCTTCCGCACACTGCTGCCTGACACCCAGCTTTGTCTACCTAGGTGTGTGTAATCCATAGTGGGAGGGATTCACGAGCTAGGATTCCCACACCCCTGGCACCCGAGGAGAACCCCGCATAGACTATCAGTTTATATCTACCTTGTTTTAGAAACCCAAATTTATTGCCCACCAGGTGGGTTTCCTGCAGCATAATAGTATCTGCGTCATGTCTAGCTAGGTATTTCCATACCACCCCCCTCTTTCGTTTGTTGCCCAGGCCGCTGATGTTCAAAAAGAGTACTTTTATGGTCAGTCCCCTGGTTGCCTGTTTAGATGTAGGACCTTCCATCTGGGGTTTTCACAAGGTGTTTCCTACTCAATACTGCACTGTGCTACCCGTCTCCCAAACATGCAAGCCTCAAAATGCCACCCTCCCAATCAGTCTCCCATTCCACTACCTTGCGCTGCGGATCTAGAACTGCCAGCCTCTCCAACGCTCAAGGTGTCTGTTGCTGCAACATAATAAACAAGTAAGTCAACCGGTAAAGGAAAAGCTTATATGTACCAATGGATGGGCGTGGCCCCACAGACCAGACAATCCTTAAACTGCCTGTGTATGGCAGCATGTTGTGTCCCCACCCTGGGGCTCTGGCCCTGGGCCGATGCAGTAGATTCTCAAAGTCAAATCTCGGTCCTGTTAACCAATAGTGTCCGACGTCATCCGTGTGACCACCGGCAGGGCCAGTTCATCCTAGTAGCTACTGGAGTCGTCAGACTCCCCTTCGTTGTCTTCCATATCTTTTTTCAGTGCTGTCCATCTATTATCAGTAGCCAGGGACCTGAGGTGTTGTATGTCTGGCTCTTCTTTGGCCTGTTCCATCTCCACTTGGTCCTTGGTAGGGGCTGCTTGGGGTCGTTGTGGTTTAAACCTCTTTTTCTTTATCCGCCAATCTGGAGGCCTATACCTTCTTCATCCATTCAGGATCTGACGGCCCCAGCCTCCAGCCACTCTCACACTTCGTAGGAGATGTAAAGAAATGTGATCCATCATGGTCTATGATCTGAAGTTTTGCGGAAAAGAACAGTGCATATTTTAAGTTCAGTTTCCTCAATTGGTCTTTAAGTGAGAAGAACATTTTCCTTTGGCAATGCACTGCGCTGGTGCAGTCTGGGTAGATATTCACCAATTTTCCGTTCATCTGCCAGGGGCCGTATGCGCGGGCCACTTGTAAGATGATGTCCCTGTCCCGAAAGTTTAATAATCTGGCCATTATGGTCCTGTGTGGGGCTCCGAGAGCCGGTGGCCTTCTCAGCACCCTGTGTGCTCTTTCCACCATAACATGTTTTGCCACCCAGAACCGTCATCAGGCAAATTTTCAAGTAACAGATCCAAACTCGGGCCCTCTGTTTTTTCTGGGACTCCCCACCCTCTACATGTTGTCACGCCGGGATCTAACCTCAGCGTCTTCAACTTTTTCCTGTAATGTAGCAATAATCTTCTGTATGGCTTGGAACCCGACATCGCTGTCCGCTACCGTGAATTTCATCCAGGCAACAGCAGACTCAGTCTTTATAACTCTTTCTGCCAATTTCTTATTGCCTGCCTGCAGCATTCCCAGCGCCACTGTGTCTATTTTTGCTCCAATGCAGTTTTAGTGTCTCTTATTCGGGTCAGTATTACTGCCATATGGGCCTCCAAGCCCTGATCTGTATCTTCCCGCCCATGCTCATTGGGTTACACCCGGTGGCTAGAAGGGTCGATGGCAGGCACCAACTTCATGGACTTGGGCCGTATCATTGTGGAACACTGTTTCGTGGACCCAGGTCTTTTCTGCAGGTCCTCATGGCTCCGCTGTTCCCCGAAAGGCATATTAGGAGCAGTGCACCCGTCTCAACAGCATTATGAAAGATTCATTGAGAGTTGAGACGTGGAGGTATATCTAGGCCCCCTTTCACGGGGCCCGCCGCTGACCCTCCGCCAGATGAGCCTCCCCCCCCCCCACACACAAAACCCCTCCACCCCCAGAGGGTCTGATACCCAGCCTTGAGGCAGGTCCCCAAGCAGAGTGAAGGCTGGACCCAAACAGGCCGATTTAGCAACCCCTGCAGGCCCGATCAACCCAGACTCACCACCTCCATGGGTCTAGTTTAGTCCCCCTTTGCTTGCACCTCTCGTTTCACACTCAAGGCAGCACTACCAGTTCCCTATCTGGGAGGACTCCCGCCACCGCCCACGGGTGGCACCTTCCTCCTGATGGCCTCAGACACCCGCTGTTCTCGAGCCCGTCCTCCAATGCTGTGTTCAGGCTGGCAGCTGAGAACGGGTCCCTGGAGTAATCTGTCACCAGCTGCACTTTCCTCTTCCATGCTTGCGGCCTCCAATCACCGATCTCTGATACGGAGGAGGGGTCCCTCCACTCCTGTTCATCGGCTCAGGCCGATCCCCAGGCCACACATCCCCTCAGGCCACACATCCCCTCAGGCCACACATCCCCTCAGGCCACACATCCCCTCAGGCCGCAGCAGCTACTGTCATCCTGTGCCTCCAGCTCCCAGCACCCGCTCTTCTCTCGCAGGACATTCGCTCCCTCTCATCAGTCCTTTGGTGTGCACCTGGGCTTGGGGCTCCCTTAGCACCACCAGCTCTTCTGCGCCAACTACAGGTAGGCAGAAGAAATTCCTCTGTGGGGCCTCTGGAGCTCTGACTCATGCCATGCCTCACCAAACACATTTTCTGTAAGCAAAATCGTTATACTGGGTGCCAGAAAAACGGTTTTGTTGACTTCTTTAAAGTCGGTACCAGCACAAATAAAATCATTTTTTTTATTTCTATCTTGGTATTTTGCAGATACGTTGAGGTTAGACAGTGTGGATGGGGGTTAGGGTAGTTACAAACATCTTACTATACATGTATTGCTGGTCAAAGGCAGTGTGCAAAGAGTGGTTCATGTTAAAGATAGCCCTATTGCTCACTTCAAGGAGAGGGAGAAAGGTAATAGTAAGAAAAGGATGGGTGATAATGGCAGAAATCTGTGTTTTACGTGTGGGCTTTTTAGTCACTTTGCCACTCACAGAAATTGTCCTGCATTAGGTCAAATCTGTAGTAAATGGCTTTATGCCTGCATGTTCAAACGAAAATCACTTGGTGCAGTAGCAAGTAGAAGATAAAAAGATTGCGTGACTGTTGTGGATAAAGAAGATCAGGATAAGGAGGAAGGTTTCATTTTGCAATAAAGTGACAGTGTTAAGCATAGTCCATATTGTACCATTAAAATTGGGTGCATTGTATACAGGTTCTCGCAGATTTGTGCGCTGGTTATACTCTTATGAGTGTATCAGTTTTTAGAGGTAACTATTAAACCATCTGATATCAGGCTAAGAGCATATGATAACAGGTGTTGGGCTATTTTGAGACGACATTAGATTTTAAAGGGGTTAGAATCTGGGCCAAAGTGTATGCATCCATGGATGGAGATTGTCTTTAGAGTTAATCTCAGTAACATTATCTTATGATCAAGCTTGACCCTAATCATCTTGATTAAGTGGTGGGATATGTAGAAATGTTTGAAGTGGGTGAGAGTGTGGAACTTTAAAACTCGGAAGCATGTTATGCAAATTTTTCTGAGAAAATTTAGATTTACTGCAAGGCTTTGTACATAAAATAATTCTGAAAGACGGCGTTGTATACAAGGCTTTCAAAGTGCATAGTGTGACATTGGTGAAACGAAAACCACTAAAGAGAGAAATGGGGAGGTTATGTAATGAGGGATTTATCAAAGGAATGGAGGCCGAGTGATTGGCACCAGTAGGTTTAGCTAAAAACACCCAATAGGTACATCAGGCTATGTATGGACAGACCTCCTTTGTTTAAATACTAATTTTCATCCATTGCTCATCATTGGTGAAAAGCACATGACTTAAGGAGGCACGGATATTAACGACCTTTTTTCTGTTATCAGCATATCACCAGATTGCATTACAAGCCAGTTTTAGACATCTTAGCTCATCTGTGACATAAGAGGGATGTTATTGGTTTGAGTGTATGTCCTATGGCCTGAGTTCCGCAGCTGCTGTGTTCCAGAGGACAGTATACCAAAAATTCAAGTCCATCACAAATGTGATATGTGTTCTAAATGATATTCCTGTTTTTGGGACAAGTAAGGAGGAGCATGACAAAGCACTAGCTACAGTCTTGGACATATGGAAGAAAAGTGGCCTATTATGAGGGAGAAATGCTAAATGGGGGTTGGGACTATCTGGTATACAGAGTTTAGAGAGATTGTCACTGTTCCTGCGCTTAAAACTTTTGATACAAAGATAAGACTAAACTGAACGCTAATGCTAGCAACTGCAGATGGGCGTTGTACTCATACAAAAGAAAGAGGTAATTGTAGCACTGGCACTCTGGCTGCTGAGAGATGCAGAGGTGAACTACTTCACCACTGAGAAGAAGGCTTTAGCTTGCTGGTGAGGCACAGCTCAATTTAGAAAGTCTGTGCGAGGTACAGAGTTCACCATCATGATGGACTGCAGGCCGTTTGTGGATTTATTTACAACCAATGCCTGATGCCGTTATATTTATTCTATTTTCGAATAGTATAAATGCTGGTGGAAAATTCTGATTGGTGAGGGTCTTTCAAAATTGCCTGAGAAAGGAAAGATTAAGAAAAATTATGATGATGAGTATGTGTTGGCCAATGTGGATGATACAACTAAAGGAAGTGTTTCTGAAGACGAATGGTTATCTGCTACTAGCTAAGATGGAGTGCAGTAAATGTTTATGGAGTAGATGGTAGTGGTTCCGCCTCTATTGCCTTTTTGTTGCAGGGGTTGCCATACAGCTGTCCTATACATGCAGAGATGTACCTTTTAGACATATGTCCTAATTCAGCGCTGAGATCTAGTGTCTACCCCCCTTAAATGGTTTACTGGAGCTTACTTACTACTGTAACCCGACTATATTATTGACACAATATGTTTGTCACAATCTTTTACACTGATTATACGTCATTATGCCTTTCAATGAGTGCTATACTACCCATCCTTTGCATTATCATTGTATCGTATAAATGAACAACCTCAATACACAGAATCAAACAACACAAAAATGGAGTAGATGGTAGTGAAAAGCCACCCAAAGGTCACTTAAATTAGAATGTGGTCTTTAGAAATTCTGAAGTGCAGAGTTATCCGTTAATGATGGAGTGTTATTCAGAGGACAGTTATTAGTTTTTCCCTATGTGTTCAGGAATACAATAATACAGTCTGATCAAGAGAGTTACAAAGGTAAGAGTACTACCAAAAAAACGCAGCCTCTGGGAAACTTTAGGTGGCCCAGGTTAGATCATTGTACAGAACTGTCTATATGGAACTGAGAGCAAAACACACAAGATGATGGACGGAATGTTGCACAATGGCAAAACATTCACCCCCAGTCACAGATCTGGGTTTAATCCATCGTTATTTTGCTCACCACGCCACCCCAGTTCAGACATGGCCATATGCAAATCAGTCTTGACCCTGTGCCTCATGGGAACAGTCCAGCCCGAACTGCCAAGCCATGTCTTCCCTGGACCGGAATCAAGCATCCTAGGACCGGTTTCTGGCTATCAGCCGTCATCAGCCAGGATAGCTTGACTCCAGTGGCATAGTGAGCACGGGACCCACGTCTGGGCATACCCTTCCCACATAGGGCGAACAGCAAAACACACAAGATGATGGACGGAATGTTGCACAATGGCAAAACATTCACCCCCAGTCACAGATCTGGGTTTAATCCATCGTTATTTTGCTCACCACGCCACCCCAGTTCAGACATGGCCATATGCAAATCAGTCTTGACCCTGTGCCTCATGGGAACAGTCCAGCCCGAACTGCCAAGCCATGTCTTCCCTGGACCGGAATCAAGCATCCTAGGACCGGTTTCTGGCTATCAGCCGTCATCAGCCAGGATAGCTTGACTCCAGTGGCATAGTGAGCACGGGACCCACGTCTGGGCATACCCTTCCCACATAGGGCGAACAGCAAAACACACAAGATGATGGACGGAATGTTGCACAATGGCAAAACATTCACCCCCAGTCACAGATCTGGGTTTAATCCATCGTTATTTTGCTCACCACGCCACCCCAGTTCAGACATGGCCATATGCAAATCAGCCAGGATAGCTTGACTCCAGTGGAAAAAATGAATGATGATGGATTAAACCCAGATCAGTTGACTGGGGGTGAGTGTTTGATTGGCTCAAACGTTCCGTCCATCATCCCCTTTTGTGTCGCTTTGGTCGCCCTAAGTTGGCGGGGGTATGCCCAGACGTGGGTCCCTTGCTCACTTTGCCACTGGATTCAAGCATGCCTGGCTGATGACGGCTGAAATGCCAGAAACCGGTCCTAGGATGCTTGTTTCCGGTCCAGGGAAGACATGGCTTGGCAGTTCGGGCTGGACTGTTCCCATGAGGCACAGGGTCAGACTGATTTGCATATGGCCATGTCTGAACTGGGGTGGTGGAGTGAGCTAAAGAATGATGATGGATTAAACCCAGATCAGTTGACTGGGGGTGAGTGTTTGATTGGCTCAAACGTTCCGTCCATCATCCCCTTTTGTGTCGCTATATGGAACTGAGAGCCAGGTGCATGGAGTGGCAAATCTCTAAAACAGTTAGTTCTATTCCTATAGTGACAAATAAGACAGATGAACACTTTAAAAAATGAGATTAGATATTTCTGAACTTTTTGCATTTAGGGTTAATCCCAGATTTTCCATTATAGTAAATGATAATTTCTCTCAGGGCAACTGAAGTTAAATTTTGAGCCAAACCAACACAAGAGATGGTACTGAGTTTCTGGACGAATTATTTAAAATGCGGACACTATTTACCATTCCTAAATAGGGAAAAGGCACACCAGGCCAGGTTTCTTAGCTCACGAGAACAGTCCGTGATTGATGGTAAGTCACTGGTGTCGATCCCAAAAAAGAGAAAAGTAAACCACACAGGTGTGCTTTATCATACTTTTATCTATTATGCATGTTCGGTTCTATTAAAGATGTCTTGTATTGCGCACAGATACCCCGAAAGGCCTCCTGGCAATGAGATGGGCACACCCGCAACGCAACGCCTTGGCAAACCATGCCAGGGTTAGAATAGCGGAGTCTTTAGGAGTTTCCTGAAAGAGATTTCTTGCTGGACCCACCTTAGATAGGCAGGGAGGGCATTCCACAGCCTAACAGTCAAAAAAAGAAGACCCCACATCTGGCCTTTTTGACCTTAGGAATGGTCAACAGAGAGAAGTTCTCAGAACGTAAAGCTCTCTTAGGCGTGTACGGACAAAGTAATCTTCGAATCAGAAGGGGGCCTTTTCCTTGCATCGCTTGATGAACCATACATAGGACCTTGAACAGGATCCTCTTTTGTAATGGGAGCCAGTGCAAAGCAGACAATGCCAGAGCTGCTGAGTGATATCTGGGGAGCTTGTGGAGTAGACGTGCTGCAGCATTCTGAATGGTTTGTAGACGTTTTAGGACATATGGAGGGCTTCCTAGAAATAGGGAATTGCCGTAGTCAAGGCAGGAGTTAATTATTCCCTGTATAACCACTCTTTTGGATGAGGGTGGCAGCCACTGCATAACCTTTCTTAATGTTCGCAGTAGTTGAAAACCGGTTGCGGAAAGTTTTTTTGGCTTGGATATCCATAGTAAGTTTACTGTCCAGCCAAAAACCAAGGCTTTTTACTGCAGTGGCTGGTACTGGTTGTTCCCCAAGGCATCAAGACCAGAACAGTTCTTTCCAACAGGACATGTTACAGACAACCAACACCTCAGTCTTCCCACCGTTCAGTTTGAGGCTGCTCTCTGACATCCATGCTGAGAGTCAGGGGTAAGTGTAAGGATCCACTATTGTCAGCATATGACACAAGATCCAGGTCGTGTGCCTCTACTATGCTTGCCATTGGGAGGACATAAACATTAAAGAGGGTTGGAGTTAAAGAAGAGCCCTGTGGGACTACGCATTTGCATGAGCATTTAAACAACAAATGTTATCTGTCAGAAACTCGCAGCCTACTATACAAGGAACCTTAGACACCAGATCTCTAAACATAAGCACACACATCAATAATGGTTTAAGCAATTTATCTATTTATTGTCTATGTCTCGTGGTACTTCTATGTAATATCTGCAACATCATTTGTTGTTCATAATGACAATAAACATTGTACAGATTGTTGCAATCATTAAACAAAATAAAGCGTAGACCAGAAATTAAGACATTCATCATTAGATTAAAAAACCTTGTAATGATTGATTTTAGATCAAGGGACTATAGCCTTATTCAAGGTAGTCCCTGTCCAAGTTAGATATTAATAATGTTATTGATCGAAGACTAAAAAAGTATCAAGTGACACACACACATTTATGCATGGAAATTGCAGACAGAGGTAGATCGCCTGAGGTTTCTCATGCTAGATCTTTCACATCTCATAAGAGAGTAAATATCACTTACTGGATGGGATGAAAGACTGACGCTACAAACCCCGTTGTGGAATGGCTGCGGTTGGAGCCATACAACCCAGTTGGAGGGATTTAGTCAGTGAGACAAGATTGGGATCACGACCCTGTGGAATGTTTGGAGTGGATTCCACATGAAACTCATTGATAAGTTAAAAACGCATTACAAGCTTGCACCCACCCAACCAATTTCAGATCAGACTTGCGCTGGCCAGCCATCACTCAGGGCTCTCTGACCTGCTGGTATACAGCCCGCTAGTGCCTCAGTTGATGATGGGCAGTCTGGGCCATGGTGGAATGTTTACGATATACCGTTCCCTTGTAAGTGGGACCCCTTGATGACACAAACTGGAGAGAAGAGTGCATGGCCCCCTTGAGAAATTGCGATATCCTCCAGACTTCAGCTAATTCAGTTGTATTACCTGCATGCATGCATATTATCTTACACCATGCTAGTAGGCTCCGTAAAACCAGGAGCTTTTGGCGCGCACACCTGGATGCATATATTTTTTTCTTTTTCATGAGATGGCAATGTCACAGCATTGCAAAGCACTGGAGTCTCATTGCTAAAACACTCACTCTGGTGTTGGCGAGACATATCGATCTGTCTCCAGGAGTGGCCTATCTGGGATCCTAGGGGGCAAGAGAGGGAAGCGCATATTGATCGGTGTGGCAACGGTGCTGGCCAAGAGAGAGAGCGCACATAATTGGAAATCCCCCAATCCCCACACACACACTCGGAATGGAGATCAGCGATGGACTGGTGTTCGAAACGGGAGGAATCCATATATATTAGACCAGAGGCTATCCCAAGAACATGACAGAATTTGGGGTCGTTGGTGGGAATACTATGGGTTGATGAAGGTTAGTGGAGCAGCAGTCTGATCAGAAGAGGGAACGTGAGGGGTTGCATGGCGAAGGAAGGCATGGGTGCATTGCTGTCAGTTGATTTGTTCTGTACTGCCATGTTTAAAAATAATAAAAATTTGATTATAAAAACAAAAATGAGCACAAATATAGCTCTCCTGAGACATCCTTCCAAGTCTCTGGCTCAGGAAGCAGGATTCTGAAAAGCTAAAAGATGCAAGTGCTGGGAGCAGACTTCTATTCTTTTGTTGCTGGTCCAGCATCTTATCTAGCCTTCAGAGCTCTCCTTCTCTGGGTTCAAAAGCAAGAGTTTATATAGGAGACAGAACCACTCTCCTTAACTGGAAATAAAAACCACTAGATATCTCATTGGTCTGGATTCAATTACAATGATGTTACCTTCAGAACAAAGCAGAAGTTATATGAAGTCACTTCTATCATCTGACTTGGTTTTCAAATGTATCTTTTAGTTTTTGATCAATAAAGACCCCTGTAGTTCAAATTCAGGTCACTTTTCAGTTCAGATCAGAACACGTGACCTAGAATTTCCTTCTCCGTTCCAGCATTTGAACTGTAATTGCACCTTGCACCGGCATTAGCTCAATACTTAGAAGACATCCCAGAATAATATGAAGGACTTCGTACCGAAGGAAGCTTTCTGCGCATGTTCTGTTCCAGAAATATTCTGAAAATGTGTTCTGCTTCAACAACATAGCTGAAGTCCCAGCACTCCCAATTACCTTGGATGACACTGAAAGCCCTTGAGTTCAGAAGGATGCTATGAGCAAGCACAGAATAAACTTAAGAATTACTTCCTGTTCTAACACTTAAACACCATTAATATTTAGTCACACATCAGTGGGTTAGTAAAATAAAACATACCTTACTTGGCTCATGCGCATGTTATTAAATGTATGTATAAAGTATTAAATGTTACGTGGTAATTCTAGCACAGTTTCTCATGCGGTTATGGGGAATTTGCAACAGTGGGTTTTCCTACTTTGTTTTACTGATAATACTGTGCAGCTTAAGTTGAGAGATATGATGGAATATTTGCAACTAAGAGGAATTGATCACAGTATATCAGTGCATTACCCAAATAGTAATGGTTTGGTTGAGGGATGGAACATGGCTCTGAAACAGGGATCACAACTGGCTGTTTGTGAAGGTCTGGACTGGAAGGTGGTATTAAAGTTAGGGCATGCAGGTTTAGTCCTCGTACTGAGACTGGCAAAGGTCCCTGATATAAAGAGAGGGAGAAAACTATGATCTTTGTTGAAACCAAATTGGGTTGTGTAAATGAGAGAAGAAAGAGATAATGTGGAGGTCCTGAATAAGGACGGCGAGGGGTTGTCCTGGCAAGACAACGAGAGAATGCTTGTTGGGGAGAGTCGGTGTGTTATTGGGGTGAAGTTGCAAAGTTACCAAAGGGTTTGCTTGAGGAAACAGAAAATGGAAGATATTTTACAAATAAACTGTGTGCATGAATGATGTAGGGGCGCAAACAAGTGCAAGAGAATACTGGAAAAAACACTGAATACTCATTTCCAGATGGATGGTTTTGAGTACCAAGATTATTTAATTTCATGTGGTTATATTTTCTTTCAAAAATGTATATGAATTTCCCATTCTGTTCAATTATTTATAAATCACATAGGCTGCTACCAATACTATGACATTATTGAAAACTGGTACATTTTAAATGCTAAATAATTTTAAGTAAGGGGAATGTGAATCATACTGTACGAAATGTCATATAGAAATAAATTAGAATGCTTCGGAGGTCTATGATGTTTTGTTGACCCTTAAGAGTACTACAGCTGTCAGAAGGATTCCTCTCCGTACAAACATACTATCCGTATTCCTCCAATATGGTAAACCTGTATGCTCCACCTTCCTTCTAAAGTAATACCTGAAGTGGTCTGTTGAGGGCATATTCATTTCATGTATAACCAATGGTAATACCTTACTGACCTTGCTGCCCAAATGCCCCATAGCTGCCCTCAAAGTGATCCTCCAGCTAGCAGCTGGCCTGATCTTAAATACAAAAAAACTCCAGTGCATCCTAAAACTCTGTTTAAAATAGATATTCCCAGATTTAGGAAAAAAATGCACTCCAATAAAACCTTTTTTGGGAACGAGCAAAAGACATGAACTGTTTTCCTGGTACTTCATAGACAGACCCTGTCAATTTGTGCATTTAAGAGTGATCCTAGATATCATTTTATAAATGTTTTAAAGACATTACATGAACTACATCAATTGCATACATTTTAAACTATCTATACATACATGTTCATTATCACTCTCCCACCTGCATGAGTATTCTACAATATCCTACTGATAATGTAAATTGATTTGTCTTCCCTGCTCCTTTGTATCACTGTACTATTTTTTATAAAATGCTCTGTTACCCTGGGTCTGGATGTGCTATGTCAAGAACTAAAAGTAAATAAATAAACATTAGAACTCCCCCATAAGGGATGCTCCTGTAGGGCATCTCAATGATAAGTCACATTTCATAACAGTCATTTTCTCCAAATGGAGAAGAGTTTGATCCATTCCTCTTTTGACATGGGTTCATGAGACATAACGGTTTTATGGTATTTATTTTTTGGACATTTCCATCTGTATTTATCCATATTTATTTGGGGTTTTGTGAAAAAAGTAAGCTGAAATTAGTATATTTCCACATTTATTTAACCGATAAATATGCACTCATGCTTGAATGCTTGCCAGGTTTCAATGCTGTGAACACCCGCAGAAGATAAATCAATGCACTTATATGAAAAATTCAGTATCAACCTTGTGCATGTCTACTGCTGCTTAAGCCTCTTTACTAAAATTATTTTCTTTTTTAAACGCCTTACCTATCAATCCACACAGCTATTGGCCTGGCAGACATGGCAGACAGTACTTAGAATCACTCAAAATGCAACCCAATTTCCGTTTTTATCCGCATTTAAAAATAAATACAGACAAGAAAATAAATGCTTTTCTGTCTGTATTTATCTGTAAAAATCAGTAAAAACGGAAAACAGGGAGCCTTAGACATAAGCAGTAATACTCTCCCTCAAGATTATCACTATATCAGAGAGACTGTGCCCTTCAGCTTGACCTGGTCCCCTCCTCTAGAAAAATCGTCAGACTGATATAATCTTTCTTTTCTGGTTACATAGATTTTAATCTTTAGGCCTCTCCCCATCCGAAAGCAGATCTTGCTCTCCCGAGTTCAGAAGTGATCAGACCTTTCGTCATCATTCTAGGAGTGCAACAGATCCTCTAACACTTCAAGGGTAAAAGTATCTCTACTCTGTAAAGGATCCATCACAACCCCAACGCAGCCCTGGAGTAGCCCCTTTGAGACAGTATTCTGTCAGAGGCACTCACTTCAAGACCCAACTTTCTCCCATTGGGCCTGTGGATCCACGAGAGTGCCTTCCTGCTTGTCAGATGGATTGAAGGCCTCACTAGGCGGCCATTGCTCCATGAGGAGTCTAATTAACATTCTCCACCTCAGAGTCATTTTATGGAGCTGCTCGTTGGAAGTGGAAGGGCTAGGATTTCTTCTATAGATAAGTGTACAGACACCTCTGGTTATCCACATACAAGAGCATGTGATGATGATGAAACGATTTATAAAGCAGACGATTACCTCGCAAAAGGGAGTCATGTCGCCAGCAAAATGGGTACCTTAGCCTAGAATCTGAGTCGAAGATGCTGGGAGCCAAACAAATGAGTTTTGAGGAGTTTACAGAATTTTGTGAGATTGTTTTCGAAACATATTTAATGGCAGAGCATTCCAGACTTTCACAGTGAGCAAGGTGGAAGCTCGGCCTCCCATACAAGCTTTCTTAAACTAGAGAAGCACTCTGGTAGAAATATTATGAGCGAAACGAGGTGTTAAGTAGTATTTGGGAGTCGAGTTATAGAAAGCTTTATGACAGAAGCACAACGTTTTAAAGAAACAACACTTCTTAACCAGGAGCCAGTGCAGATGGAGAAGTTGCACTAAAATTCTAGTGGATTTGCTAAGTCCTAAAACAAGGCTCGCTACTGTATTTCGAGTCCGCTGTATCCCATCAATAATTAAGAGAAGGCCTAACCCTTCTAACCAGGAAATAATTAATGCTTAAACAAGGGCTTTCCTACAAGAATTAGATAAACAAGTTTTCATAAGGACTCAACAGGCAGAAATACATTTGTTGTGAGTCCCAAAAGTGAGCTTGGCATCAAATATGACATCCAGGTTCCGAGCAGAAGGAACTGTAAAGGAGTGGGGAAAAGAGCTTAAAACAATCTCTATTTTGTCCATACTTAAGCTGAGTGAGATTCCATCCAATTTGCCAAGGTACGAAGGTGGCTTTTAAACTGGCCCTGCCAGATGGCAAGGTTACCGTGAACTCTGAAGATTAGCTGTGTGTCTTATGTCTTATGTGTGTCTTGTGTGTGTCTTGTGTGTAAGCATAGAAACCGAGACCATACAACTGAATGAGATTTGCCAGTGGAGACACGTAGATATTAAAAAGCATATGGCTCAAAGAAAATCACTAGGGACTGGAGCACTGGTTTTCCATAAACAAATAATATAAAAAGGAGGAAGTGACACTGTTTGGAGCTAGGAATCAAAGGAGGTCACCACGGTGCCTCGGATACCAGTGTCAGCAAGGCGACTGAATGGTATATTACGCAATACTGTGTCAAAGGCTTCACAGAGATCCAAATGAACAAGAGCAGCCATTACACCGGTGTCTAGGAACATTCTGATGTCATCAGGAGCAGAGACAAGAATGGTTTCCATACCCAGTTTAGGACAAAAGTCTGACTGTCAAGAATTTTGAAAAATATATTCTTCAATTTATGAAGAAACTTGTTGAGTGACAACGCTTCCAGTAATGTTGGCGGCAAGAGGGAGAAGTGATATTGCATAATAATTGGACAAAACTGAGGAGGAGCCAATATAGCTTTTTTCAACAGAGGGACAACAAGAACTTTCTTCCAATAGTCAGTAACAATTCATAGAGAGAAGAGTTCCAAGGAGAGGTGAGGCGTGGAGCTAACCAAGGTTCTGTCGCTTTAGCAACTTTGTTTGCTGTGCTGTGAAGAATGAAGTAATGAAGGATCCCTACATGACACCTGGAGGATTTGACATTTTGCTCACCCTAGGTTGAGACGATTTGCATTTTGTCCATGGCCCCTGCTTGTTTTAAAGTGCTTTGTCTAACACTTAGAGACAGAGAGCACATATTCCATAAGAAATCTCCGCTAGACTGCGTTCATGGATCCTGCCTCCATTAGTACTCTACAACTTAGATCGTTGGGTCAGATGGCAACATAAATTGGTTTTGTGAATTTCTCCTTTATCTGGTATATTGTTTAATAATAGGAAGTACTGTCCTTGGTTTGTGGGAAACCCAGTTAGGAGGAAATTACATCTATACAACTCTCTGTTTCTACAATCATTATTGTTCTAAAGATTACCCTCTAAGAACTAGGACTGGACACTTAATTCTCAACCACCAAATCTCGTCAGGGTCCAGAACAACACAGTGCACATGCTACTACAAATCTACCCTTGTTCAAAAACACAAATCAAAATTTGTATAGTGCAGCACGGCCACCGCTAGGAATATCTGGGCGCTGAGGGTGCCAGGTCTCCATCGAAAATCCAGGTCTTGAGTTTCTTTCTGAAGTCCACCAGGGAGGGTGCTCTTCAGACGTGGAGGGGCAGGTCATTCAAGGTCTTGGCGGAAGATGTAGGAGAAGGAGAGGCCCCTGCTGCAGCTGCGCTGGGTAGGAGGGCTGTGCACGAGGGCAAGACAGGAGGAGAGCAGGTGCCTTGCGGGTAGATGGAAGTTCAGTCGATGGTTGATGTAGGACGGTCCTTAATTGTGTAGAGCTTTGTAGGCATGCAGGAGGATTTTGAACTGGCATCTCATCTGGATGGGGAGCCAGTGGAGGTTTCTGAGGTGGGGTGATGTGGGTCCATTTGGAGATGTCCAGGATGAGTCTAGGTGCTGCATTCTGTATGGTCTGGAGTCTTTTGAGGAGCTGGGAGGAGATACCCGCTTAGAGAGCGTTGCGGTAGTTGAGGCGGCTGGTGACAAGGGCCTGGGTGGCGGTTTTTCTGGTGTTGACTGGGATCCATCTGAAGATTTTGCAGAGCATGCAAAGGGTGTAAAAGCAGGAGGAGGCGAAAGCGAAGATTTTGCGGAGCATTCAAAAGGGTGTGGAAGCAGGAGGAGGCGAAAGCGCCGGCTTGTCATTTCATGGTCAGTTTGCTGTCAAGGATGAGGTCTAGGTTGCGTGCATGATCTGTAAGTGTTGGTCCGAGTTCTTCTGGCTACCAGTTGTGGTCCCAAACAGAGGTGCTCTTCCCGAAGGTCAATACTTCTGTCTTGTCGGAGTGGAGTTTGAGGCAGTTGTCTCGGTTGGCTATGTTGGTCATGGTGTTGCAGAAGCTGGTTTTGGCATTGTAGGGGTCCTGGGTGAGCGAGAGGATTAGTCGAGTGTCGTCAGTGTAGGAGATTATGTTTAGTACATGAGATATCACGACATCTGCGAGGGGGTCATGTAGGTGTGGTGGGGCTGAGGGAAGATCCTTGGGGTACGCTGCATATGATGTTCTTGGGTTCGCAGATGAAGGGAGGCAGTTGGATGCTCTGTGTGCGGCCTGTAAGGAAAGAGGTGATCCACTTAAGGGCGTTTTGCTGTATCCCGATGTTGTAGTCTGTCGATGACGGTGTGGTGGGAGATGGTGTCAAACACAGCAAAGAGGCTGAGGAGGGTTAGGGCCACAGTTTCTCTGCGGTCGAGGAGGGATCGGACGTCGTCTGTGCCAGCGATCAGTGCGGTCTCAGATTGTGAGGCGTCAAGCAGGTGGTTTTGTTCCAAGTGTTGGTTGATGGCTTTCTCAAGCACTTTGGCCAGGTAGGGGAGCACGAAAATCAGTTGATAATTTTTGAGACACACATAATATGGCAAGTCACTACTATTTCAACAAAGCAAACAGACTTTCAAATTCTAATAAAGGACTGGAAGTCTGGAATTACATCTCACTCATTTCGTCATTGCACACTACCATTCTCCAAAAGCAGCTAATCTTCTGTACTTTATTTCTCCACAGTCCCGCTCCCTATTGCAAACCAAGATCCTGTCCAGATTCCACACATGATCGTTTCTACTACAAACAAAATGTTCTGAATTATGTACAATGATAGGTTTGGGGAAACCTGCCATTTTTTTTTTGTTCCACACCAGCCAGTTATACATTTACCATGTTTCCCACACCTAACATTACAAACGTTGTACCAGTGCTGGAATCATAAAATGCCCATGCCTACTCGTTTTCTCTTCATGCGTTCAAATTTCTCATCGCCATAATGCGTCTAAAAGCTCTCCATGAGCCTGGCAAAGGTAATCAGATCCATATTCTATGCTCTTTTTCAAGCTCCACGATCATTCCTGCATAAGCTCGGCCACTTGGAGCAACTACTGCAATTAGTGTCCCTTTAAGCCATGTCTCCTCCCAGACTGTTGCATTCATGCAGCACAGCATGAACTGGGGAAGCACTCCTTCATTTAACTGTGGTTGAATGTTTCAAGTGTTTACAGGCCTTCTCAAAGCTGTGGTATTGGTCATCTCTTTTTGTCTTTTTTGATTTTGCAAAACGAAATAATGCCTCCCCATGGTGGTATCTGTTCCTATCCCCTCTTCATCTTTATGAACCTCAGCTTTATCTTTGATCACTCCCTAACTCTTAAACTTTAGATATATACTTTCCTCCACCTGATTTTTTGCCTTAAGGCCCTCCCTAAAATGATCTCTACTCGCCCTCACTCGTGCTGCAAAATGACAGTCCAGGCCATTGTATTGTGTTGTCTAGAATTCATTGTACCATTAGACCTCCCAAATACATAATCTATCACTTGGAACTTATCCAAAATGCAGCAGCGCCTTACGTTGGGTATAAAACAGTGTAAGCAAATTTCCAACCTGGAGTGTGTTCAGATTTTGGTAGTAGTCAAATGGATGGTCTTCAAATGCCTTTGCTTTTGTCACTGTGCCATCCACAACACAGGCCCTACATTCTACAATCTGTACGTATGTATCATAATCACAATTGCTTCCTCTGCTTTTCCTGCATTCATCTTCTGCAAATTCCCCACATCAAAAGCACTGTAGGGGTGGGATCTGAGAGTTCCACTTTCTCTTACCTCACCCGCAATCTGTGGACCTCACCACCCCTCTCGTTCAGATCCCAACCTAATCTTATTCCATTTTGTATACAGCTTAAGACCTAGTTATCAATATGCTCCTTGGTTGTCTGGTCCTCGATGGTTTAAAATGAGACCCTCTGAGGCATGGCTTGGCCGTGAATGGAGTAGGACGACGAATCCTGTAGATCTGCTCCAGCCACTTTGCTATCGAAAGCACCTCAAATCAGAAACGGTTAGCCCCCCCGAGGTGTCCAAAGGTCCTGAAATCTGTCCCATACCGCAGAAGTTGAGTTATCCCAGGCAAGGGAATACCAGCTGCCAAGGCGGCCAAGTGGGCGGAGTAGAACCCGGCCCCCCCATCTTGCAACTTCCTGCTCTGACTTCGGGCCCTACTGGTGTTTGGCCTCTTGTCGAGTGAGGACAGGTAGAAAGGAGTGGGGCTCTGTGGTCCTCAGCATGGCCTGATTGGGACGGAGGAGTGTTGCAGAGTTCGGTCCCATAGAGTAGGGTTCCTCGCCTGGGGGAGAGGGCCCCCCCCTCGTGCAAGGAGCAGCTGGAGCACTGTTTGTACTGTGACATGCCTTTCTGAGAGCCAGCAGCGCAGGAGGGGAGCGTAACCTCAGGCAATTCAGTGCTGTTTCGCTACAACCTGCAAGTGGTCTTGCACTAAGGGTGTCCAGGCTAGTGAATGGGAGACGGGACCTACCACATTTTCCAACACAGTGTCATGGAATGGCGAGGAGAATCAACAGCTTCTCTATGCAGCTCTTCCCTGGTTGGGGAAGGTGTCAATGTCTTGACTGGATGCACTGTACCTCAAGGGAAAAGCCCAGTCAGCTGATCCGCCGAACCCCCAACTTTGCGGGCCTTAAGAGACGCTAGGATCATGCATAAGCCGATTTTCAGGCCTACGGCCCTACAGCAGAAGAGACCATCTGAACCAGTCTCACTATTGCAGGTCAGGAAAGTTGGATAGTTTGGGCCCCATACCCTCTACCACAGTCGCTCTACGGATAGCCCTGTTGCAGCCCCTCTGGGCCATACACAAGACCCTCCTATAAACTCAGGGCCCAGTTCATCCTCACTACGTTATATTTATTTGGTCACACAGTAACCCCACCCATGCCCCTCCTGTCCCTCGAGGGGTGAAGAAGGGCCTAGTTTGAAGGCTGCCAGTTAAATGCTTCATCACAAACTAAAATATTCCGGATTGCTGCCTGGGTGATCAGTGGGTTTGACTTCTCCCACTACCTAATCCTCTGGCCCTACTTAAATCCATGGATTTCATACACCCACATTTTGTTGCTTTACCTTCATCCACCACAGGCCTTTTCCTGGGCAACTACACAGCTCTACGTGTCTTGCAGCACAACTGGAGGAGCCAGGTTGCTGGAAAAAAGTTTCCAACTGCGAAGCTCACCACCTTTGCCCCCCAGGATATCTGATCCAGGTGCTTGTTGCTCACCTCTGTTGGATGCTTGGTCAAGGGCAAACAACAAACGGAGTGTTATGAGGTCGGTATGTAGGGACGCACCGAGTCAGGGCCAAATTCCCCAAAAAAGTAAGCACCCTTCAAGGGCCCAGAAGAGCCGCCCTTCACCCCCATCAATTTCCTCACACACAAGAATATGTGGACTGCTTATTAGAGAGATACGCTCTGAGATCGGCTCCCTTGAAACCATATTTAAATCCTGCCTACAAGAAATTCGTAAAGAAGTCACAGAATTGGGCGACAGAGTGGATGACCTGGAGCACTCAGTGGATGCTCGTTCTGAGGATTAAGTAATGTTCTGGCGCAGAATCCAAACTTTGGAAGATCAACAAATTGACTTGCAAGCGAAGGAGGAGGACCTGGAGAACAGGAGCCGACGCAATACCATCACCATTAGGGGCACCTCAAGAGGCACAGAGGGGAACGACATCATAAGCAAACTGCTTCAGACTATTAGGGATCTACCAGAAGACCCTCCATTGAGACCTGATTGTGTGCACATAACTATGTCTAACACATCTCACACGGAGGGTGCCCCAAACATCCTCACCAAAGTCCACTTCTTTGATGATAAACAAATAATCATGCGCAATGCCAGGGGAAAGGCTGACCTCATCTTCAGGGGCTCTACTATTCCAGGACTTTTCACCCATCATTCTCAAAAAACGCAAAGTCTTCGGACTCATCACGGACTACCTTAAAGAAATACGAATGGGGTCACCGTTTCGGCCTAATCTTCTACTCGAATACTAAGATGTGACTGATTCGCTCCCTCGCAGAGGCCAGACACTGCTAGGCCTGCCTCTAGATATAAACCCTAATGACAACACTGAGTACTCCAGCAGTGCTCTCCGAATTACGCCCAGAATGGCAAACAGTGCATTGACACGCTAGGCCACATAGAGTAACAGCCAGGTCTTCTGACGAGGCCAAGGCTGATGTGATTGCCTACCTGCAGGACATGAAGGCAAGACCCTCTAAACAATCGCACCTCCTGCGGCCTGAAGAACATCCGATGGACTCTTAGTCAAGTTTTAGCTGGCATGCCATATACTTTCCAAACTGGTGTTTATAATAGGCTGTGATGACTAGAGGGGGCTGAAGGATTATAATTCATATCCTGTGCTATACCTTCTTACATACTTGAGTCTTAACAATTTCCTGGTTGTTGCTTCCTCCTTTAGGACATCCTCACCTTAAAAGGGATACACCTCTCGTTGGGAGGTCTGGATTCACATCCCATGTATGTCAGTTGGGGGATTTCGAGTCTGGCCCAGTTGGCCTTATGCTTATTTTTCTATGTTTATTATTTTTTGGTTTGTTCTTTTTCGGGGACTTTTTGGAGCAGGTAGGGGTGGGACACTGGAACCTCTTTAGTCCAGATGAGTGATGCAAAGCTCCTTAAACTTCTGTTCTTGAATGTACAATGGCTTAACTCACCAAATAAACTCAAACAGATCTGGCAGTATCTCCTACATCCTGATCCCGATATTATCTTGTTGCAGGAGACACATCAACTTACAAAAGACCACTCTCACATGTGTGTCAGTCTATGTAACCTCACCAATTCCGGGCCTCCACAGAAAGCAAAACAGTAGGCGTAGCCATTCTATGCAAGAGTCATATAGTACAGGAACAGCAATCAGTGACCAGAGATAAAGAAGGTTGTTACATTAACCTAAATCTTCAAGAGTCTGGTGCAATGTTAACCCTTTTAAAACATTTCACTCCAGCTCTGCCCAGTATACCTTCTTGCGCACACTCTTAAAAGAACTGAAAGACACACAGGGGGACATTATAGAGGGTGGCGAGTTTATTCTGGTATAGGAACCAATTAACAATAGAAATTACAACATATATCAGGGTACAGGGCAATGTCTGCCCCTTTTAAATATGAGATAATAGAGCTAGGTCTGGTGACACATGGAATCATTTGCACCCAGATCTACCCTTTTTACTCGCATGTACACTTAGCATACCCTAGGATTCACTATGTGCTTATAAAACACTTGCTTCTCTGGTTGGTGTGCTCAACCTCAATCTCAGACATTTCTATTTCTGAGCATGCTCACAGAGAACTCAACTGGACCAAAGGCCCTCGTACACCTAATAGTCACTCATGTTGGTGCTTAAAACCAAATATTTTAAGAGATCCTGTTAATAGAGATACCATGGAGAATGCCATTAAGGAGTACTTCTCAATTAACTTCCAGCGTGATATAATGCCCCACACTCTATGGGATGCATTCAAGATTACGATCAGGTGCTCTCTCATCACCTTACAGATAGATAGGGCAAGAGAGGTACACCTTCTTGAGTACACCCTCACGACAGACATAAAAACACTGGAACAACAGGGCAAACAATCCCCCTCTAAGCTTCCCCACAGGAAGCTCACCCTGTTGCGAGGTCAACTCAAATAACCAACTCAAATCTCACAATATGAAAAGTGCCAATTGTTCTCTGCCACACTAGAAGCACTGAGAATTTGTCTATAAGGTTATACTTCAGTGGTATCTGACATCTTTCGGACTCTCCTGCATGTTCCCCAGCACATCCAAGACATGCTGACACAATCAGTCAACAGGCACGTCCTTCATTTTTGGTGGTCCTGTACTGTGATGCAAACGTATTGGAAATAAATCCTGGGGCACATTAAAGGCACACTGGGCTACTCTTTACAGCCAGATCCTGCCATTCTAATTCTGGGATAAAACCTACCAACCTGGATGGCATGACAGTTGTAGATTTGACACTGGTTGGCCACATGACACACAAACTCTCCTACTACGATAAGAAATGTACCTGTAGTTGGCAACTACTAATTGATTACTTATCCAAACTGGAATTAATTTGTTACATTTCTCCCAGGCTGAGAGTGTTATGCCTTTTTGATTGATATGTATGTTACCTCTTATATACTAGAGGTGGGGGCCCTCAGGGTTCCTCCTCCGGACCTCTGCAGGGTCCTTTGTACACCGTTTCGGAGGGAAGGCAGGATGGGATCTCTTTGTTCTACATTTCCAGAGACCCCGGACTTGGCACTCTTACCCCAACTCTAGAGACTTGTCCTCATCCTGGTGATGGGGTAGGTGATGTGGAACGGACCCCATTTTTCGTTACATGTCTATTGGAATAGACCATACACAACACTTGGAGGTTGAACATGGTAACTCAACCTCTTTAAATTGTACAATACATCTGGTTTACCCTATGCAAATTCTTTTTATGTTTGATAAGCTTGCCTGCTGATCTGCTGTGTCAATGGCCCATATGTAGTTTTATATTCATAAAATGTTCAATAAAGATATTTGAAAATAAAATAACACCCTGAGCGCTATCATGCTCTACAAATCACACTTTCATTGATTCCATCACTATGCTCCTTTTTTGATTAAATGTAGGTCTTATTTACACAAACTTACATCATCTTCAATTCCCTCCATATCTTTACCATCATGTAAGGCCAGTCAATCCTCAAATACACTTTGCCCTACAGTTCTTAAACAATACATAAGAAGGGCCTTCTATCAGTGTTGAAATGGCTAATTCACAATTATAAGATTGTGTTTCCAAGTGTTCCACTTATTGGTCCAAACAGAAAATATGATGAAGCTGGTATGCATAGTTAAAAATGGGAGGAAAAGCATTAAGAGAGAAATAGGTCATGACAACGGAATGCTTTAACATAGGACGCCCATGTGTACCACGAGAAAACATAACTTGGGAATACAAAAATAATGAGCAAAAGAACAAAAAAAAAAACACTTCTGACATTTGTGTGATGATGTACACACTAGAAGAGTAGACCCCACCCTCCCAGTATATTTACTTTGAAGTGATGCTGATACTCGTCAATTGCAGTCATTCCAAAAACCTTTGTCAAACAGAAGTGTGTGAGCAACAAAGTATGCAGAAGCTCATACTGAAAGCATGCAGATAGGGGCTTGAAATAAGGTTCCTCTTTTAGTAAAGGCTGACCAGCAACAGCAGAATGTAATCCAGCAAGTGCCTTCAGAAATGATGACATTCTTGCAGCCAGGCTAGACTCACATGGACAAGGGACATCGCCTTCTCTTTCAAGCCATCTTTAGAAAGTAATCCTGGAACAGTGGAGACTGTCCCTCGAATAAAGCTAAAGATGAGAGGTAGAGGATTCTCAGTCCAAGGCCCACACTTTTGACATTCTATGCTGTTACATCTAAAGCTTATGACGGACCTGATACTTTTTGGGAAGGCCAGCACGGAATAGCAACTCTAGATTACTTGATGTCCTCAACAAGAGACCCATGGGTAGTGAGCAAATACAGAAGTCTAAAACTGACTGACTGACCTAGTGCCATTATCATAGATTACAACTGTTTTCCCTGCATCCCAAAGCCAATACCTGATATTTCAAGTATAAAGATGAAGTTAGTTTTTTCTGGAAACCTTGCTTCGGAGGGACACTCAACCATGATGAGAATGCACACTGCTCATGCTGTGCGAACAGCACGATCCGCAAACAGCAGAAGGGTCACCATTTTGAAGTGGAGCATCTGATGCACCAGGCTGCAGTACTACAAGGTTTTTGACAAAAGGTTTAAAAATGCTAGCCCCTCGTTACCCTTTAGGATTCTACTTTCTCTGCTACTAGACTATGTCACTAGCTATTTGAATAAAGACGCCTGATAAGCATTACCACTTAAGACGGACAAAGCACTTACCTGTAATTTTACCATTGGACCTGACTTCCATAAAAAATATGAACTGTTGCATTGCAGCAGGAAAGCCTAAAGTACATCAAAATATTCACCTTAACCTTGCCAAGGACTGAAAAAACACAGAAATAGTACAGGGCGGAGCTACACTCTAGTGTAAACCATACCAGGGAAAGTCAATAGACAAACCTTAAACTGCACAAAAAAATCTCAACATTGAGAGAATACTCCACTGAGGGTAGGAAGGAGTCGCCTTCAACACAGAGTTTCAGCTGCACTACTGATGTTGACTATGCTTAGAAAATGATAGGAACATAAAGCCAGAAATAGAGACGAATATATATCAAACAAGAAAGCAAATGAAGCCTCCCCTATGGAGTAAATCCACTCTAGCTAATCTGCACCCATTACCTTCGGTGTCACTGTCCTGATCCTCTGCTGGCGTGGGGTCTTGACTCCGTGCCACTGCATGTGGCTTGGGCTCCATCCTCTGAGAGATGCTGCCATCCTTCTGCCTGGAGGGAACCACCAGCCAATCCTTATGAATAACCTCAGTGATCTTTTCGCAAAAGAGAGACAACTGGCAGACGCGGATTCCTTCCAGCAAATCGATCACCTGTGTAATGCTAAATAGATAATCCACAATAAAAACATAGTTCTTCCCTAGAATGGGCATTTTACAATGAGGATTTATTTTAACATTTAAACCTAAGAAATATATTATGGTAAAGACAGAGCTTAAAAGAACACAATTCAAGTTGCATTAAAACATTTTGTATTTGACATGGTACACAGAGCATCATTTATACCATTCAATGTCTAACGAGGCACAGCAGAGATAAGATTAAGTTACATATTAATTTAGTGTTTTACTAAAGTATTTTTAAAGTAACTTTCCTTCCATTTAAGCCCTGTACTAAATATCCATAAGCAAAATAGAAAGATATTTAAAAATGAAGAAAAGACTAGGCTCACAGGACCAGGTGAGCACTACATATAACTCTAAATTGCTGGAGAGAGACAGAGCTGCCGACATTGGCACTGGAGAACCAGGTCCGAATCCTGGCGTTGGCTCATTAGCCAGTGATTCTGGGCGAATCATATAATCTCCCTGTGCCTAAAAACATGAACGTAACTGGTGCTCAAGTAAAGCGCTCCAATACCTTCGGCTTGAGTTCGCGCTATATAAAACCACAATCAATAAATTAATAATCCGGCATGATGTCAAATGCAGGGCTGACGTAAAATGTGGGTAGCTGTGCACACACAGGCAGCCACCTGGGCTTTCCCATACACAGAGATTTGCAGGCCCAGCGACTAAAATCAACAAGATGCAAAATGTCACTGATGGTAGTGAGGTGCACAAAGTGAAAAGGACTTCAGAATACCAGCAGCCATTATCCTGGATACAGTCTCCAAACTTGCCCAATACTAACTGCTCGCTCGGCAAGGTGGAGCCTGCTCTAGCAGCCTGCCTACATGCTCATTGTTTTATATATTTGCATTGTCAGTAAGCAGAGATGCTGAAAGCGTGTGCCTCATCCCCTATTAAATAAAATGTTGCTGGTGTGCATGTTCACTAGAACAAGTCAGAGGAAGCATTTGAGGGCACAAAAAGCAAAAGGCCTGATGTTTAAAAAAATGTGTCCTCCTCCGACTCCAGTCCATGGTGCCGTAGGACAGAAAGAGAGACCATCTCAGGAGCTGTGAGCTGCAGCCCATCAAAGCCAAAGCAGACAGGAGACTTGCATCAGTTTCAGCTGCTTGGACAAAGGTCCTCCTTGTCCCAACGAGTGGACAATCTGGCATGTGGAAATTACATCAACTTACAAACTTATCAATTTTGGAAACGCAAAGCAAATATTGTTTTGTTGAATTGGGCAAGGCACATACATGTCAGCTTGCTGTCGAAGGGTCTCCCTAGCAGAATACTAACCTTTATTTTTGTCAACTGTTTTTTTTGATAGCACTGCTTCATAACACATCGCAAAGTATGTCGTACATTTCCTTACATTATCATATTATACAACAACCTGCCTTATTATTCACGACCTATCTATTTACAATGTATTTGCAACGCCTTTTCAATTTATTTAACTGCAGGATGATCCCCTGTAAACATACATGAACATTTCCCACCCACCACCCCTCCTCCCTCCCGGCAGCTGGCAGCTGTTCTGTTTAGGCATTATGTAGGCGTTCAGGTTGGATGATATACCTAATTTGAAGTTATGTGTGTGCAGGGGGGGCTGTCGCTATCTTCCGCGCTGAGTACCTGTGTGTCAAGCACAGATGATTGTGTCGGTGTTGTGTCGTCATTTTGTTGTGGTTCTGCAACCGTCACTGCCGTTAACATTTGCCCCCATTCAATCATATCACTTTCCGCGTTTTCATCCATTCTCACTGCCCTAAGGCGGCACTCCTCCGCCACCCCCCATTCACGTACGTCAGCCTTCCATTTATGCAATTTGGGTGGTGTGGACTTAGTCCAATGTATCGCAATTCTTCTTTTCGCCAGGACCAGACCCAGCAGGAGGAACTTTTGTCGTATCAGTGTTCCCTTTTTTGGAGTTGGGAGGACACCTAATAGGCACTGTTTTATGGACACCTCTATTCGCATTGCTGTACAGAGGGACTGTACCACCTGGTCCCAATATGATTGTAAACGTACACAGCTCCATGTCATGTGTAAAAAGGTGGCAAGGTCAGTGCCGCATCTTGGGCAGTCCGGTGTGGCTCCCGGTGTGAACCGCGCTCTATGTTGTGGTGTTACATATGTACGATGTAGATAGTGAAATTGAATTAATTTAAACCTAGCATTACTTGTGGCTTCCCCCACCTGTGCTAGTGCTTTCTTCCATTCTCTGTCTGTCAGCGGAGTAAGCAGGTCCTCATCCCACCTCCCTAACTGCAGACATGTTAGTTACCCGGTCTTCCTTCATTGCTGCGTATATGCGGGAGATCAGGCCACGACAGGAGCCCGGATCTAGGAGTGTCAGTAGTATATGCGACTCCTGTGGCTCGTCTGGGAATGTGGTCCATATCTCCCCAACGGTTCGGGAGACCTTTGCATACTGTAGGAACTGGGTTGCCGGTACCTGGAACCAGTTTTGTGCCTCCACGAAAGTGAGGAAGGTCCCATTCTGATATAGATCCCCAGCCCTTTCGCATCCTCCCTCATACCACTGGAGATATCCATCGTATCCTGGAGATTTTGAAACCCCTTCAACCACCGAAGTGGAAGCACTGTGGCATATGGCGCCCTGTGGAGAACCAGCCTGACAGCCTGTTCCCAGGCTTCCGTAACCTGTCGTACTATATGAGGGGTATTTTTTGGGATCCTTGATCCCATCATGAGACAACTCTGTAATGGTGTCCCCTGATTCCAGTCACCCAATAATTCCTTGTCTACCATACGTTCCTCTATACACCATTGCGCCGCATATTGTAGTAGGCCCGCTAAGTAGTATAGCCGAAGATCAGGTAACCCCAGGCCCCCTGCATTCATATCCTGCTTGAGTAGTTCTAACTTTACTCTGCTTCGACCCCCGCCCACACCAGGGATATCAAAAGGCTATTTAATAAATCAAACGTTGGTTTCAAGATTCTGCAGAAAGAATTCTGTAGGACATATAAGCAGCAGGGCAACAGCACCATTTTCGATAGCGCCACTCTACCCATAATTGAAAGGGGGAGTTTATTCCAAAATTGTATTGATGCTTTTAGTCCTGTAAGGACCCTGCCCATGTTTAGGTCAAACTGGGCCTCCGGCTTATGGGCTACCTGTATACTGAGGTACCTAAAATGCCCGCATTTCCAGTCCAGTGCGACTTCCGGGAGATCTTGAGGATTTCCCGAAATCGCCCCAAAGGAGTCTAATATCCTAAGTAATATCGGAAGTGCCTCTTCGGGCTGTCTGATATACAAAAGAGCATCGTCAGCATATAGAGAGACCACATGCGTTCTACCGCCGACCTCTATGCCCCATGGCGCCATGTCTCTCCGCAGTTTCACCGCCAGTGGCTCCATCGCCAATGCAAAAAGGAGCGGGGACAACGGACATCCCTGTCTCGTGCCCCTCTCAATCCAGATAATTTCCGAGACTAGGCTCCCATTTCGTATCCGAGCTCTTGGCTGGCAGTATAGCAACTTAACCCACGAGACGTACTCTTCTTCAAAGCCCATCCTACCCAGCACTTCCCATAGGTACTCCCACCGGAGCGTATCAAAGGCCTTTGATGTCTAAGGCCACCACCGCATCTCTATGGCCACTCTCCGCCACCGAGTGTAACACATGGGTCAACCGTCTCAAATTCAAGTGGGTTCCCCTACCGGGCATGAACCCACATTGATCCTCATGTATCAGAGACGTTACTACTCTTCGCAGTCTATTAGCCAGAACCTTGGCCAGCAGTTTAGGATCTACTCCCAGCATAGACGGGGGCCTATACGCCGCCGGATCCTCGGTGTCTCTACCGGGTTTGGGGAGCATTATTATCTGTGCCTCCCTCAGACTGCGGCAAGTGTCCGGACTTTTTTGCTTCCTGCAGCGTTTCCATTAAGTGCGGGAGCAGAATATCTGCATAGTAGTGGTAGAATTCCACCGGGAGCCCATCCGGGCCCGGCGACTTGCCCCTAGCCATGTCTCGCAGTGCTTCCTGCAGTTCCCCCAGCTGAATTGTTGCCTCTAGTTCCTCTTGTTGCCCATCCGTAAGTCGGGGAAGAGGGAGGTCGGAAAACCACTCCTCCTCCGTCGGGACCAAATGGCCAAGAGTCTAGCGATACGTTTCTGATAGGTGTTGGAAAAATGTATTGTTAACCCCTATCTGCGTGGTGACCTTCTCACCATTCTGATTCTGCAGTGATAATATCAACGGAGCCGGTCGCTCACGCTTTAAAAGCCACGTCAGTAACCGCCCTGACCTGTCTCCCTCTTTGTGCAGCAGTTGCCGATATTCTCTGCGAACCAAGCAATCCAATCTGTCCCAGACCTCTCCCACCCTGCGTTGTGCCTGCAGGAGTGAATCATTAGGTGGCATCGGTCTCTGATTCTCGCGCTGAACCCTAGCCAGCCTATCCTCGGCCTCCGTCAACTCTGCCTCTAGTCATCTTCTCGTTCCTCCCACTCTAGACAGACAATCCCCTCTGATCACCACCTTAAAAGCATCCCAATCCGTATTCCTAGTCTCGGCAGTAGACCAGTTCATGTTAAAATAGCCTTCAACAACCTCCCTGAGTTCTTTTCTGAATACCGTATCCCGCAATGCCACAGGATGTAGTCTCCACAGAGGTACCCATGGCCTAACCCTCCTGGGCCCCCATACCAGTAGCACCGGGGCATGATCCGACAGAAATCGACCCAGCAACTCTGTCTCCGTCGCCTCAGCACACGCCTCTCTAGATAGCAGGAAACGATCTAGTCTACTCTGTACCTCACATGCAGGGGTATAGCATGTGTAACTGCATTCTCCTACATGTGCATCTCGCCAAATATCTACACAATTGAGCCGGCACATCACCTCGCTCAAATCTTTCGTCATATGTGGTTTAGTGCTTTGTTTCGGTGGATCCCTATCCAATTGGCCATCTAACACGCAATTAAAATCACCCGCCCAGATCAATGGTATCCCAATGTATGGGAGAAGCCGGGATTCTATGATTGTGAAATAAGTTCCATCATCTAAGTTTGGTGCATATACGTTGACCAGGCATACCTCAACACCATCTAGAACACCGTGTACTATAACATACCTGCCCTCCACATCTGCCTCATATGCGTGTAGTTTGAATGGAACCTGTGGAGCCACCCATATGGCTACTCCCCTAGCGTATGTAGAGTAAGTGGACGCAAACAGCTGTCCTCTCTACTTCCGATGGAGTTTGTGTCTCTGTGTCAAGCAGGTGTGTCTCCTGTAGCATAGCAATCTGAATGCCCTGCCTCCTCATGTACGTTTGTATTCGGTACCGTTTAGTAAAGGAGTTCAACCCCCTCACATTCCATGTTATGATTTTGTATTGCCCCATATCATCCAAACCACGTCTGCCATGTCAGTTTGTAGTACTCGCTGCAGCAGGAGAGGCCCATAAACTGAACAACTCGAACTTCCCACCCCCCGGGTAGACACTTTAATAACAATCCGTGCATCCCACACCAATCCCAACATCTCCCCTCCCATCCGAAAACCATCATTAACAATTTAACTTCCAATGCTGTAATTCCAATATTTAAAACCACAAACAGCCATACGTTCTTATACCTCAGAGTCCGCTTCCACACATACCACATTCAAACATCCAATGCTGAACTTCTGCCAGGCCAGAAAAATAGCGTGCTTCCCAGACTCCTCAAGTGCCCGTCGGCAACGCCCCTCTGATCCTAGGCATCACCCACCCACACACTACTAACTCTATCCATTCATACTCTACCATTCAAAATGTATCAGCATCCAAGGAGAATAGTACTAAAGTGGAGAAAGGGGACTACAGAAGACAATTGTAGCCAACTGAAAGAAGCAGCCAGAGATAACAGGTAAAGAAGAAAAGGAGGGAAGAGGGGTTGGCTGCATAGGCCGCCCGTCCATCGTCTGTGCCCAGCCATATCCAGTCAGCCAGCCAGGTGTTGATGGGGTTCCGCTTCACCACCACTTAGTTCCCTGCCCAATAGTTGTGACGGTGTCCGAGTCAAAGGCCTCGTAAAGTCAAAGTTTCAGTGTTGGTCTCCTGTTGTCGTCAGCTTGACCTTTCCGTGCCTCAGGAGCTCCCCTGCTGAGGTGTGTCTTCGACGATTTCTCCTGTACTTGTCTCGGAGCCCGTGGCTGTCACCACCTCCACCAGCGCTCTGGCAGCCTCCCGTTCCGCCTGCTGCGTCGCTTGGTCAAGTCTAGGAGACTTACTGCCCTCTCCTCCAGAATCAGATTGTTCCAGGTCCAGGGATCTATCCCTTCTGACCACCACTCTTTGCGTCGATCTCAAGGACCGCCTGGGCCCCCGGCGACGGGCGTTGCTCCTGCCCTCTTTAGAGCTGATCGGGGGTATCCTCTCCTCCCCCTCCCTGGGCTGCGGTCTCTGCCCTCCTTGGACCTCCAGCCAGTCCCAGAACGCCTCTGGCATCGTAAAAAAGTGCGTTCTATCAGCATGAAGCACCTTGAGCTTTGCTGGATACATGAGCATGTATTGTAAGTTCATAGCTTGGAGCTTTTGTTTTACCCCGATAAAGGACGCTCTCTGCTGCTGAACTAGGCGTGTGTAATCTGGAAATATACAGATTTTTTGATTCCCGAGGACAGGGTCCCCATCTCGCCTCGCAGCTTTGAGGATACAATCGCGGTCCCTGTAGTTTAAGATCTTTGCTATCAACGTTCTAGGCAGTGCTCTCGGCGTGTGCCCTCTCAACTATAAAGATGGGTCAGTGTCGCTGCAGGGAAAACCTCCTTAATCCATTTTTCTAGAAAGAGTTCTGGCTCTTTCCCCTCGACTCCCTCGGGAAATCCGACAAAACGGAGATTACATCTGCGGGAGCGTCCTTCTGCGTCATCCGCCCGGCGTTCCAGGACCAACGTCCTGTGCAGAAGCTCCGTCACCGTTGACTTTAATGTGGTAATTTCCGTCGGCAGCTCGCTGACCGTTTGTTCCGTAGCCAAGGAGCGATCCGCAACAGTGCGGAGATCAGCCCGCAGAAGTCCAACATCCAATGAGACAGCATCTATTTTTGCCTGGACTGTTGCGCTGGATGCCTCGATTGCAGCAAGTATCTGAGTTCCTGTAGGTTCCGGCGCAGTCAACCCATCTCCTGCCAGTTCCGTTTGCGGCAGATCCGCCCTCGGAGGGGGGGGGGGGGGGAGGACGACACTCCGCGGTGTAATGGTCCATTTTCATCTGCTGCGCATTTCTTTGGGGCCTGTCCTTGCCCATGTTCGCGATCCTGTGTGTTATCGTAAGGGACTACGCAGCGAGAGTCTAATGTATGTCCAGCGGTTCTCCCCAGCGGGGGGGGGTGTCTACAGAGCTCTTGAATTGTCCTCGCCACCGGGCGCGCCTTCTTTCGTGTTCCGTCGCTTTTTTTTTTAACTAAGCCTGTGTTTAATTGTGTGGACAATGAGGCTTCAGCATATTCCTATTTGGCCACGGACCTCCAGTGGACAGGCCTAGCTTTCTCTGGGCTGCCACTCCCCAGGTCACGTCCGCCCCACCAGCCCAGCTGGTGGGTGCCGAAGGCTGCTTTTTCAGGTGGCTGCCGCTCAGCACGCAAGATCTGTCTCGCTTGGCTCGCGGCAGGGGCGCACACGAGCCGTCCTCCCGGAGCCGCAGCGTGCTCCCCAGGCCCGTTCCGGACCGGATTTTCCGTCAAAAGGCCCCTGCTCCGAGCGCGAGGCCCGGTAGGTCCTTCCCTGCCCCCAACGACGTCCGGCTCACCTCAGCGCCGACAAGGTCGTGCACAGGCAGTCCACTCCAGCTCACTGCGGCACCGACAACGGCATACCCAGGCCGCCCTCTCCGGGTCCCAGCGCTCACCGCGAGTCCGTCCGGCGGCCCAGGTCGCCCAGCAGCTCTGTATCCGCCTCAGGCAGGATCCCAATCTCCGTCACAGTGGGCACCTCGATCCTCCCCGGAGGAGTCGTCTCCGACACCGCCCCGCAGCAGTGTAGGCCCGGCGCTGGCAATCCGCCTCCGGGACATCGCAGCTCCGCTCAGCTCCCCGCTAAGTACCACCTGCTTCTTAGCGATGTTGGCGATGTTTAAGACGGCATTTCGTCTGGATTGGGCAGGATATTTAAGAATTATTCGGGCGGGCGGCTCCGGAGCTCACTAAGCTGCGACTGCTCCGGTCGCCATCTTGGCCACGCCCCCGAATACTAACCTTCACTGTTCAAACATGCCCCCAGAGTACTGAAGCTTTTCCAAAATCTACAGGCTGAAATAGTCCCATATGCTTGGAAAAGCATACAATGTGAAAAGCACCAATGCAAACTGAAAATCAGAAAAAACAAACAAGTTAAGGGTCTAAACTGCCAGTGTCCTAGCAGCACCGATCGAAAGCTGCTAGACAGGACAGGACCCCAGAGTCACATCCTGGCAGGACCGATGAACCAAAATCATTTTCTGTAACTTTTCCAGATGAGGAAGTGACGATTTAATTGCTGAAACTTCACACCCTGGTGTCATTTCCGCATCGGAATGAATTCCATGAGTGACCGGTGTCATCTTAGTTACCCTTTCTAAAGAAAGTTAATCCTGAAAAAGTCTACTATGGATCTTAACCCCTCTGGCTTTCTCACAACAGCAAAACAGCAGCAATTGAGGATGCTGGCATTGTCACTCCCTTTGGATTAGCCCAATTAATGATCACTGGATATTATATATTGATAAGAGGTCAGGCTTTGCCCTTTTAAATTGGTGCCGGGATCATGTTCAGCACCTAGAAATTCTAGGCTATTTCGGTTCAGCGGTGGCAAGGAAGGGCATAGGGGAAGAACAGTGGGAAGGACATATTAGAACTGACAGAGAATGTTCAAATTGCATGAAAATATGGATGTGGAATAAATTAAGCACTACTTTGGCAGAGGATGCCATAGTAGGCTTTCAGGAAAATGGCAAATAAATATATACTTCATGTATCTCCTCCCGCCCAGCAATCTGCCCATTTACTGCAGGTAAGTTGTGCGGTATGCAATATGCTGGCTTTGCAATTATGTCTCCTTGGGATACAAATTCTATATGGACATGATCCATAACACATTTGTAGGTGAAAAGTCTTCCTTCAGTAGTGTGTTAGGATGATGGTGAGAGAACTTTTCATTTGCACACACAAACTATATTGGTAGTAAGCAGCAACACAGGCTACCACATCAGTAAATGCCAGCTTATCAAGCTTTTTCTCCAGATCCTGGAGGCACAAAGTGTTATTTGGCAATACATCTAATATGTAAACCTGGATCTAGGATGCTGGGTAGTGCTACACACCTAACCAAGTGTTAAAATACAATTTTGGGGCCTTAGCTTGTCACGCGTTTGCTCATCTGCCAATAAGAAGCCCCCCTTTGACATACTGTATGTCCTCTGAAAAAGAAAATTCAATATTTAAAAAAAAAAAAAATTACACCCTTATATTATGTATTTACTCATTTGCTCAGTCAATCAAGCTTTATTCGATTTAAATAAGTTATAAAAGCACATAAAAACAGCAATTCATCTCAAAACACATTAAAACAGAGAATCTTCCCAAAAGTTTTAAATTAATAACCCCCACTTTCAATTTAAGTCAAGCCAGATATGGTACGACACCTACCCCAGTAACCATACGTCTTTCTAATTGATCGTTTTATAAAATTGAAAACTGCATAGCCAATGGCCATTGAATCCAAAGAAAGTAAAAACCTATATCCTTCACTAAAAGAACAGGGTCGTAAAGGCTTTAAAACTGGAAATAGGTGTTTAAATCTAACAGATTTATAAAATGGACAAAAAAGTATTAAGTGCAAAGTGCTCTGTGCTGTAAAGTTGTCACATGGGCAATGTTAGACCTGGCATCTTTTGGTGTGTTCCCCCTGTCTTTTTGTTTTCTGACCTCCTGGTTTTGACTCTGTTTTTGCTGGTTTATTGTCTATACGCACTCTCACTACTGATCAGTGTTAAAGTGCAAGTGCTCCGATGGTAATTCAGGTTTATGGATTGGTGTTTTCATGTTTGGCTTATTTGATTTACTGCTAAGTCCCTAGTATATTGCACTCTGTGTGTCCAGGGCCTGTAAATCAAATGCTGTAAGTGGGCCTGCAGCACTGGTTGTGCCACCCACACAAGCAGCCCTTCAAAGGGTTCTCAGACCTGCCACTGCAGTGTCAGCATGCAGTGGGGACTGCCATGTCGACCTGGCAAGTACACCCACTTGCCAGGCCCCAAACCTTCCCTTTTCTTACATGTAAGGCACCCCTCATGTAGGCCCAAGGTACCCCCATGGGTAGGGTGCAGTGTAAATAAAAGGTAGGACATGTACTGGTGGGCATAACATGTCCTGATAGTGAAATACAGTGTATTTCGTTTTTCACTATTGAAAGGCTATCTGTCCCAAAGGATAGAATGGGAGATACTATGTAACATCTTACAATTAGAACTTCCCATTGGGACAAGATAGGAGAATGGAGTTTAGTATGTCTGGACTCAGAATTTAATCACACATCTTTTAGTAGAGATGGTTTTTAAATAGTGTGTTTGAAAATGCCACTTTTAGAAAGACGGCATTTTCTTGCTAACCATCCTGTGTGCCTCTGCTGGATTGTGGATTAACTGCCTGGCTTGGGAGTGACAGGGGCTGGGGATGTGCATTCCATGTAGACAGCCACTGGGGGATTGAGGTGTGTTCTGCCTTTCCTGGATGAGTCAGGTCTGGGCTGAATAGACCTGAGCTGCATTTAGAGTAGTGGGAGGAGATTTCCTTGCACCTGAATAGGCCTGGTCTACCTTACACAATGCCGTCTCCAGCTCCTGCCAGGAAGCTGGACCAGAGAGGACAGAACTGGTTTGGACTAAGCAACGACATTCTCTGCCACAAGAGAACAAAGGGAAATGTGGTATAAATATTGGGGCCCAGACCCCAGATCTTCAGAACTCTTTTGGACTCAGACATGCCAAGAAGAAGAGCTGAAGAAGCTGTGAGGAGGAACTACCACTTTGCTGTGTGCTTTGCTGTGTTGGCCTGCAGTGGCTGTTTCTGTCTTGGGCAGAGAAAGGACTGGACTTTCTGCAACTTCTTTGTTTGAGTTTCTACAAGGGCTTAAAGTAGAGCTTGCCCCCTGTTCAAGAAGTCTCAGGAACAGCAAAGACTTAAAGTTCATCTGCTACCAGCACTGGGAACTGTGTGTTTTGTGCTGCTACGAAGAAAAAGCGACCCGACGCTGTCACCGACGCCGCTGCTGGCTATGTGTCCTGAAGGCACCACAGAGGGCACCGCCTTGCTTCACGCCGCCACCCTGGTATACCCGCCGCCGCTCAAGGCTGACATCGATGCCACTACTCGTAAGGTTCGCGATGCACCGCCCTTGTCCGGCACCGTAGCCTTGGCCTACCAACGCCATCGACTCCGGTTTGTCAGCCGATGACAGCACTCCCGCAACGACGACACCGCTGCTTGCACCGCGACCTGCCAACATCGCATCACTTCGCACCGCAGCCCTGTTCTCAATGAAGCTGCAGGACGAGCGTCACCAAGCCGCTGCCTGCACCGCGACCTGAGGGCACCGCACGCAGCACCACTGCACTTCGGACCGCAGCAGCGACGCCGGCGCTCCCAACTTCAATCGTGAGGAGTTTGACCTGCAACACGTGTGACTTCAAGAGCCCGACAAGTCCTGCACCGACCTCTGGAACCAACGCCTAATGACACGGGCTCTTCAGAGCTCAACGAGAGGTCGCCAACGCCCTGCAGTTCTAAAGGTACTGTTCTGCGGGTCTCTCCGACACTGTAGCTGACCCGGGACGTCGCAGTCCGCCAGAACTGTTTGGATTTGTTGTTCACGACGCTGTGATACCTCGGCGGAGCTATCGACTTCAAGGAACTGTATTTTAAGTCTATTTTTGATTATTGATATTTCTAAGAACTGTCTGTTGGGTTTTTATGGTTTTTGGTCTTTTTTGCACAGATAAAATATTGGCTATTTTTCTAAAACTGGTGTGGTGTCCGTTTGTAGTGTTTTCACTATATTATTGTTGGTTATGTGCAAATGCTTTACACACTGCCTCTAAGATAAGCCTGACTGCTCGTCCCAAGCTACCAAGGGGGTGAGCAGGGGTTATTTCAGTAGTGTATCCTCCTTATCCTGACTAGTAAGAAGGGTCCCTACTTGGACAGAGTAACAACCAGTCTACTAGAGACTCCCATTTCTAACAGACAGGGACATAAATTATTCGAACAAGTACATTGCTGTGGAAAAGCCACCAAAAGTGGACCAGGGAAAGGCGAAGTCTTGTGAGATAAAATCTATGTTGAGAATTCATCAAATGAATAAGATAAAAACTAGGATGATGGGACCTAATCGCTAAATCTAAATGGCTCATGGATTTTGACTGATTCAGTGCCTGTAAATGGCGTGCTTTTGTCCAAAAACCATAAGCATTTTTTATGACCGCTTTAGTTTGAGGAGGCATGTTTGTAGGGTTATTAAATAATTTGTTGAAACCCAGCTACAAAAACATACTCTAAAGATAATTAAACTATGAAATACTTAGAACATTGGAGTGGGCTCGACAATCCAATATGATGGATCTAGAGAAATCCAATTCCGGAGTGTTCCAGATCTTAGCCCATAACAATAAGGGGGCGAGACCTACTCGTTCTTCCACTAGCTCTAGTCCAAGCTGAAGATGACAAAAGAGCGTTGAAGCATACAGGGACACATAAAACTAACCCCAAAGTGCTCTCACACTTTCTGCAAAAACTGGAACTGAAATTCATATATTTTTTTTTTATTATTGTGCCATAGCAAAACAATCTCATGGGTGCAAATACACCTTGGCGTTCACACTGGGGGTGGTGGCAATTCAATTAGACATATTCCATTGTTCGAAAACATCCCTTTAAGAAAAACTGCATCATTATAAGATTCATTCCATGAAACACCTATTGAATATGTACCATATGTTATACACTTACATAAAACTTGAGCAAAAACACCAAGAAAATCACTTGATTTTGGTTTTCTTAAAAGTGACTTTTGAATAAATACCAAATCGAAGCAGTAATTTGTCAAAAAGGAAGTATAGAGGGGAAAATAGGTTGCCGATACAAAGGTTATCCTTTTTTTGTTTTACAACATTTTAAATTGAGTCCTGTTAAAGTCTTCTGCTCTGTGATTGTAGCGGTAAAGGTCAGCATCCAATTAACATAATACACAAAACTGGAAGATGAGGAAGGCCAATAAGAAAGATAACCATGGCATGTTTCGGATCAGTAGTGGCATTTACAATAATTATCAATCATAAACATCCCCACCCACTTGGGCTACATCAGATCATACAACAAGCTCATGGTATTCATGTGAGTAGGTGTCATGCCCAAGTCTAACCCAATGAACACTGCAGACAATACTGATACCAGTCAAGGAATTAGGCAAAGTCAGGTTGAAAGCATTCCTAGGACCTCTCTGGATTCACAAGTGTTTCTCCACGGTGGCACAGTGGCCCATCCCAGCCACTGGAGGAGGGGGGTGTCTCCTCCATCCACCTCTGTGCAATATCTTTTTTAGTGATTAAGCATCCCCGCTTTATCAATGTTCAGTTGCTTCCAGGCTCCCCATCTAGTCCTGTATTCCTTACAAATCAATTTTTGGTGAGGATTACAGAACAGCTACTCGCAGCTGACAATGTGCGTTGCATGTAGCTCCAGAATAGTTAGAGGTGAGGACATTTCCATGTGATGTGCAGAAGAGAGACAGTGGACGTACAGCACACACATGAGGGAAAGTCACTTAACCCTATCCCCATAATCTCTTGGGGGGTTTAGTAGGTTCAGTGAAGATATTAGAGCTGGATTAGGCAGAGTCAAGAGGATAAACTAAGCATCACGGGACCATTTTAGCCTTCATCCACTCTGTGTCATCAAGGGGGCCATAGTCAGCCTCCCACTGCTCACGTAGGTGCAGAGTGGAACCATAGCCATTCACCACCAATGAGCGATATATTATCGATATGCCACCCCGACCCAAAGTTCCCAGCATTAGCTTGGCTTCAGGAGGATTGAACTGCGGTAGGCCAACCACTGCCGGCCGGTATTTATCTAATGAATGATGCAGCTGGAGGAAGCAAAAAGTATTGGGAATTGTGTAGGAGTATTTGATCTTGATTTCTTCAAAGGAGCACATGTGCATTCTATACCACATATCTCCCAGAGTGGAAATTCCAATAGTATCCCATTTGTCAAACCACTCCAGCCTCTGCACCTCTGGAATATGCACTCCTGACCATAAATGGATTAACTGTGATAGCCTCCCATGCCAGCCTGTTTATTTCAGAGTTGCATGTCAGAGTTGTATACTAGTGTCTAGTAACTTCTGGTAGGGAGTGAGGGCTTTTAGTTCTGTATAAGCATTTGTGAGGTGCTCCCCAAACAAAGAGGTCTAGTTCCAGACAATGTGCAGGGTCGCTTCCGTTGTTGTGGATCCAGTCATCAATGCTGACCAGCTGCACAGTTTAAAGGTCAGCAGCTCCTACCCCTACCCCACCCCCATGTATGCTGATGCTGTGCACTTGAGGAAAGAGACCTTACGCTAATGGCCAGTCCACGGGAAGCCCCTCCCCTTGTATTTAAGTATATTGAGGAGACTACCCAGAGGAGCAGCTTCAATGGGGTGTCATACCCCCCCAAATAAATCCATACTTGGCTTGGTAGTTGGTTCTGAGGGCCTTAAGTTGGGTCTGCTATCACTGTGTTGGTTTTTCTTGTGACCTCTGCGACTTTTTAACCTACACCAATACTATTCTACAGTTCTTTGCTTCCACACAGACACCTGGTCTACTTAATATCCTGAATTAGCCGTTTTAAAAATCACAAGCAAAATAAGATGTTGTGACTGTGCAAAATGGTCATGGTCTGGCTTGACAACACAGCTGTCACCAGACAATTATGTGAGCATTAACAGGGAAGGGTTTTGGCTCCACCACATGCTGGGAGCTAGGAGCACGTTCTGAATAGGCAGAAGTTGTGTGCTTGCCCCCATGCAGTCGTGATCACTTTGCTAGTTTATCCAGCTGCCTGAGTATGAAGTTTCAAGGGCACACACAACACTGGAATGATTATAAAGTAAAGATGTCGGACACCTTGCTAAGTGTCTAGATGCGTGTCCCGCGGAACCGCAGGAAACGCATCTAGACACTTAGCAAGGTGTCAGACATTATGCCTGGGATTTCCCATTTGTCATAAGGTTGCTACTATATCATGATGATTGTTCATGGCATATTAGCCTACTCTAATATAGAGCCCTGATGAAGTTCCATGAATGTATCGTGGGAACGAAACGCGTTGGCTGGTTATTCATTTAATGTGCATGAACTTGGAATAAAGGATTTCTTCAAAATTTACACTGGACTGGATTTGCCTGTGATTCACGACATTGGCCGGTAGTGTCTTACACGTTGATTTCTTTCCAGAAGAGCATTACGTTTGACATTGGCTTTTCCCTGCATGGCCTCGGCATGCGTTGCTGCTAAAAAGTGGTATAATTCTGTGTATGTACATATTTCGGATATCGTTGTGACCCAGGGTGCACCCCTTAATTGTGTGGCATTGAATTATAATTGCAAGGGAGGCCTGGGTCGGATAACGCGTTGCACCGCATAAGGGTGCTGAGGGGGTGTACAATAGGATATTTCCCAAGTGTGCATATTGCTGATATCATTCAAAGATGGGTGGGCCTAGTACTGCTAGTAATAATTCCTAATGTGATTTATGGCCAGAAATACATGATGCTCATGTTGTGTTGATTATTATGTGTGTTGACTACAAACATTATTTACATACATCATATGTGAAGTCTCTTTTCTGACGCTCAGGGTATTTATCATGAGGGAGTGTTTTAACAATGCTTTACACATTGCCTTAGTGGTAAGCCTGCCTGCTCAGTGCCAAGATACCCGTGCGTACGTGAGCGCAGATTATACAGTGTGCGTAATCACCCACCCCTGATGAGAGTGGTAGGTTCTGCCTGGCTGGGGTATTGCCTCAGCCAACAAGAAAGTGCCAGTTCCAACAAAAAGGCACTCAACCTAG
Source organism: Calotriton arnoldi (assembly GCA_963921515.1). Taxonomy (NCBI): domain Eukaryota; kingdom Metazoa; phylum Chordata; class Amphibia; order Caudata; family Salamandridae; genus Calotriton; species Calotriton arnoldi. The sequence continues at coordinate 103,354 of CAWUFW010004471.1, read as the reverse complement.
GAGGTCAGAACAGAGTCTCTGGTGGCAGGTTGGCAAAAACTAGTCAGCAAGTACACCAGAGGGTGCTAGGTTTTCAGGGGGCACCTTTAAAGTGCCCTCTGGGTGCATGTATTGGTAAATCCATACCTGGAATCAGTGTGGGTTTTCCAATGCGAGATGTTTGATACCAAACATCCCTATTTTCAGTGAAGCCATCATGTAGCTGGGGAACTCGTTTTCACTAGTGTCCAGCACATGTTTTAAAATGGCTTCCCTGTTAACTTGTACTGGCAGTAATAGGATTGACCAGCACAGGGGCATATCTGCTCATGCAGGTATGCCCTCACATGTAATATTCAGCACCCTGCTTTAGGGCGGTCAGGCCTGCTGTAGGGGTGACTTACAAATATTACATGCAGTGTTAGGGACATGGCACACAGGGATGTGTGACATGTTGTTTTTTCACGTTTGTCTATACAAAGACACACAGCCTGCAATGGCAGCCTCGCATGTGCTTGGTGAGGGGTCTCTTAGGGTGGCACTATTCGTGCTGCTGCCCTTAGGGACTCACTGTAGTACCTCAGGCCCTAGGTACCAAGGGTACCATTTACTAGGGACTTAGAGGGTGCTAAAGGTTTTGCCAATTGGGGGAACAATTGTACAGTTTTGGGAAAGAACTCTGGCACTGGGGACCTGGATAGCAGGAACCCAGTGCACTTTCAGTCGAATTCACATCATTTACCAGGCAAAAAGTGGGGTGAGCTTGTCGAAAATGGGCACTTTCCTACAACAAAGCAAAGATTGAGATAGAAAGGAGTAATTTTAATGTACTTTTTTGTTATCCTGGAGGACATTCACGAAAAGCAGCCCCAGGGACCAAGCCTGCATAAAAACAAAATACAGACCCTTCCTCAGAGACCCACTTCAATGAAGCCATCCAATGCTACTACTAAGAAGTATTCACTCAAATTGCAGTAGAAAATGAACAAGGAATGCCTGTGGAAAGAAGCCGCCAGGCAAAGGGTTGAGTTAGAGGACAGAGTAGTTTAATCTCCTCTTGATGCCACGACACTGGGAAAGGCACTTAAGAAAAAAAAAAAAAAACACAGCTTCATTGTTTCTCCAAATATTCATACACCAAAGCAAACAGCTTGCCACTTTCACCAGGACATAATATGGAAAAGGAATTGAGAAACCAAGAATGCAGTAAAATCCTAGCTTACGAGGCTGGTCCTGCTAACAAGCACATTAAATCTTTTGAAGATGATCTGAACATTGAACGTCATTCAGTGCACTGGGCAGGGAGTAGGTGTGCCATTGCACCACTGAAGAAGAATGGCTCTGAGGTATAGCTCACCATTCAGCACTCAGTGCTTAATTATTGTTAGCAGTATGTACTTAGGAAGCATATTGGGCAGTGTATTAGTAACTACTATACAAATGGAACTCTCAAATTCTGGACTGAAATATTTCCAGTTTACCCGCTATGGATCTTGCAGCCACTCGACAGGTGCAGCCCGACTTGGTGACTTCACTACAGAACAATTTGTAAATCAATACAAGCAGTATGTTCGAATACTTACTTTGCTAAGTAGGCAGCACAAACACCACCAGGTTTAAGGTTTGGGAAAACCAGAGGAAGGGCGCTTTGAGGATGGAGCATATCCAGAGACACCTGCAGTGAAAGTGGGCACATTGGTTAGGCACGGAGAATCCTAAAAAAGCATGGCTTGCTTTACAGGAGACTTTCTAAATGAAACTGCTGTTTCCATACATAGTATCTAATATTTCTTTACTTCTTTAGGATTCTCCTCTCCTCCCACACAAAGGAACAAGATCCTCGGTCCCTTAGTTAAACACAGACATCAACTACTATAATAAAACCCCATCCCCCAAGTTGGCACTGTTAAGCGATCAAACTCTTCCCACAACTGAAACCAGACTGTGGGATATTGTTTAAATAGCAAGTATGAATTCTTTCAAGCACTCTTATCCTTCGAAGGCTATTTTGTAGACAAGCCTCTTCTTACATTACATGTGAGGTGCATTCAAAATGACCTGGTACACCGGCACACTTATGAACAAACATGGCATATGTCCTAGCATTGCCTTTACCTACAGGTTTCTAGGAAAAAGGAAAAAATTCATGGTCATTGAGGATTATTAGTAGAGGCTCTTAGGTATATGCACTAAGTGCCGTAGAGCGTCTCAACATTCAATCATGGGCCTATTCTGTATAACAAGATGTTTATATTTTAAATTCTCATAATTCCTCCTAGGGCATAGTTGGCTCTGCATTTATTTAGCTTTTTTATAATATAGCCCCTAAAGTCCCGAGTTCCCATATTCTCCTTTGTTATTTGAGTTTATTTCTTACCTGCGGAAAGTTTGCACTTGTGATTGCTGCTATCTCATTGCTGTTTGCACATAAATGTTTTTTTTTTTTACCTGTTTTTATATACGTTAATGGAAAATACTTTGCTGCTTTATGATGCACTTTATATAAAACATGTTTCAATATGATGCTACTATGGTATGTGACTTTTCTAAACTGTACTTGTATTTAACATGATCTTTTTTTTTTGTTGCCGCAGTATAGGTTCTAACTATACGATTGCTGCTATTTTGTTGCTGCAATATGATGCACTTTATTTAAAAAATTGTTTCTATATGAAGCTGCTATTTTTTGTTATTCTCTCAAATTGCACATGTTTTTACTTTGACTGATTTGTTATGGTAACGGTCTTATTTACTCGTTGACTGCTACTTAATTACCCTTGTAAAATTGGTTTTAAATCTTGGTCATCAGGGAAAATGTGCAGTCGGATCAGTAGGGGATTAGTTTCTTAGAATTTTTTTCCTGGCTCTTAACCTCACTGCTGCCATTTGACTGATCTTATTCATTTTAGGACTTAATGTGAGGCTGCTATAGTAGGATACCTATTAGATTTTATAAGCCCTGATTTGCGTCATCTGCTGGGGTAAAAATATTAATCAAATTATCGCAACTTTGCTCTCTGTTACAATAATTATATTATTCTATTTTGTATTCTGCTCCTACCGTGCCACTATTTGCATTTCTTTATTGTGGGTCTCCATTTGCTGTCTAAAGGAGCCCCCAGTGCTGACTTTGAAGAATTTTGATATCTTTAAGATGAACTAATCTGTACAAAACTGTTGTAGTGACGCAGATACAATGGTTATCAATTAAGTATTTTATTGCAATTATTGTTGGTATTTTTAGCATGTCTATTCATGTATTCCTTAAGTGGACCTCATAAGAGATCCAAATTCTTAATAAACACATTGAATTGAAATCAACTACTATAATAAAACCCCATCCCCAAAGTTGGCACTGTTAAGCGATCAAAACCCTTCCCACAACTGAAACCAGACTGTGGGATATCGTTTAAAGAGCAAGTATGAATTCTTTCAAGCACGCTTATCCTTCGAAGGCTATTTTGTAGACAAGCCTCTTCTTACATTACATATGAGGTGCATTCAAAATGACCTGGTACACCGGCACACTTATGTACAAACATGGCATATGTCTTAGCATTGCCTTTACCTACAGGTTTCTAGGAAAAAGGAAAAAATTCATGGTCACTGAGGATTATTAGTAGAGGCTCTTAGGTATATGCACTAAGTGCCGTAGAGCGTCTTAACATACAATCATGGGCCTATACTGTATAACAAGATGTTTATATAAACACATGGTATTCGGTAATACCTGTATAAATGTCAGGCTCTAATTTCTTTGTAATCAGCAACTAGTGACGCACTCAATTGCCGATTATAAAGAAAAGACATCAGTACTCGACTATTACAAGTTATTACTGTCGAGATCGGATGTCACAATGCCTGCTGCAGAGCCAGCAGCCAAGGTGAAAGGCAAGTCAGGTCACGGAGCACAATTGAAGCAGCTGTTTAAAGCAACGAAAAACAGAACGTTGTTTTGCTGTCTTGCTCTGTTTTTAGGTCTCGCCTACGCAGCGCGCATGCGCTGCTTAGGAAAGACCTGTAGTAATCGGCACAGCTTTCCCTGCAAAGACGTGCACGCGTTGCATTGCTTCCAATGGCAACGCGTGCACGTCTGGCGATTCACTTGCGGGAGCGAGCAGCTGGCGCCATATGTTACTAATTATCGCGCCTTGCTGCTCGCTCCTGCAAGGGAATCGCGCAGGCCCCCCCCCCCCCTCCCTCTGCTTACGCGCGAGGCGCGACTGCGGGAAAAGTAAAGCTGGCGACCCGGACTACTGTCGGAGGATTCTCGTCAGAAGTGGGTCACGTCTTTCTTTCACTGCTGTCCTCTCCTGCGTTATCTGCCACAGTGCTCACAGGTTCGTTTCCATCAGCAAGCACGCTGCTCCCTTTTGCCACCACATTTAGTTCGCCATGTTTAATTTAATTTAAAAACGCGCTTCGAGGAACTAAGTTTACCCCTGTGACTTCACTTCTGAAACTCGCCTTTAATACTCGACAGACGGGGACAATAGACATTATAGCATGTCCTAGCCCTGTGGATGTGGCATGCTTGCGAAAAAAAGCACACGATTGTGATTATTACGATGATTATTATAATGATGATGATTATTATGATTATGAGTATGATGATTATCATTATATTATTGGTATGATTGTTATTAATATTTTTATTATTATTATACATAATGATAACAATACTAATAATAATATAAAGGGGGCAGATGTTATACAGTACAGAGTATGGCCTTTTCCTTATGTTTTTCTTTTCAGGAGCAAGCAGTAAGGGATAGTACTTTTCTCCACATGTACAAACAGAATCCCGGTGTCGCCGCGGGGAGACTGTGCGCCAGGTTGCACACATAAAACCTCCATTATTTAAGTGCAGTGCGAGGAGACCATTTTAATCAGTAATCCCCTGCTGACCGTTTGACCTGGGGAGAGTTCAGATTAAGAATAATGTGCCCGTCTGAACCTTACTGTAGATTGGCGTGTGGGGGCCGGGTGGGGGAGGCTGAGCCGGGGTGGGGGTGCACGTACTTCAAAATGCAGGTGGAAAGATTTACCTTTAATTCAGCATCCTGCTTAGTTCGGTTGATGTACTTTGCAGCAGCGCCATTCCCCTTTCATTGTCATTGTTTTGCGGATTTGGTTTGCGTATGTTTGCGAACGCTGTGCTTCGTAGTTGATTGGTCTGTTCTCTGCGACTGATGCAGTGATTGATTTGCGGATCTCCAGCAATCTGCACTTTGTTCTCCGGCGCTATTGTAACTGTATGTTTGATTGTTGAATTGTTTTAGTGTGTGTGTTGCTGCATATTGTGTAGATTGTTTCCTTATGCTGTTTGGCTTTGTTTCGGCATGCTTCTTGGTTTGTGCCATTCTTTGTTTGTTTGTTTTTGTTTTGGATACGGATGCATGCATTAATTTGGAGACTTCCTCGACCCACCGAATGTACTCATGACGGGTATACATGGTGGTATGTTTTTGTTTGTTTGATTGCTTATTTGTTTGCTTGTTTCTCCATTTCACTACCTCCCCACTCTTTCCTTCCCTGTTTATTTTCACTTCCTTTCTTTTCTCTCCTCTTTGCCTTAAAGTGCACAGCCATCCACCCGTTCCTTCTGGCACTCTGATTCATAGATGACATCTACGTTTTATAAATGTGCAATAAATATAGCGGGTCAATTAGACGCAGTATTTAGTGATAAGCTGGGTGCAAATGCTAGTTGCTCCCCTTTCAGCACTCACTCACATTGTGAGTTGAGTGCAAATTGCAGGCGACTGCCATATACTTGTGGCCGGCAGTAATCGCCTGTTTTAACAAGTACGCAGATGGTAATAACACAGATGGCATTCTCCACATGTGTACACTTCAGCCTGGCACTCATTTTATTTGCACCGGGAGGGATTGGGGATTTACTGCCAACGTTTGCACGTAAATAAGAGTATTATGGGCGGGCTTAAGGAGGGAGGCAGATATATTGGCGTGTCCTAGCCTTCCTCAGGCAGGAACATTCACTAAAACAAGCATTGCAATAGCCAATAGGTCTCGCCTTTGGAACCTTATAAGTATTTAGTTATTCAGTACAATATCCTTCGTGCAACAACATCAACTTTTGCATGGCTAAACATTTATAAGGTCCCAAAGGCGAGACCTATTGGCTATGCCAATGCTTGTTTAGCTTACAATGACAAGCAGAGAGAACATGTTTATTTTTGCACTCATTAGATAGTTGAAGAAAAGCTAGAATCTTTCTGCATGTTTGTACACATTACAAGCTAGTGCAGCTTTTTTTTTTTTGAAACTGACTTCTATTAAACTATCTCTAATATCTGTTTGCAACAAATAACTAACAGGTTTTGATGTTTTTAATTTTGCACTAAAAGTTTTAATTTTTATTCTTTATGTTTGCAAACATGCTCGTTCTTTCATATGAAAGAGCTACGCCCCGAAGTTTTAAGTGGTTTGTGGGAAAGAAAATGGTGTGACCATGTATTATATGAGAAAGTACCTCCTGCTGTACATTATAAGGATGCTGCAAGTCACCTCAGAGTTCCATAACCTTATAACGGAACTTGGTCTTTGGCCTCGTCCCTCTATATGGTTATTGAACTCCTCAGTGACTTGCAATATCCTTATAATGTACAGCAGGGGGTACTTTACTTACTATATACAAAATACAAATGCAGCACATAGATATGCAAGCATTGTATATGGCGATGCATATTACTAACAATGCATACAGAACCCGTTAAAATACATACATTGTATACCAAGCTATAAAACGCCTATGCTGAGATGTGTATGAGACATTCACACCTATCACATCCACTGTATAATAATGGCATGTATGACAATGAGAACTGATTTTCCATGCTCTGAAAAGTATATATTACATATATACTGTATAGTTGTGGTTAAGTTTCAGTTTGCATTGAAAGCTTTTTTTTGGTTTGCTTCTATATTTGGAGCAGTTTGGAGAATCTGCACGAAATTTGTCACTTGCAGGCTTACTTGACAAAATGTGAACATTTATGCAGATCCATCCAGGGAGAGAAGGAGTGAAATATAGGTGGCAGAACAAAGGTGGACTTTTCCATTTCCACTCCCTACCATAGAAATGTTTGCTTACAGCTAAAGCAAAAACTGCTGAATGCACTTAGAACTCAGACTAGTGTCACAGAGTGGTTTGATGTAAATCTGTTCAGTAGTTTTTGAGATATTTCCATTACAAACATACGTTGGTAGGGATTTGAATGGTTAACCTGCCAAGGACTTTGTGCAATTTGCAAACCCTTTCGAGGATCGCCAATCCCACATTTTGTTTAATAAAACTAATCCCACTGTAAAAGGATTTTTTTTTTTTCCTGGAGTTTTATATAGCGCAAACTTGACCCAAAGGTATCGGGTATCAGAGCGCTTTACACAAGTACCAGTTACGTTACATGAGGACACATTCATTTTTGTGAGGCACAGGGAGATTAAGTGATTTGCCCAGAATCACAGGATGTTGCGCGTCCTTGCCAAGACTCGAACCCGGTTCCCCAGATTTGAGGTCGACCGACCTAGCAGTTAGGCCAAAATATTTTCTCTTGTTATCCACTTGGTGTTTGAAGACCAGAGTGCTGCAATTGGCCGACTGCGATAGGAATGCTGTTCTTGCATTCTCCAGTAAGCGACATGGGGGCTCGGTTCCCATGTCCTGAAAAAGCATGGAATGCCACAGAATGGGGCAAAGGCAGCATCTTTTGGCCCAAAGTACCAGGTGGGGCCTCCAAAGGTAGACCACTCACGCTACTGATTTGCTTTTTTTTTTTTTTTTTATTTACAATGAAACTTTTTTTTTTTTTTTTTAATGCAGAGCTAGCAAATTCCAGGCCAGATTTACCGACCCAAGGACTACAAGCCTGAAACAAAAAAAAATTTTGAAAGTATTTTTTGTCTGCAATCAATAATGACTGCTGGTTAAAAAAAAAAAAAGCGCCATCAATCAGCAGTGTGTATGAAGAGGTCTGCTCTTTCTGCAGATTCTGGTTTGAACATGGCAGCCATGCCAGGGAAATTAACATTTTATTAACAAAAGCTACACAGGTGCAGTTGAGGGCAGCTAAGAGGAGGAGGGTAAGAGCGTGTAAAAACTATACTATTGTACCTGGCTGGCAGAAATAAAGCCGTAAATTGCTGCTGACGGTTAGCTTGGCAAAGGGTCTAGTTTGAGGGAAGAGGACAACACTGACTGCTCTACATCCCTTTGCCAGGGGTTAATATATAAAAATAGTAAGTGCTGGGGATCAAAATGTTTCTAAGACGATGGCTGCGAAATGCCATTGTGGTCACCGCCCACTGTATAACCAAGTCTTAAGTTGTAGGCACATCTGGGAGCAAGATTCACTTTTATCATCACAATGCACTCCAAGATCCACCAGTTTGTCAAATAATGGTTAATGATTCCTTTGATTCTCTCATCAACAATAAATTCACATAAGAGCCCTAGTGACCAAAAAATGAATGCCGGTGCCCACCTTTGCAACTATTGGAATAAATTAATCACTGCCCTCTAGTGCCTTTTTTACGATTCTCCCAGTGGTTTTAGGTGGGTAGTTATTAGGGGTGTTTGATTCTCCCAGTGGTTTTTAGGTGGATAGTTATTAGGAGTGATAAATGAATTGCGGATTTTGAAATTGATAGAAGTTTAGAGCCAAAAGTTGTTCAGCATGACTAACATCAGAATAAAGAGACCATCTTTAAAAACTTAGAACACACAATATAGACGCTGGCTATCTAAAATCAATGGGCATGAGGTTTCCCTTGGTAGATTTACCGCATCAAATGTTATAGATTTGATATCCTCTTCTGCTGCGCAAAGGTCCTTATTGATGAACTCAACATTATCTGGCCACTGGTGCCCATGCCCGATTTGCCAAGCATCCCGCCACCGTTGGTAATTTCTCTTGGCAAGTCGATGATGATCGCTTCGAACTTCAAAACTTGAAACACGTCCGGCCGAGCCAGCTGAAAACGAAGCACATCAGCTGTTTTAACACATACAGACTGTACAATCTACAGAGACTGCCAACATCAGAGCATTTGTAAACCACACTGGAGATGCATTTACTCAACGCATAAAGAGACAACTGAACGTAACTGATCCGATTCAGGGAACCCATGAGACAGTCCGAGGTAAGCACACCTACTTACAGAAACATCATTGCGAGTCGGGTCCTCAATATTCAAGATGCGGAGATGTACTACAGGATGGAAAGGTGCAGTGTTCATGTGACAACTTGCTCCTTGTTATCTCATCTAGCTGACATCATATGTTTTCTTGTACAGAAGGCCAGTGTCTCAAGGCTCGTAATAAGTGCCCTAAGTGATTTGGTTATGTTGCTCAACAACAAAACTGGGCAACAGAGGACACCCAAGGTGCTATTCGTTTTTAACATAGGTGGCTACCACCTCTATGTTCATGCCATGACAATAATAATAGTTGGTTGTAGTGGATTATAGTAGTGGGGTACAGCCTCCTTACCTGCATTCCAGTTAGGTCTGCCACCTTTGTGCAGGAGAAATAACAGCCATCCAACTTTAACCCAATTGTTAACCTTGCAGCAGTGGCTAAGCAACATATTACTCTATGGATCTACGGTCCTGTCAAATAATAAAATGCATTTCAAGCAACTGAGAATACACTGCGCCCTCGCATTATCTTGTCTCACTTCTGTTTTCTTTCTCTTGGTCTTTAACATCTCCTTTATTGCCCTCTCATTTATTTTCTCTTTCAGTCTTCATCACCTCGCCCTACATTCTACACCTGTAATAAGGTCTCTTGTTTGCATCTCACCCATGCACCTTCTCCCTCTAGGATCTCTAACCCCTTTCTTATTTTCCTTTCTCTACACCTCTTTTGTACTCATGTTTTATCAGCGGCTGACTCGCCACATTTTCTGTCCCTTCACTCGTTTCTTTTATCTTTCATCATATGCTCTCCTGCTCCTTCTTATTCCCTCTACAACGTTAATTCACACCCTTTACTTGTAACTGTGTCCTCCGCTCTTTCCTTCAATCTCTTTCAAGAATGGCAGGCTCACACAGCTCACTACATCCTTTATTTTAGGAATATGAATCACCTAACAGCGACCACCATCAAAATCTAAACTGCCAAATCTAAGGTGCGGTGCTGTAAATTAAAGATTTTAATTGCAGAGTTAAAAATGTCTGCTAACCTACCTCGGTATGGACAAGAAAAAACATGAATTGCTAATTCATGAAACCCATAAATAAGGCCATCTTTCCCCATCACCTTTAGTGGCAGCATTTCCCCTTCCCAATCCTCTGGCAGCAGCTCTTAAAAGGATCCCTCTTGCTCAGAGCATGGTGGTTCTCTAAAGTCTCATCAACACATTCCTCAGTCCTGGATCCCCTCAAAGGCTTTAAATGGCCCTCGCACACTGAACCACCTTCCAGGCCAGACTCTAAACCTGCCCTCAATTCAAAAGCAACTACTGAGGGGCAGTCCTTCTGCCGTAGGGCGGGCTTAGAGGTGAAGACCGTGTCTGTCTGTGAAGTGAATAACAGAAGGCCTGCGAACTTGTTAATATTGTACACTTTTGTCTCTCTGTTCTCAAGTTTGTTTTTTTAAACATGCTACTGCACTGATCCCAGACAGAGACAGAGCAATGCTACAGGCATTTCTGCACAGAGGGGCGTAATAGAAATACCAGCCACATCATTGCTGGTATTTATTAATTACCCGCACCGACTCACACTGCTGAATCACTGTTGGTACCGGTAAAATACTGGTCAAGTGGCAAACCTAATCCTAGTGGAGAGGTTACTTATTGGCTATCCCTGTGCAAATCCATGTAGTATGTCAAAACTGACCCCCAATTGTTCCTAATTATAGGAGCTTCACATCACAAGGCTTGGGCACCTAGAGGGCCATGCTCGGAATCCTCAGATGTAGGTAGCCCCACGTCTGTAGGGTGTTACTTGGGTTTTAGTGATAGATGGAGATGCTGTTTTCAATCCATCCCTAACCGCCCTCTGCAATGCTACTTCCATTATTCACACACTCCGAGAAGAATGAATTTAGTGTAAAACCAAATGCATGTGTCTAGTTTTGAATTCACATTCAGAGAATTGAACAGGAGGGATTCTTGTGGACCAATAATTTCTAGAAGATCAGCCTAGAAGCGAAACACAACACTTACAAAGACTTCGGTAAATGAGTGGAAAGAGTGCTAAAGCGCTGATGATGGCAGATCTCAAGACTGGGTGTTTTCAATGAAACAGGGACACACGGAACATAAGGGACATGACTAAGTAAGCTGAAACTTTTCTTCAGGGACGCCGTCTGGCTACACCAAGCCAAGCCAGAGAATGTACCAGGAGCTCCTTCCACCTCCTCGTCTGCTAGATACATAGAGCTGGAGGCGACCAAGGCCACCTCGACTTCTCCTGGTGAAGCAGGCATAGTGGTCAGGTCGGGCTGTGCCTGCAGACGTAACATGACCCAGGGCTGGTCACTCCCCTGAAGTGACATTGCAGACTTTGGTGCTGCTTAGTGCAGTCTTTCTCGTGTGACGAGAGGACTGAAGGGGCCCCTGCAGTAGCCACAATCAAAATAGTTTAGTCTGCCTTTGAGAGACAAGAATCACCTGTGCAGCCAAGTGATCACTAGTGGAGGTTGGGGATGCTGGAGGTAGCGAAAATGGTTAAAAATGGAGACCCGGAATCTGGGCACTTTACCGGGGACTTGAAGCAAAACTCTACAGTAATGAGGCCAAACATACCGAGGAAAAGCTTTTATTAAAATGCTAAATTAATATAGTTAAAGAGACCTGTGCAATGTTAATGTGCAATTTATTTTGAACTAACACAACATTAAAATGTGCAAATTGCAGTACATAACCATATCTTTTAGTACTAGGCCTCGAAATGTCTAAGGCAAGCTTCATTTCACAAGCCGCAAACTGAAAAGTTCCGAGACGTGCACAAAATGCTTAAAAGTTGACCTCACCCTGACAGGCTTTTAGTGAAGACTTTACATTGTATTAAATAATGTATTTGATTAATAATGACGTTTGAAATGTTTTGCTACAAATACTTTATCATTGAATAGAATGAGTTCATATTATTTCACACACTAAATACAATTCATGCACAGCAAATGTTAATAGCTTGATCCATTTCTTTTCCGTTTTATAATGAAAAAATGTGGTGCTGAATAATAATTGAAGCAGCTGATGTTTCTAATTCACATAGCCTATTCTTTAGCCTAACATACAATTTATTTCATTAGAAGGATACAAACGTGGTCATACCCATGGGAAAGGAGGTCTACAAATCTAAAGGCCTTATACATAAACAGTTGTATTAATGTCTCATACTTTAAGATAATTCTTTGTGCCCATTGTGTGGAGATGTGGCAAAGGATGGGACCAGATTGTTCTCAAGAAGACATAGCAAGATGATTGGACGAGAGGAGGAGGAGAAGCAACACGAACTGCAACATTTTCTTTTGACTGTTTATATTAGTGTGTGTTCCTAGAGTAGGTTATTTGCTTTTTCCTCTATGCTCTTGCCCCTACCGCTTGTCGCAATGAAGATGAATGCTAATGGTTTTATGCTGAAGGCTGAATGCTGATTTGCCACTCTACCCGACCTGTCTGCAGTTGCTACTGCATGATTATTTTTGAGAACCTCTTTTTATGGGAAGTTCAGCTGATACGGACTGATTGAATTTTGAGCTGCACGCGCTAACCTCACTCTTGCCTCTCGAACTTGAACTCGTTATGGGTTCCTGCTATCACCCATTTCACCCCATTGTTAGAATAGGGATTCTTTCCTTTATGGAACACTGTGTATTTCATTATTTGTTATGACTTGTTCTAACCATACTTTTATGATCAATTCTGTAATTTTACTGATGCATTAGACTAATTGAATAAAAAGACTAAAAAGAAGAACTTTCTGAATTCTAATGAAAGTAAAATCCTTAAAACTGATCAAAAAACTCATTATTGATTGAACTTAGAAATAGTATTGTGATTAAAATTTGTAGCGATTTATAGCTCCTGATTCCCTCATAAACGACGGCTAAGGTCTGTCACAGTGGAGTGAAGAAAGACATAGAAAATGTAGGGGGGGTGGGGTGGGGGGGTTCAACCCTGTTGGTCTGAGACAGAGATGCTAAATAGCTTTTATTTAAATAGATTCCCGCTCCATCAATACTGATGAGGGGAGAGGTGCCAAAACCTGAAACTTCATTACAGAGTTCAGTGCCTGCATACCTACTCATGGAAAAAGCTTTATGAACTGAGCCCAAAGTTTACATATAGGGACTGCCACAGAGCTTCTAGCAGTTCTTGCTTATTTTCATTACTGTAGTGCGAATTAATCTGTGAAACCAATTTTCACCCGTAACTGAAGAAAGAGAAAAAAAAAACTCACAAAATCCAGTTCAGTGGGAATTTTTCAAACTTGGTATATGAAACAAATTACAATTTCTAGTAATTTAGGTGTAGATACATTTCTCACAAAGTCTAATACAAATACACATATTACATCAATTACAACACAAAATACACAGTCCTTCGAATACATACATTAGGACATTAAAAAGAATTAACAAAGGGTGTCCAAATACCACAATAGGCAAGTTGACCCAGCCTCATTTGGAATGTTATAAAAATAGCGAATTGCATGAATTATAGGTCAGAGCAGTCACAGCCAGCTCTTCATTAGAGGAATAGACACTTCTATGACATGCAAAATTAAGAACATGTACATAAGAGAACCAACCGTGGGAGGCAAAGAATAGATTAAACGAAAACAGAGACAACTACTGAAAGACCCATCACGACAAGCCCTTTCCAGTGAAACCCCTTGACTTTAACTACGGTCTAACATTTCCTGTTATAGGTTTTAAAAATGTACTTTAACTAACTCTCTTGCCTCCTACTTTTGCCAAATTGATGTACTGACAATGGAACAGATTACCAAAGACCTTAAAAGAGGACTTTCAAGTCACAGCTTAAACATCAGGCTCAAAATCAAGCATCTTACCTGCTTTCGATAAAAACAGACTCATGCCTCCAGACCCGGATCCAGCTTCCAATATAGTGTCCCCTGGGTTGACATCCATCAGCGACAGCATTGCTTGACTATCCTACATATTAAAAAGAAAAGAATTTGAATACGTACAAAGCTCTTTGGACAGTCAATACTTTTTGGCCATACGGACCATGAAAAACGCTTTACTTATAGCGAAAAACTTCCTGCTCTTTCAAGCGTGCGGAAGGTATATCTTAAACTATTAATCAAGATGTATTCACAATTATTTTGAGCACAGCTATTCGAAATGAACATGGACATCTAGGCTCTCCGGTATAGCAAAGCAAATTCTCTGGGATTCATCTAGGACATAGATGCCTCCTTCAACGGACACATGGCCCTGATAACTAAGACAGCATGGTATCAGCACTCCAGCCTGAAAACAAAGTAAAACCCTATCTCCACAAAACAGGCTTCAGGACAACAGTGCAAGCCACTGTCACCTGGTGGAGGTGAAGCTCTGTTGAACAACCTTCCTGACAGTACCTTTGCCTTTCCAAACTAAAGGCACTCTATATACAGCAAGAAGTCTCAACACGTGACTGAAAAGATTTGAACATATCACTCCAAACAACGAAGAACTTATCTTGACTTCTCCCCTTACAAATCTGCATCATCTACAAGACCAGCTACATCACGTATGAGACCACCAGAAACGGCAACCCTGCACTGGTGGCTGAGAAAATAACCACCTCAAGTAGACAGCACCACACTAGAAATAAAATAATTTAAAAATAGATAACAGAAGCCTTCCGCATTTACTTACGTTTGTGGCTGGCTGACAATTGTTGCTGCTGGAGCTATCCAGGAATGCCAACAAATACTCCCTTGGTAGTAACCTTGCACACACATACACCCACCAGACAGGTGCCAGTTCCAAGGAAGCAAAACCAATCTGCAAGGGCAAAATCCACAGTGTTCCAATTCTTGACTCATGAATAGGCTTCTGTGCTCTCAAGTGATGCTTAATCGCCTTAGGTTCATTTTGATGAGCACAATGTTTAAAGAAATGGGCCACCATGTGTCTAACCACAATGTGTGGGCAGTGCTGGATCATTAGCCAAAGCTGCATGAACTTTACTAAAAGGCATTTGATGATACGTCTCAAGCGCCTAGTTCCAGGTGCCCCTTCAGTGCTTCTCTCCTTGATATCCATTCATCACAAGCCACATTCTAAGGCCTTCAGAGCTGAGAGGTATTCTGTTGTGCTGTTGTGAATAGTTGCAGTTTGAGGACTAAATAGCAGAGAAATATCTAAACTGGGTGAAACACTATCCTTGTCCTTATACAATGCTACTCCATTACCAAGAGGTCAGAAGATTTAAAAAGGGAACTGAAAGAATAGAAACTACACCCATGTAGGCAGTATGTTAACGAGGACTATGTATCACAGCTCAGCGGATATCTGGAATTAGAGCTCAATGACCAGCACTACCACCTTGGCCCCCTTAAAGACTCAAGTGGTGCTATCCATAGGCAATGCAGATGAGAAGGGCTCCAAAGGCTTTTGATGTCTCCCACACTGCAAAGTGTTCCTACTGCTTCCCACCTGCCTTCTAAAAGAGGAGAATTGTTGCTGCTTCTGACATCTGCAGTCCAAGGATGGGAGCGTGACCTTTCTCTTAGCTCTCCAAAGAAGTTACTGTGCTTTCACTTTGCCATTCAGAGGAGGGAGCGCACAGACTACCTAAAAGATTTTGGAGCTGGCTTCCAATAGTGAAATGTATTAAATAGAAGTTAACAGACATTGTTCAGGAAAAGTCCATGGCTTACAGTTTAAAAAAACACCCACTAATAAAAAGACATAGGGTGTTGATATTTAGGTGTTATTCAGACAAATCGCTTGTTAATTGGATCGGTGGATGATCGCAACTGAATACAACCAGGCCAGATTCACAGGACTTCTATGTATTCCAGAGAGAGTTTCTGAGTTTAGAAGTCGAACACTGTCATCATTGTGGCAAGCACTATCAGGGGAACAATCTGTTCTCCACTCCAGGAAGAAAAGCCTAGAGATGAGAAGCAGTTCAGGCTAATATGCACGAGTGGTTAACATGGCCAGGCTATGGAGCAGATGGCAGAATGTGTGTACCTACCATGGGTGTTTAGCTAATGTATAATGTAGACCAATGACCTGCCGATTTGTTGCTGTGCAGAGAGGAGGAAGAAAGTCACATAACCACTGCTAGGCCTTTGCTTTCTTTCATATGCATTTCATGCTTGTTTAAAAGGATCACCAGGGAAAGGGCAGTTTTACTTAACAAGCAGTTTCCTCTTTAAGCTAGGAAGTCATTAACATGTGAGTTGTCTACATTAGTAGTATCACACTTGCAGTGCTAGATTGCTATTTTAAGCTCCAGGCAGAGATAATGTGTTGTAGTAGTGCAGCCAGGTTTTTTTAGGTCATGCATTTCCCTTTAAAAAGGCAACGGACAGCAAAGTTATAGTCTCTTTTGAAATGCGCCGCCTTCTGTGGAACCCCGCAAAAGGCAGTGGGACCTGATGGAGGATCGTCTGCTGGCTCTGCCATTGAGATCACAGACTTGACATCTGTAGAGACAACTGAAATGGTGGACAATTGTACCACTCATGGAAGCTTGCCCAACACTATTTCTGCCAACGTCCTTCCTCAGGAAAGCTGCCACCGCCAGACGTGTATTGGAACAATCTCGCCAAGTGGGCTCCTGTTCTCACTTCCGTATTCAACTCTATCTGGATTCACAAGGAAGTACCTCCTTCTTCGAGGTCCGCCATCATTGTACCCATCCACAAGAAGGGAGAGATAATGACCCCGCTAACTATTGTCCCATCTCATTATTGGACGCCGTAGGAAAAATCTTTGGGAAACTCTTCCTATCCTATGGAAACATGGATGGACACTTGCCAGATTGTGACATCACCAAGCAGCCTTCCGAAAATGTCAAAGCACAATTGATCACGTTAGGCGGTTACATTTTATCTTTTCCAAACGTTACATTATACCTGGTTGTTGACTTAAAACCGCTTTTGACTTGATTGATAGACCAACACAATGGAACATTTTAAAGTGTTATGGTACATCAGACAAATTTCTCAATATCTTGATCAAACTTCACATCGATAACACAGCTTGGGTGAAATATAGCACCAAAGGAGATTGCATATGTGCCTTCGGTTTACAAACTGGAGTCAGACAAGACTGTGTCCTTGCCCCCGCATTATTCAACTTGTATTTAATCGATGTGGGCAAAGTTCTAACTATTTAAAACTGGAAGTCCCTAAGCTGGTCAAAGATCATATTCTAATTTGCTCTCCGCAGAGGACGCAGTGCTTTTAGCGTGTACAGAATTACCATGCATCTGCTTCTAAAAGGCTCTGAGACTTTTTGCTACAGCAAAAGATGACCGTTTAATAGCCAGTAAACAAAGTTCATGGTACTTAAGCCACGCTTTCAGTCAAAACCCATTTTTTTAAATCTATGGTAGAGGGATTGAGAGTTTATACCAATAATTATCTTGGAATGTGTTTAGACACCAAACTTTCCTAGGCTGAGCAATTGGTCAAACATAATTCCATCCTAGGTCATTATACTGGAGCAGTATTAAACTTCTCCTGCAAATCTGGAAACAGATTACTTGGACCTGCCATCACAGTACAAAAATATAAAAAGCTAAAGCAGCTAGTTCATATGGAGCCCATATTTGGAACTATAAAACTTGTCAACTTTGCAAACGACTGGGAACAACTTCCTACGACGTCTGCTTCACCTTGGCCCGGGCACACCTATGATGGCATTGCAAGCAGAAACAGAAAATGAGAGGAAAAACAAAATGAGGACCACATTGCTTTCCAACCCATCTTATATTGGTCTCGCCTATGGACCAATACTGACCTCTCGATATATCTGAAATCTCTGACACACATGCGCAGGACCCAAGTTCCAAGTTTATTTGATAGATCGCAATCATAATTTCATCATCAAAGCATCATAAAAAACACATTATAGAATGAAAAAAGATTCAGTAATAAATAATTAGAACTCCCAAATGCTCACATATTTACAAGTGCTACAATAAAATATCTAAGAAATTCTTAAAATATCATGCGAGTCAGAACCAGGACCCATAATACATCATTTCATCAAGTTGAGTAGCAACTTTTTACCTGGTAAACCAGACGGCATACGAAAACTTAGACACAGCAACTACAACTATTGACGAGGAATCACATTTGCAAATCCTAAGTGCTTGCCTTCTTTCCGGCAAACTCAAAAACCGGCATAGGGGAACATTCCACTTACTCTAGCTTTGGCATACAAAGGGCAACAGAACAACAAATGTTCCTCTGTTTCTTCAACAGAAAGGCAAGAGAAGCAATGTCGGTTACCAGGTCTGGCAACCTCCCATGATGAAGTGTAGGCTGCGACAGGAAGGGGTACATATCTAAACTGTAGAAACAATGTATGGGCATGTGCCGGACGGAGATAGTCTAAAAATTAATCTGATTTGTTAGTAAATTTGTGTAATAAAAAGCATCTAGTAAGGCTACCCATAGGATTTTGTCGCTCATTGTGGGCAGCAACTGTCTCATAAAATCGCTTTTTCACCATTGGGGCGGCATTAGCTTTAATAGAGGAGAACTTCCCAAAAATCTGTCAAGCCAAGATCAAACTAAGCTTTTTTTTTTTTTTTATACAAAACCCAGCTATCTGATTTGTAGACGATTGCAATCTTAAATTCTCTCCGAGCCTCACTCTATAATGGTACAGTTCACTGGAGGACCAAATGCGCACCCAGTATAATAGTGGTCTCAATGCAACCAATTCTGCAATTGCAATAATAGCGAGATCCAATCGTAATGGCACTAATGGCGTGCCCCTCCCTAAACCAGTAAGGGCTCTAATAAAATTATTTTCAGCGACACTCAACATGCCCATGTTACATTGACCCCATAACCCGGTTCCACACAGAGCCGCACCACTGGCTTATGACTTGCAAATGTCCATATTGGGGAGAATTGGAAACCAAAAGGCCCTTTTAGTAAATCTACATATAGCCAACCCCCTGCTCTGTGTTAAATTGTAGATGAGCTTTTGAGGATCTGCAGGTCCCAGAATCCAGATTCCACCCACCAAATTCCTAAATAGTCGAACTCCTCGACCCTCCTAAATAGTCGAAGTCCCCGACCCTTTCCAATGCTCCCTTTCCTATACTGTTGACACCCCTCACCCTTTTTTTTCCTAGAGCAGGCCATCAACTTAGTTTTGGATGGGTTAATTTTGAGGCCATGCTCAGAACAGACTAAAACTACCAATCAAATTTTGAAGGCCCTTCTTGGTTTTGGCCAATACAAGAGTGTCGTCTGCAAAGAAAAGAACCAGAAATGTCTGTCGTGCCAGGGCAGGTATGTCATTGGTACAACCAAACAAGTATCCAACACAATTGTTAAAATATAGAAGAAAGAGCATAAGCGCTAGGACGCAACCCTGATGCACATCCTGCTCGACAGGAATAGCCTCAGTCAACTCTCATCTTGTACCGCACCGAATCCTTGCTAAATTCCCCTAGTGGAAAAGCATTATTATAAGCAACAAATTGAGAGGTATTCCCATCTCTTGCAGACCCTCCGACAATTTCTTTCTGGGGACTAAATCAAACGCAGCACGGAGGTCAATGAATGCCACAAAGAGATCTCCCTCTATGTCCACAATTTTCCACTTGACCAGGAGAAAACATAAGACCTAATCGACTGCACTTGTTTTGGATCTAAAACCTGCCTGTAAGTTTGAAAGGATTTGATTTCCTTCACACCAATCCGAGAGCCATTCCAACACTTGCTTAAAGAAAACCTTTTGAAGGTTATCTATAAAAGGATGATTGGACGGTAATTTGAGTTGATGCTGGGCTTCCCCTTTTAAAAACCGGGACAATCTCAGCACCCTTCCATGAGGCAGGTATGGCCCCCTCAGCCGCAACTGCATTGGGAACCACATTGATACAGGGGACCCAGATGGAACTACCTGATTTAAAAAGGTATGCAGGAATCTTATGAAACCCTGGTGCCTTCCCTTGTTTAAATGAAGCCACTGCTAGAGTAGCCTTCGCGAGGGAAAAAACTATTGGGGTCATATATGAGTTGGACAAACAGCTATCGCAAAGTCTCAAATCACTTAATTGGTTCAGGCACATCGCAAAAACTCTTCTGGAAATTGGTTGTTAAGTCTTATGACTAAATCGAGAGAGCATGTACAAAATCAACAATTTAGAGAATTAAGAACCAATTTAGGTCTTTTGTCCGGAAGAGGGATCTATCCAGTAAAGGTACTCTCTTTTCCCAAATCCTAACAATGAAACCTGGATCTTTAATCAAATCCAAACCTTGAACAGATGTTTTCAACAGAGAAAAGAACCCAGTACATTAAAGTTAGAACAGGAACCCCTTCAAGTTCTAGCATACATGAAAGATTGGAAGAAGTGCACAAAAAAAGATATCACTGCCACTTTTTATTAAATATCAGAAGCTGCAATGAGGCCTTTACATTTTGCTACCACACTGACTCCAAAGATATTTTCCAGCCAGAGGCATCATACAAAAGTACAGCGTTAAAGGCAACGAGACCCTAGGTTAAAACAGTCAAGATTTTTTTAATGCCTTGTCATAAATCACTGATTATAGGCACCACTTGTACTTTAAAACTAGGCTTTTAAACTTTTCACTGGTGTTAATTAGATTAGAGGCTGGAACCAGATGCATTTTGTGAGATCCATAAATTCTAACTTAACAAATGTTCATTTTTAATGTTTGTATTATAAGGGTTGTTTGTTTATAAAGTTGAAATAAATAATATTGATTTAGACGGCCACCGTAACTACTGCAGTTGTGCAATTAATTCTGTCAGTGTCCCCAACATACTGGAAGACAACTACCATTGCATCAGGTACACCGATTATGGTTCCTGGAAATATAACTTTACTTGGTAGTACATTTACAGAATCCACATGGTCTGGAGGAGAAGGGCCATGGAGGCATCACTCATAGGATGTCCGGAGGAGGGCTCTGGAGGAGTGATGAATGGGGACAAGAAGCCTTAACAGGGTTGTTATCCTAGAGCAGAGCCAGAGTGTCTGGCCGATTAAGTATGTGATGTACAGGCACACAGACCTAATACAGTATCAAAGGTATGAAACATCTCTCCAAATAAACAAGGTGTTGATTGCATTTTTATGTTTTTAATGACCTAAATTGCTTTTCAATACGCACCTAAATAAAATATAGTGATTGTTTTTTGCTGCTTTTTTCCATGCATTTGTGATAATACTTTGTTTCAATTGTGAAAATTATGGCAACAATAAGACTGTTTCAAGATGAAATAAACAAGGGCTTAAATTACAATGAAGCGGGACCGTTATTTAGGTGTGGGACCTACATAGTTTTTAATCAACTACATTAAAAAATGTATAGTGCATTCATTTACGCACCCATTCCTTTATGATAAGCAAATTAGGTATTTCTTCTGTAAGCTCTATATGTTTCATGTAGACTATAAAGGTGACATCACCTTGGAGAAGAAGACATATTTACTTATGCTTCTTCCCAAATTCACGGTCCCCTTATGCGCATGCCCATTTTTTTTATTGAAAATTTGTTGGAGCAAATATTTTACTTTACAGAAGAAGTCCAATGTTTTAGCAGCAGGCAATTATAGCTGGTGTAGGTTCCTATTTCCTAGACACAAGATAGTTACCATAGAACTGTTGTCTGCAGAAGGCCAAAAGTGGTGCAGGATCAAGTAAGCATCTCTAAGAGCCTGAGTGTAGAAACTATGGGTCTCAAAAGAAGTGTACTTCGGATAGACTCCAGCCTTTAGCTTATGTTGCTTACAATAACTCACAGGCATAAAAGAATTTCAAAGAGTCAATCAGGTGGAACAATGCCACATCTTTAAAACATGACATGCAATGAAGAAGGCACTCTCCCCTAGGACCCGAAGCTTTGAACCTTTACTATGAGCTTTATGCTTAGGAAATGGTATAATTAAGGGGTTTATTAGCATCGTTTGCTTCGAGGCTGAAGTTTTAAGTAAGACTAAAGAAGATGGCCATATTTAAGTTAATGCAGTCTCAAGTGAAAGCGATAATTAAGGGTTGGTGATCGGAATAAATAACAAGCATTTGCAATGCAATAGGTCTCGCATTTATGGGAGTTTTGTAAAAGCAACACCTATTGCATTACAAATGCTAGTTCCCATGCAGCACTTTAACATCGGCGAGCCCCTTTCTTTAGACGAGCCGTGTCTAAAGAAAAGGGCGCGGCCGCCATTAAAGTAGAAACGCGGTTTGGGGTGCTTTTACAAAAAAAGCATTTGATCAAGTTAAGAAATGCTTTTTTATTTTTTTTTATTTATAAAGCGCCCCATGCGACGCTTTCACTTTAATGGCGGCCACGCCCCTTTCCTTAAACTCGGCTCATTTAAGGAATGCGGGGCGCCCGACATTAAAGTGTAAGTGCAGCATGGGGCAATTAAAAAAAAAAAAAAAAAAAGAAATACAGAGGTTTTCTT
This sequence comes from Calotriton arnoldi, assembly GCA_963921515.1. Taxonomy (NCBI): domain Eukaryota; kingdom Metazoa; phylum Chordata; class Amphibia; order Caudata; family Salamandridae; genus Calotriton; species Calotriton arnoldi. Next base: position 80,736 of record CAWUFW010004471.1, on the reverse strand, counting down.
TTTATTTTAAACATGCGTTTGGCGCAGCAAGTAAAACAAAGGCACGCACACCACTATCAGTGTGGTGTGCTGTGAAGAAATAATAATAATAAAGCTGTTGCGAGAGAGCATGTCCTGCCTGCAACAGCAGGCATGCGAAAACCATTAAACGAAATAGTGCTCGGAAGCTGTAATTAAAGCCTACTGAGCAACAACACATGTAGAAGGGGTGTCCTCATGGGAGGTTACATATGAAGACAAGGCGGTACTAAGGAGGGACTAACAAGCCTATTTACGAATCAGAAGCCAGCATTTACAAAGGACAATGACACAAGCCAATGACAAATATGGGCGGAGTGCATACTCCAATACAGCATGCCTCGCAGAGCAGCGCATCTGCTGCCCAGGCTCGACCTAAAAAGAACAGCTGAACCGAGGTCGTTGCAACAATGGGGTTCATAGAGGGAAGCACTGACGTAAAGTCCTAAGGTCTGATTCCATTTTTAAGTAGGCCCCGAATCCATCTTAGGTAATGGAAATTGCTGTCTTCTCAAAATTAGGTAAATGGAGTCGCCATTGGCCTCAATTTATGCAGAATCACGGTCATGTCTGCCATTGGCAAGTAAAGTGTAAAGCCATTCGACTAATGACATAGATATAACACCTGATGCAACACCCGTCTAAGAAAAGTGTCTACATATCAAGGTCAAATAAGAACGAATACAGACATATAACCAAAATGGTGCAATCTGAATTGACGACCTTTTACCTTACATGTTCATAAGGAAACGTATGGGATGCAAACCTTGAGGCGCATAATCTATGTCAGACATTCTTAAACTTATGTCAGAAATTCCAACCTGTTAAGATTTAGTATATAAGTGCTGCCAATTGACCACTTCTCAGGAGATGTGTTTCGCCCAGATTACCGCATGAGATTCTGCCAGAGATCCCACCTACTGTCAGTGCACTCTGAAGATGCTACAACTCGCCTGCTACTGATAAAGTCTAGTCCCAGAGGAAGTCCTCTACCGAAGCAGTGTTTGCCCTTCGCAGGGAACACTGCATTCACGCCTCCGCCTATAACAGCTCTTGCTTTCAACAAGTTATGCAGTGCATCTCTTCTCCATAAGAATCTCTTGAATGCAAATTGCTTTACTTTCTATGCTCCCTCATTGTAGCCCATAGCAGTAGGTTTTAGGCTGTAAGATTTTAAATGACAATTTGAACATGTTAGCGATGTTCATTTTATTCTCGTTGCTCACATCATGACTTCTAGCTGTTTTTATGATATCCTGTGCGTCATTTTGGATGGACTCAGAATCAGATTAGTCATTTTGTAATAAATGATTTTAGTTAAAGGAGAGAGAAAGAGTGTGTGTGTATATATATATATATATATATATATATATATATAACGAAATTGGTTGATTTCTGTTAACACGGTGTCCCTGATCCCGTTACAGGGATTGTTTGCAACTCAAAAAGCAACAACTCTACTTTAACAATGTATTTTGTGGGGTTCTGTCTTTCACATTCAGCGCTGGTGCACTGAACTGTGTTCACCTGTGTCTCCCGTGGGTGGGAAAGCAAACCTTTTAGAACTACACCAAAGTCAAAGTTTATGCAACAGTATGACGCACATGCCTAAAAGCTGCACCTATCAATACCTAATTTCAGAGTAAAAACTAAAACAGATAACACCATTTTAACAATCCCAAGCCTGTGAAACTACTTTTTGATGAATTTTCTAAAAGAAGAAACTATTTCATTCTGACAAAAACACAAGAAAATGGGTTGTGATGAGACAACGGTACAAGATAACAGGTCAAAAGAAAAGGGAGCAGGAGTAATGAGAGTGGGTCGAGTAGGTACATATAGGTATAGGTAGATATAGTCATGAAGAGGAAGGGATAGGTGTACTCTGGTACAAACAGGTGTGTAGACACTGTAACAAAAAAGCATAATTGAGGAAGAAGGGGAGAGGGACCGGTCAGGAATAGCAAAAGGGAGAAAAATGCAAAGCTTACATGGAGGTTCTCTTCAACAAAAAAGACAAAGACATGGTGGATAAGCAAGGGTAAAAAGGGGATATGGGCGAGCTCTCCATCAAAAGTAAACAAGGGATCTATTTGATGTTGCAAAAACAACCAAAAAAGACAAATGCACTGTGTTTGACATATGGAGGGCGTTCACCAGAATATATTTAACATCCTGCCAAAGCCATTCATACAGAAGCATTTGAGAAAACAGGTTTGTGTTTAAGTTTTCCTTGGTTTTGTCTTTTTCATCAGAATCACGCTTGCAACCAAACCTAGTCTTCCCATATGAGTTTGGGATTAATACTTATCTCTTGATTGTATAGAGCAAGTGGAACCTGAACATGGTGATAAGTTGTCAAACAAATTCTGGAATATAAGCAGAGTAAGGAGAAAATATAACTAAGCACGCCAGCAGCTCACCTTTGGATATGAAATTGTAGGCCCCCTTTTCATTAATAACACAAATTCTTCTAAAGAAGGTCTCCTGAACAACAGGGGGAACCCAGTTGAAGTCTTCAACATTTGTCCAGGCTGCTTCCCTACGATCTCCTTGTGAGAGACCATCCCCCAGTTACTCAACAGCTTGTTCGTTTCCGACAGTGTAAACATCTTTTTAAACTCTAAATAGTATTTCCTACGGAACTCAGCCAGGCACAAATCCCCTACTTTGAAGGCACAGCCTTGACCAACCAAAGGTGAACAATCCAGGTACTCTTCGCCCGTGCAGAGATCAATATTGATCTCTGGTTCCACTTGAAAAGGCTGCGCTTTGCTGTTGGGAGGCAGGAGTGTTTCATCTATGCGTGGCTGTACTCTTGAATCAACGTCCTGGGAGATGCTGCCCGACCACAGGAGTCTTTCATGCACTGGGGGCTGTGTTCTTGCAGGAAGGGCTTGTGCGTTCAGGGTGTGCTCAGATACAGTATCCAAGCGCTGGGAGCCGACGCTGGTGTTTTCAATGTGTCCTGCCGCCCTGAGATCCGTTACCTCTTCAGAAAGCATCTCTGCGGGGATGAGCTGGCTGAGCCTTTCTAGTGGAGAGAGAGAACCCCTTCTTCTCCTCAGCCTGCTTCTCTGCAGAGCGGGGGGTGGAGAAGAATCCGAAGGGGGCTGACCTGAAGCGCAGCCATCACCAGCCGCGCCGTCTCCTCCACTACTCTGGGAGGTAGTGGAGTAGAAATGTGCTGTCAAACGGGAGAGTGCATGCAAAGGAGAGACCCATTCACTCCCTTCCGGCAGTCCCACAGCGGCACGGTGCAGCAACAGCGCCCTGCACGAGACTGGTGTGAAAAACTTCCAGCCACACTGAAGCATGCTTACTATGAAGGCGCTGCAAATCCTTCTGACGAGAACATCACAACTGCAATCACTACCAGGTTCCTACACCTTGCCCTGCACGAGGTTCTATAATAATGTCAAAAGCCAGGCACATAACCTCGACGCTATAGACAGAGAAGACACACTGGCCAATCACAGAGCAACTCGCAGGAGGTCAGCAGTCAATCGTGACGGCCATCTTGAAATGGGAACGTTTTCACATATTTGAAATAACCTCTAAGTCAACATGCCAAACTTAAATCTTTTCAGGTTAGCACACAGCACACATGCCAACATTTTAGAGCAGCCACGTGGGAGATTTTGAAAAAAATAGCCGGGAGAAGGTCTTTTCTACACTGACTTTTATTGCAGCAGAGGCAATCTGCATCAATCGGGTCAATTTGTATGTATGGTGACGGACAATCGGCATTTCATTTTTGGCAGTTTAATAACATACTGCAAATAAAAACAAGTACGATGTCGAGGCCTGTCAGATGCTCTCATTCCCCCTACAAGAATTAAGGACAAAGCGTTAAACTTTGATGTCAGAGGTAATTCTTCGAGAGGGAGATTGGAGCATGTGTGACAGGCATCTACACTTTATTTTTGGCAGTCTTACAAAACTTCAGAATCAGGTTTCTGCATGCAGGAATCGGGAGGCGGGAGACTCAGACTAGCCTTGAAATCAGTATTCTCCCCTCTGAATTGGGAGGGTTGGCATGTATGGGTTAATGATTTACAAATGCTAAAAAAATGATGCATTACAAATTACTGTTAGAACAAATAGGTTTGTTTATAAAACAAACAGTAGGTTTATATCTGGAGATCATGTGTCCTAAGGGCCAGAGCTGCTGACTTTGGAACAAGGAAACTTGGTTCGAGTCCTGGTGTCCGTCCTCAGCGCAGCATGATGTACTAATCACCAATGACTTTCCATCATTAAAGTTCCCTGTCTAAATCTTAAGGTCCTCTTTCTTCTTGCAAGGAATTCCAAACGTCTTTGTAAGTCAATGTTAGTTCTTTTGATCCAAAACCGTTATCCAGTCCTTTCATTATTCACATAACAGATCAATTTGTTTAACCTATCAAGAGAAAAACACCTTTTGTAGATCACAAACTAGTTTTTACTCTAAGTAACATTTAGCATCCTAAAATAACATCACATGATTCATGGACATATGCTACATTGCAACAATACCATCAACAAATTTAAATTAGTTTACTTACTTTAAATGAATTAGCTCAGGAGTGGGAAGAACCTTTCCCCTAAGATTCCTGGATGGGATAACCTTCACCACCATGTCTTTAGTAGAACTGAAACTTTCCTTCTCTATGTGTAGGCAATTTTAGATTCTATGTCAAGACTGGATGCAAGGATTATGCATGTTTATAGCCTACTTGCCAGTTAAGATGCCTTCTCAACAATGGTCTTGAAGAAGAACTTCTTAAAGGTTGATTCTTAAGAATAGTCTTCTGCATTCATAATATCTTCTAATTGTCTGCCCACTGCCGCAGTCAACCATACCCACCTAGTGAAGGATGGAGATGAAACCGCTTTGAAAGGTTTCTTTAGTGCAATCAAGTGGTGCCTCTCACCCGGCAGTCTTATTTCTGCACACTTTAACATACCTTATCACGCACAGTTTTTATTTCTCTACAAAGGCTGGATACAATATGGATCTGGTTCTAGTCTTGATTCATCTAGCTATTGTGAAATTGACCCAATCCTGAATAAAAATTCTGAATGAAACATCTAATGCTCTGACATCAGAGACCCTACAACAAGACACTAGTAGGCATAATAGCATAGTGAGTTTTGCTGATAACTCCTTTCAAGATAAGAACTTGTTGTCTTACCAAGGTAACAGAAGATTGAAGACCTTATCCACACCCTATAAGTTGGTATACCAAGGTTTTGACAGTCAGATTTCTTACATTAGCTTCCACACCCAAGGGTGTTTCTCCCCCTTATCCCTTCAAATGACAGTCCGCAATGCCTTCTTTATTGCTGTAATCTTCTCAGGTTGACTGAGAGTTGCATTAATTGAATATATGAAGAACCTCAGGAATATCATGGTCTGGCTTGGGAACAGGTCTGATTTCTCTGCATTTATTACAAACCCCAGGTCCTGTAACAGAGTAATGGTCATGTTCAGATTGGATGACAGCTGTTGTCAGCATTGGTCCATCAATAAAAAGTTGTCCAGGTATATGAACAGTCTGATGCCTCTTGTCCTTAAGTATTCTGCTACAGGACATAGCAACCTGGTAAAACACCTGGAAGCTGACAATAGTTCAAACAGCAGTGCTTGAAACTCGTACACCTGGTCCCTCCAGCAGAATTGAAGAAATCTCCTTTGTGGTTGAAAGATGGGAACTATTCAGTTGGCACCCTTTAGGTCGAGCCCCAGGAACCAGTCTCCCTTAAGGAACATGTCTATCAAAAGAGGAGACCTTCCATCTTGAACTGGCGGTGAACCAGCCACTTGTTGAATTCATTGAGGTTTGTCACTGGCTGGAAATCCTTGCCTCTCTTTCTGACTAGGAAGGTATTGTTCAGAAACTTTCTTGGGTGTATTCCTGATTTGTAAACCAAACCATTGGTTTCCATCTCTTCCACTTCTTTGTCAATGAGGCTCATTTATTGATCGAGAACTTCAGTGGGGGACAAAAAGTCTGAATTGGGATCTCATAGAATTCTGTACAAAATCCCTGAATCATTTCCTGGACTCACAGATCGCTTGTCAGGTCTTCCCATTTGCTCCTGAACCACCTTAGCTGCCTTCCTAGATCTAGAAGGGAAAAGTGGCTAATCCATACCAGAAAATCTCAGGAGGCATTGCTCCCATAAATGACCCTCTCCTGCCAGTGCCTCTTGTGATGCATCATAAAAGAAGAAGGTTCCTGAGTAGCTTGTATCCTTCCATCCATTATTCCTCCTGTTGTGCCCTTTGAAGGAGCCTTGCTTATAGGGATCACAAGGAGATAATGGACGGAGTGCTGAAACTTTTCAAACACTCACCCCCAGTCACAGATCTGGGTTGAATCCATCATCATTCTTTAGCTCACTGTGCCACCCCAGTACAGACATAGCTATATGCAAATCAGTCTTGACCCTGTGCCTCATGGGAACAGTCCAGACCGAACTGCCAAGCCATGTCTTCCCTGGACCGGAATCAAGCATCCTGGGACCGGTTTCGGGCTAACAGCCCTCATCAGCCAGGCTAGCTTGAATCCAGTGGTAAAGTGAGCAAGGGACCCGTGTCTGGGCATACCCTGCCAACTTAGGGCGAACAAAGCAAACACAAGGAGATAATGGACGGAGTGCTGAAACTTTTCAAACACTCACCCCCAGTCAGAGATCTGGGTTGAATCCATCATCATTCTTTAGCTCACTTTGCCACCCCAGTTCAGACATAACTATATGCAAATCAGTCTTGACCCTGTGCCTCATGGGAACAGTCCAGACCGAACTGCCAAGCCATGTCTTCACTGGACCGGAATCAAGCATCCTGGGACCGGTTTCGGGCTAACAGCCCTCATCAGCCAGGCTAGCTTGAATCCAGTGGCAAAGTGAGCAAGGGACCCACGTCTGGGCATACCCTGCCAACTTAGGGCGAACAAAGCAAACACAAGGAGATAATGGACGGAGTGCTGAAACTTTTCAAACACTCACCCCCAGTCACAGATCTGGGTTGAATCCATCATCATTCTTTAGCTCACTTTGCCACCCCAGTTCAGACATAGCTATATGCAAATCAGTCTTGACCCTGTGCCTCATGGGAACAGTCCAGACCGAACTGCCAAGCCATGTCTTCCCTGGACCGGAATCAAGCATCCTGGGACCGGTTTCGGGCCAACAGCCCTCATCAGCCAGACTAGCTTGAATCCAGTGGCAAAGTGAGCAAGGGACCCACGTCTGGGCATACCCTGCCAACTTAGGGCGAACAAAGCAAACACAAGGAGATAATGGACGGAGTGCTGAAACTTTTCAAACACTCACCCCCAGTCACAGATCTGGGTTGAATCCATCATCATTCTTTAGCTCACTTTGCCACCCCAGTTCAGACATAGCTATATGCAAATCAGTCTTGACCCTGTGCCTCATGGGAACAGTTCAGACCGAACTGCCAAGCCATGTCTTCCCTGGACCGGAATCAAGCATCCTGGGACCGGTTTCGGGGGTATCAGCCCTCATCAGCCAGGCTAGCTTGAATCCAGTGGCAAAGTGAGTAAGGGACCCACGTCTGGGCATACCCTGCCAACTGAGGGCAAACAAAGCAAACACAAAGAGATAATGGACGGAGTGCTGAAACTTTTCAAACACTCACCCCCAGTCAGAGATCTGGGTTGAATCCATCATCATTCTTTAGCTCACTTTGCCACCCGAGTTCAGACATAGCTATATGCAAATCAGTCTTGACCCTGTGCCTCATGGGAACAGTCCAGACCGAACTGCCAAGCCATGTCTTCCCTGGACCGGAATCAAGCATCCTGGGACCGGTTTCGGGCTAACAGCTCTCATCAGCCAGGGAGTACCTGGCCTGGCAGTTCGGGCTGGACTGTTCCCATTGGGCGCACGGTCAAGACTGATTTGCATATGGCTGGGTCCAAACTGGAATGGCATGGTGAGCAAAAAAACGATGGATTTAGGCCCAGATCTCTGTACTGGGGTGAATGTATGACATTGTTCTGCATTCTGTCCATCAACTGTTCTTTTTGCATTTGCCACCCCGAGTGGGACGGGTATGCCCAGACGTGGGTCCCGTGCTCTCCATGACACTGGAGTTAAGCTATCCCGGCTGATGAGGGCTGAAAGCCCGAAACTGGTCCTAGGATGCTTGTTTCCAGTCCAGGGAGTACCTGGCCTGGCAGTTCGGGCTGGACTGTTCCCATTGGGCGCAGGGTCAAGACTGATTTGCATATGGCTGGGTCCAAACTGGAATGGCATGGTGAGCAAAAAAACGATGGATTAGGCCCAGATCTATGTACTGGGGTGAATGTATGACATTGTTCTGCATTCTGTCCATCAATTGTTCTTTTTGCATTGGTTTGTAGGGATGGCCACAAGAGCGGTGCCTGCCTCTTCCGGCACTGAGTGAATCCTTCACTGGGAAAAATTTTCTAGATGGATGTCTGTGCTTCGTCAAGAGCTGAGAAAGCCGCCACAAACTTCCCTAGTTCTTTGACAAAGGGGTCTCCAAAGAGGTTCACTTGGGCCACAGGCCCTGCCTCCAAGGTGGCTAGATCCACCTAGACTTCTTTATCTAGAGTGTGCTCAGGAGGTGCCCCGGCCGAGAAATCCAACATGGCCACCATTATACCCAAAGATGGGCAGAACAGCAATGCTCTAGTTGCTGTGGTCAGAAGCAACACCGGAATGACGCGCAGGACCAACACGTTACAAAGGCAGAGTGAAATGGAAGAGGGCGCAATGCGAGTCGGAGAGTGACAAATCAAAGGACGGAGCTGATGACGGAGAGCGTATGAGCGAGGGACGGAAATTCTCCAACAGAGAAGGCCCTTACATCCGGCAACGACGTGGGAAAGGGAGAAACCCAAAGGAGAGAAGAATAACCCTGAGAACTGAAATATCAATAAAACACCTCAAATCATACCTGGCTGTGAGTATATTTGTTCCAGGAATACCCATAGAGGCTGTCTAATTTTCTTGCTCACATAAACTGCCACAGCCACCTTTGTGGATGGCACCCACTCAGAAGATCTAGGGATATATATTCTTATGTTCAAACATGTCCCATGAAGACAGCTTGTTGTCTGACTCTACTGTTGGGGGAGTTGGCCACCAGGGTCTGCTCCCCCTGGTTCCTCAACATATGTCACATCATCATCTGTACCTCACTCCCCTTTTACGGGGGACCTTGTGTAGGGGTCACATTCTAAGGCGACGTAGTACAGCCTCCTGGGTAGAGGGTAAATGTTCGCTCACTCTTACAGAAGGATTCTCTCAGTTTGTCAAATCTTAATAGTGTAGTATAAGGATGATGTATTTGAGGAATGTTGATGTATTGTACATTGTAATGTTTTGATTTGGTTCTTGACTCGCGCATGGACCGAACGCTGGTGTGGGGTTCGAATGGCAAGTGTCAGTTGCGTTCACACCTCCATGCCATCGAGTCGTTACATGCCGTGGGTGATATCGGAAGAAGAATAAACTTCAGTTTAGAACTCAACTTAAGTGCACCTCACTACTTCATTTGACGACGACCGGGAACATCCCCACCAGGTGATCCCATGCAATTGGGCCATCGTTCCATTGGTGATTGCTGGTGAGCTGCAGAGAGTCACAGGAGGGCACGTGCCATCTTGCAGTGGGTGTCGACATGATTTGTACGCATTCCGTCAAAGTCTTTCCGGTGAGAGGTGCTATTAGGGGTCTTTCGGCGGCCGGTTGTGTGGCATCCTTCGGCGCGTGGCTCTGCACGAGCAGCTGCACGTTACGGCTCACTGCGTGCGTCAGCAAAAAGACGCTCCGTGGCATGCACCAGGACAACCAGCGGAGCGTCACTGATCATCCTGCACGTAACGGTTTGGGTGGCACGTCAGCTGAGGGACGCTGTGTTGCACGCATAAGTGTAACCAATGGCACGTCTCTGCGCACAGGTTACCGCTCGCCATGCGAGATTGTACCTGTCGGGCAGGCACAACCCGGTCAGCTGACATCATTACATGGGGCGTATCGGCCATATTAGTTATATCCAAAAAGCAGGATATTAAGCGGGCTGTGGAGCGGCATCGTTTGAAACAACGTTAGACATCAGTGACAGCTGGTTTAAAGAAGGTAACTTTATTAATTTGCCTACACCACGGATTTAGGTCTACTTGAAGGTGTACTTTCTTTCCTATAGCTTCCAATAGCTTCGGCTTTAAAAAGTTACTAGTATCTATTTTTTTTGGGATCTCTGTGTTTGATCTATACTTACAGAGACCATGGCAACACCACATCAAATCACTCAACCAACACCGTTCCTAAGTAAGCCAGGTAAACCGGCTATGATGTGGTCAGAAATGGTTCCGACTGTTTGAGAACCATTGATGCCATAGAATATGCTCCTGCGTGTACGTTTGCCATGCTATTTGGGAGTCTGGGGCAAGCAGCTTGGCGCATTTTTTAAAGTATCCCATCGATACCTCCTCCTCAAGGGCAGTCTGGTGATAGACAATGGAATGTATATCTGGAAGCGATTACCAAGCTAAAGAAGCAATATCTTCTCTAAAGGGTGGTCTTCACTAGGGTAATGGCACCCAGAGGGGAAGTTCACTCTATATTTGTGAAGCTATTACTAATTCTAAGCAGTGCCTAAAGGTGGAGAGCACCACCTTACTCTCCAAAATGTGGCCTGGACCACATAAACAATATTATTACATTCCCCAGCACCCGCTTATGACAATCGAAAAGACAATTCAAACATGTAATCCTTCCACTTCTTTATTGTTTTTCTTCATCAAATCTTCTGTGCTTAGCCAACACTTGTTTCGTCGCAGTTTTCACAACTTTTTCAGGGCTCTTGTGTATATGACAGGGCAACTATCAATCAGTGATAATTCCAACCCAGACCCGAAATTCCTCTCAAGTGTCCATAACTCAACATTCATATTCATCCGATGCATCTCATGATTCTTCAGACTGTAAGTGCCTCTTGTTTAGCTTCAAATTGTCTCTCATTCCAACTAATGTATCCCACGACACTAGTCAATGCACCGCTATATCCGTGCGTTACCAAGTATTCCTCACTGTATCTCTATATCCTGCGCTGACTCCGCGAGTACGCTGAGCATGTTGTGTGTAAGCACAGAAGATTTGATAAAGAAAAACAATAAAGAAGTGGAAGGATTACATGTTTGAATTGTCTTTTCGATTGTCATAAACGGGTGCTGGGGAATGTAATAATACAGGCTAAAGAAGCAGTTTTCAGACGTTCCTAACATTATGCTGGAGCACCATAATTTCTAAAAACGGAAGCAAATGGAGAATAAAAAGGTTGGAGGAATAAATTTCACCATTAAGGTTATTGGCAACTACATGTGGTTTTGGCCGCTTGTCGGATGATTACATTAGAGACCAATTCGTATTTAACCGCGTATCACGCAAAATTAAAGAAAGATTACTGAGTTGCAAAAATCCATCACTAGCTGAAGTCATTGACTTGGCATTAAGTATTGAAAGGTCGGCGATCTTGACCAAAGCCATATAGAAGGATACCATCTCGGGTATCAATGTGGTTTCTTCGTCTGACGCAGATCAGCAGGAAATGCTATGTATGGTTAGCATGAAAAATAAACCGTCAAAATTTACACAAAAAAGGATCCACTTTTTGTTACAGGTGTGGGTCAAAGGGTCATCTAAGTAAATATACAGGGTGTCCGGCCACAAACAAACGTTTTTTGAGTTGTAAAAAATTGGGGCATTTTTATCAGTTTTGCAGGAGTAATAAGAAAACAGTAAGAGTAGGCAGTGTGCATGTAGACGACGATACATGCTCAGATTCCCTCAACAAAGTGGTTCTAACACTGGATTGTGACGTTGGGCCCATAAAGGTTAAAGGCCCATTATGTTCTGCTACCATTGATAACACTGTGTTACAGGTCATGGCTGATTCCGGATCACCTATAACTATCCTCAGCGATATAACCTTTTACGAAAATTGGGGAAAAGACTTTACTTTGTGTCAAGCGGATGTGAATCTCAAGGCATTTGGGGAAAAGGACATCGAAATGATTGGGTATTTTTTTGGCAATATATAATGTTTGGGCAGAGAAATGTACACAAAGGTGTACGTAGCTGTCAAAGGAAAAAATATAATTGGGTGGAAAGACTTAGTGCGCATGGGTCTATATCTGGTTCCTGGGGATGAGAACCCGATAAGGGTACGGGATGTGTCTGTTTGCAGTGTGGATGGAGCGGAGGGCTCTATTAAGGAAATGTTAGCTGATTTTAAGGAGGTGTTCAGTGAGCAAGTGGGGTTGGTTAAAGGTGTGGAACATTGTATTAGATTGTTGCCTGATGCTCAACCAGTAGCTCACAAAGTTCATGTGGTGCCTATGAGTGTCAGGGAAGAATTGAAGACCACATTACAAGGTTTGTGCTCTCAGGGAATTATCCAGGCCAAGCAATGGGTGGCACCCATAGTCGTATCATGGAAAAATTCAGGGGAGATCAGGCTTTGTGCAGATTTACACGCCTTAAACAGAAATATTGTCATGGACTGCCACCCACTGCCTAGAATTCACGAGCTATTGGCGAATCTTGGGAGAGCAAAGTGATTTTCCCTGATTGGCTTAAGGTCGGCTTATCACCAGGTATCATTGACGAATGACTCTCAGGAGTTGACGACATTTGTGACCTCTTTTGGTGCCTATAAGTTTCTGAGACTTCCGTTTGGTCTGGCTTCAGCGGCCAGCGTGTTTCAGAAACTTATGGACACGTTATTTCAGGGCACCAAAGGGGTACAAGCATATTTGGATGATATGTTATGTTATGTTATGGATATTTGTAGAGCGCATGGCTACCCGAAGGCGTCCCAGCGCTAGCCGAGAGAGAGGCAGGTCATGACAGCTTAATAGGAGGGGTTTTGAAACAAACAAGTTTTCAGAAGTTTACGGAAGGGAAGGAGATTTGGTTTCGATCATAGGTGGAGGGGGAGCATGTTCCAGAGCTTGGCGGATATCCTGATATATGCACAGACCTTGGAAGAGCATAATCTGATTTTAAGGAAGGTGCTATCTATTTTAAAAGTACAAGAAATGACTGTAAGGCAGACAAATGCAAGTTGCTGTGAGGAACTTGGAATATTTGGGACACACAGTATCAGAGGCTGGTATAAAGCCAAAGTTCTCAGTGATTAGAGCAATCAGTGATGCTAAGGCACCCAAGGATAGGGATACACTCCGCTAGTTTCCGGGGTTGGCAGAGTACTATGCCAGATTTGTGGCCAATTATGCTCAAATGGTTGAACCATTACATACATTACTAAGGAAAGGCCAGGCGTTTAAATGGTTTGAGGAGCTAGAAGTTGTGTTTGGGAAGGTGAAGAAGTTAATCATATCCGCTCAGGCTCTACATGCATTTCGTGAGGACTGCACCTCACTTATAACTGTGGATGCCAGTGTACACAGACTTGGGGTAGTGCTCAGTCAGAGGGTGGATGGTCTGGGACAGACCGTGGCTTTTGCGTCAAGGTCACTGAAGCAGTTTGAATGCCAGTACAGTACGATAGAGCGGGAGGCACTTGCTTGTGTATGGGCAGTGCAAAAGTTTAAAATGTACATTTGGGGTTGCAGGTTCGAGCTATATACTGACCGCAAGCCACTAGTTTATATTTTTAGTTGAGTGAACAGCAATAACATGTCAGCTAGGATCACAAGACGGGTGTCTAAGCTACAAGAATATAATTTTGAGATCAGGCATATTTCGGGGAGAAAACAATTCTGAGCGGAGTGTTTGTCAAGAGTGCTGATGGAAAAGGATGATGAAGAAGATCCTCTAGAGGATAATGTGGAGTGTGTGGCAGTAGTGGCGGTAGTGGATGCAGTAGCAGAATGTGTGTATGTTATGTCTGAAATGGATTGGAGGGAGGCTGGCAGAAAAGATCCTATACTGATTAAGGTGATTGAGTACATTACCCACAAGTGGCCAGAGTTGAGATGCTTAAGTGGGGATTTGAAAACTTTTGCACAGATAGCAGAGGAGTTATCTGTGGAAAATGATTTGGTATTGGAGGGTGATTGATTCATTGCTCCTGCTGATTTACCTGGGGCAACCATAAGGGAAGCACATCAAGGGCATCTGGGTGCCACAAAGACTAGTATGAAGGTGAAGCAACACTATTGGTGGACTGCCATTGATAGTCAGATAAAAATCTTGATTGATAAGTGTAAAGAATGTTTAATGTCAGATAAACTCTGGAGGACAGTACAGACACCATTGCACCCAACTCAATTTCCGAGTGCAGCATGGGAAAAAATTGGTTTGGATTTCTCAGGGCCACATACAGTTTTACCATCAGAGATGAAATACTTAATATTAGCTGTGGATTATTTCTCGAAATGGATGTATTATGGGTTTGTGGAGTCACCAGATATGGATAATACTATTGAGTTCCTAAAAAAATATTTTTAACGGAGGGTGCCCCTAAGGTTATAGTCACTGATAACGGGACACATTTAGTGTCAGAAAAGATGTGTAAATTCATGAGTACTCCGGATATAAAACATCTCAAAGTGGCATTATACTCGCCTAGTTCGAATGGTTTGGTGGAGTGAGGCAATAAAGTGATGAAGGAGGGCATACAGACTGCCATCGCGTCTGGTTTGGATGTGGGAGAGTTCATTGAGCAGAAGGTGTGGAATTATAATACGTCACCACACTGCACCACGGGGTTACTGAGTTTGCTCTGTTAAGGGGAAGGGAGGTACACACATCTATATTCCCATCATGGTTGGGCGAAATGAAAACGGTGAATCTAAATAATGAGTCAAGTACTGAAAATGTATCATCTAAGGTGGTTGAGAAACTAATCACTATGAAAAATAATTTTGACAAGAAGTGTTACTTACGGGCAAGGCATGCCCGTGGATGACTGGATTTTAATTAAGAAACCTCTTATGGTGAGAAAGGGGGAGTCTAGGTTTTCTAGTCCAGTGCAAGTCAGTAAAGTCAGTAAAGGAGCAGCATTTGTTGTCAGTAAAGGTTGGTGGAACAAGAGACAACTGGTGAAGGTGACAACAGAACAGGCTGATATTATAAAGCAGAAGAGGTGTGGTTTGGAGGATCAGGGTTGGCACATTGGTTGCAGTCTGATGGGGTTGAAAGAAGTGGAACGGGTGATTGCTTCAGGTTCTAGAGGGCTGGTTCTGGTCTTCCCGGCATGAGAGATGAGGCTAGACGTCGGGTCAGAAAAGTTCCTAAAAGGTTCAATGACTTCATTAGATATTACATTTCCAACCATAGGATTTAGCGGTTGGATTTTTTTTTAATGTTATTAGTTGGTTAGTATTATTATTTTGTTTAAAAAAAAAAAAGGGGGGGTGATGTAGTACATGGATTATGTATTTGAGGAATGTTGATGTATTGTACATTGTAATGTTTTGATTTGGTTCTTGACTCACGCATGGAGCGAACGCTGGTGGGGGTTCGAATGGCAAGTGTCATTTGCGGTTCAACCTCCAAGCCAGCGAGTCGCTACATGCCATGGGTGTTATCGGCAGTAGAATAAACTTCATTTTGGAACTCAACTTAATTGTACCTCACTTACTTGAATGAGGTGCCCCACATCCCATTTCTTGTCATTTTTAGGTCGAGCCTTGAGTAGCGCACAAGCGCTGCATCTGGCGAAGACTTTATGTAGGGGGTTTGAAAAAGCTGACCAGATGCTCGTGCGTCATGGCCTGTTCCCTGCGGTTACCCGCACGGGCGCCATGTGGTTTCAATTATCGTGCCCTGACACGGGCGCGATAATTAAAACCAGATGTCTCGCTGTGGCGCGTAGCGCGCGCACCACTCGCGTCACCCCCCCTCCTCCCCGCTCCTGCCTTCAAATGCTTGTTTAAGAAACTCACGCCTAGCCTGTGATTGTTCTATGTTTTCAGACTCTAAGCTGCGTAAAGGAGGATTTAGGAGGATTTGCTACTGTAAAGCTTTTCCCCGCTCGCATTGAAACTCAAGCCTTTGCGTCGGTGGATGGAAACGCCTCACCATCCAAGACTTCAGTTGCAGACACCAGGTGCGGTGTGCAGACCGCAAGATACTAAACGGGCACGCCCCGCCATCTGACGTGATTGTGTTAACGAGGGGAACTGGCTATTCTGCCTCGTTTGCTCCTCGCGAGGACAGTCCCGAGCCTGCACTGAACCTGAACTATTGTCTGGAGCGCGCCGAAGACTGCAGGTAGAAGAAGCACGAGGCACTGTTACACCTGGGGGAGGGGAGCAGCCGGGGGTTATTGTCCTGCGGCTCGCGCTAAACAGAGCTCCGCTCTTCCGCTCACGACAACAGATGCGCAGATCAATGTCTCTCAATAAAACCGGGACAATGAGGCCTGAGAGTGATGCGATTTCAGCCACCAGGAGGAAATGTTTTGCTCAGCCTGATGACGCACGCTTTGGGGTCTCCTCGCTGCACAGAGAATCCTACACAATGTACAGAGTTTGCGTGTTACCCTGCATCCTGTCAGTTGCACTTTTAACAACCCTATGCAAAGCCAGTAGTCATGGTTTATTTATTGCAAACGTGCAAAAAGATATTTAAACAAGCATTGGCATAGCCAATAGGTCTCGCCTTTGGGACCTTATAAGTGTTTAGTTATCCAGCACAATATCCTTGGTGCAACAACATCAACTGTTGCATGGCTAAACACTTATAAGGTCCCAAAGGCGAGACCTATTGGCTATGCCAATGCTTGTTTAGTAAGCCTCTGAGTTGCCTTGACAACGTCTCTGCAGTACACTTCCTCCTATTGAAGGTTCCAGAACTCTGGCCACGAGTAGCAAAGCTAATTATTGATAGTTCCAGGGCTTCTGAAACCACCTGTAAGAGGGTTTTAACCAAATCATCAGGGAGACTCAGCCAGAAAGGGGTCCACTCCTCTTCTTCACCCTCACAAAATTGTGAGTACTCATTGTCATGAAAGGCCTGCTTGCCTGCACTAATCAATTGTGAATAGGGATTTACTAGAATAAACAAGCATTTGCAATGCAATAGGTCTCGCATTTGCAAGAGTTTAAGCTATTGGCATTGTAAATGACAATGCCTTTTATATATCTGTTTTGCTAATTAACACATAAATAAATGGTATTGTCATTTACAATGCCAATAGCTTGAACTCTCGCATTTTCAAAGAAGCACCCGCCATTGTCCCGGCTGCTCGGAAAGTGAAAGCATGCATGGCGCACTGAATGTTGCAGGAAAGCATGTCTTGCCTGCAGTAGGAGAAACTCATTAAAGAAAATAGTGCTTATAGACTAAAAAAAGACGTACCGTGTAACAACCGAAGTAAAAGGGCCAGTCCTCATGGGAGGTTACAAATGAAGATAAGGCGGTACAAAGGAGGGACCAACGAGTCTATTAGCGAATCAGAAGCCAGCATTTACGAAGGACAATGACACAAGCCAATGACAAATATGGGTGGAGAGTGGGCGGGGCTTCTATTCCATACTCCAATACAGCATGCCGCAGAGCAGCACATGTGCTGCCCAGGCTCGACCTAAAAACCAAAAATAACACACACACCTGCACACATCACTGTTACACAAGGCAGAGATCTTTGAATGGAACATTGCAGAAGGGCCCGAACGGGCCTCGACTAAGTTCAAAGTAACGAGGCGAAAAAGGAGAGGAGCAGGTGAGTAAAGTGGGAAAGGCGCGTGGTGAGAGTGTAGGGGAGAGAAGGGGCGCATAAACAAGGAGTGCAGTTGTACAACAGGGAGAGAGGCAAGGGCCGCACCAATGGAGGAAGTAAAATGATAATTAATAGAGTGCAAAGCATTGAGAGCTGACAGCCCGGGACTGGCCTAAGACTGAAACTCACCACTACAAACAATTTTGGAAACGACTGCAACTTATTGGCTGTGTCTAGCATGTGCATGCAGGGGGAAAACAACTCAACCAGTTTGATGGATACATAGTTATTTAGGTGCCGGAACTTACACCCCAGTGTTTCTTTCAGTTACTCTGCCATATTCGTTGCCAGTCTCAGTGGAGCGACAACTACTTCACACAAAAGCCAACTTCCCAAAATTCACACTCTTTCAGTGTGGGCTACCTTGCACCTGCCTCTGTAGTAACGTTCGACAGTGGTGAGCTATGCGTCTACAATATACAACAGCTCTGGCTGAAGGCTATTCCATTGCACATGTGGATCGTGAAAATCAAATTGGTGGTGACATACCACTCGAAATTTGTCTGTACAGGAAAAAACTTGAGGGCATGGATAAGGCAGAAAGCGTTTTCTTCTCACTAAAGCTACCGGACAACTTCTCTTTCTCGGGCATGGTGGCTTACCGCCCCCAGACCATTTCATCAAATTTGGGGAGTGGCTGGCAAAGGTGTTAGCACCTTTACAGATACAGTATTATCATTTTACTGTTTTGGAGGACTTTCATTTTCATAAGGGTGATCCGGAGTGCAAACGGGCATTGCTGCTGTCCGAAGCACCAGCATACTTAAACCTCCAACAGAGTCTGAAGCCCCACTCATAACAAGCATTGGCATAGCCAATAGGTCTCGCCTTTGGGACCTTATAAGTGTTTAGCCATGCAGCACTTTATCCTGGGTGCTGTGCTGCTAGGGATTGAAGAGCAATTTCACAACCAACTAAAAGGAAGCATTGGCGGCAATGAGGCAATGCTTGGATTCACCGTTCCTAGGGAGCAAAAAAAGACATAAAGCGCATCAACGTCTTTTTGGGGTAGTAAGCACTATATAATTCCAATTTAATTCAATTGCCAATAAAAATACTACGGATAGCTTTGTCTGTCATACAACTTTTCAGTTTGTTTTAAAGAATTCAAAAGTTTGGAATGTGCACGCACTAGCTTTGGAATTACCTACTGATGTGCACTGGTATTCTCCAGACGTAGCATTACTTTGCCAGCAGTCTTTTAATGGCATGAAACCACCTCTGGTTGCAATCTCCTAACTTGAGACAACGAGTGATATTCTTCCCAAAATGTGTGGTGGCTAACCTGGGATGTAACTTAGCCCAAGGTCACACATGGGGTCAGCATGAACGACTCTGTTCATGAACCGCATACCGCCTTAGACACTCCCCCTCTCAGGCCGGCTACAAGAAAACAAGCGAGAACTAGAGATTATTTGTTTTCTTCTTTAAGAAAATATGCAAATTAAAACAGAGACCAAAAAGGGTAAAGGAAAAGTGTCGTACCAAGGGCAAAATGTATCTTATTAAGAAAGGATTAAATGAAAGTAGAAAAATAGAGGTAAAACAACTCTGAAGAAATTAATGGCAATTATTGTGGTGCGTTGCACTTCAGACGTAACACAGACAGCATCATTGCCTATCCAAATTGGCCTGTGCAAGAAAAAAAGTTTCTGGGAAGAGAACGACCATCTTTTGGGGGAAAAGTGGCTTACTTACTCGCCTTTCATGTTTTTTGCGAAGGTCCTTCAACTTCCTCGAGGGCAGGTGGCGAATAATAAAGACGGATGGAAAAAAATCATATTAAGAGGAGGTGCACTTTGAAAGGTGTGATCCAAACAGGGCAGGCACAGAAAGCTGAAACGTAGTGCACACATTTTAGAACTACCTATGGAATAAGAACGGGTCCAGCAACAAAGCAAACAAGCATTGGCATAGCCAATAGGTCTCGCCTTTGGGACCTTATAAGCCTTATAGCCGCACAGACATGCGATCAAAAATTATATGAGAGGTGAAAGAACTGGATGCCCATCCAAGCAAGCACCATCTCACGGCTGCCCATTCAAGCAAGCACCATCTCACGGCTGCCCATTCAAGCAAGCACCCTCTCACGGCTGCCCATCTAAGCATGCAACGTCTCACGGCTGCCCATCAAAGCAAGCAACCTCTCACGGCTGCCCATCCAAGCATGCACCCTCTTACGGCTGCCCATCTAAGCATGCACCCTCTCACGGCTGCCCATTCAAGCAAGCACCATCTCACGGCTGCCCATTCAAGCAAGCACCATCTCACGGCTGCCCATTCAAGCAAGCACCATCTCACGGCTGCCCATCCAAGCAAGCATCATCTCACGGCTGCCCATCCAAGCATGCACCAGCTCACGGCTGCCCATCCAAGCATGCACCCTCTTATGGCTGCCCATCCAAGCATGCACCATCTCACGGCTGCCCATCCAAGCATGCACCCTCTTACCGCTGCCCATCCAAGCATGCACCCTCTTACGGCTGTCCATCCAAGCAAGCACCCTCTCACGGCTGCCCATTCAAGCAAGCACCCTCTCACGGCGCCCATTCAATCATGCGCCGCGGCAGACGCAACAGGTACGAACCACCAGACAAATGAAAATACACTTAGAATAAAAGCCAGAGCCGTGGTAGAAGAAAACACCAGACAGCCCACAGCACTATAGGCCACGTCAGTCACTGGGAAACGAATGTTGTACAAGTGTTAGTAAAAGGCAGGGCTTTAAGTGGGCACCGACAGTTCTAAAAGCAGGTGCTAAGACGGGTCCCTCTCGGGCTCTACGTTTTGCCCTCACCCTCAGGATGAAAAAATATACATATATTAATGGCAGCAGTACCACACTTTACTGCCTTTGATGTAACTTCAAAGGGACTCGTTATAGTTCTTTCATAGTCTCATCATTTCTGAACTGAAGCATTTTCAATATTATATACAGGAGCCACAGTTGTTGCTTATTTAGCTTATGCAACTAACAAGCATTGAAAAAGCCAATAGCACTTGTTGTAGGTGTAATGTTACTTTTTTGCATTATATATATCTGGTTGCAATGAAAGAAGTGGCAAAATACCAGTCGGGGGGTGGCGGGGGCGCACACTAAGCTAAGCACAGATTTTCAGTTTACGTGTTTTAACCACACCCTTAATTACATTGGCCACGCCCCTTTTAAAGACCTCCAGTTTTTTCATCCCACTTAAAGCCCTGATAAGTATGCCAGTCCTGAAGCTTTCAAGCCAATGGACTAGAAATTGCTTCTCGAATACTGTACAGAGACTTCACTGCGGATATTGCAAGAAGGATTACACTCCTGCAGAGAACAATTTGGATTATCAAAGAACGCGAAGAAACGAAGGAGGGAGAGGCGGAAATGATGACGCGCATAGCAGAGACTGCTGCCCGGTGATAACAGAGTGACAGACTGTTTACTGAAACAACATCCGGTATCCATGCCACTGACGGATATTTTTGGAAAATACTTTTAAATACATGAAGAGAAAGAGTGACTGTCAGTACCTTGCAGCAGCGAGAGGGCTGAGGAGAGGCGTGTCCCCTCCTCCCAGAGTGCTGCACTCCGTCCATCAGTCTGTCCTGGCGAAGGGAAAGGCACACGAGACCTTGAACGCACTCACACCTACATAAAGGAATGTTGCTTGCAGGGACAGACGAGACCCAATAATTCATAATGTGAGGGCTGAGCCAGGCACCGCCAGAACACAATGCTTCCCTTGACAAGGGAGCCTCGGGGGAGGAGCGCACATATTAAGAAGCCACTGCAAAAAAACATGAACGCGCGACCGCGAGGCACCGCCAGAACACAATTCTTCCCTTGACAAGGGAGCCTCGGGGGAGGAGCGCACATATTAACAAGCCATTGCAAAAAAACATGAACGCGCGCCCGCGAAAATAAAAGCCACCACGCTAATTTTTGAAACATGATACGGACCACATGGCGCACTGCGCGCTGCTGCTCGCTCTCGCAAGGTGGATGCCGCCACACGCACGAGTGTCAGAAAAGTGCAGACCGATTCCAAAAGGTCATCTCCTAAAACACTGAAAAAACCCCACCAGAATTTACCAAAAATAGAAACTGAAAACAGGAAAGCCTAAGTATAAGCTTTACCACAAGCAAAAAAGTGCCATACAGTTAAAGAACACAAATTCGGGCCAATCAAATCCTGTACTCTGAAACCAACATGTCGATGGAGCTATGTCTCTCTCAGTAGTACTCTTAAAGATCTTTTTTGTTGATCACATACATTTAGGCAACAGTTAAACTGTCAAGCCAGACCTAAAGATCCATGTAGATTAGTGTACACCTGTGCATCTCATACTGTCCCCCAACACAAATCTGCACTCTGAAATCTAAAGTTAATGATGGAAGAGGAGGGTTCCGTGACTGTCATACATTCCTCATGGCTGCCCTCCTCCCATCTGTGCTGCTGCCAGAGAAAGACGAACACAGTAAATTATCTAGTTATCTAACCTCTTTAAGAGCATTGTAATGTCATGTGTGTGCCTCAGAAAGTGAAAGCTCAGGCAGCTGGATAAATGAACAAAATGATCGCTGCTGCGAAAAGGGCAGCTACTTTTTTTGTGGAGGCAGACAACTTCTGCCCATTCAAACTTTTTCTCCTGGCTCCCAAAATAGGGGTGGAGCCAAAGCCCCGCTCTTGGTGATTTTCACATAAATGTCTGGCGACAGCTGCGATATCAAGCCAAACCATTACAAGAGAAAGATTCAAAGCAGAAGGGGATAAATCAGGGCAAAATACACATGCTATTTGGACTGATGTTCTTCAATACGTGGCAGTATGTTTGTGAATATTACATTGAAGAGCTTTTATGTTTAATAGTAAGATTTTATTTAAACATTTGTAGTGCGTGAATAAACAAGCTAGTGCATCTCTTATCTCCTACGAGACACTCCAGTAGGAACAGCCCAGCACAAACTGGCAGTTTAGAGCAGGGCCAAGAAGGATTAGAATATGGCTGATCTCTGTTTAGAATGGCACAGTGGGTGAAGAACACTTCACTACAATGCGGCCCAAGCAATCGTCAGTAGCCGAGATTGATTCAAGGAATCCTTCCATCACTTTGTTACTTGTTTGAATTGATGCCCTAAGTGTGACAGGTAGGTCCATGCGTGGGTCCTGTTTTCATTGTGCTATACTGATTTAGTGTGTCGAAAGCAGTCTGGGGTTACTTGTGTTCCCATTTGTAGCTGACTTGTCTTGGCCATTTGGGCTGGAATGTTCCTATAAGAGCAGTACCAGGATTGATATGTATATGGCTGGTCTCTGTCTAGAATGGCATAGTGAAAGTGCACTGAAATACGACCTCAACCGATCACCAGTGGCAGATGATAATTCAAGCATTTCTTCAAACACTTTGTTGTTTATCGTGTGTTCTGGCAGATAGCTGAAAAATGTCTCTAGCCAGACCTGACCTGAAAATAAGTGTATGCTCTGCAGGCAGACCACCATGAATCATCTTGCGACCTCACCCCCAATGTGCATTATCTGTAAAAAAGCAAAAATAACAAGGCTACATTTAAGAACTCCAGTAAAAGCAAAATCAAGCAGCTTTTCACCTCAGTCACCCTTAAACTGAGAGGGACATTTACAGTTTAGTGAGGTGCTGATTTACATATCATACTACTGTCCTCCTAAGCTAGTGGTTCCACCACCTCATTTAGAGGTGGTAGACTTATAGGATTTCTGACAACAGATATTATTAGCAAACTCCATTGTTCAAATCCTTGAATTGATGGCCAACCCATCCACCACAGAGCTACCAGTACATAGTTATGGCCAAGCCACCATATTTAGAGCAGTGCAACTGTAACTAGATTTACCTGCCTGTGACCATCATGCAATGCATGTGAGTCCAGAGGAGGGTAATCGCTGAATAGCTCCCATTCTCAGAGAAAAAACTCCCTATGTGTTACTTTTTTGGTTTTTCAAAAACAAACCCCAGATTTGGGAGTGTACGGTTGAAATTCAAAGAAGTTTGCCAATCAGGCACAACAAACATTGGCAAACTCTTCCTCCTTCCGCATAACCACAGCACCACTGGTTGCTCCGAACACTTTACATCCACCTTGAGGCAGCTGGGGTTGTCTAAATGGAACAGTCTGTGCTCTACCAGGCGAGGGTAGGCCATACCTCAGATGACTTGGTGGGATGGGTTTAAACAACCCTGTCAGGATCAAAAGCTTCACAAACGACATGTAATTCTAAAGGGAACAAGAATTAAATATTCCACCTTAGTTGATCAAGCTGTGAGTATGAAAGAGTCTAAAACACAGAAGGTAATGGAAAATCAAGTAATTCAAAAACACATTCGAAAATCAGCTGTGAGAACTGCACCAACCACTTTGGTGGGTTAATCCCTAGATAAATACATTCTACAAGCATGAAGCATTGTAATGATTTGAAAGGTGGCAAAGTGAGTTGTAGAGCCTTACTGCAGTCTGCTTTTGATCTAACAACTATGAGATTTTTTCATCACAATGAGGGAACGGTGCAACACTACTCAACACTCTGGGATACCTTTAAAGCATATATATCGGAGGGTTGTGTATTGGAAAACATGCCGGAGTATTGCATTCAATACGTGCGGACCACGCATTAAAAGAACTCGACACAGAGATGCTCACTGGTGACCACCCAGCTCACCTTCGCGGAAGGGCATCGTTAATACAGAAATTCCAAGACCTAGCTTCCTGTGAGGTTAAATATCTAGGCAAATATGCTAGAGCACGAGCATATGGAGAAGGCGAGAGACCAGGCCGTACCCTGGCCAACACCCTCCGCCCCCATATCAGGCAGCAATAATCTTGTCCCTCCACCTAGATGATGGAACTACCGCCACAACATCGGAAGCTATAACCCACACCTTCACAAATTATTACACCCAATTATACACATCGCATTGCAACACCTCTTAAGATATGATTGTAGAATATCTTTTAGAAGTTGCCATGGTATGGCTAGAAATGGGACAACAACAGTTTTTGGCTGCACCTATCACTTGTGAAGAAATCACTCAAGCAATAGATGACCTAAATGGCTCACGAGCCCCCGGTCTCAACGGCCTTACTGGAGCATTCTATAAGGCATATAAAATGGAACTAATTCCATACCTCCTAGAGGTCTATGCAGAGGGTCTGTCACAAGGCATACTCCCGCAGACAATGCGAGAGGCAGTTATAACTCTTCTATTAAAGCCTGGCAAGCCTCCAGAATGATGCACGTCATATAGACCGTTAATAAATCACAATAATAAAATCTTAGCCGAAGTTCTAGCCACACGCTTGTCTCAGCTAATTGACAAAATCATCTCCCCTTTGCAATCGGGCTTCTTCCCAATCGCTCAACATCAGTAAATTTAAGAATCATATTTGCAGTCCTCAATCAAATTAATCCTGATCTTCCCACGGCAGTTGTCTTGCTCGACGCTGAGAAAGCGTTTGACTCACTAGAGTGGTCCTTTTTGATGGACACACTGCAAAAGGGATTCTGTGATCTGGTGCGCTTATTATACGCAACTCCTTTAGCGCGCTTAAAAGTAATTGGCATCATCACAGATGATGCCATGATACTGTCTCGGGGGACGCAGCAGGGATGCCTCCTGTCCCCTCTCCTATTTATTTAAGGTATGGAGCCACTGGTCCGTCATTTACAAGAACGTCACTTAGCGAGAGGCCTTCGATTCCAACGCAGCCCTCTGTTGGCATCATTATATGCAGACAATGCAATGTTGTTTCTCAGAAATCCTGAGTTTAATCTCTCCCCTGTGCTGCGCGAGGTGGTTCGCTTTGGGGCACTGTCTTTTCTTGTAATTAACTGGGCTAAATCTGAGATTTTTCCATTAACAGACACCACAATCCCGACTCCCCTGGACTTCCCCCTTCAATGGTGCTCAGATCCCCCTAAATACTTTGGTATTTACCTGCAACGCCAAAGCTCTGAAGTTATAAGGCTGAATTATGGCCCTACAATTGATAAACTATATACACTAATCGACAAATGGATAAAGCTTCCCCTATCCATTGCCGGCAGAGTTGCGATAATAAAGATGGTAGTGCTTCCCCGATTTTTATACTTATTTTTAAACATCCCAATAGTGCTAACTAGTGCATTTTTTGATAATCTCCGAAAGCTTGCTCACCTGGCTAATTTGGGCCGGAAATCACCCTAGGATTGGCTGGAACACCATGACCCTACCCTATGAATGCGTAGGTTTTGGGGTCCCTGATTTATACCTTTGTTATTTGGTGGCGTAGGCACATTTTGCCTACCACTGGTACCACCACGACGCACTTTTCAAATTTCTAAAACCCAAAAGCTCACAAATCCACCCTCACCCACTTTCTACACTCCTACCACGTGGATTGCCCAGAAACGCCTCAGAAATCCAGGCGCTTGCAACTACATGCTGTCCATGGACCAAACTCCAAAGGTATCTTGGTTTCGATTACCTATATTCTCCACACATTCCTATCGCAGACAACCCATGGCTACCTGTCACTACCGAAACGCTCACCAAGAAAACCCTGTCCACTTATAGACTTCACAGATTGGACGACGCCTTTAGTGAGACTGGATTACACTCCGTCTGGTCCTTCGCCGAGGGGCATGATGTCACGCATATGGACAGATTTATTTTGCACAGACTACACAGTGCACTACGTGCCACGATCCTGACCTCCCCCCTTGAACCACCTGCCTTCCCCCTGCTGTCGCTGATTATCACAACCCCTGACGGTGCACATTTGATATCCAGACTCTATCATACGGCCACAAACTAGAGGCCTGTTGTTGACAGGGGGCGAGGGTGGCCTGGGAGAGAGATTTGGGGACATCGCTGTCAGATAAGACGTGGTTTTACTGCTGTGAACAAACCAAATTGGTCTCAAACAATCACCGACACAAACTGCTGCATTTCAAGTATTTGCACCGATCCTACACCACCCCGCACTTAATAGCCATATTTGATCCCACTAAATCCCATAACTCCCCTAGATGCGCGGCGGACCATGCTGACTTCATTCACCTTGCCTGGAACTGCGCACCTATACTTGCATATTGGGAAGAGGTGTTCCATATCCTGTCACAAATTATAGAAAAAGAGCTTGACCCAACGCCACTAACAGCCCTTTTGGGTTTCGTTCAGCCACTACCAAAGGAAATCCAGCGCTATGCAGCCATTGTGCTTGTACTAGCTAAACGCCAAGTATCCATGCATTGAGGGACCACATCCCTCCCCACAGTCAAAAACTGAGTACAGGAACTGGTGAATTGTGATAACACGAGCAACACTGATTACTCTCCAGACGCTTACATCCAGACCCAAAAACATATGTCAACCACTGCGCTCATACCTGCAACTATTTCTAATTTAGGGAGAAGACCAAACCCCTAATTGATTCATACTACATTGCGACACAACTACCTATAACCGCCTCAAATGACTATCTACACAAAACTCACGTTGTCAAGACCCCCTCTCCTTCTCCCCCGCGACACCTTGCAACCCAAGGGCGGCTCCACTTTCCGGTATCACTGATCCCCTGCCCGAAACCTGACACCTTATTATATACCCCACAGGAGATCTGCACAATGGGCACCGTGTACTCTCATTTGTTTACTCTATTGGCGCAGCTCGATTGGGTCGGAAATACGTAGGAATGTGTAACCATATGATGACAACTGTATCACCCTTGTACTTGTATACCAATCGATTATTATTTGGAGACTGTATGTCTTTTCTTTGGTAAGTTTTCTCTTGCAAAAATCAATAAAAGAAATTTTAAAAAACAACAACTATCTATGAGAAGCATAACCTATTGCTTCGTGAAAAGGCAGGCGCATCCAGAAAAGCTGCCTTGCTGCCCTCTGATGTTAGTGTTTTTGTCTGTAATGTAATGCAGTGCTCATGTGCGTCGGAGTGCGATCCCCAAGCAGGGATCCACCCACTAAGCACCAGGGAGGGGGCAGTGTCCCCTTGGGCAAGGGCTTTTGCCCCTCCCCCATTATTTTGGTCACAGACAGTCTTTCTGCCCCCTATCCCCCGGCCCCCCCGGGCGGATGACACTCCGATCATTTTTTCCCTCTCCTCGGTTGAGGGGTCGGACCCCTCAGCTCTTCATCCAGGTCTGAGTAAAGTTGCATCGTGGATGCAAAACAATCTACTCAAACTGAATGGTGAAAAGACTGAAGTTATGATTTTAGGGAAGAAACATGATCTGTGGGGCCCTCAGCATTGGCCTCCTGAAAAGGGTGCACTGCCCCTGCTTGTACACCACGTTCGTAATCTGGGTTTCATCATTGATGAGCATCTCTCTATGAAACAACAAGTCACTAGGATTTCTGCCATATGTTTTACTATTTTGAAATGGTTGAAAAAATTCTATGGATGGTTCCCCTCTCTGCCCAGAAAACGGTAGTCCATGCCCTTGTCACTTCTAGGCTGGATTACGGCAAACCTGGGCTCTAATAAAGCTTTAATCCAAAGACTTCAAGTGGTGCAAAATGCGGCTGCCACATTACTGTGTCAGGTGCCTAGATTTTCATCAGTCACTAACTTCCTCCGTAGCCTTCATTGGCTGACGGTGGAGAATCGTATAAAATTTAAAGCCCTTTGCTACATGTTTAAAATCAAAACTGGAGTCTCCCACAAATATTTTCAAAAGCTAGTTCAGCGTTACCAACCTCCACATCTTCTGCGCTCTACCCACCAGTTGAGGTTTTCTGTCCCTAAATTCAAACTCTCCCGCTTGCGCGGCCGATCCTTTTCTTATTTAGGACCTACCTTGTGGAACTCTTTACCGGTCCCACTACGTGAAGAAACCGTTTATGGTTTATTCCGCAAAAATGTGAAGACTTGGTTCTTCAATTCCTAGATCCTTCTTGCTAGTTCTCAGCTCTCCTGTTTGGCCGGCGCCGGGAAACCCCCCGGGGTAGCTGTGCACCTTATAAATGCAAATTCAATTCAATTCAATGGGGGCAATAGCCCCCAAGCTGCCCCCACCCCCGGGAGGCCAGAAAGCAAAGTAGGCTCCAGGGATTTTTTTAGATTTATACCTGTAGGGGTAGGGGCTGCCCAAAATGGGCATGCCAATGCCCCCACCCCCTCCCAAAATTCCAGTCTTTCTGCCCCCCCCCGGGAGGCAGATGGGGGCACTAACCAAAGAACACTAGGCCCTAGAGATTTTTTTTTTACGCCTGTAGGGGTGGGGGCTGCCCAAAATGGGCATGCCAATGCCCCCCCCAAATACCAAAGTCTTTCTGCCCCCCCACCGGGGAGCAGAAAGCACACTAGGCCCTAGGGATTTTTTTTATGCCTGTTGGGGTGGGGGCTGCCCAAAATGGGCATGCCAATGCCCCCCACCGCCCTCCAAATTCCACAGTCTTTCTGCCCCCCCTGGGAGGCAAATGGGAGCAATAGCCCCAAAACTGCTCCCCTGGGGGGCAGAAAGCACACTAGGCGACAGGGATGTTTTTGTGCTTTTTACACCAGTAGGGGTGGGGGCTGCCCAAAATGGGCATGCCAATGCCCCCCCCCCCCAAATTCCACAGTCTTTCTGCCCACCTGGGAGGCAGATCGGGGCAATAGCCCCTGATCTACCCCCGGGGGGGCAGAAAGCCCACTAGGCACCAGGGTTTTTTTTTTTTATATGTAGGGGTGGGGGCTGCCCAGAATGGGCATGCTAATGGCCCCACACCAAAAAAAGTCTTTCTGCCCCCCTGGAAGGCAGATCGGGGCAATAACCCCTTATCTGCCCCTCCAGGTGGGGCAGAAAGCCCACTGGGACCCAGCGATATGTTTCTGGGCATATCAGGGAGAAGCCCCATAGGCACGGGTCACTCCCCTTTTTTTAGGCACACATTTTGTCTGTTTCAGTATTATTTTTAGTCTCATCTACCCCCCAAGCTGGGGGCCAAAAACCACTAGAAACCAGGGAGAGTTTGTGTGTTTGTGTGAACTGGAGTTTGGCTGACGGTCTGCGTATACTGACCTTTGGCTGGCATTTTGCTGGTGATGTGTGTGGGCTTGCACTTGGCTAATGGTGTGTGTGGACTCGCGCTTGATGACGATGTGTGTAGATTGGCGCTTGCATGGTGGTGTGTGTGGAGTGGCACTTGGCTGGCAGTGTACGTGGACCAGCGCTTGGCTGACGGTGTACATGGATGGTGCTTGGCTGGCTGAGTGTGTGGATGGTGCTTGGCTGGCGGAGTGCGTGGATGGCGCTTGGCTGGCGGTGTGCATTGATGGCGCTTGGCTGGCGTGTGCGTGGATGGCGCTTGGCTGGTGGTGTGCGTGGATAGTGGTGTGCGTGTACTGACTCGTGGCTGGCGGTATGGCTTGCATGGATCCCGCAGCATTTTCTTACCTAGAATCCCCTGCAAACCTCCAATTTACTTACATAGTCACATTTTCCTCACATTTCTGTGTGGGTAAGTTGTAGGATCACCGCGCAGGCACAAATTTCCTACCACCCAGCGTTACCCTTGATCTGGCGAGAAAAATTATACCTCACTTGTGTCGGTGCCCAAAGTAGCATCAACCTAAAAAACATATAAACAAACTGCCCTTTTGGACCCCCCTCAATCTCTATATGTTTTGGGCCCTTTCATGTCATAGGTACTTGGTTCATCCACACAAGTAAGGTATAATTTTAATCAGGAGACTGAGAGGAACGCTGAATGGTATAAAATTTGTGCCGTGCAGTGATCCCACAACGTTCCCACATAGATATTCCATACCTCCCTGGACTCCCATGGGTGTCTAGTTTTTAGAAATGTCTAGGTTTTTTAGGTTCCCTAGATGTCTGCAAGCCCGGGACCAAAAACACAGGTGTCCACATATCTATTACAAATTGACCTGGTTTTTCAAGGGTGTCACCTGCGTTTTTGGTCCAGGGCTCAGCAGCCATCTAGGGAGACCTACCAAACCCAGGTATTTCTGAAAACTAGACACCTAGAGAAGTCCAGGGCAGTGCGGCTTGCGTGGATCTCCCAACATTTTCTTACCCAGCATCAGCTGTAAACCTCAAATTTAGCAAAAAAAACTCATGTTTTCCTCACTTTTCTATGTGGGAAAGTTGTAGGATCACTGGACCGCCACAGATTTCCTACCATCCAGCGTTCCCCCTAGTATTCTGATAAAAATGGTACCTCACTCGCATGGGTAGGCCTAGTGCCCACGACAGGAAACACCCCAAAACGTACTGTGGAGACATCAAAATTACCTACCACAAAACGACCTGGTTTTGCAAGGGGGGTCACCTGGGTTTTTGGCCCCGGGCTCGGCGGGTATCTATGGAAACCTACCAACCCACACATTTCTGAAAACTAGACACCCTGGGGAGTCCAGGGAGGTATGGCTTGCGTAGACCCACCGACGTTTTCCTCCCCAGAATCCCCTGCAAACCTCAAATTTAGCTGAAAAAAAATCACATTGTTCTCCAATATCTGTGTGGAAAAATTGTGGGATCACCGGGCTGACACAAATTTCCTACCACCCAGCGTTCCTCCAGGACTCCCGATAAACATGGTACTTCACTCGTGTGGGTGGGTCAAGTACCCGCGACAGGCAAGGGCCCAAAACGTATTGTGGAGACATCAAAATGACCTATCACAAAACGACCTAGTTTTGCAAGGGGGGCACCTGGGTTTTTGGCCCCGGGCTCGGTGGCCATGTAGGGAACCCTACCAAACCCACACATTTCTGAAAACTAGACACCCTGGGGAGTCCAAGGAGGTATGGCTTGCATGGATCCCCCAACGTTTTCCTACCCAGAATCCCCTGCAGACCTCAGATTTAACTGAAAAAACTCAAATTTTTCTCAAATTTTTATGTGGGAAAGTTGTGGGATCACCAGGCTGACACATATTTCCTACCACCCAGCGTTCCTCCAGGTCTCCCGATAAAAATGGTACCTCACTCGTGGGGGTGGGCCAAGTACCCGAGACAGGCAAGGGCTCAAAACGTATTATGGAGACATCAAAATTACCTATCACAACACAACCTGGTTTTGCAAGGGGGGCATCAGTTTGCCCGCTCAACGTGGTTATCTAGGAACTCTACCAAACCTTATACCCTGGAAAATTCAGACACCCTGGGGGATTCCAGGGAGGTATGGCTTGCATGGATCCCCAAACGTTTCCTGTTACCCAATATCCTCCTCTGCAAACTCCTCAAATTTAGCTGAAAAATGACTTTTCCACACATTTTTGTGTTGGATACCACGGCACAAATGTCCTACCACCCAGCTGCTCCCCGGTCTCCCAAGTAAATGATAACTTTCCACTAGGAATGAGGAAAATGTGTTTTTTTTTTTTATGCTTGAGGTTTTGCAAGGATTCTGATGGGCTGAACCTGGTGAGAGTAACACAAGTCACTCCACGCATCCCGGATTCCCTGGGAAGTTTAGTCTTCAGAATGTATAGGTTTAAGTAGAGCCTTAGGTACCAGCTGAGCTAGGAAGTCCAATCTATCTGTACTTTGCAAAAAAGGGCTGCTCACTGCAAATGTGAGGTCCAATGATGCTGGGCGTTTCCTGCTCACGGGCACTAGGCCTACCCACACAAGCAAGGTACCATCTTATCGGAAGACTTTGGGGAATATGGGTGGGTGGAATTTCGTGGATCCACACAGTTCCAGAACTTTCCATCACAGAATGTGTTTTTTTTACAAAGTGAGGTTTGCAAGGGATTCTGGGTAACAGAACCCGGTCAGAGCTACTTAAGTCACCTCTAGCATCCTGGATTCCTCTGGGTGTCTAGTTTTCAAAATGTATAGGTTTGCTAGGTTTCCTCAGGTGCCGGCTGAGCTAGGGGAGTCCAAAATCCACAGCCAGGCACTGTGGAAAAAGGGTCTGGTTTTCACTAGAAATGTG
Organism: Calotriton arnoldi; assembly: GCA_963921515.1. Classification (NCBI taxonomy): domain Eukaryota; kingdom Metazoa; phylum Chordata; class Amphibia; order Caudata; family Salamandridae; genus Calotriton; species Calotriton arnoldi. The sequence goes on along the minus strand of CAWUFW010004471.1, from coordinate 48,076 downwards.
GTGTGTCCACGCTATGCTTTGGGCCATTTCCGTTGCGGGCATCAGGGCCTACCCACACAAGCAGGAAATTACTTTATCACTTAGGGAACTCAGAATGTGAGCAACTGTTATTACCTATTGACTTCTATGCATTTCTGTCTTTGTAATGTAAGACAATGTGGTAAAAAGAAGTCACTTTGAAAATGTCCTACAATTTACAGGCTAGTATGGGTAACCACACTGTAGATGTGCAATAGCTACTATTTCTAAATCTGAGTATTTTGTTTCATTTCAGAAATATATAGGTGTCTTTGATACTCATTTTTCTACTTTTATATTTTACCAAATTAAATTGCTATATACCTGTACACAATGAAAACCACTGCAAGACGCTGCTCAGTTATTGGCTCTGGTTCTGGGTTCTTAAGAGTCCATAAGTCCTATATATCCCCACAACTAGAAGAGTCCCACTTGATGTAACGGTATATTGCTTTCAAACATCTGTCATACTTAGAAGAAGTTACAGGTGAAAACGTTGGTACAAATGGCAGTTTCAACTCATTTTCACTTTTCTTATTTTCAACTGTTAGTTTCATAAAACCTTGGAAGGATCTACACAAATGACCCTTGCTGAATTCAGAATGTTGTCTATTTTTGTGAAATGTATAGCTTTCCGGGATTCATTATTGCTTTCACACCCATTTCTACCACTAACTGGAAGGAGGTTGAAAGCACAAAAGTAGCAAAATAGTTATGTCTCAGCAAATGCCAAAACTGTGTAAAAGATTTTGGTTGTCTGACAAACGTCTGCTTGCCCCTGAGAGCTGGGAACATGATGATTTCAGCACCACAAACCCTTTGTTGATACCATTTCTTCTGCAGCACTTTTTCCTCATTTTAAAATGCAGGCTGTATTTTGCCACTTTAGTCCCCTCCAGGGGAATCCACAACCCTGGGTACCTTAAAATCCCCATGATGTTGGAATAGTGAAAGGGAGCAATTTGGTATGGATACCTATGTGACAAAGTTACAGGGCCTAAAGCGCAAACCCCAAAAGCAAAAAAAGACTTAGCACTGGGGGGGAAGGCCAAGCAGCGAAAGGGTTAAACTTTCATCACCCAGTTTTTGTGTGCTTCACACATGGTAATTAGAAATGGCCATTTGTCGTACTTCATTTTTAACAATTACCCCAACCTCATCATTTGGGCACAGGTCAAGAAATGTATACTATACTGATATTGAAAAAAATATGTATAGTGCCAATGCCAAAGGCATCTTGATGCTGAGTCTGCTATGCAAGAAAGTGAGTGGACAGAGCTAAACATTGATCACCAGGAAGGGCCTATGCCTGATCACACCGAATAGGAGAATAACCAGGTTTTCAGTTGTTTCCTGAAACTGGAAAGGTTAGACTGTTTTGGGCTGGTAAGGCAAGTTATCTCCACAGTTGAGATGTAATGTGACAAAGCCCTACCTCCCCCAGTTTTTTCTTCTGAATTTAGAGACATTAATCAATCTAGAATCTGCTGATACAAGGTTCTTCTGGTGAATACCAAGAGAGATTTTCTTTGAAGTAAATAGGACCTTCACCATACAAAGTCTTATGTGCCAAACATAAAGCCTTGAACATCACTCTTTTCATCACGGGGAGCCCGTGGAGCTCAAGTAAGGCATCAGAGACTGGCTTAAACTTGGGGACTTTCTTCAGCAAACGTGTTGCCACACTTTGTAGACCTTGAAGTTTCTTAAGAGAGCTTTGGTGGATGCCTAAATATAAGGCATTACAATAGTCCATCCTAGACAGGACTAAAGCAGTGACCACTGATTTCTACAATTCGTATGGAATAAAAAGGAGAACTTTCTTTAAGGCACGCAGCAGGAAATAGCAGGAAGCCGCCAGTGCTGCTCGCATGCCAGGAGGCGCAAATAAAAGCCCAGCAGGGCTCCCGCAGCGTGGGACGTGCGTGGGACACGCCCGTGCAAAGACCGGGCCAAGAGCAGGCCCATCTGCGCTCGTCCACGTCTGGCCGAGGCTGGACTGGGCTGGGCCTACCCTCTTGGCTGTTTGTTTTGTGGTACAGTTCATCGTCTTTGCCTTCGGACAGTCAACCCCAATGCCAGTCTGTTGGCAGAGCGGGCCCAGGACGTGCAGTGAGTAATCTCCTATTGATCTTGTGTTTTTCCTGTTTTTTTTGCTGTTGACTCGAGTTTTCTGCCATAGCCCCCCTCTGTGTTGCACGGTGGGGTTACTTGGAATTTGTTTTATAGTCGCTGATATATCTACCGTCAGGGGAAAGAGGAAGGCACAACCCTCGACAACTTCGGGTCAGCCTTGTCTAACCATTGAGTCGTTCTCGGCCAAAGCTGTGGGGGCCATCTCCAAAGAAATAGATCTGGCTGAGAGGCAGCTCTCAGTTGACACAGGAAACACGGGTCCTTGGGTTCCAACTGACATATTTTCATCAATCTCCAACGACAAGGGCTAGGCCACATCCCCGTCTAATTCAATTGCTCTGCCATCAAATCCACTTGTGACACTTCTGCCTGAGCTATCCTCCTCTAGGCCTCAACCACCTTCTTCTCCCCCTACAGAAGTGGCAAGTTCTCCTGCCTCCAAACGAAAACGGAAGGTTGAGAAGGCAGTCGAAGTTTCCATGGTCACACGTCAAGGACAGGTGAGCGCACAGACTAGGATTAGTGCGGAGGAGATGCTGAAACACCTGGCTCCAGTCTTACATCAAATCACGGTGACTTTTACTGATCTATTATCTCCTATTTGGATCAGACTGGACAATTTGGAGATAGCTTCGAGGGCCTTGTCAAGTAAAATGGACAGTTTTATAACTTCTCTTGTCAAGTCCCCTCAATATTTACCTCTACAGTCCCTACCCACAGCTGATGCTACGCCCGTAGTTAATCCCATGAGCAGTGGCAGTACTTTACATGCAAACGTCCCTTCAAAGTCCAAGGTGGTATTGGCTCAGACTACCTCTCTAGGACCTAGGATCCCTGGTAATAATATAGATAGTCTGGCCCATGCTGATCAGTCTATTCTTGCCCCACATATGGTAGACGCCCCACGCATAGGAGAGCAAATACATAGGGCCTCCCAGTGATTGATCTCCCCCTGGCATGTGCCCCCTACACCGTGGTTTTGTCTGGGGTACCAGGATTGTCAATTAATAAGGGGGAATCCACTGATCAATTGATCAACAAAATTTCACATTGGCTAGCCCTACACTCTGGTTACACCATTAGGAACCATCAAGCTATCCTCTTGGCGCGGAGGGTTGCTTGGATAGGGCCCTCAAGGAAACTCTTTGGTGGAGATTGTATTATTATTTTGGTGTGATATCCAGAGTTGGCACGGAATATCCTTCACGGAGCTTCCAAATCATTTAGCTCAGGCTCATGCATCAAATTACTCCAGCTGTTTTTTTTATATCCCCCCGTTGAGGAATCTAGGGGTGGAGGATCAAATGATGGGTGGGTGCGATGAAGGTAGAATTGGGCCGCTTCAGCCACTCACAAACCCATACGCTCCCTTAGTGGACCTTAATGATTTGGACTGACTTCATGAGGCAAAGGTGATATTTACCCTATTGCCCCACTACTTAGGTCCTTTTCGTCGGCGCGCAGAGATGGCTCATGTTTTCCCGACTTCAAACCCGATTGATCCTTTGTCAGATTCCCCTCCTTGTGAGACCCCTTCAGCCAATCCCCATTTTTGGGGGACTCTTAACTCGCCCCCTCTTTTTTTACCTCTTCCTGAGAGCACTAATCCTAAGCCTGGAAATGAATTAAGACTTATCTCATGGAATGTGGCAGGTCTGTCCTCCAAGTTCACTGACGAGAGCTGGTTATTGTACATCAGGTCATTTAATATTATTTGTTTGCAAAAGACGTGGGAGTCAAAGAATAAATTCTTCTTGGAAGGGTACAAGATCGTTTTCTGCCCTGTGGTAGAATCGAATATGGGCAGAGCAAGTGGGGGCCTTATTATGTTTGTAGATCTTGAGCTTTGTAACGCTTTACAGATCATGAAGTGGGATTCCCAGGTGTTTCAGGGGATAAAATTGTGCATGGGGAGAGCTTTCTTACTGGTGGTAAATAATTTTATAATGCAAAAGGGGGCAGGCCGGCACTCTAATTTTATTGCTCTAAATAGTGCCTTGTACTCCCTAAAGGGGAGGGTTTTGGGTATGAAAACCTCTTGTTGGTGGGGAATTTTAATTGCCGTTTGTGCCCAAACATTTTTAAATTGTCTTCCTAATGCACAGCCCTGTCTGGTATCAGATGATTTGCACATGGAGCACACCATGGAAGGGGAGGAGTTAAACAATTTTTTACACATTCATAACCTGGTATTCACTTTTCAAATTCCACCTAGTCTTTACAGCAAATGCCACCGACATACAATGGGCGGGGTTCCGCCACTACTATAGATTTTATCTTTGTGACAGCTCCTTTGGGTGGGTTATCTGCTTCTTTTAATATAGAACACAGCCCCTTTAGCTATCATAACCCTTTGATACTTTCTATAGGGGGGTGGGGGGGAAATCACCTGACAAGCTCTTGCAAGTCCCAAGCACTTTTAATTCCCGCGGACCAGGGCAGGCATTCACGATGGTCTCAAATAGATGTTAAGACCTTTAATCATAGTCTTTTTTCCACCTGTCAACAGGAGATATGTATATGTTTGGATCCTTTAATTCCTTGCAAGGAAGTCCTAAGCTTGTTTGCCTCCATTGCTAAGGTAGTTCTGGCCTTCTATCTACACATGCGGCAGGGCACGGCCCGGCTTCCCCTTCTTGGTTTGATTCCAAGTGTTCACAGGCTCTAAGGCAGTTGAAGGAAACTTTGAAATTGGTGCCCTGGGATAAGGCCAGGGAGTCAAGCCTCCGTCGTCTTTACAAAGAGGCTCCAATTACAGACACAGGCACGGGAGGATTTAATTAAAGCGGGCGAATTGAGGGATTCAACACTCTTTTGGAAGACTATTTACAGCCCCTGTTTTGCGGAGACAGATAGACCTACCGTGTGCCATCATATTACCCCAGATCAGTGGGTCTCCCATTTTGAAAGTGTATATAACACAGGCCTGCTGGATGAGCCCCGTGTAGATATAATTTCTAGCCTCGTTGTTACACCAGTTAGCTTCTCACTAGAGGAGGTATACCTGAGTATTGAGTTGTTGCAAAAAAAGAGACCAGGCTCGATGGGATCCCACTGGACCTTTTCCGTGATAATATTGAAGTGTGGGCTCCCATTTTGACCCAAGTATTAAATGCGTGGCCCTGAAAGGGACGTTGCCCTCCTGGTCCATTGCTACCATCATACCTATTTTCAAAAAGGGGGACAAAGATAATCCGCAATCTTATTGCCCAATTTCCCTGATTGATGCTGTAGTCAAGGTGTTGGGTCAGGTTATTTTATCTAGACTCTCTTTGTGGGCTAATGATAATCAGACCTTGTCGGATGTCCAATTTGACTTTCGCCCGGGTATGTCAACTACGGACCCATGCCTTAATCCTTATCTATTAATGAATAAATATACAGTGGCACAACCGGGTACTTTGTTTTTAGCATTCATGGACCTTACATTCGCTTTTGATGGAGCAAGTTGTGGGACATATTGATTTCCTTGGGTGTTGACCCCCCCATTGTGTCACTACTCATGTTTCTTCATGCTCACACGACAGCAGCAGTTAGATTTTCTCAAGAGGGGGGCCTCACCACTCATTTCAACTGCACTCGGGGGGGTACGTCAAGGCTGTATCTTAGCCCCCTTTTTATTCTTTCTTAATATAAATGGCCTTGAAGCTGCCCTTTTGGCTCTTTATTCAGACTCCCCCAGAGTGGGCAGGAGATCTGTGCCAGTTTTACTGTATGCCGACGATGCAGTGCTTATGGCCCGCATGGCTCGGGCTTGCAGATTTTAATAGATGGATTTGTCTCTTTTGTTGGATTTGTCAGGTAATTTCACTAAGTCCTATGTCCTTATTGCGGGTCCCCGGGGCCTTCGGTCGAAATTTTTTAAAGCTAGCCGGCACACCCTAGCAAAGGTCCCACTTTTCCCTTATCTGGGAGTGCTATTCAATGACCAACTACAGTGGAGATCACTTTTAGAGGGCAAGCTGAGTGATTTGAATAAAACTATGGGCGACTATTACCAGTTTCGCTAGCAGATTGGGATCATGGGCGCCCAAGGACATTTTGAAATTGTACCAGTCCATAGGTATCTCTAAGGTATTATATGGCAGTGAAGTATGGGGGTATGTTCCCGCACACAGGCTACAGGTGGCTGAAAAGAAGTTTTTGCGTCGAATTTAGCGAGTCCCCCAAGGCACCCCAGCCTGGACAGTGCATGAATAGTTAGGGGTTGATTTTCTGGTGGATCAAGTGGCAATTAAACCTTTATTGTGCTGGATAAAGATATGGACAAGCGACAATAAGGGCTTAAATCGTCTGATTCTCACAGATTGCCTTTCTCTGGAGCATGGTAACAAAATCCCTTGGCTACGATATGTAAAGGAGTCTTTTCATGCTCTTGGGAGGCCAGATATTTTTCTTGCGCATGATACTTTAAGCCCGAGGGATGTCAATATTATAAAAGACCTATTCCGTAAATATTCTTCTGCTCATCGTGAAAATATTGAGCTAAGAAAATCTTCAGTGAGGGCTTATGTTATGCTAAAGTCCGTTCTGGGTATGGAACCTTACCTTCTTTCTCTTACTAGTTCTCATGATGGATTTTTAATCACCCGTTTTAGATTTAATCATCATCATTTCGTTTTAGCTTCTCCGGCAGGTTTTTTTTCCTGCCAAATCAAAGAGGACCCTGTGGCTGCGATACTAGATCTCCACAGGACACATTACACTTTGCAATATTGTGCAAATTAATTTCCTTGCCCAGAAGGCAATTCCTACGTCCCCTTTTAAAGAGTCTGAAGTTTGGGCATGCCAGAGTGGCTCTTTTTTACATACAGCTGTTGCCAAATGCTTTTACCTTATGTGCAGTGACAAGCTTTCTGCAGGCCGCCTACAGATTTAGGCTCTCTAGACCTGATTGAACTGTATTTGGCCCATACCCTTGTGGTATCTTTTAGATCTATAGTGTGTACTGTATATGAATTTGTGAGGTCTCTTGATTTACTCTTAACCATGTTAAAATGGGTTGTGCAATAGATCTATTTATTATTTCAAATTATGTTGTGTTTTTACCTGTTTTTAATGTACGCCTGTATCTTTTATGGTCGCTTTTGCTTCCGAATAAAGAAAGAATTATTATTATTATTATTATTAAGAGAAAGTAAGTTTATTCATTTGCGCATTAAAAGAGAGACTTGAATTAAAAATCACTCCCAAATTCCTGACTGAAGACACTGGGATGGGAGAAGGGGCAAGCATCTGAGACCACCAAGAAAGTTGTGTCCTCGCCGAACAAGAGAACCAAGTTCATTATAAGACTGTTTTTACTCATCCATTCTACGTCTGCAACCATACAGTTTTTAAAGCGGCGTGGGGTCTCGCCAGCGTCAATCGAAATGGACACAATAAGTATCATCAGCATAGGCCACAGGGGCCAAACCAAAGGAAAGAATCAGCCTGGTCAGAGGAGCCACATAAATATTAAAGAGTGTGGGGCTCAATGAGGAACCCTGGGGAACACCACACGCAATGAGAAGGGCTTGGATACAAAGTCCTCCAGGGCGACTGATTGCTCTCTAGCTGAGAGAAACGAATTAAATAAATCAAGAGCCAGACCTCCAATTCCGATTTTCACCAAGCGTTCCAGCGTGATCGCATGGTTCACGGTGTCAAAGGCAGCTAATAGATCCAACAGGATCATCGCTGCCTTAACACCCTTGTCCAGAATACTTATCAGCTATACTATATGCATCCAAATAGCACACACATCGTCAACAATATAAGATACCCTTAGCAATTTATGAATAATTGAAGGAACTTGACAACAATATAAGAAACCCTTAGCAATTTATGAATCACTGAAGGAACTTGATAACTTCTAAACTAAAGACATGATTAGGAAAATTCAGAGCAGGTATTAAAGTTCTTTAAGTTATGTCATATGGGACATCATTGGATTTTTATTGAGTCCTCTCCCTTTTCTATGAGTTTCTTGCTTGGATTTTATAAAGAGCTTCACAGCCATAATGGCACCTGCTCAACTTTTAGCTGAAGTTGAAGCAGAAAGATTATACTAACGACCTCAGCAGTAGCCAGCTGTTAATTGCCTTAGCTGCTGAGCCTTTTTTACCCCCAGTGCTGAGCTCTTTTTTTGCAATTTGGGGTACTTTGCTCTTACGCCTTAATAACTTTTTCCCACGTAAGTTATCCACGTCACCTTTCTGTCTTTTTTGCCCAACATCCTGGATACCCAGGGATTGTGAATTCCCCTTGAGGGAAACAAGAAAATATCCAAAATATAGCTACATTTTGGGGTTTGTGGAAAAAAATGGGGAAAAGTGTTGCACAAAAAAGCATATGTTTTTTTTTTTTTTAAATGACACCAATAAAAGTTTGCTACGCTTGTATCACCATCTTCCCAGTTTTCAGGAACAAACACAGTTGTATCAAAAAAGTTTGTATTGAAAACAGATGTGAACCCCATGGTTGTTCCCAAAAAGCTATACATTTCTGAAAAGTAGACAAAGTGCTGAATTCAGCAGGGGTTCATTGTGTATATCCCTCAAGGTGTTCCCAAAAAAAACTAACTTGAAATAAAAAATAATGAAAATGACTAGTGAAAATACATCAATGTGTGACATTTTCACTGTAACTTCGTCTCACAATGGGTAATTTGCAAAATCATTACACCATTACGTCCGACAGACCCTTCTGGTCATAGCGATAAATAGGGTTTGTAACATGTGATGCCCAAACCCAACAACTGAGCTGCACCTTACAATGATTTTTCATTGTGTACCCACAATACAGCTATTTATATGGTAAAATATAAAGAATGAAAAATGGGCATGAAGGAAACCTTTGTATTCCTGAAATGTACACAGGATATTGAATTTAGGAACCATGGTTATTTGAACACCTCTGAATTTGTGGTTATACATACTATCAAGTGATTAGGCGGGTATTTTGCTAAATATCTTCTTTCTTGCACACTGGCTTACATTTGGAAGGAACAAGTGCAAAGAAATCCAATTGATAATAAGAGATGCTCTATTATTCTGTGTTCCTACATGTCACTTGATAAAAACAGAACCCCAATTGTGTGGCTGGTATTGTGCCTGCGACACAAAACACCATAAAATGTGATCTGAAGTCTTCATATTTTACCCAGCAGATTCCACGCTTTTTTTAACAATGTGGGTAGCTGTAAATTTTGGGACCTAGCTCAGCCGCCAGGGAAACCTACCATACCCATACATTTCTCAAAACTAGACACCCGGGGTTGACCAAGATGTTGTGACTTTTGTGGTTCTCAGAAGGTTGTCAGACCCAGAACCACTTGCGCACTGCAAACTTTGGCTAAAAACTAGGGTTAGGCGGAATTGGTGGAGTTTGATTCAGTGTAATTCTGCGGAATTACATTAAAATTCAGCGAGATTCCACAGAATTCCGCAACGGGCGGAGTAGGAATTTGGCGCTATTTTCTTACAGCAAAATGCATCCTTCCGGCTAAAATTGAAAGTGAGGATGCATTTTGCACAAAGACAATAGCAGAGACAAATAACACTTTGCGCCCTTAATATACTCTGCCCTGATTACTGCAGCCACCGCCAAGTGGTATTCAATGGCTTCTAAATGTATATAAGGGCACTGAGGTGTGTGCACTCTGACTGCAGTGGTTTCTAAACAGTGCCGAAAGAGGGAGCAGACCCTCTATGTTTAAAAAGCACGGCAGATTAAACTTTCATCTGCAGTGATTTTTAAACATAGAGGGACTTCTGCCTCTTTCAGCCCAGTTTAGAAACAATTTGCTGCAGATTAATTCCGTTGGTGGAGCAGCAGAATTTATCAGTAATTCCTTGTTACAAAGAGTAACGCGGAATTATCAAATTCCTCTGATTCTGCCAGCAGAATTCACAATACTGCCCAGGTCTACTAAAAACACACATTTTCCTCATATTTCAGTAAGGTAAAGTTCTGGAATCTATTGAGATCCACAAATGTCCTACCCCTCAGCGTTCCCTCACATCAGCAGATGAAAAAGGTACCCCATTTGTGTGGGTGGGCCTGGCTCCCACAACAGGAAAGGGCTGAAAACTGTACATGGACAGATCCAATTTTTCAATTTAAAACAGACCCTTTTTTGCAATGTTGGTTGCTATGGAATTTGCATCCTAATTCAGCTGGCATCCAAGGAAACCTACCAAACACAGACATTTCTGACAACTAGACTTCCGGGTAAGTGGATTTTACAAAGTTTATTTTACCCAGAAGCACTTGCAAACCTCAATCTATGGCTAAAAGCACATATTTCCCCCATATTTCTGTGAGGGGGGTTCTGGGATCTGTAGGAAGGCACACATTTTCTACCACCCAACTTCCCTCCACATCTCCTAATAGGAAAAGATATCTCAGTTGTATGGTTGGGCCTAGCTCCTGTGGTAGGAAAAGTCCCTAAACACAACATGGACTCATCAGGTTTTCACACAGAAAACCGACTCTTTTCTTGCAATGTTGGTGGCTGTGGATTTTGGGTCTGGGCTTGCCTGCCACCCAGGGAAACCTACCAAATCCAGACATTTCTGAAAACTAGATACTCAGGGGGAGTCCAGGGTGGGGTCACTTGTGCAGATATCACAAGCTTTTCTTACCCAGAAACCATTGTAAACTTCAAATAACACAATTTTCCTGAGGGAAAGTTCCAGAATCTGTGGGGATCCACAAATTTCATACCACCAAACATTCTGTCACGTCTCCTGAAAAAACCCGGCCACCATGTGTGTGGATGAGCCTAGAGCCTGCGACAAGAAAGGACAGATCACATTTTTCCCTCAAAACCGATCCTATTTTTTTGCAGTGTGGGAGCTATGTATTTTGGGCCTGGGCTTAGCCACCACCAAGGGAAACCTACCAAACTCGGACATTTCTGAAAACTAGACACCTGAAGAGTGGGGTCACTTGCATGGATCTCACGTGGTTTTCTTACACCGAAGCCCTTCCAAACCTCAAAGTTTGGCAAAACATACATTTTCCTCACATTTTGAGAGCGAAAGTTTCAGAATCTGCGGGCATCCACAAATTTCCTACCATCCAGCATTCCCACATGTCTCCCAATAAAAATGGTACCCCGTTTGTGTGGGTGGGCCTGTCGCCTGCGACAGAATAGGGCACAAAATGCAATGTAGAGACATCAACATTTCCTGTTAAAAAATAGAAATGACTGCCAATGGAGCTAGCTGCATTTTTTGGTCCTGCGCTCAGCGGCCACTTAGGAAAAGAGGCCAAACCCAGACATTTCTGAAACAAGACACCCGTAAGAGTCCAGGGTGGTGTGACTCATGTGGATCTTGTGAATTTGTCTTACTCACAATGACTTGCAAACCTCAAACCTCCTTCCATTTCTGTGATGCAAAAAATTATGGAATCTGCAATCCAAGGATACACAAAATTTCTACCAGCCATCAATCCCCCACTTGTCCCAATAAAAACAATACCCCACTGGTATGGCTGTGCCTAGTGTCTGCAACAGGAATGTTTCAAACCAGGGACAGTTAGTTCTTCGCGAAGGCTCACACCTTCCGACAGCCAATAGACTAACATTCTGCTAGTCACTTTTGGGTTAGTGCCTTGAGCACAGTTTCACTTCGACCATTAACATCTGCCTTCTGTCTACACGAGATCTCTATGAAATCAAACCTAGGCCAAGCTTTGACTACCTATTTATGTCTGTCTCACCCAGAGTACTGTCAAGTGTGCCAGGTGACCTTTACTAAATCCTCACTGATTAGGCTCAGAAAGACATTTCTTTCATGCGCCTTCAGCACACTCAATGCACAATGCCCTGCATCCAATTCCTTCTTGTGTGTGGAAGTAATTTGGCGATGTCTGAGGATGTATTTGTGGCCCATCCCTCGGACTGTGTCAGCAAATCTACCTTTGAAAATGGGGTAAAACATTCTGAGGCAGACTCTACAAATTCCTTAAAGAGCACCTCTGGAAAGACTAAGGGGCTTAGAGTTTGGTAGACAAGGAACATGTGAAAACATGATATTTGTCCTGTCCACCATTATGTGCACTGAATTTACTGAAATGCACTAGTAATACAGTGGGCTGAATATCTGCTATGTTCTGACAGGCTGAAGGTGGCAAACAGGCCACAAGTATGACATATGTGGCTAGTGGTAGATACAGTGATCTGTATCTTACTCCTACATTGCTCGGCTGTCTTCTACCTACATCAGATCCCTATGAAACAAACCTATACTAAGTTTTGACTTCTTATTGATGTCTATCTCATCTGAGTCCTAATACTGCTAGGGTGCCAGGTACACCATACAAAAGCTACACATTTACTCAGGTAATTGTCCATAGAAGGTTATATATACTTGCATAGTCATTTGGAGCAGATAGTAATTCCTAATCTATCTGCTCCACTTTAGTCAGTTTCCCAGAACTTCACTTTTGTGTGGTACAAAGTGAAGCAAGTTGGAACACATTGGCCAGGCAGAGATGGGCACTGGGGACAGTAATATCTACTCTCCTGCCTCTTTCCTTGCCGAGGCACAAACTCTGCATCGGTGATATTGGCAAGACTTTTGCTCTGTTGCAGGAATACAGTCAGCAAAGTGGCAATCCTGCAGCCTGGCACCATCCTCTACAACGGGCAAAGTAGAGGCTACTGTTTCTACAGCATTAAGGCTTTCAGTAACAGCCAACTGAAAGTCAAGGAAAGACATCAGTTTTCTTGTGTTGGTCTGCCTGATAGACAACATACGCATTGTATGCTGCCAACTGTACAAGGTGAGTAGCTAACTTCTTATTCCATGTGCACGTTTCACGACTCACATTATGTAGCTGAAGAACCTGGTCATGGAGTGTCTTCCCCACCAAAACTATGGTCCGCCCACCCAATTTAAATTTACAGACGGTGGAGATTACTCCATCCCCACTATTTTCAACTCCTCCAACGGAGTAAGGGCCGTCATAGGTTTGGCTACGTGTCTGCCTGCCTAATTTAGATGGGCAGACATATAGTCGTTTTTCATTCCCGTCACCGCCAAGAAAATTCTGATGGTAAGGGGTACTGAGAAGTGCACACTGCCCCCTTATCATGGAAAGGAAACTCCCATGGCGAGGGGCATTGTTCTTATTTATTTTCAAAATGAAAATCCAGCTGCAGGAGTTTGGTTTTAAAAATAAAAATAAATGTAACTGTGACTTACGGCTCCGTCATGTTTGACAGAGCCGACTGGCCAAGTTACAGTGCATTGGCAGGAACCCTCTTGAAGTAGGTTGCTGTCAACGCTTGAAATGTCTGCTGGACCAGCATACATTTCATAATTTACCAGGCAGCACCTCTGTCAGGGTGAAGGAGTAATTTACTCTGTCGCCCTGATGGAGGACAAACCGTCCGCCAAATTATAAATCAGGCCCCAAATGTGAATGGCACGATAATTAATTTGAGGCTGAAGTGGCCTGATACTGCTGCCTGGAGAGGGGGGGGTACCTAAAAGACCTGGGGCAGCAGTAGGTGTAAAAGAAATGGCCACCTTATTTTTCCTTCATTGCGGGAGGCGATAACTGACACTCCAGGGTAAGGAAAAATCTCCATATTTTTGTGTGCCCCATAGGGGGGATTGGCCCATACAAAGGAAGGCTGATCTACACACTCCCACTCTAAATTGTGTGCCCAGGTAACGCCAAAAGCCCCGGGCACATATACATAGAAAATGGCTGCCATATTTTCCCCTCCATTTGGGGCTGATCTTGTTCGCCCTAGAGGGCGCATTCATCTCCCTCCTAGGGAATGAAAAGCAACCAAATATAATATATCGACCCCTGAGTTTCAACATCCCTCTCCCAATTTTAAGTGCCAGGGTAGCACTAGAAAAGTCCCGGACAACTTTCAATAAAAAAAAATGTAGCCAAATTATCCCTTCAGTAGGGGGATTTTTCTGGGGTTTGATCGGTCCCTCAGGGAAGGAAATGCCCCAAATATAATCTAGTGCCCCTTGGAGAGGGGGCTCGACCTATGCTTGGGGGGGCACTGCAATTTCTGAGGGAGCACCAGATAAGCCCCAGGTACATTTAAAAAAAAATGCTGCCCACAAATTGTTCCCCACTTGGAGGTCCATTGCCTCCCAGGGAAGGGAAAATGGCCAAATATACTATATTGACCCTAGTGGGGTGAGCCATGCCCGAAGTGCTGGCCCCCAAAATCCCAAAAAACAGGAATCTCTGTTATCTAAGGGATCCATGCTCATGGATCGCAGTCCAGCCGCAATGTACGAGCAGGGATCTGTTTCAACCAGGCATCGCTGAAAAAAGGGGAGCCTCTCCTCTTTCCAATGATGCCTTTACAAATGTTGTGCTGCTCAGGGATTCACTTCTGCAGGTTTCTGCTGTTAATGCTACACAGCTAACTAAACACAGCAATCACTGGTAGACTACATCAATCCATGAAGTGTGGACGTTAGCAGCCTGTTCACTTAGGCCAAGATTTACTATGCACTAGCTTTATTGTTGCATCATGCAAGTCATCGCAAAGCAACGCAATTGCTGAAGTGACAATTGCAAAGCCATGCAAATCATGATTTGGTGGCTTTGACTCACTTTTCAGCCGCAGAGTAACACACCACTGGCCCTTGCCCTGCCTTGTGTTACCCTGCGTCAGTTCAGCATTACATTTGTGGAGCATGGCCATTCTCATGCATCCACCCATGTATTTTGACACAAATCCAGATTTATAAAAGACAGTAAACATGGGTTTGTGCCAAAATGGTGCACATACCCATGAAAAGCGTAATGATGAGAAATATCTCTATTTCTCTTGACTACTTCCTCTTTCCATGTGTGTTGCATTCTGCACCACATATAGTAAGAGGAATACGCCTGGAAGGATTGCACCATGGCGCAAGGAGGCCTGCGTTGGTACTAGGCTGCCTGAAGTCAGGGTTGGATTAGGACCAAAAATAGGGCTGTGCACCCCAAAAAAAGGGGCCCACGTTTGCATATTGTGCCTTTCTGAAAAACACTGCTTCAGTGTTTCAAGCTGTGTGAAAAGAAGGAGGGGCTGGCGGTGCTGTGTAAAAGAGGCATGTTTTCTTAACATCACTGAGATTTTTAAAAAAATGCAAATGTTGCCTGAACTCCTTGTGCACAGAGTAGTTCACACTGGTGAACCACACTTGGCTATAATTGAGGCTACTTCTGCTCAGGCCCCCTGCCCATACATTAATGTGCCCATAGCCAGCCCAAGTCAGTGTTTTATATCCATGGGCCGGCCCCGTGGGGACTGGCAATGACACCTCAGGCCCCTTGGTGAAAGGGGGGCAGCAGACGCCCATCTGCCTCCAGCTGCAGGCCTCTAGAAGGGCTGCTCAGGCTCCCGCTGGCGGCATCTAAAGAGCACAGACAGATCCCAAATCGGCCACCACGCTGCCCAAAAAATCAGCCCACAGGTAAAACGTATCCATCCGCCCCTGCCTGAAGTGCACCAGCGCTACAAGAGAGCAGATATGCGCCATATAATAGCAGATATGGGCCTAGGTTTGCAGCATCGCATACCAGACCACAGGTGTGGCTGACTGCTCAGTTTTACATTTTGATGATTAGGAGAGCACGAAGGCTTTCTCCAGCAGCGCAGGCTCAAGAGAGCTGAGTAAGTGGCCCTAAGTTGCCTGCCCTCCCAAGGCGGGTTTTTCTTTGTCCCTCAGAATAAAATATTTCCTAGCTATCGTGAAGGAAAGTTTCAATTCTATTAAGGACGCGGAGGCGAGGATAATGCATTACTTTCTCCATTTTATTGCTTAACAACCAAAATCAACATTATCTCAACAAAATAAAGACTACAAATCCCATGAGTCTTTGTTTTGAAAACAGCTTTAACAGTCCAACCATAGAGTCCAACATATATAACATCCATCAAGGAAAAGCACTTCCTCTTTCTTCGTGCGATAGAAATCCTTCCATCTTTTATATTCAGGCATCTTGTTTCTGATCCATTTCTACCATAGAAAAAGAATATATCAACACCAAGAACTCAACTGTAATCCATACAGTCTTCTGGGAAAAACTTTAACACATTACATCAACAGTAATACAATATCACTTCATGATACATTAGGTGACAACAGTAAAGATACTCATCCTCACGTTTGTCGATCTGTAAATGCAAGAGAGGGTCGCTGAATGTAAAGGAATACTTGGGAGGGATAATCCTTGCCTCCGCTTCCTTGAAACTTTCCTTCACGATAGCTAAGAATTTTTTTCTTCTATGTCAGGACTGGAGGCTTCAGATTATGCAAGTTTAAAGCTGGTTGATCACCTGTGAGGCCATTCCAGGGATCGTCTTAAAGTAGAAGATTTTCAATGTAGAATATGAAGACCAATCTGCCGCCCTCAAGATATCCTCCAGATTGTCCTCCCAGATAAAAGATTTTTGAGGCCATAGCCCCTCTGGTCGAATGAGCCCCAAAAGAGGAGGTGTTAATGCCAGCCTCCTGTAAAACCCACTTGACCCATCTGGCGATAGTAGTCACTGAAACCGGCTTGAACGGTTTCTTCAGGGCTATGAATAATTGCTTCGCCCTTGGAGGAAGGTACTCTTCGGTCATAGCCTCATAAGCCGAAAGACCAATGACCACACACAATTTGGGGTGAGAAGGAAAGGCTGGATAATGCACCACTCTGGAGTTTCTTTTTGGTTCTTCTAGAAATGGTAAATGAAACTCCTTCTGGCGTGAAAATGTGTGCCGTGATATCTAGCGCTCGTACATCTGACACCCGTCTGCAGGAGATCAGACACAAGAGGATCACCAATTTACTAGATAGCTCCCTGCGAGATAGGTTTTCATTATCTTGCCACGATAACAGCAAATTTAGCACCAAATTAACGTCCCATTACGAAGAATAGCGTGGTTCTGGGGGAATGGATAATCGAATGCCTCTTAGTAGTCTGCATATCGAGGATGTTCACCAGCTGATACGTCATGGAACAATAAATGACCTGCTGAGATAGCAGACCTACAAGCATTATTTGTATGATAGGCTAGACCGTCACCGGCTAATTCTGACAAGGAAATCACGATATGTATCACATCAGCCTCCACGGGATCGAGACCCCGTTGTAGACACCAGCGTGACCATCTACACCAAGCTGAGCTATATCTCTTGATCGTAGAGTCTGCCAAAGCTCTTTTGATCACTAGCATAGCTTGTGAAAAAAGCCCTGGGACATCCCAGCGTCCCCTGTAATCCTCCACACCATCAGACGGAGGTTGCCGCTCTGAACCAACTGGTGCAAGTTCCCATGATCATCCGTCAGAAGACGAGGAGTCTGGGGAAATGGGGTTGGAAAATCCATAGTAAGTTCTAGAAGAACTGGATACCAAACTTCAGACTTCCATAGTGGTGTTACCAGGATCACCTCCGCTTCCTGACGCCTGACCAGCGCTGTGAGTCTGCAGTTATTGAGAATGGTAGGAACGCATACCCCGAAAGGGTTTCCAATTTTGAAGGAAAGCGTCTGTCGCTTCCACTAACGGATCCGACGTCAGCTGAAGAATCAAGGCAACTGTCAATTGAGACGGGAGGCAAAGAGGTCTACTTGACATGGGCCCCATTTGAGCATAATCACCTGGAAGAGAGTCGGGTCCAGCTTCCAGGTACTGGAATCTCTCAGATGATGGGAATGCCAATCCGCCGTCTGATTCAGCCGTCCTAGAAGATATTCTGCTATAACAGAGATCTTGTTTGTCAGACAGTGGTCCCAGAAGTCCCTGGCCAGATCTGACAGTGCCTTGGAGTGAGTGCCCCCCAGGCGATTTATGTATCGAACTGCTGATGCATTGTCCATCTTCAAGAGGATGGAACAAGAGACCCTGCCGGCCGCTAGGCTCTGAATCGCAAAAAAACCTGCCAGAAGTTCAAGACAGTTGATGCGTAGAGCGAGCCTCTGTCATTTGACCACGGTCCTCCGGTGGCAACCGCTCCGCACCGAGCACCCCACCCGTGCCGACTCACATTGGATTCTATGATCAAGTCCGGGTGTGAACCGAAGATGGCCCTGCATGTGGCCAAGCCATCAGCGGATCTCCATCCGCGCTTCTGTCAAAAGTTCAACCTGCTAGGCATAAGACAAGCCTCTCCTTAGATGTAGGGCTTTGAGATGCTGGAGCGCCCTGTAGTGTAACGGGCCAGTAAAAATTGCCTGTATCGACGATGAGAGAAGTCCGACAAGCCTGGCTAATTGTCAAAAAGAAATGCGTTCTTTCTCTAACATTCTGCGCAGTTCTCTGTGGATGAGAAGAATCTTCCTGTGGGGCAGTCTGAGGAACTGAGCCACCGTGTCTATCTCAAAGCCCAAAAATATCAATTTTTGAGTAGGAGTAAATTCTGATTTCTGACAATTGATGATGAACCCTAGGTTCTGTAACAGAGATATCGTCAGTTGTAACTCCTCTACTAATTTCTCCCGATTCTGGTGCATGATCAGGATGTCATTCAAATAGACAATGAGTCTGACTTCTCTCGCCCAAATCCATCATGGCTGGAAGTAGCACCTTGGTGAAGCACCAAGGTGCAGGGGAGAGACCGTAAGGGAGGCACGTGACTCGAAAATTTGTTCCCTCCATGCGAATTGCAGAAATCGACTGTGTGGAGGAAAAATGGGGATGGTAAGGTGCGCATCATTTAGATCTAATCTGACGAGCCAGTCGTACGGGAGGAGAATGTCCCGAAGGAGGTGAATCCCTCCATTTTGAAGTGGCGATATACCACCCACTTGTTGAATTCTCATAGAATGACTGGTCTGAACCCCTTGTCTTTCTTTTCCACCAGGAATATGTTGCTGAGAAAACCCCTGGGGAGATGGGTTGTGGGTATGATTGCTCCTTTGTGTAACAGATCTTGAACCTCTCGGTCTACTACTTGCATGCACTCCTGTGAGAAGACTAGGGGCCATGGGTCCTGCCCCTGCTGAGGAGTGCTATAGGATTCTATGTGGAAGCCCTCCACTGTTTGTATTACCCATATGTCCCCAGTGAGTGAATCCCACGTCCGGTAGAAGCATTGTTACCTGCCTCCCACCTCTGGTAGGGAAAAAGGGGTATTGCTTACAGTTAGGGCCCCCAACGGCATTGTTTGCTCCTCTGTAGAAACCTCTGCCGCCGCCGCCTCGACCGTTGCCCCAAGTGGGGTAGAAACCTCTGTACTTCTTCTGGTCTTGCCACTGCATGGATCTCCTGGTTTGGAACTTGTGGGGGTTATTACTGTATCCACAGCCGGAGGAGCACCCTCTACCTCTTCCAGTCCCACCGAAAACCTTCTGATTAAATACCTTACGGATTGACTTGTGGGCTTTATCCAGAGAGGAAAAAGTATTCACGAATTTCGTGAGCTCCTTTATAAACAGGTCTCCGAATAGACCTCCATCTGCCACTGCTCCAGCCTCTGTGGTGGCCAATTCTCCTAGCTGGGATCGATTTTAATCAACAAAGGGCATCGCTGCTCCGTTGACAATGCGCAATTTGCGTTCCTCAGGAAGCATATCGCTCGCTGGGCCCAGCCAGAGAGAATGACAGGGTCAATCAGCTCGCCTGATTCACAAGCCGCCTCTGCCATATCGAACATTTTAGTGAGTGGCCACAGGACATAACATAACATGTGTATTTGTAATCCAAGACCTTGTCTAGGCATGACCTCCAGGAACGGTCCAGACCCTTTTTCGGGTCTTTGATAAACTTAGTAACAAAGGTTGCCATCTTGCCATCTATATCTGGTGCACAGGCCACTTTGCCGGTCAGGGACGGTCTTGGGCACTCTACTCTAAGCCGACCCCTGACCTCCTTGTCCAAGGGCTTCCTAAAAGTGGACACCACATAGTTTGCCACTTTATTGGTGGGAAACCAGTCAGCAGAGCGAGGGTGGTAAATCTCATCAGGATCCAGAATGTTCTGGCCGACCACTGTGTTTTGATTCTCTGCACCCTGGTCTTCCAGCCTAGGTCGTTTGGTGCCGCCTTCCTGTTGCCATGGTCTACTAGGACCTGGTTCATCTCCAGAGTCCCCCTCAGGGTTTTCCCTGGTATTATCATCCACCTTCATGGGAGAGTAGGCATCATCTTCGTCGGGGGTCAACCCAGGCTGGGAATCTGGTTCCTGCAAGGTGTCCAGGCACTCTCTCGTAGGAAGGCATTGCATAACCTCTCAAATGCATCTGCCTGAGGGGCGCCAACTCTGCCCTTGGGGCATGATTTTGCCCTCCGTTTACCCTGTCGGGCACCCTGAGTTTCACCAGTGGGTCCAGATCCCGCACCTTTCCCTTGCGGGTGTACTACAGTTTTGTACGGGCTGTAAGTTGCACTATTTGTTTACTCAGGGGTTGTAAGGCTGCCGAAATCGCTTCCTGCAGTGAGACGTCAATGGGGTCTACCAACTCCATGTGAATGGGGAGAAGAGGTTGTTCCTCGTCCCCACAACTCCAGTATTCCTCACCAGAACCAGCCATGGATGATCAGGTCCAACTGTGCCTCTCAAGTAGGGCAGTAAGTGGTAGGGTGGACCCTAGAATATTTTGCAGGATGAGGAGCTAGATCCTATCAATATAGCCCCAACGGTAACTCCCTGTTACCTTAACCAATGCTTGGTGCTGGCAGAGGGCAGGAATCTACAGGTGGCAAAGCTTGTTGAAATTGCATTAGGGAGGAAAGCGCACGCCCTCTAATTACAATGGGCTTGTTGATGGACAATGCTCCGTGGTCAAAACCGCCTCACTGGGGGGGAGGAAAAATCAACCGAGAATGAATCGCATGAAAGGTTGTACACTCTCCACGTGCTCGTTCACAAAATGGCCCATACTCCTTTCCGAGGAAAGCGAAGCCGACAAGACGCGCAGAGACAAGAATTCCAGGAATGACTGGAATGCAGGGTCCGCGCACGCTGCGCTCCTATCGGTCCCGACGTGTAATTGCACGTCCGACGGTCCTTAATGCCACGCCATCAGCGCGCGTTGCTCCCCTAGCGGGCCCGACCTGTCACGGACGACTCGGCAACGCACCTATTCCTGGTCAAGGAGACTGCACGTCGCGCATTCCCCAGCTATGCCAGTAAGCCCTCAATGGTACAAACACTGAAATTAACAAGCGGTTGGGCGTCGCGCATTATACAGAGGCATAAATCAATCTCCAATTACACATTAATAACATCATCAAGAAAAAACACTTATCTGGTTGCTGAGCAGCGAAGGAAGAGGAAGCACTTTTCCTTGATGGATGTTATATATGTTGGACTCTATGGTTGGACTGTTTTGTTTTAATCTGTTTATTGACATTTCATACTGAGCAATAACAACAGAATATTAGCATACACAATATAACCACATTAGCGACCCTTTCGTATTGAAACTATAGGACCAATAAGCATACAAAATGGCATGCAAGAGAAAATCAAAGATCATACATTGGAGGGTCACGCGCCCTTAACAACTGTGACGTAGGAATTGCCATGTGGTACGCGTAGTGCAAATAATCCCCATGTGTTATGTCACAGATCTGAACAATGGAAGTAGGGTTCAACAAAATAAGGACAAAGTAAATTAATAGAGGGGAGGGGTTAACCACTAGTGACTTGCTGCTGTGGTGTACCGCATCGGAGACCTATCCGCATGTATAAGATGTTAAGTATCCATGAGCTAAGTAGCTGACCAAGTAGAGTGGAAATCTGCCCTAGATACGTTACCAAGGACATACATTCTGGGAGGTGTTTCCAAATTGTGACGTTGGAACTGCCTAGTCTCCTGTCCTCCGTTGAGAGTCCCCAGAGGCTGCATCCAGTTTCTGCAGATCGGCTACAATAGCCCCCCCCCCCACTATTGGCTAGGGGAAATTTGCAGACCCCCAGCAGGTCCTCCCTTTGCAGGGCTACGCCTTCCGCCCTGGCCCAGTTAAGTAAAGAGCGGCACCAAGCTACTATATTTGGGGCCACCTGCATTTTCCACCGCTTAGTGATTAGGCGTTTCGCGGTAACTAGGCCCAAGTCTAGGAATCAGGAGGTGACCCTATACTTCCTGCCCCTCTTAAAGAGGTGTACATTATAGACTTCCCATTGGAAAGGGATGTCGCGTTCAGTGCAATGGGCCAGGGTGGCCGCCACGTCAGTCCAATACTCCCCCAGGGCAGGGCAATGCCATAGCACATGCAGTAGTCCAGCATTGGGTAAGTGACATCTAGGGCAGGCTGAGTCCGTGCGGTGAAAGTACTTATTAATCTGGGCTGGGGTGAGGTATGCCCGGTGTAGGATAAAAAACTGAATCTGGTGAAAATGCTGATTGCGAGGGAGGTGTGTTGGGCCCTCCAACATGGCCGTCCAGTCCTTATGAGAGAGGGCTCGACCCAGATCGTCCTTCCAGTGCTGTTTTAAGGGGGCTAGCGAGACTGCTGCATGCTGACGGAGGGATGATGCGAACCATCGGATTAGGTGGCCCCCTTCACCCATTATATGCAGTGGCGGTTTCTCGTACCGGGCGTCGGGGCTCCGCCCCCTTTACTTTTGTCCCCCATCACCATCTCCACAATAAAAACAGCGTTTGCTGTTTATGTTATTAAAAATGCAGGCTGCTGCACTCACCTAAATTCGGTCGTATACATGCCATCCTTGTTTTCTGTGTTGGGACCATAAGTAATGCACAATGCCAGCCTGAGTCACTGACGCTGAGTGACGCTGGGAAAACTATTTGCCGGGCTGAAGAGCTCACCGACTTGAGGCCTGTGAGGTCATCAGCTCGGCAAACACATAGCCCAAATGATCAGTCTCCAGCCCCTGATGACGTGGGGGTAAAGTTAGCCCTGGGCGCTTCAGGCTTAAGCCCTGTAGTGCCGGGACTTCACGTCAATCAGGGAGTGAAGAGCATGGCTACCCCACCCATTTCCAACTCGTCACGGGGGGTTGGTCCCACCCTGTGACGAGTTGGCAAGGGGTGGGGTAGAGGCTCCAGGTAGGCGGGAAGCGTAGAAATTGAATCTGCGCAGTTTGTCCACAGGATTCCTGAAGACACACTGCGCAGACTCGAGTTTTCTGTTTCCGGTGCTGAATTGTAGGTGCATCACACGTGTACGGCACTACACAGTGATGGACTGTTTGGCAGCCAGCAGCAGACCCCTGGACCCGGTGGCGGCATGGAGGGAAGGTTGCGCAGGTGTCCACTGCAGTTGTCTGGGACTCGTGGCTGCGTCACTGCTTGCAGAGTCCAGATGGTGCACCCTGTCTCACGAGGTGAGTGATTTGTATTTTACGGCTCCATCTGACTGTCCCTGAAAATGATTAGATCAGCAAGTGGCAAGTGTGTGCGCTTTTGTTTTTTACCTCACAGTTTTAATTAGCAACTGCGTGCGTGATTTTACACATAGATGCGCAACTGATGCAGTCGTTGTACTGCCATCTGCCGATTTGTACATTTTAATTTTAAACTTGACACCCTTTAATTGTAAAGTGACGTAGTTTGCCACATTTGGTTGCTTGGTGCTTTACCGGTTGCCTGTGTGTTTTTCTCGCCAGGCTCGTTTTTTGTTGGTTGCTTCTTTGTGTTTGGGGTTTTTTGGGGCAGTCAGAGCGGCGAGAGAAAGAGCGTGGAGCAGGGCAGGGACAGAGGAGCAGGGCAGAGACAGAGGGGCAGTCAGAGGACAGGCAGAGCGGGGAGAGTAGGAGGGCAGACAAGGGCAGAGAAAGAGAGGCAGAAAGAGAACCGCAGGCAGAGAGGGGGGGAGAGCCTGGGAGGCAGAGAGAGCAGTGGGGCAGAGAGTGGCAGGAGGAGGGAGAGGGGCAGTCAGGCCAGAGACAGAGCTCTGAGTGTAAGAGGGCAGAGAAGGGCAGAGACAGAGGGGCAGTCAGAGCGGCGAGAGAAAGCGTGGAGCAGGGACAGAGGAGCAGGGCAGAGACAGAGAGGCAGTCAGAGGACAGGCAGAGCGGGGAGAGTAGGAGGGTAGAGAAGGGTAGAGAAAGAGAGGCAGTAAGAGAACCGCAGGCAGAGAGGGGAGAGTAAGAGGGGGGAGAGCCTGGGAGGCAGAGAGAGCAGTGGGGCAGAGAGTGGCAGGAGGAGGGAGAGGGGCAGTCAGGCCAGAGACAGAGCTCTGAGTGTAAGAGGGCAGAGAAGGGCAGAGACAGAGGGGCAGTCAGAGCGGCGAGAGAAAGAGCGTGAAGCAGGGCAGGGACAGAGGAGCAGGGCAGAGACAGAGGGGCAGTCAGAGGACAGGCAGAGCGGGGAGAGTAGGAGGGCAGAGAAAGAGAGGCAGTAAGAGAACCGCAGGCAGAGAGGGGAGAGTAAGAGGGGGAGAGCCTGGGAGGCAGAGAGAGCAGTGGGGCAGAGACAGAGAGTGGCAGGAGGTAGGAGAGAGGCAGTTGGGCCAGAGACAGAGCTCTGACTGTAAGAGGGCAGAGACAGAGGGGCAGTCAGAGCGGCGAGAGAAAGAGCGCGGAGTAGGGCAGAGACAGAGGGGCAGACAGAGGACAGGCAGAGCGGGGAGAGTAGGAGAGCAGAGAAAGAGAGGCTAGTAAGAGAACCGCAGGCAGAGAGGGGAGAGTAAGAGGTCAGAAGGGCAGAGTCAGAGAGGGGTAGAAGGAGGCAGATGGGTAATTAGAGAACCACTGGCAGAGCAGGGAGAGTAAGAGGGCAGAAAGCACTCGGGGTTCTTCAAATTAAAGCAGGGTGCACTTTCACTCGGGGTTCTTAAAATTAAAGCTGGGTCCACTTTCGGATTCGGGACCAAGTATCAGTGCTGCTCAATGGCAGGTTCCGCCACAACTTTCTGACATGAATACATGTGTGCCAAAATAAGCCGATCTGCTCCTATTTATAGATTGGTGTCCGAGAGCACCCAAAGTACGTCAGAGAGAGCACGTTATTTCACTTTAGTGCTGTAAAGAGGTCTGCAAACCCAGAATACCTACTTAGAGTTTCACATTATTGCAAGTGTTAGAAACTGCATCAAAGGCTCCTTGCCGCCTAAGCTAGGTGGCTGGCACGCCATTTGATGCCTTTAACTTAGTAGCGTAAAATGCAGTGCAATTTGCGCAACAGATTCTGCTGACAGAAGGCGAGAGTAGAGGTGAAGTGGGAACCCTTCTCTCAGCAGACTCCTGAGGCCGAGTGAAGTCATCACTAACACAGTGAGGTAACGTTTAATAATGGAAAGAGTAGGCAGTTTTTTTAAATGTTTGTGCTCCTGTTTTATGTTCTGGAAGGCTGCTTTTACTGTTTATTTCTCTGGTACTACCACAGTCATTGTCTGCAGCAGGTAAAGTGCATGCAATCTCCCATACCTTGCAATACACCTATATGATCTTGGACTTTGATGTTTCTGGGGGCACAGAGCTGACCTCGGGTGACTGTCCAATTTACAGGCAATTCTACCGAGTATGCAGCAGTGATGCACTGTTGTGCTTTGTTATGATTTTTAAATATTTTTTTCAGCAGTTTTTCAACTGTTGGCTTTTATATTTTATAGAGCAACAACATTGTACACTGATGCATGTGATCGATGTTTCGTTGTGAGAAATAGTTATGGAATGTATTTGGGAGATTATGTATTCCGTCTAGTGTCCTTTTTTCAATAAAAGCCACAATGCCGAGGCAGGATAGGACTGTCGCTGTGTATGTCTTAGTTATTACAGAAGGAAGTGTGTTTTCACATTAAAGCTTTCATGTTGGGTATTGTGCCTTACACTGCCCCTTATGTTTTTATTTTATGTTAGATATGTGACAAATAAAAATACAAGTCAGGTTTAGTCTAACACTATGTCCCTAGACTGCTTACTGGGGTGCAGGTGTACTTTACTAGAAGTGTTCAGCCTCCCTCCTTACAATAATGCCATTAACAAAGAGGCAACTCAGTTGTCGTGCACCCTATATGTGGTCTAGATTCTTATTGCTTTTTCATTTTTTTTGGTCTAAATTAGCTTAAAATGCACTATTTGCCCTTTTTTTCTTTCAATAACTTCTCAGAGGAAGAACCCCCTCCCCCTGATCTTGACTTATATCGGTTGGGCTCACTTGGGGCTAACTTTTTTACACTTTGAAATATCACCAGCTGCCACTGCTTTACTTATTTTACAAGCTCAAACAGATAAGGTGAATGCTTAAAAAAAAGAGCATTTTGATGGCAAATGTGCTATGTATGAATGGTACTCAGCATTGTTATCTCGAAGTCTGTTATGAAGTTCTGTGATTATACTGAATAAGCAACTACCTATGTTATTATATGACATTGACATCTCTTTATTAATGTAATATCTGTACTTTCACAATTGCTTTTTAACCTTCTTGCTTTCGCAAATTTGCTTGAAAATGCACCATTTGCCCACTCTTTTTCAAAATTTTCTCGGGGGGGGGAAACCCCCCGAACCCTCCTTATGCCAATCAGGCTCGCTCGCTACGCTCGCTGGCCCGGTGCGCTCCACCACACATTTTACGCCTCACCACTTTCAGATGTCACCAGCCGCCACTGATTATATGCAAGTATTGAATAGTATGGTGTGTAGGAGGTTCCGTGGTCAGATTGCCCCATCTGGATGAGAGTTTGGCTATGAGTGCATGGTGTAATAAGAAGTGCCCAGGGTGGAGGCCCTCCTCCGAGATGAGCTCTGTGTATGGGATAAGGGTACCATCGCGAAGAGTTCCCCCGTGTCATGAATTTCCGCCGTGTCCCAATTGCGTAGTTCCACTGCCATAGTGATCAGTCGTCCCCTAGGTGTCCCTAACAGGGGGATAGAAGGGGCATATGGCCTGCTGCGGCGGGTGATAAATAGGCTTCTACGGTAGCATTTGTAGGCTACTGAGAGTAGCAAGGAATCTATGCATCTGGGTTTCGCACATGGATGGAACAGGTGAAGCAGAGTGTGATGCGGTGTAGGAGATTGTAGAGTGGCTGTGTCCAACAAGTGACGGGAAGCAAGCCACCTGGCTATCCATTGTAACCGAGCTGCTAGGTAATAGTTCTCGAAGTTAGCCACCGCAAGACCACCCTGCCCCGCTGGTAGGTAAAGCTTCTTAATGGAAACCCTATGTCTAGATGCCCCCCAGATAAATTCTCTACTTATTTTCTCAAATTTGTGAAAGAAGGATGGAGAAATATAGAGAGGTAGGTTAGTGAAGTAATAAAGGAGGCGAGGAAGGACCACCATTTTTGTGAGGGCGCCTCTGCCAGAGACATACAGTGGAAGAGTTTCCCAGAAGGCCATCTGCGACTGAATAGCAGAGGAGGCTCGGGTAATTTTGCCCTCAAATAGATCGGTTCTGCTCCGATATATGCGGACACCCAAGTATCGAAAGGTGATAACACACCATGGCACTAGGACACCGCCCAGAGAGTGTCCCGGGTCAGGGGTGGCCATGGAGAATGGCAAAAGGATAGACTTCAATGCATTGACATGTAACCCTGATGCAGTGGCGAATAATGAAAGCGCCAGATCTAGAGAAGGAGGGATGGAGTGAAGATCTCTCACATATAGCAGAATGTCATCTGCATATAGAGAGATTGTGTGTGTGCCATCTCCCAGGGGAATGCCCATGTGTTCTCGCGTGCGGATATATGCAGCCAGCGGCTCTACTGCTAAGGAGAAAAGGAGGGGGATAACAGACAGCCCTGCCGGGTCCCACGACCCATGGCTATGGAGTCCGAGATATAGGGCCCAGTTTTAACATGAATAGTTGGGTGCTTATACAGCAGCTTGACCATGTTAATAAAGAAGGAGCCTATGCCGAACCTGGGTAGAACTGCAAAGAGATAGTCCTATTCGAGAGAGTCAAAGGCTCCCTCGAGGTCTAGAACTAAGCAGCCTGAGCGGGGCTAGATCAGTGGGGCATATTCCGCCACCCTAAAGTAGCGGCGGAGGTTAAGAGAGGTGTTACGCCCGGGTCAAACCCATTCTGGTCCGAGTGTACCAAGGTGGGAATGTAGGGCATAAGCCAATTAGCGAGAATCTTCGCCAGTATTTTATAGTCTGTGTTTAAAATCGCCAGGGGCCTGTAGGACCCAAGGGCTGTGGGATCCTTGCCTGGTTTCAATAAGGAGACTACATTGGCCATGCATAAAGAAGGTGGGAGGGCGGAGTTGTCTATTGCAGTATTAAAGAGGGCGTGTAGGCGTGGAACAAGGACTTCTGCGTACGTCTTAAAAAACTCAGCAGAGAGTCCGTCCGGTCCCTGCGCTTTCCCCGATGCCAGTGACTAGAGTGCCTCCTGAACTTCATCGACTGATATGGGGGAATCCAATGCTAGATGTTGGTCAAGGGGCAGTGTGGGCAACTCAACTGAGTCCAGGAAAGGGCCTATGTGCTGGGAGTCCCCATGCAAACTAGATGTGTAAAGTATAGAATAGTGTCTAGTCATGGCTGCATAAATGTCCAGTTGTGTGTATCGTATATGCCCCAAATCGTCTCTTATAGAATGTATGGGACGGTGAGGATGCTCCTGTCTTATTGGATATGCAAGTAGTTTACCCGCCTTAGCCAATGTTGCGTGGGTACGCACTGAATGAGCTAAATACTTGTGACAATGCAACTTGTCTAGGAGCTCCAGCCAGTCCGCCTGCATTGCGTCCAGTTGTGCTTTGGCTTTGGGGTGATTGACTTACAAGGATTCGCAGCAAAGGAGTTTTCGCTCAATAGCGGCCAGAGAGGTATCTAGATGTTTACAAATGTTCCAGGTGAGGCCTAAGCAGTGTCCCCTAGTCGCAACCTTAAAGGCCTCCCATTCTATTAAGAGAGAGCCCGTGGAGCCGGCGTTGTGTTCAAAATATTCTAGCAATGCCGTTTCCAGGGAGTTGCGAAAGGCCTGATCCTACAGCGCTGCAGTTTGTAACCGCCAGGTAGGGATCGGGGGAGGCCTCTTTTCCCAACTAATCAGCATGGTCTGTGGATTATGATCTGAATGTGTGCTGCCAAGATACACAGTATCTTGGATTAGGGGAAGCAGCGCGGTTGAGGCCAGTATACGATCCAGTCGCACATGCAGGTTATGGACAGGCGAGTAGAAGGAGTATACCCGTGATTCGGGATTGCGTGCTCGCCAAACATCCGTCAAGGACCAATGCCTCAACCAGCTGCGCAGCGCTTGTGCATTCAAAGAAGCTGTAGTGCGAGTAAGGGGTGGGAAGGAGCGATCTAGCGAGACGTCTAGGACCGAAATGAGATCCCCACACAAGAGCCACAGGACATCCCTCCAGCAGGATAATAATGTAGAGAGGCCATGAAGGAAGGTGTTCTGCTCTACGTTAGGGGCATAAATTGACCCCAGTAATAGGGGTTGTCCATTACGTTTACCCTTTAGGAAAACATAGCGCCCTGCGGGTTCAATTACCACCTCTTCTTCTTCCCAAGGGATCCCTGCCTTCACCCAAATCAATACGCCTCTAACCAGGTACACTTGTCCTCGCCAGCGGCGTCGCAACCGAGCAGCCTCCATGCTTGTCAAATGTGTCTCCTGGAGTAGGGCAATACCAGCAGACCTACACTGTAGATATGCGTAAATGGAATACCTGCGCGCAGGGTATGTATCCCTCTTACTTTCTAGGTGATGATATTAACACTTGTCATGGGATCAGGATATAACAGTAGAGCTCAGTCAGCAGAGCAAATATGCAGATATGCAGTGTAAGTGCATACAATGTGGTAGCATGTCACTAGGCAAGGCAGTAACTGTACGAGGGAAACCAAAACTTCTATAGCTAAGTGGTGGAACTACATAAGAGCGAACCCCTAACGGGAGTTGACCCAAACAGATGTGCCCAACCATGGCAACTAACACGTAGTCAGGTGTTGACTTTGAAAGGGGGCGGGCAAGTACTGAAAGGGACCACGTAGCCTTTCCCCCGAGTGAGTAACACTGTGAAGTAGCAAGAGGGAGTGTCGCCGTGTATGCATAACGTAGTGTGGACTCATGTCTTATGATGTCAGGGAGTGGGCGTAGGAACTAACAGTAAAGTGCTAAGGAGGTGTGTGCCAAGCCGGTGATGGAAGCCAAATCGAAACAGGACAGTCAGATAATAGTGTCCGAGGTGTGAGGTGTGACATCCGGAAGGTGCGGTGAGTCCGAGTCAGCGGACCATGCCGGTAAGCAGTCAGCATTCCCCCCGGATCTAGATGTGGATGATGTGGAAACTGATGGCGATCTCACGGCCTGAAGAGTTGACGCCACGTGCAGCGCATCTTGGCGTTCCGACAAAATCTGCTCTGGATCTGGGGCATTAATCGCGATCCTCCGCCCCTACCTCTCCGACGACTGCAATTGCCCCTTGCACCGAGGGGTCCTCAAGTGGTCTGAATGGTGCGGCCAATCCATTTTCCTCCAGCCAGTCCCAATCATCGGAGGGGGAGTTGAAAAAGCAGGTGGTGCCATTCCTGATCACCCGCAGGCGGGCCGGGAAGAGCAATGAGTAGCGCAAGTCGAGATCCCGCAGTTGGCGCTTCACAGCCCCAAAGGAGGCTCGCCTCTTCTGTACTTGGGCGGTATAGTCCGGAAAGAATAAGACTGTGGCGTTCTGGATCTTGGGCCCTGGATGTCTCCCCACCGCTCACAGTATTACGTCTCTATCTCGAAAATTTAATAGGCGAAATAGGAAGGGTCGCGGGTTAGCTCCAGGAGGTGGTCTGCGGGCAGGAACCCTGTGTGTGCGCACCACCACAAATTGGGGTGAAAGTATTCCTGGGGGAAGCAACTCCTTCATCCAGCTCTCCACATAACCGACCGGGTCCTGCCCCTCCGTCCCCTTAGGAAGGCCAATTACTCGCACATTATTGCGACGCGAACGGCCCATCTGCGTCGTCCAGCTTCTCTTTGAGGGTACAGACGCAGTCCAGCAGATCCTGCAGAGTAACAGTGTGGTTGCGGGGTTTGGGTTGGAGGTCTGCAAGCGTAAGTTCAGCTTCGTGCACACGATCAGTTAATGTCTGATGGTCATCCCTCAAGAGTGTAAAGTCTGATGTAATTTTGTCTATCCTGTTCTCAAGAGATGTGCGGGTCTGATCCAGCGCTGTGTCAATCTTTTCCACAGCTGCCAGTATTGAATCCAGTTTGGCTGAGAGATCAGGACGTTGTGAATCTGGAGATTTCACTGCCCTACCGGATGACCCTTCATCCGTGCCGTGGGACGACGTACCATGGTGGGCGCCAGAACTGAGACGGCCCATGGCTAGTTGCTCTGCATTGGGCATAGGGAGTAAACGGTGTGCTGCTCCTGATTGCGGTGACTGGGAGGGGGAGACAAGTCGGCTGCTACCAACAGTGGGGGCTTCACCGGAGTCCAAGCAAACAGTATGGGTGCTACTGCACCAGCCGGCCGGTTATACCATGTGAGGGAGCTCTTGTGATCGGGGAAGCCGCAGGTGAGACAGGTCGGGCCCAAGGTTACGGTGCTCCGTCAGACCCCGAGCTGCAGCAAAATCCAACAGAGGGGGCGGAGGGAAGATGCCCAGATTTCGCTACATCAGATCCCACCTCGACCTGTGCTCGGTATGACCCTCGTGTCGGCCCTGTGATCATTGAAGTGTGACCATGCTGCGAAGCGGGGGGAGAAGGAGAGGAGGATGAAGGCCCGCCCAGCTTGTGTAAGTCACTCCCAATCTTGCGTGTCTCCGAAGGGAAAGAAAGGTCTATAGGTCGGCCATGCTGTGGCCCAAGAAATGGCCCCGGCGTCTATCGATGCAGGCTTGCGTCACGTGTGCAACCGGGGGAAGCCAACATGAGGGCCCGCTTGGGTAGACCTGGCTCAGACGCGCTCCGCAGCGCGCCCCCAGGGAAAAGTGAGCCCCGAAAGCAGAAGCCGGTCGTAGCCTCACTGGTGTCCTGGGAGCCCCACAGTCTGCGAGTGATGGGAGGGGATCAGCCTGGGCCCGATGTGACCCCCGTGCTGTCCCTATCTGGCCCGCTGTATACCACACAGAGGGAATGGGGGCCCTCACTACTAGTGCCGCCTCGATCAGCAGCGCGGAGGATGCGCTGCCTGTCCGCCACCAGCTTTGCACCTACAGAGGGGGCCTAGGCCCGATCGACCCCCGGGGCCCCCTCTCCTCCAGTTGCCTGCCTAAATGGTGTCCCAGGAGCCCCACAGTTTGCGGATGACGGGAGGGGGAACAGCCTGGGCCCGATGCGACCCCCGTGCTGCCCCTATCTGGTCAGCTACATGCCGCTCAAAAGGAATGGAAGTCCTCTCCGCCAGTGCCGCTTCAATCAGCAGCGCAGAGGATGCGCCATCTGTCCACCAGCAGTGTCACACCTATCAAGGGGGACTAGGCCCGATCGACCCCCGAGCCTCCCTTCCCTCAGTCAACTGCAGCGTAAGCGCCTGCCGGACTCATCTCCTAAGGCGCCTATAGGTCCGGGCCCAGCAGGCCCACCGAAGCGGCTCCTCCCCTCAGCAGCAGGGCACCACGAAGCAGCTGATTGGACTGGGAGCCGTCCGCCCATCCGCGATCCTCTCGGTACCACTCCGTCACAGGCCCTCAGATGTGACACAGCCAGCTGCAATCCCCAGATCTCTCCTGCGAGGGGGCCGGCTCGTAACGTGAGCGAGCGAGGTGGTGTCAACGCCTGTTGCACCGGGCCGGAGGCGATGGAAACGTGGGTTTGGCCTCGGGCTCCACATGGGGAAGGTCACACCCTGGATTTCACAGCCGCCGATAGGCCCTCAACCTCGGGGAGCCCGCCGCTAGACGCAGTAGGTGTTGCACTACGCCCACCGTCTCTGAGATGCTGCTTCAACAGGTATGACACAGCGATGATCAGGATAAATGGGGGATCGGGCACGGAGCGAGCTCAAGGTGCGTCCGCCATCTTAGGCACCTAGCCACGCCCCTGAATCTACGGTTGGACTGTTAAAGCTGTTTTCAAAACCACGACTCATGGGATTTGTAGTCTTTATTGTGTTGAGATAATGTTGATTTTGGCTGCTGAGCAATAAAATGGAGAGAGTAACGCATAATCTGAAGCCTCCAGTCCTGTCATAGAATCCACCTCTCAGTAGGCAGTGTGTGTTTTGACCAATCCTGGAAATGGAGCGTTGGTCAGGACTTCAAATCACAATAAACAGCTCTTGTCTGCATTCGGCCGGCTTGAGACAATTTAACTTTTTCCCTTCTCAAGGAGTCTGGCCTATAGGGTAATGTGATAAAACGTTCCCCTTGGCAGTTGTATTCTCACAATACACCAGCTGGATGAGACATTTGTGGGTGATAACACCCCTAGGCCCCCCCACCTCGCCTTGTGCCACCCCCATGCACAATGAGTGCGAGGGGGAGATTCAGTGGTATAATGCTGCATGGAGAAGGGCAGCTTATTAATATTATACAGGCTGGGGGCGAGAGTAAAGACAAGTGAAAGGACAATGGTTATAGGATGAATAATGTTAACGCACTTTCTTTTACAGGTATCTGTACTCGGTCTTGTTCTCTCTTGACCACTTCACTTTAGCCCTTTTCAGTGCTTAATTTGAGCCGGTGGTTTCCAGTGCTCGACACGGGGGCTTAATTGTCAACGCCAGCACTTATGACAGTCTGCTACATGGTGGTGCTCTTTGTCTAATATAGAGATGAACACAACAGTTGTTTAATTATTCAATATACATTAAAAATTACTAATTCCTGCCACCCATTCTGTTCTTATAGCTTTGGGGGCTTGGAATAGTCTGAACTGTCACAATTGTAGGAGTGTGATGGTTAGTAGTTGCATTTGCATTGGCATTGTCATTGGCTGTGCTGGCAGGAGCAATAGGTGGTGCAAGCTACAGTGTCCGCTTGGTAGAGCCCTGGCACTTCTTTATTTACAAATTAAGCACTGGCCCTTTTATGTATCATTTTGTGTATTGATATGCTTTGTTACAAAGAGTTGGCAGGCATCTACAGCCAGACAAATTGGTTTTGTCAGTACTTGTTTATTTTGAATGAATAACTATCAGTTTGATCCAATCGATGAGAATAACACCCAATGAAGAAATTAAAACTTTATGGGTGTCAACCCAGTGAAGTAGGTGCTCCTTCTTATGGGCAAATATGTCAATGTTCAAGGACGGCACATGCTAGATTACCACATTTGTGTCAGAAAGACAGATCAAAATCCCCCAGTATTTGTAAACATATTCCATGAAAGATATGAACAAAAAAGTAGTATTTCTAAGTTGGCAAAATACAACAATAATGTACACCATGGGTGTCCAACAGGTAGCTCGAACCTACAGGTAGCTCGCCAGTACCTTGGAAGTAGTTCCCTGAAGCGCAGCCCAGAACAGTACATACTTCTGAAGACCTAGCAGGCATACTTACTCTCAGCGCATACAATAACTGCTTACTAAGGATGTTGAATTCAGTAATGAGCAAACCTTGTGAATTCTGAAAAACAATACCTGATGGAGGACCAGTTCCCATGTCTGAAGGTGCGAGGAGAGCCACTTCTTCGCTATTATGTGTGCATTTGAACCGCTAGCATGAATGCTAAGGGGCATATTTATGAGAGACTTGCATCACGTTTGCACCACGCAGAGTGGCAAATGCATGATGCAAGCCTCTAAGTCAGATTATGAAGCCCCACAAAGCCACATTGTGTGGCTTTCAATGGCTTTATAAATCTGGAATAAGGCAACGCAGCGCAAAATGCCTTACCCTGTGCAAGTGAGACATT
Organism: Calotriton arnoldi; assembly: GCA_963921515.1. Taxonomy (NCBI): domain Eukaryota; kingdom Metazoa; phylum Chordata; class Amphibia; order Caudata; family Salamandridae; genus Calotriton; species Calotriton arnoldi. The sequence goes on along the minus strand of CAWUFW010004471.1, from coordinate 13,288 downwards.
CCATGGATGTTGCAATAGATGTTCCCACGTAAATCCCATGGTTTTTTACGCATTCCCAGATTTACCAAACCTGGGAATGCGTCAAATAGATACGTCTCCCCCAGGTGAGGTGTAGCGAGAAGAATATCTTTATTTCTCCTCATTATTTCCTCTTTCTATGTGTGCTGCATTCTGCAGCACACATAGAAAGAGAAAAACGCCTCTATGGATTGTTTTGTGCAGGAAGGTGTCCCTTCCTGCACAAAAACAATCCTGCCTACAACACAGGCACCCTTGCACTATGGTGCCAGGGTCCCTGCATTGGCACTTGGCTGCTGAAATGGCTCCAGTGCAGGTGTAAAGGACAGGAATTCACTGTATTGGATAAATACTGTGCATTCCTGCCCTTTCACTGTGACGCAGGACAGCGCAGCAAGGTAACTTTCTGCGCTGTTCTGCGCCACTATTCTGGTTCATATGCCCCTAAGTGTCCCAAGCCTCTTCTGCTACTGGGCATCTAGAGATGTCTCAATGTAGCTTTCATGGGAATTTTCGTCTGGGCTACCTTAAGAGATTGAAGGAGGAACGGGCAATAGACTAAAATCTTTGACCTGTTGGTAATGCACATAACGTACATAATGGTGTGTAGTGTAGTCATAAGATAGAGTGAAAGGAAAAGCTAATCCAACGTAATCATCCAGAAATCATAGTGTTCACTGACAGCAATAACAATAAAAAGTCAATGTATGGATTAACACATAAATAAATGTCCTTTTGTCCAGTCACTATGAAGGCAATAATGCTGACAGAACATGCACACGTTTTTTACGATAATATTCTTCATTTGTGTTCCTTGTGAAAATTCCTAGTGAAGTAAGTACGATGAATGAAAAACGTGTTACAAAATTCCTTATGGTTTCCTACGTTAATTAAATTAGAGCACTATAGGTCCATAAACCTTTCAGCATGAAAAACTGATTGACTTAAACATAGACTCGGTGCCTACGGTAACATTTTGTATAAGAGTATCTGCTTGTACTGGGAAGCCTAAATTTTGGTGGGAGGGTACATTTGGCTCAAGTAATGGCACTTGCAGCACTGTCTGTGGTTACCCTGTAATTATTTGCTAAACAGGAGTGTAAGGAGGCCTCTGCAGCCCCTGCGTTGTGGGTCTCAACCATTCAGGGGCTCCACAGCCCTCAGATGTACCCTTTCAGCCCTAGTCCAATAAATATCTGTGAGATTTGAGCAGGGGCGTAGATTCAGGAGGGGTGTTTGAGGTGTTACACCCCCCTAATAAATCTATTCTTTATTAAATAGTTGGGTACAGGTGTTTTCAGTCGGGCATGGTGAGATGTCTGTGGGATTTTACCTGGTATTTTAATACACACAAACACACTCTCTCACATACTTTGTCTCTGTTTTGAAGGTCTTAAAAAAGGTTATTTTATCAAATTTTGTGTATCTGAAAGAGACAGTTAGTTATGGAATCCTCACCTTAGAATTACCCCCAGGCGTCAGACTGGATCCGGAGAATTTTCTCTTCAGCAGTACCTCTGCGCGTCGATAGGTGGCGTCGGTGGACTCCGCGTTCGTCGTTGGCGTCGTGGTCGCCGGAATGACGTTGAGGTATCTACTTAGACGCTGCCCTCGTGCGCTGACATCAGTTCTTTCTTTTTCCGCGCCAGCCAGCGCAGATCCGGAGAGAGTGGTACCTTGAGTCACTTTTTGACTCAGTTTTTGCGACTTTTGTCAACACCTTTATTGAGTCGATCGACTCCTGGTGCACGGAGAGATGTCACATCGGACCGGCTTCACGGCTTGCGACTCCTGTCGCAAATTGATGTAGGTCACAGACCCGCACCTCGTGTGCCTTTGGTGCCTGGAGCGCGACTACGACCCAAAGTCGTGCTCCGACTGCCGGGCCATGAACCCGAAGTCTTTGCGGGAGCAGTCCCGAAAGCTTCTCGAGGCCCGGCAGTCCGCTCCGCGCCGTTCGAGGTCCCGGTCAAGAGGGAGGTCGCAGTACCGGTCGCGGAGCCACCACCACCACTCATCATCGAAGTCTTCGTTTTCTGGTAAGTCAAAGCACAAGAAGAAGGCAAAGAAGCATCGTTGCTCTTCGCGTTCTCCCCGTCCGTCGGCCGACGCGATGCGGGAAGCGGACAGTAGTCGTCCGGCTCCGCCCGCGGAGCCTGTTGGGTTGACTCCGGCCCACCCTCCCTTTCCAGGAGCCGGAGCGACTCCTGCCCAGCTTCAAAGCTTTTACGAAGCCTTGCATTCCATCTTTGGGCAGCCCGACTCCACCGGCGCGCCCTCGGGCCCCGCGTACTCGGTTGGTGGCTCTAGGCCTTCGATGTCGCCGGCTCCGGCGCCGTAGGGCCCCCAAGGATTTAGGCCTGGATCCTAATCGGCGCCGGTCGACCTCGTGACACCTCCTCCGGCGCCGAATCCAGTGACGACACCCCGCCACTTCCGACGCTGGTTGTGTCCCCAGCCAGCATCGACCCCGACCTCCCCCTCGATGAGGACACGGAGCCGGACTGACGTCGTCCGACGTCGGGACTGGCGCCGACCGGTACTTTTGTACCCCTGTTCTCCCCTGTTTCCTACCGCCCTGAGTGGCTCACAGGAGAGGGTGAGTAGGACTGGGAGGGGTCTGTGGACCCTCTTGCAGACCTATTGGAGGAACTGGAATGGAGAGAGGAGTTGGGTGAGGCCAGTGGTCTGGATACCTCCCCAGACCTTGGCATGCTATCTCCCCCTACTGTGGCTACGGAGGAGGGTGCATCTTATGCAGTGGTGTTGCGTAGGGCAGCCGAGGCCCTAAACCTCAAGCTTCTTACGGTGGCGGTCAGGACTACCTCCTGACAGAGGTGCTTCAACCGACAGCAGCCTCCTCAGAGCCCTTGCTGCCGCACTTGGTCCAAGCCCAACACGGGCTCCTGTGAACAGGATGATTGCCCGACGCCACCGCTCGGCCCCGGGCGACCCCATTTTCCTCTCTTCCCGTCCTACTCCTGAGAGCTTGGTAGTCCAAGCCTCAACGTCCAAGGGCGCATTCCCTAACGCACCACCTGATAGGGAATCCAAGAAGCTGGACCATCTTGGGAAGAAGATGTTTTCTTCCTCCAGCTTGGTACTGCGGTCGGTGAACACCGCATGTCTATTGGGCCGTTACTCCCACTCGGTGTGGGACACGGTTGCGCAGGTGCTGCCACAGTGCCCGGGCCGTGATCTCCTGTGCTGTTGCCAAAGGGAGAGACGCAGCAAAGTTCACCATCCGGTGTGGGCTGGACACCGCTGACTCACTGGGAAGGACGATTTCCACGTCAGTAGCATTGAGACGCTACGCCTAGTTGAGGTCCACTGGCTTTTCGGGGGATGGCCAAGCAACACTTTTGGACATGCCATTTGATGGCCGTCGCCTGTTTGGCGACAAGGCAGACAACGCGCTCGAGCACCTTAAGGATTCTAGGGCTACGGCCAGATCCTTGGGCCTCTCTTCCACCTCCCGCCCAGCGCAGTCTGCTTTTCGCCCCTTTTGTGCCCCGCCACGTTCCGCCCAGAGCCACAGGCCTGCGCAAGCTGTCCAGCCTCTGCGCGGCCGGGGACGTGGATCCCACCACTGTGGGTCGGAAGGCCAGCGGGCGGGCCAGTCCACCAGCGCCCGCTCTGCAGCAGCCTCCAAACCCTCCTAGTCCGACCTTTCAGGCCTATCAATTGCCAGTGGGCGGCAGGATTCGCCATCACCTCCCCCACTGGCTCAACATCACGTCGGACAGGTGGGTTTTGCAGATAGTCCGAAGGGGCTACTCCCTCCGTTTCGAGACTACCCCTCCATCCATGCCACCTCATTTCCATTGCATGTTGGAGGATCACCTGGCCCTTCTCCAACAGGAAGTTACGGCTCTCTTGACCAAGGGAGCCATCGAGCGCGTTCCTGCCCCAGAAGTCGGTCGTGGTTGTTATTCCCACTACTTTCTGGTGCCCAAGAAGGACAAGGGCCTGCGTCCTATCTTGGATCTCAGGAACGTCAACCGCTTCCTCCGGAAGGAGAAGTTCAAGATGTTGACACTGGCTCAGGTCCTGTCTGCTCTCGACCCTGGAGACTGGATGATAGCGTTGGACTTGCACGATGCTTATTTTCACATCCCCGTCCTGCCGGCCCACCGGCGTTACATGCGGTTCACGGTAGGCCACGAGCACTTTCAGTTTACCGTGCTCCCCTTTGGCCTTACCAGCGCCCCTCGGGTGTTCACGAAAGTGATGGCGGTGGTCGCAGCTCATCTGCGCAGATCAGGGGTTCCAGTCTTCCCCTCTCTCGACGACTGGCTGTTGAAGGCGGGCTCGCCCCAGACTGTCGTCTCCCACCTCCAGACTACGGCCGACCTCCTGCATTTGCTGGGGTTTACCATCAATGTGCCGAAGTCACACCTGATCCCCTCTCAGAAGCTCCTTTCCATCGGAGCGGTTCTGGACACAGCGCAGTTTCGGGCTTATCCTTCCGAGCAGTGAGTCCGGGATATTCAGGCTATGATTCCGATCTTTCAGCCTCTATCCCGGGTTTCGGTCAGAAAGACCCTGAGGCTACTGGGCCTCATGCCTCCTGCATCCTGCTGGTGGACTATGCCAGTTGGCATATGCCAGCTCTGCAGTGGGACCTGAAGTTCCAGTGGGCACAGCATCAGGGGAATCTTTCTGATTGCATCCAGATCTCGAAGGGCACTGCACACCAGTTGCAGTGGTGGCTAACGAACCGTGGATTGGGTCAACGGCAGATCCCTCTCCCTTCCCCAACCAGAGTTCACAGTGGTGACGTATGCATCACTGCTGGGGTGGGGCGGCCACATGGGAGAGGCGGAGATCAGAGGCCTCTGGTCTCCGGCGGAGTCTGGGCTCCATATCAACCTTTTGGAGCTTCGGGCGATTTGTCTTGCACTAAAGCATTCCTTCCCTCTGTCCGGGGAAGAGTGGTGCAGGTGTTCACGGACAACACCACCGCCATGTGGTACTGCAACAAACAGGGCAGGGTGGGGTTGTGGACCCTATGTCAAGAGGCTCTCCACCTTTGGACACCTGGCAGGTTCTCTGAACGCCAGGGCGGACTAACTCAGCCGCAGGTGCATGATGGATCACGAATGGCATCTTCACTTGGAGGTGGTGCAAGGTCTCTTTCAGCAGTGGGGAGAGCCTTGGTTAGATCTATTCGCCACCGAAGAGAACGCGCAATGTCAGCAGTTCTGCGCGTTGGAATTTCCAAGGCGGCACTCGCTAGGTGACGCTTTTCGTCGCGAGTGAAGTTGCGGTCTTCCGCCTATACCACTTCTGCCCAGAGTGCTGAAGAAGATCAAGCGCGACCGGGCCCAAGTCATTCTTGTGGCTCCGGATTCGGTGAGAAGAGTCTGGTATCCCTAAGTGTTACACATGGCCATCGATCCTCCGATCAGACTACCTCTTCTGGAGGATCTTCTGTCGCAGCAGCAGGGGACGGTCCTCCACCCGAACCTGTCCAGCCTCCACCTCCTTGCATGGAGATTGAGCAGCGACAGTTGACAGCTTTTGACCTTCCTCCCGAAGTCTGTGATGTTATCTTGGCAGCCAGGCGTCCCTCCACCAAAACGATATACGCCTGTAGATGGAACAAATTTGTGGCATGGTGCGCAGCAAAGGCTGTGGATCCCCTTTCTGCATCCCTTTCAGAGGTTCTCCTCTTGATTCTTTCTTTAGCCCAGCAGGGCTCTGCTCTGGGCACTCTCAAAGGCTATCTTTCGGCCATCTCGCCCTTTCTTCGGCTTCCTGACCAACCTTCTCTTTTCAAGTCCCCTATTGTAAATCGCTTCCTTAAGGGCATTACTCACTTATTTCCTCCCATTCCTTTCGTAATGCCCCAGTGGGACTTGAACCTGGTTCTGACCTACCTTATGTGCGCTCCTTTCGAGCCGCTACATAACTGTCCTCTCCGACTCTTGACCCTTCAAACTGCCTTTCTGGTTGCCATCACCTCTGCTCGCAGGGTGAGTGAGCTACAAGCCCTTTCTTCTAATCCTCCTTTCCTGGCTGTTCATCCGGACAAAGTTGTCCTCCGCACTAGGCCTTCTTTCCTTCCCAAAGTGGTTACCTCTTCCCATATAGGACAGACCATCACTTTGCCCACCTTCTTTCCTCCTCCGCATCCTTCTAAAGAGGAAGAGAGGCTCCACCGTCTGGATCCAAAATGTGCGCTATCGTTCTATCTGGATGGCACAAAACAATTCCGGGTGGATGACCAGCTCTTTGTTGATTATGTGGGTGCCAAGAAAGGTCGGGCATCGCAAAAATGGACCATCTCCCGATGGGTCGTTCTTTGCATCAAGATCTGCTATTCCTTAGCGAAAAAGGAACCTCCAGTTGGGTTTCGTGCCCATTCCACCAGGGCGACGGCAGCCACTACTGCTTTAGGACATGGAGTCCCCCTTCTTGACATCTGCCAGGCAGCTACATGGGCTTCACTGCACACGTTTACCAAACACTATTGCCTGGACAGCCAAGTCCGGAGGGACGGCTTCTTCGGCCGTTCAGTTCTCCAGGACTTTCTGGTGTGAACTTGATTCGCAGACCCACCACCGGGGTTGGTATTGCTGGGGTATCTATTCTAAGGTGATGAACAAGTTACTTACCTTCGGTACTGATATATCTGTAAGAGACATAGGTTAGTTATGGATTCCTCACCGCCCCACCCATCCTCCCCGTTCTGCGAACTGATTTCTAGGGTAAGGGACTCTCCTTTCAGGACCCTAGTTTTTGTGCACCAGTGGTCAGTGTCTTGCATGGCTCTGCGCTTCTGGCGTGGAATGTCGTGTAAACAACTGACGTCAGCTCGCGAGGGCGGCATCTAAGTAGATACCGCGACGTCATTCCGGCGACCACGACGCCAACGACGAACGTGGAGTCGATCGACGCCACCTATTGACACTCAGAGGTACTGCTGAGGAGAAAATTCTCCGGATCCAGTCTGACGCCTGGGGGTAATTCTAAGGTGAAGAATCCATAACTAACCTATGTCTCTTACAGATATATCGTTACCCAAGGTAAGTAACTTGTTCTTTAAGTACCCCTTATAATCTGCACTGCGCTTCCTTTCCAGGCCCCCTCCCTCCCAAACTCTCCTTCTGCACTGCTTCTCTTATAATGTATTTTAACAGGATATGCCAGCATTGTTGTTGGAAATCCTGACGCTCCCCCTTCCCCCCTGGCCCCCTAATCTTACTGACCAAGCTATGCCCTGGATATGGGAGACTCAGTGCTGCCCATCACAATCTGCAGTAGGGGGCATTAGTTTGCGTTACGCCACTATGCTAACCCACTGTAAAATACTGGCTATGGACAAGGAGCCTTCCACATTCGTAGCAATTTGCAACTGCCTGTTTTAGAATGTAACTAAAATATATATTTCACCATGTCATCCTTTGAATTGGATTGAGCCCTGTTGATCTAGGAGCACAAACAGTGACTTCAAAAGCCATTCAAGCTCTGAGTAAGACGCCAGAGTATGTAAAGTCCATTTAGTACCTGTGTTCTGTCATTCATCTGCGTATTACTAGCTGGCCGAAAGTTAAAACGAAGCATCCTTTAGACAAGTCGAATTTTCCAAGGGTTAGCTACTATTTGTCCTGTGAACACGTTGCCCTCTATCTGTAGCGGCAGTGTTTGATACTCCCTCTCGCCTCAAAATGTGGTTTATCAAGAGGACAGGGTTGTCTGTGTTGTCTTAGCGACCAAGGAAAACACTATAACGGCAATAAATATCCATACATTGTTCCTTTTACTGTTTAATTAGAGCTTCAACTATCAAACCTTGAACGGCTTCCCTCAGATCACTTAAGATCTTTTCACATCTATAAATTCAGACTACAGTTGGACAGTATTTACACGGATGTTGCATCCTATTTTCCACGATACACTGGCGTTAATGAGGGTGTCCTATCTTTGTGGTTTACTATTATTTATGGCACGACACGGAGGCCAATATTATGCAATCTCCTTTTATTGCCAGCTCATACAGCAGCAACAAATAACAAGAATTTAGAACTTTGAAAACATTCTGAACATCTATATAGTCCAGCAACAGGCAGCCATCTTCCTTCTTTTATTGCTGCTGCTCACCAGATAAGTAGTCTCTACATTATTTTGAAATTTTCCCTTCTAGCATTACTATGATGTATTTATGAATATATATGTATATTATTACGATACTGTATGCGTGTATGTAGATTTTGAACTTTATTACTACTAATGCCCTTTAACCCTAGGTGTTATCTCTCTGGGTTTCACCCCCCCCCCCCTTTTTTCCCACATCCCGCCAACCAGGGTTTCATCTTAGCGCTTTTCTCATGCTCTTCCCCTACCAGAGACTTATTCCTTGTCTCCTGGACTCCTTCTACATTTCTTTATTCTGGCCCTTCACCGCAACCGGCTCAGATTCAAAACACGCGCCGGGGCCTCGCTTATACTAGCGCGACCCCGCGCGCTCTGTTCTTTCTCTCAATGCGGCCCCGCGCGCTCTCTTCCTTGCCCCAATAACCGATAACGCGACCGGCTCTAACCCGCCGGCACATACGTGAACACCACTAGGATTGAAAACAGCTTACTGCATCTAAGCCCCTCCACGCCTTTCCCTTCGATATCGTTCCTCAGCCCTTACATCTCCCGGTGCGGTCGGAAATACCAACGCGACCGCACCGGGACCTCCTACCATCTACAAACGAGGAAGTGAAGCCTCAATTTCATAATTAGAGGAAAGCCCTTCCCCAAATAGCAAGCACCTCATTACGTCGTCAAGCTCTCAACGACAGTTACAGCAAAGAGCATCGTTCAACTCGAGCTGCCCCCCCTGCTGGCCCAATACTCAACTTAACCCTCATAATTAGGCTTTTAAACCCCTATTTACACATATATTGTTACTTTACATCACTATTACCCAATTAATATAATTAATTTAAAAAAAAAAAAAAATGTCTGAGGAACAGCTGGATCCCTTAGTTGAAGACAAATTAGAGGAATTAGTAAATAGGGCTTTAGGAAAATTGATGGGGTCGTTGGATGACACCATCAGTAAAAAATTAGAAATCCTTTCAAATAACCAGGTAGGTGACCAACCTGGATGCTCTTCCTGGCCTGAAAAACCTCAGAAAAAAAGGCCTTCCAATGACTACCCTCATAAAAAATCTAAAGGGGTCACTGAGGGTTTACCGGATGACGCCGGTGATGGACTCAGTGTGTTCGACACTGTGGATGGGCATGAAAGAGGCCCGGTTGTCCCTATATCCAGTAAGTCCGATGACGACCAGACATACGAGCCGGAACTAGATCTGTCCTGCTCATCAGAGTTCAACTCTGATTACGAAGACTCGGCCCCCACTGAAAAGGGACATCTGATGAGGCATCAAAGGCCTCTGGGTCTAAGATGGGGATTCTTGACCCGCTTGGGGACAACATGTTTGACCCCCTCATGATAAAACATCCCCTATCATCCGAATGGACCCCCTCACAACATGTGGCTGATTATATTACCTTCTGGTTGAGAAAGGAGATCCCTAAGGAAGTGAGGTCTCGATTACGATCAAAGTGCCCTCGGCCATGCCTCCCTGACAAAATAACATTGACGCCCGAACTCGACCCAAAGGTTGTGTCTTTCATCAACAAGGGAGGAAAAGATCCTAGAAGAGGCCTAGACAGAGGTTTAAAGTCCTGCCAGGACAGACTCCTGGACATTACTGGCCCCCTTACTAAAATCTTCGAGATGGCCGAGACAGCTTACCTGAACGATACTCAGGTCGACCCAAAAGAACTGCGAGAGTGGGCGCAGAGAGCTGTTTGCCTCCTCGGCAACGCGAACACGGCTCTCTCGAACGAGAGAAGAAAGAGCATCCTCTTAAAACTGGACCCCAAACTGATTGAGCTCGCCAATAAAGAAGGGGGACCTTCTTCTCAGGGCCAACTTTTTGGCGACGACTTTATAAAAGAGATGGCGAAATACGTGGGGATCTTCAGCTCCATACAGAAGTCCCAAAAGGAGATAAGAAAAGTGTTTCATGACAGAGTTTTTGGAAGGGCCGGGCGAACAAGGGGTCGGTTCCCCGGCCGAGGTACACCTTCCTCAAGACCCTACATGGCACGAGGCAATAGGTCCTTCCAACAAACCTACGGTTCCTATCGCTCCTATTCCAACTTCTATCCCCAAAGACAGAGAGGCCGCTTCCGGAATACCAGAGGCGATAGAAGACAGAAAAGCTTCTCACAAGGTACGTCACACAAAAGTCCCTTTAGATTCCCCTATAAAGGTGGGAGGGAGACTAGCCCAGTTCTGTGGAAACTGGAACTTAATAACACAAGACCCTTGGGTGCTACAAACGGTCAGGGGATACCGAATAGAATTCATAGACACACCCTCTCAAGACAAAATCCCAAGAGAAATCAGCTTCTCCCAAGACCACTCAAAATTGGTAACAAAGGAGGTTCAAGACCTATTGGCCAAAGGTGCCATCAGAGAGGCAACCGATCCAGGGGTTGGCTTTATCAGCAACATCTTTCTGGTGGAAAAAAAGAACAAAGAAATGAGGCCAGTTATAAACCTCAAAGATTTGAACGAATGGGTGATCTACCGACACTTCAAAATGGAGGGTATATACCTGTTAAGAGACATCCTAAGGAAAGGGGATTGGCTAAAAGATTAGATCTCAAGGACGCTTACCTTACTATCCCCATCTGGCCTCCACACCAAAAATTCCTCAGATTCAGATGGCTAAACAAAATCTGGGAGTTCTCCAGTCTCCCGTTCGGTCTATCCTCGGCACCCTGGTGCTTCACAAAGGTACTCCGGCCGGTAGCAGCCTGGCTCAGGGCGAAAGGCGTAAGGTTAATAATATACCTAGACGACATCCTAATAATGGGTCAGTCCAAGGACATCGTATCCCTGCATACTCAGTGGGCAATAGAGATCTTAGAGAAATTAGGATTTGTAATAAACCTAAAAAAGTCATGCCTAACTCCAGCACAAGACACTCAGTTCCTGGGGTTTATCGTAGACACCCTTCACACAGAACTACGCTTACCGAAAGACAAGCTAAAAAAGCTACGCAAGGAAATAAAAAAGGTCTTATCTGAAAAGATTATTACACTAAAGAGTCTAGCAAGAATCCTGGGTCTCCTATCTTCAACCATCCAAGCAATATTCCCGGGCCCACTCTATTATCGAGGCCTTCAAAGACTAAAAAAGAGATGCCTTCGCATAAATCACTCATACTCTCAAACCTTGTCCCTAGACCAGGACTCAAGGGAGGAATTAGAATGGTGGCTCAAGAACGCACAAGCCTGGAACGGGAGGGCAATCTTCGGGGAGGATCCCGAAATGGTGATAGATTCGGACGCAAGCCTGGAGGTTTGGGGAGCGAAATGCGGAAGTTCTTCCACAGGGGGACGTTGGTCAGTCGAAGAGAGGAAGATGCACATCAACTGCCTGGAACTCTTAGCGGGCTCCTTTGCAGTCCGCAGTTTCACTCAAGAAAGGATGAAATGTTGTGTAATGCTTCGCATGGACAACATTTCAGCAGTCCAATATGTGAGCAAGATGAGAGGACCACATTCCAAAGACTTAGCGAACCTAGCGAAGGACTTCTGGGGTTATTGTTTGAGCAAAGGAATTTCAGTTGTAGCACAACACATTCCTGGTTTGAGCAATGGGGTAGCAGACTGGTTCTCCAGAAACTTCAGAGACTCCAGCAACTGGAGACTGAACAGGGAGATATTCCTTCACATCCAACACATATGGGGTCCTTTCAACATAGATCTCTTTGCAGACAGATTGAATACTCAGCTGACACAGTTTTTCAGCTGGAAACCAGATCCTCAAGCTGCTGGGGTGGACGAATTCCTACAGGACTGGAGGGGTCTAAGGCCGTATGCCTTCCCGCCATTTGTCATGCTACCCAGGTTCCTCCTTCAGACACGCAGATTCAAGGAAACAGTAGTAGTGGTAACTCCACTTTGGAGATCCCAAGCCTGGTTCCCGGTAATCCTGGAAATGTCAGTAGACTTCCCCTTACTTATACCACATTTCGAGACCTTAGTTCTAGGCCCACGAGGGGAAATCCACCCTCTGATAGAAGAAGGGTCCCTCACACTGATGGCATGGAAGATTCCCGGAGACAATGGGAAATCCCTGGCCTTTCGCCAGATGCTTTCAGACTCATATCTGAGTCATGGGCATCTGGCACGATAAAGGCATATAGACTGGCATGGAATAAATGGATTTGTTGGTGTGTTCAATGGGGTATCAATCCCATTTCAACTGATATAGTACATGTAATAAATTTTTTAACAGAATTATTTGAGTCAGGTTTGTCTTATAGGACGGTAAACGTCTATAGATCAGCCATTTCTGCCGGTCACTGCCTGATTGATGGTCTACCGATTGGCCAGAATGCTTTAACAAGGAAGATTATGAGAAGCATTAGGGTTCTCAAACCACCCATACCTAAGTACACCTCCCTTTGGGACATTAAATTGATACTACAAGTCTTAGAGAACTAGGGTGATAATCAATATTTGTCTCTTAAAAAACTCTCTTACAAACTCACAACCCTCCTAAAAGCCTCACAAAGCCGTTTCCCCCCCTACCTTAGCTAGATGGGTGAAAGGTGTGATGATTGAAGGGGGTGTGGACACCTCTATTTTTGGAGCTCATTCGCTTAGAGGTGCCTCAGCCTCCAAAGCTTTCATCTTGGGAGGAGGTTTACAGGACATTTTAAGAGCGGCCGATTGGTCCAACGAGAGCATGTTCAAAAGTTACTTTAAACCAATGTCTAATGCAATTGATAATGTGTTGAATGCACTTTGAACTTGCATAATATTGGCCTCCATGTCGTGCCATAAAATGTAGATTTTCCACAGCCTGATGAGCAGAAAATCTGGATTTTATTAAGGACACGGAGGCTAAGATTATCCCACCACTAATACCCGCTCGGGCAGAGTAACCTATTTTATACTTTTTCTTTCAGAATAACGAGGTTTGGATCTGGATCGTTTCTTCTCCTGGATAAACTCTTCAGGAATTTCTTTGGACTTAAAGTTTATCTGTTCGCAGCACAAAAAAGAAGGAAGATGGCTGCTTGTTGCTGGACTATATAGATGTTCAGAATGTTTTCAAAGTTCTAAATTCTTGTTAATTGTTGCTGCTGTATGAGCTGGCAATAAAAGGAGATTGCATAATCTTAGCCTCCGTGTCCTTAATAAAATCCAGATTTTCTGCTCATCAGGCTGTGGAAAATCT